>CATOAP020000074.1:0-642800 GCA_951394115.2 Drosophila phalerata
CGTTTACGAGCCAAATTAAAACACGTCTGTTTCGCTTAAGCAAAGAACTCTCTCTTGGCTCGTAAACGTTCATCATTTTCTGTGAATAATAACGCTCCGCTTTAATATCTTATCATCTAAAAGTGTGCAAAAGTGAACTAGCTATCGACTTGCTGTGTAAGTTGAATCATTTGTGCATTGGTGTAAAAATAAATAGCATTTTATTTTCGCTAAACTTAGTTTTGCATTTTCCCTTAAATCTTTACATTCTTGTGCGTGTGTTTGTTTGTGTATTTCGGCTTTTGCTTTACTCCTCGCTCACACAAGTTTGTTGTTATTGTAAACACAGCGATTGTTTTTGTTTGTGTTTACATCTCCTTATCTCAGTTTTAGCGCTTTGCACATCTTAATACATTTGTTTGTGTGTGTGTTCGCTGCTGCATTTCGTTTTGTTTAGCAGCGCGCTCTCACAGCAAATTGTTTTTTTACTTTGCTCTCTTGCTTAGAGCTTAATTTGAGTGCCTCCCGCTCTATTTACGTGCGCAATTCTGCCTATTCGACCTAATTTATTTATCTTTAACCCCTGTTGGAAATATGTCGTGCTGTAAGAAAAACTGCACTATTAAGTGTGCCGATGGTCTTGATCAACCGAGATTTATTAATTGTTGGTTGTGTGACAATCTAATGCATGCCAAGTGTGCTGGACTTTCAGGTCCACAATGTGATAAGATCATTGCCGTTTCTAAAAAGGAATGTGGTGCAGTGAAATGGTCTTGTCCAATATGTATCGTGTTGCAAATTGATTTCTCAAGAATGTATACTTCTGTGAGAAATCAATTCTTAAAACTTAACAAAATAGCTAAGCTTCTTTCGAGTGATTTTGACTCTAGTCTCGATCAGCTTAGCCAATATAAATTTAACTCACCACCTGATTCTCAATTTTTAGCAGTTCCCCCTAATATACCAATTAATCAGCCTCCCGTGACTCCATTGGCATCTCGTCACTATCAAGATGTCTCCCCAACGTTGTCAGTATCGGCCAGTCCGAGTATTGTTAACCTATTCAATTCTCCTACACCTTCTGCAGGTGATTCTATCACACAGACAGTTGAACCAGCCCAAGTCATCGCGTCTTCGGTGCGGACTGGTTCGGGTCGAAAGGGTAGATCTCCTCGCAATGCAACGTCTAACAATACTACTGATAACGTAGCTGCCCCTACATCTGAGGTCCCTATATTAAATGTTGTTGCTCCTCGTAAGCAAGTATTTGTGTCCAGGTTATCCTCGGACACTACTTGTGAATCTGTAGCGGCATACATTTCAAGCAAAATTTCTGCTAGTGTCTCAATCACTAAATTTAATTTTGCCACTGCTCGCGAAATAGCATCTTTTAAAATAAGTGTCCCTCATGACTCATTTTCTGTCATTTGTGATCCAAAATTTTGGCCACAACATATGATTGTTCATGAGTTTAAGCCCAAAAGGCGTAGTGAACCCTTGCCTGTTTCTCTTACTGCCGGCAGCTCCAACGTACAGGACCCCGCCAGTACGGCTTCAAAAAACTAGACCTGCGGCCCGATTTCGCCTGTATTCATTATCAAAATGTTAGAGGCCTCCTTACTAAGCTCAAAAATCTATATTTGAGTAGTATGTCCTTTGATTCTGATATAATTGCATTGTCAGAAACTTGGTTAACTCCTACAGTGTCTGATTCTGAAGTTATGTCAAGTAACTACCTTTTATATAGATATGATCGACCGACTCGAAGTGGTGGCGTTCTTATTGCTACTAATTCGGCTCTTCAGTCAGAACGCATTTCTTTTAATGTGACTACTGATATTGAAATTGTTGCTGTCAAAGTAACTTTTTCAACTCGATCAATATTTATCACCTGCTCTTATATCCCTCCAAGAGCTACTCCTTCAGTTTACTTGCAACATTTTGCCTGTATTGAAGAAATTAACCATAAAGTTAAAGATAACGACTTATTTATTGTGCTAGGTGATTTTAATTTGCCTAAAATTTCTTGGTCACTTTTTAGTAGCACAAATTACCTTATTCCCTTAAATCAAGATATTTTCTTAGATAACATGCTTGATCTCTCGTTGTTTCAAATGAACTCAATAAGAAATCATAATGATCGAATTCTCGATCTAGTTTTTATTAATGACTTCGCAAATACTGCCGTCTCTAGGTCATCCCCATTAAGTATCCCTGAAGACTTACATCATCCTACTATAGAAATTTCTATCTCAATCTCTAAACCTTTTAGTCAACCTTTATTATGTCAGCAATCACCTCGTCGTTGTTTTCGCAAGGGAAATTATTCATTGCTTAATGAACTTATCCTTGCTACCGACTGGTGCTTTTTAGAAAAAGCGACTGACATCGATAATGCTCTTAGTTCTATCTATGAGACCCTAAATGCACTCTTAGATGTGTGCATTCCAAATTATATTCCATCGTCTGGTTCTATAAAGCCTCCTTGGTTTACACCTAGACTTTCTTATTTAAAAAATATTAAATCTAAATATTTTAAAAAATATAAGAAGTCAGGTTCAAGTCTCGACTGGTCTAAGTATACAGTGGCCAAGTCGGACTTTGCCAATTTAAACTCGATATGCTACGAGAACTATCTAACTCGTTGCAAAAGACAGTTTTCCCGTGACCCTAAACAATTTTATAAATTTGTTAACTTGAAGCGTAAATCCTCCAGTTTACCTTCCTCTTTTTTTCTTGGGACAGATATTGCTGGCAACGACTCTGCAGCCGCTGAACTATTTGCTAACTTTTTTCAATCCACCTACTCTCCAATCTCCACTTCCAACTCATCTTATCCTTATTCTATTTTTCAATCTAACACTATGTTTGCACCCTCTATTTCTTATAACAATGTAATCTCTTCTATTAGCTCTTTAAAATCTTCTTTCGTTCCTGGGCCAGACAACATTCCTAGTTGTCTACTTAAGGAATGCTGTTCTTCTTTAGCTGCTCCGTTGCATAAGCTTTTTAATCTATCCCTTGAAACTTCAATTTTTCCATATCTTTGGAAAGATTCTTATATCATTCCCCTCCACAAAAAAGGCGGTAAGTCTGATATTTCTAATTACAGAGGCATTGCAAAGCTATCAGCCATTCCTAAATTATTTGAAAAAATCCTTGTTTCTTCTTTGCAGCATCTCTGTAAATCGATAATTTCACCTGCACAACACGGCTTTATTAAGGGTCGGTCTACTACGACCAACTTGCTTGAATTTACCTCCCTGGTAAATGATGCATTTTCAGAGAAAAAGCAAACTGATGTCATCTACACTGACTTCAGTAAAGCCTTTGACTCTGTGAACCATGACCTCTTACTTTACAAACTTAACTGCATAGGTTTCCCTCCCGCCTTTATACGTTGGGTTTCCACTTATTTAAAAGGTAGAACCCAAAAAGTGCTTCTTAGGTCAACCATTTCGAGTTCGGTTCGTGTAACTTCTGGTGTACCTCAAGGTAGTCACTTAGGACCTTTATTTTTTACACTGTTCATTAACGATCTACCCACTATTCTGTCCCATTCTTATATTTTAATGTATGCAGATGATGTTAAGCTTATTTTTTCATACACTGATCCCCTGTTTCACAATCGTCTGCAAGATGATTTGAACACTATGCAACTATGGTGTTCGGCCAATAAGTTGCATCTCAATTGTTCGAAGTGTATGTTTATGACATTTAGTCGTTCTAGGCCCTACTTAGGTTCTTATACGATTGACAATATCCCTTTGCAACGTATAAAAACTGTAAAGGATCTTGGAGTTTTATTTGACTGCAAATTATGCTTCAATTTGCACATCTCCACTATAGTTAATGATGCCAAAGGAGTACTTGGTTTCATTAAACGTTGGTCGAAAGAATTCAATGATCCTTTCACCACTAAACTCCTTTACGTCTCTTTAGTCCGTCCCATCCTTGAATACTGTTCGTGCATTTGGTGCCCACAGTATCAAATAAATCAGAATCGAATTGAATCAGTTCAAAAGCAATTCTTGCTTTTCGCCTTACGTGGTTTTAACTGGGATCCCAACCGGCGTTTACCACCGTACTCCCATAGGCTTCGTCTTATTGACCTTCCGTCTTTAATTAATCGTAGGAAAACTCTTAATGTGGTTTTTCTTCACAAATTAATTAATGGCGACATTGATTCTAGTCCCCTTTTGGGCCGCCTCAGATTTTCGGTCCCCCGCAGGTCTACTAGGAATTACAGGCCTTTATTTTTACCTACATGCACAACTGATTACGCTTCCCACGGTTCGTTCCGGGTTTTATGCTCTAATTATAATAGCCTCTTTCACGTTTTCTACTCAGAACTCTCTCTCCCTATTCCTTTCCTAAAATCCGTACTTTTCCAATATTTTAAATCGTTAAATTCCTAACCTTACTAATACTAATAACATGTTATATTATTTTTAAAACCAATCAATCACTAACAACAACACTAATATTTATTGATCTGATTGGGTTTTTCTGGGTTTTCCCCAATCCTTGCAACAAATGTTGGATCACTTTAAATTATTAATTTTTGCTTACCCCAGATATAATTCTAATTTTAATTTTTTCTTTACAGTATATTTCTTATATTTATATTTAATATTAATTTTATTTTAAATTGTAAACTTAATTTTTATATTTAATAATTTTTTCTTTGCCGACTGCTTTTAGTCGTGCATTAATAATAAATAAATAAATAAATAAATAATAAAATAATATATAATTATTATAATAATAATAATTTAAATTCAAACTGTAGAAAATATAAATAGTCGATAAAGTAAATTATTAATTAAATTTATAACTTGCGATTATTATCAGCTCAATGTTCACAGCTCAAGGAAACACAACCGATACCGATACCGATAGTTGCACTCAAGCGCTCTCACTCAATATACACGGAATGCGTAACGGACAAAAGCAAATTCGCGCGCGCACTCTACATATATATATATACATACATACGTACATACATATATACATGTATTGCACAAAAGTGACACACGCGACACTATGATCACCACACTGCTTTCTTAAATCACTCAAACTATGTTATTAATGCACCATTGAATTAATAAATCACTCGCTCTTTTAAATAAATAACTGGCGATTATTATTAGTTCAATGGTCACAGCACAAGAGAATCACAACCTATACCGATACCGATACCGACACCGACCACGTTACACTCAATCGCTCACTCAAATTCGCGCGCGCATTCACATATACATATATATATATGTATTTCAGAAGAAATACACACGCGAAACTATGAATAATTCTCGGCTTTCTTAAATCACTGTATTTATCACTGCAGTCTATGTTTTTAATGTATCACTGAACTAATATATCACTCGGTATTGTATTAAAAGAAGATTAAATTAATTAAAAATTGATAAATTGATAAATTGCAAATCGTAATCGTAATCGCTCGGAATCGATGTAGAGTGTGTCAAGAGTAGCCACAAACTACAACTTTTCTCAGTCTGCATTCTGGCAGCTCCCATTTTCCTCTCTCACTCTCTCGCTCTCACGCAACAAGTTCAAGCCTGCCAGAGGCTGCTGCATTGCGCGCGGAATTTGAAATAAAATTCAAAGTCTTAATTTATACGATTTTTAAGGCGGAAAATGTTAAACATTTTAATAAAATGATAAAAAGCAGAAACTTATTAGATATATATGTGAGGAATGGGAAATATTAATAATTATAATTATTCATTTGCAGCTTTCAGTGCTCGGCAACGATGCAAAAGTAGTACTGCAAATGATCGCATGTCCCCTTATGCAATTTTATACATAGCAATCAGCTTTTGTACGACTTTATTGAAAAATGTGACGTCACAACGAATATTGCCATGTAAAAAAACATAATTAAATGTAAACACAATTATATTTTAATCTACTTGTATATTTGCATGTACATAAATAAAACATCAACATTTTCAATACATGATAACGATAACATTTTAAATTTAATTTAAAATTGTTGACTCATTTCTGTTCGGTACCCAAAAAAATGGGTACTATTCGAACAGTCTTTGTGCGCTTTCTTTGCACGCGGCTTGCATATAAACGTTTATATGCTGTCCCGCTCGCACGTTCATTTTGTTTTGCATGTGTAATTATTGAATTAAAAGTAATTCTTAAATATCTCCTTTATTTATAGATCAATCGCTTTGAAACTTTCAGGGTCGTTTAATAGGCTTACTTCTCAACTGGTTGTTCAGTTAGGGAGTGCTACCTTTAAAAATGCGCCTGTAAATGCTTTTGTGCGATTTGTGGGCGAAGGGGGAGTGGCATCCAAAATTGAAAACAAACTTGATCTGCGTACGGTATTCAGGAATCTACATACCAAGTTTGAAGTCTCTAGCTCTTATAGTCTCTGAGATCGACGCGTTCAAACAGACGGACAGACAGACGGACAGACAGACGGACAGACAGACGGACACGGCTAAATCGACTCGACTGTTGATCCTGATCAAGAATATATATACTTTATGGGGTCTGCCACGCTTCCTTCTGCCTGTTACATACATTCTGCCAAATGCATTATACCCTTTTTTGCCCATTTTTAATGGGCACAGGGTATAAAAAATCAAGAATCGGGAAAAAAAATAAAATAAAAAGAAGCGCGAATGAGTGTTCGAGATTCGTGAACTTTCTGGTTCACACAGATCAAAGTAAAAGTAAGTAATTAACACACGTATTAATATTTTAAATTATTTTTAATAACAATTTTTATTCAGATGCTTATTCAAGCACCTCACTTTCAATGTCGGCCGTAGAGGAACAACCCGCATAAAAAAGAAAACCGCCGACTGCGCTGACAGAGATTTTGTAGCATTTGACGGAGACGAACAAGACCTGCAGAGAGCCTTGTAGAAATTGCTGAAAGTCGAGGCGCTTTGGATAAAGAGTAGATCCTGCAAATATCCATTTTAAGAATTGTTAACAAAACAAAAACTCATAAATGCAAAGACATCGAATTTCTTGCTTGCTTCTGCGATCTTCTTTAGTGAAATCAAAACATGGATAAACGTATTTACTGAAATTGGTAAGAACTGTTGCGGGAACTTTCTATTGTAGGAGGTTGTCTTCATTTCTAGCAATGGTGAAATTGATCCTTACGGAGATGCTTTCAATTATAGCGTTTGCATTCATTGCATTTGATTTTAGAGCCTCCTTCCAATTCGCCGGAACCGTGCCATCCTCTCGTGCACATTTCATTCCTCCTTTACGAATTTTGGATCTATTTTATTTTAGTAATTATACCCGTTACTTATAAAAAATAAGTATAAGGGTATATTGTGTTCGTTGGAATGTATGTAACAGGCAGAAGGAGGCATCTCCGACCACATAAAGTATATATATTCTTGATCAGCATCAACAGCCGAGTCGATATAGCCATGTGTGTCTGTCCGTCTGTCCGTCTGTCTGTCTGTCTGTCCGTGTGAGCGCCTAGATCTCAGAGACCATAAGAGATAGAGTAACCAAACTTTCACACGTAGATCACAAATGCGTTGGAGCAGGTCAAGGTTGTTTTAAATTTTGGACCCGCCTCCTTCCACGCCCGTAATTCGCAAAAAACTGGTCATCCGTCTGTATAAACACAAGGATCTCAGAGACTATAAGAGATAGAATAACCAAATTTGTCACACAGATTTCCATATACCTCACGCAGATCAAGTTTGTTTCAAATTTAAGCCATGCCCCCTCCGCCACCGCAAATCGCGAAAAACCACCTCGTCCACAATTGTTCATATAATACGTATTTTTTGGTAATAACCGATATCTGTTATTATTATCTATTATCCCACTGAATCGCAACAAGATCGGACAAGTAGATCAGCAGTTATTGCGTGTCTAAGTTGTTAAATCAACAGGTGCCCCCTAGAGTATGCGATAGTTTTTGTATTGTTAAACCTTATTAGAATGCTTCAAATTCTCAACTAGTTCTGGCAACGCAAATATGACATTAGGATTGAATCGCTAATGTATTGAAATAAGTAACGGGTATCCTATGGTCGGGATCTCGACTATAGCCTTTCCCACTTGTTTTTGTTATGTTTACGTCTCGAATTGATTTTTGACACTGACAACCAGTTCGGAATGATGCGACTTCAATGTAAACACTTGCATCATTTTATCGCACCTTCGACAATGATGCGGCCAGTATAAAATGGGTATAAGTAAAAAGCTGAGCAGTGTGACCATGGCATGTTATGTTAGTTTTTATACCAAATTCCAACAAAAACCCATTTTAATTAGCATTGAAAATAATTTTTTGAAATAATAAAAAAAATTTAGAAAAATTTGGAAAATTGTTTTTCCGATATTTATTCGATAGTTTTATTTCTATGCAATTGATAAAAAAATAGTGCTTTCTTATAACCCTCGGATAAATAAAAATCGTTTTCGTTTGCTTTTCTTCAAAATATATTATTAGCTTTTAGCAAAACCAATTTTTCAAAATGGCTGACCGAAAGATTCTGTCTCTTTGGTTCGTTCACCATTCCAGCATAGCTGAATAGCCTTTCAACCAGAGCAGATGATGGAAGTGTCATATTGTACTTATAAAATACTAGGGGGCTCCGCCCCCTGCTCGCTTCGCTCGCCAACCCCCGGCTCGCTTCACTCGCGGTATTGATACAATTTAACTATGTATTTAGAGTGTAGTCATAAAATTAGAAAAGTGTTCCTCATTTCCACACCACCACAGAGGTAGAGGACTTGGCGCATTTTTTTTATAACGTAATCATATGGCTTACAACATTTTTTATTTGTATTACTGTTTTCTATTTAAATCTATTAATACAAAACCATTTAATTTAAATCAAACTGTTCTATGCGATTATCATTATGATCGTAACAGTAGCATTGACATCTGTTGAACAAAATTTATGTTGCAGCCATGGGCTGATTTCTTTGTGGTGAAAGAATTAGCAGAAACAAAAACAGCAACATACAAAATGTAGCCAAATTAATTTTTTTTTATTAAAAACATAGGCAGATAAAAAAATTTACAGAAACATTTTAATTAAATGATGCGATTAAAACACTGTTAACAGCATTTTTGAATCTACTGAACATTAAATTTGTTCGGTAGATGCTGCAGCCTTTGGATTTTGTATTGTGCTAGGTTAACAAAAGAATAAATTATATCAGGAAACATAACTAACAACAAAAATGCTCGATGTCAGACAAAAGTTTATTTTTGATTTAATTACATCAATATAAAATAAAAAAAAACACTTGTTCTGCCTTGGTTCGATCTCTCGACAACGTGCGCGTGAGTCTACGACACCATCCGTTGCACTACCTAAGCATTTCGCCTGCCGGCTGACTAAACGCTGCTATATATAAATCAAAGTAACATTTTTTGAATGAGAAACGATTAATTATTTCCCCGATGCCCGCTGCCGCTGAGATAACTGAAGAAACAAAAAAGTTTATCATACTAAAAACTAATGTGAACCCGATGTAGCTACACTATATAGTAACCCGACTTTTATTAAGTTGTAAAATATCGTAAAATTAAAAAAAGGATTAAAAAAATTAAATTAAAAATGAAAAGTTAAAAAAAAATGCTTGTTGTTGCTGGGGTTTGAACCAGTGCCTGCACGCACACCATCCTCTGCACTACCTAACCATTTCGCCTGCCGGCTGACCAAACGCTGCTATATATAAATCAAAATAAACGCGAACTTTGACCTCGATTTTGACGCACTTCCACTTACAATTTTACAAAATGGCGTCTTAAACGCCGATGAAATTATCTTAAGTTTATTTTGGCCAAGTTTCAGACTTGTATCTTTAGCCATTTGGCCTGTGCAATGCTAAGTCAGTGAATGAATGAATGAATGAATGAATGAGGTCAAGCTTTTTTATATATATCACTGCGAACGGCAGTTCGCTCTAGTGACGAAAGCAGCAAGAAGGGTGCGAAAGGCGACTAGCATCACTGCGAACGGCAGTTCGCTCTAGTGACGAAAGCAGCAAGAAGGGTGCGAAAGGCGACTAGCAATATATTTAGCTAGTTTGGAAAATTTGCTACGACTGTCCGATCAGATCGAGTTATATACCGATCGAAAGGTTGAGTCCTATCTTACAAAATGGCATACTAAAACTTTTTGTAACTCACCTGGTTCATGAGATACGGGGGTGTAAGTGGGAGGGGAAAAATTTAAACGATCACCGTTGGGGCCTTTTTGTAAAATTTTTTATTTTTAAAATAATTAAATACGCGTCGATTGATACCCAAATCACCCAAATCCGATAACTGGTTCGAAAGATAATAAAATTTTTAGTGGACTTTTCAAATTAAGATGAAAAGTCAGTTTGTTTGTCGGTTCGTTTGCGCGTATCAAAGCGCTAAAAAAGCTTAGATGTAATCATGAGGATTTGTTTCTTTTCAAAAATATAGAAATGTTTGTTCTACGACTTTTTGAATTTCCCGCTAGTTTAGCGGGAAAACGCTATTTCCCGCTAAACTTGAACCCCAATAGTTTGCAAACCATAGAAGCTACAGATATGTCCTATATATCATTGGAAAGGTGAGCTTAAGGCTTTTGACGTACCTTCAAACTTTTTTTCTAAAGTACTCAGGTAACATTTTACAGGTGAAATAAGGTTTTTTAGCTTATATTTTGGCGATTTCTGACAAAACGGCTCTAACGATTTTTATTAAATTTATGTATGTTTTAGTACGTAAAATTTAACCAAACTGATAAAATACGCATTTTACATTGTTTTATACATCCTGACCGAAATTGGTTCATATCGGACCGCTATATCATATAGCTGTCATAGGACCGATCGGATCAAAATTCGGTTTTAGTATGAAAAACTTTTTTGTTTTACGAGATATTTTAACCAAATTGATAGAATATGCATTTAAGTTAGTTTTATACATCCTGACCGAAATTGGTTCATATCGGACCGCTATATCATATAGCTGTCATAGGACCGATCTGGTCAAAATTGGGTTTTAGTATGAAAAACTTTTTTGATTTATGAGATATTTTAACCAAATTGATAGAATATGCATTATATGATTATGTTAGTTTTATACATCCTGACCGAAATTGGTAACCGGTAATCAAACCACTATATCATATAGCTAACATAGGACCGATCGGGCGAAAAGTCTTAGTATGAAAAGTAGACAGTAGTAACGCGAGCGAAGCAAACAGGGGCGGAGTCTCTTAGCTATATTTTTTACTATCTCCCTGCATTTATGATAAAGTTAAAATGTCAAAAGCAAAAGCAATTGCAAAAATTTCTGATATCCCACAAAAAAAACCTCTACACGAGGTAAAAGTCTAGTGACGAAAGCAATTTTTAGCTCCAAAATTTCTGATATCCAATTGTGTGACGAGCAAAATTTATAAAAACTTTAAAAAAAAATAAAAATTATTAAAAACAAGGGGGCTCCGCCCCCTGCTCGCTTCGCTCGCCTACCCCCTGCTCGCTTCGCTCGCGGTGAGGTGCGGCTACAGTCGAGCACGCTCGACAGTAGGATACCCTGAGCCCAGGTACACTTTTATAAATGTTGATTTTCGACCAATTATTCCTATGGCAGCTATATGATATATGGAACCGATTAGAACCAAATCTGGTCAGAATGTACCAAACCAACATAAATGCAATTTCTATCAGTTTGGTTAAGTTATCTCAAAAAACAAAAAACTTTTTCATACTAAAACTTGATTTTCGGCAGAGCGTCTGTATGACAGCTATATGATATTGTGGGCCGATTTGGACCAAACTTGGTCAGGATGTATAATACCAGCCCAGATACATATTCTATCAGTTTGGTTACGATATCTCAAAAAACAAAAAACTTTTTCATACTAAAACTTGATTTTCGGCAGAGCGACTGTATGACAGCTATATGATATAGTAAGCCGATTTGGACCAAATTATGTCAGGATGTATAATATCACCCCAAATATATATCGTGTGAGATTGGTTGCGATATCTCAAAAATTAAAGAAGCTTTTCATACAAAAACTTCATTTTCGATGTATCGTTCCTATGGCAGCTATATGATATAGTTGTCCGATCCAAAAATAAAAACAAACTTGATCTGCGTACGGTATCCAGGAACCTACATACCAAGTTTGAAGTCTCTAGCTCTTATGGTTTCTGAGATCGACGCGTTCAAACAGACGGACAGACAGACGGACAGACAGACGGACAGACAGACGGACATGGCTCAATCGACTCGACTGTTGATCCTGATCAAGAATATATATACTTTTGGGGGTCTGCCACGCCCCCTTCTGCCTGTTACATACATTCTGCCAAATGCATTATATTCTTTTTTGCCCATTTTCAATGGGCTCAGGGTATAAAAACACGAAAATTGGTACAAAGAAGCTCGCCCTTTTTGAGCACAGTGCACAATGCCAAATTTCGTGTTTTTTTTTTTTTTTTTAATAATTTTTATTTTTATTTAAAGTTTTATAATAAACTAGTGGGCTCCGCCCCCTGCTCGCTTCGCTCACCAACCCCCGGCTCGCTTCGCTCGCGGAATTTAAGCGTAAAAGAGCGAAGCACTTCTTATATTTGTCTTGAATTAATTTTTTATCTATAAAAATAATCTGTTGCCCAGGCACCATACAAATCTGTTGAGTCTGAAATCCGATCACATTAACGTGTTTGCGTGTAGAAAAAAGAATAAAAGTAGCAAAAATATGTGCAAGAGAAGGCATTAAAACTAAAGTTTCTGTCATTTTATAGGAAAGGGTCGTCTCTCTAACATTGGGTTTATTTAATCAGATTTTTTAATCAGTAATCTCTCTTTAATTCTGATGGATCAGTTATCAGTACTTGCTAAATGACATGATACCTTCTTATACATATTAGACTACCACGTTTTTTCACCGTTCGTACAAAGCAATTATTATCAGTAATCAGGTTTTAGAGAAGAATTAAAAATTTTTTGTTGTTGGAAATTCCCTTCTGAATGTTATAAGTAGCAATAAAATTATATAATATAACAATTTAAATAAAAGAATCGAACAATTGTATGCACGCTGCTAGATTTGACAGAAAAGTTAGAAATTTGGCGTGCAAAAGCAAATCTGTGAGTTTTGTTAAGAAATTGCAAAAATTAAAAATATTTTTCATATTAAAGGTTATTTTGAAACCGACGTTCATATGTCATCTATATTATAACTCATCCGACTTAGACCAAATTTGAACAGGGTTTAACATTTAGTAAATAAAGTGTTTGGTTGAGATAGCTCAAAACGAAAATAATTTTCATAGTAAAAGTTAATTTCCATCCAATTGTTCCAATGGCAGCTATATGATATAGTTACTCGATAATGACCAAATTTGGTCAGGGTGTAGCCATATTGTACTGTAACCCGATTTTCACCAAATTGTAAAATATTATTGAATTTAAAAAAGAACTTAAGAAAAAGTAAATTCTTGCCTTTGCTGGAGTGTGATCGTGCGCCGGCGAACGCCTCGGTCTAACACACCATCCTCTGCACTACCAACTCACTTATGTTAGTCCTCCGCCTCACCAAACGCTGCTATATATAAATCAAAGTAACATTTAAAAAAAAAAAAGAAACGAATAATTATATTCACGCTGCCCGCTGCCACTGAGATAGCTGAAGAAACAAAAAAGTTTTTCATACTGAAGATTAATGTGAGCCCGATGTAGCTATACTATATAGTAACCCGACTTTTATCAAATTGTAAAATATCGTTAAATTAAAAAAAGGATAAAAAAAAATTTAAAAAAAGTTCTTGCCCTTGCTGGGATTTGAACCAGTGCCTGCACGCACCTGGGTCTAACACACTATCCTCTGCACTACCTAACCATTTCGCCTGCCGGCTGACCAAACGCTGTTATATATAAATCAAAGTAAAATTTTTTTTTTATGAGAAACATAATTATATTCACGCTGCCCGCTGCCTCTGAGATAGCTGAAGAAACAAAAAAGTTTTTCATACTGAAGATTAATGTGAGCGCGATGTAGCTACACTATATAGTAACCCGACTTTTATTAAATTGTAAAATATCGTAAAACTAAAAAAAGTATTAAAAAAATTAAATTCAAAAAGAAAAATTAAAAAAAAATTCTTGCCCTTGCTGGGGTTTGAACCAGTGCCTGCACGCTCCTGGGTCTAACACACCATCCTCTACACTACCTAACCATTTCGCCTGCCGGCTGACCAAACGCTGCTATATATAAATCAAAATACACGCGAACTTTGACCTCGATTTTGACGCACTTCCACTTACAATATTACAAAATGGCGTCTTAAAGGCCGATGAAATTATCTAAAGTTTATTTTGGCCAAGTTTCAGACTTGTATCTTTAGCCATTTGGCCTGTGCAATGCTAAGTCAGTGAATGAGGTCAAGCAATTTTATATATATAGATAACAATTTAAGTAAAAGAATCGAACAATTGTATGCACGCTGCTAGATTTGACAGAAAAGTTAGAAATTTGGCGTGCAAAAGCAAATCTGTGAGTTTTGTTAAGAAATTGCAAAAATTAAAAATATTTTTCATATTAAAGGTTATTTTGAAACCGACGTTCATATGTCATCTATATTATAACTCATCCGACTTAGACCAAATTTGAACAGGGTTTAACATTTAGTAAATAAAGTGTTTGGTTGAGATAGCTCAAAACGAAAATAATTTTCATAGTAAAAGTTAATTTCCATCCAATTGTTCCAATGGCAGCTATATGATATAGTTACTCGATAATGACCAAATTTGGTCAGGGTGTAGCCATATTGTACTGTAACCCGATTTTCACCAAATTGTAAAATATTATTGAATTTAAAAAAGAACTTAAGAAAAAGTAAATTCTTGCCTTTGCTGGGGTGTGATCGCGCGCCGGCGAACGCCTCGGTCTAACACACCATCCTCTGCACTACCAACTCACTTATGTTAGTCCTCCGCCTCACCAAACGCTGCTATATATAAATCAAAGTAACATTTAAAAAAAAAAAAGAAACGAATAATTATATTCACGCTGCCCGCTGCCACTGAGATAGCTGAAGAAACAAAAAAGTTTTTCATACTGAAGATTAATGTGAGCCCGATGTAGCTATACTATATAGTAACCCGACTTTTATCAAATTGTAAAATATCGTTAAATTAAAAAAAGGATAAAAAAAAATTTTAAAAAAGTTCTTGCCCTTCCTGGGATTTGAACCAGTGCCTGCACGCACCTGGGTCTAACACACTATCCTCTGCACTACCTAACCATTTCGCCTGCCGGCTGACCAAACGCTGTTATATATAAATCAAAGTAAAATTTTTTTTTTATGAGAAACATAATTATATTCACGCTGCCCGCTGCCACTGAGATAGCTGAAGATACAAAAAAGTTTTTCATACTGAAGATTAATGTGAGCGCGATGTAGCTACACTATATAGTAACCCGACTTTTATTAAATTGTAAAATATCGTAAAACTAAAAAAAGTATTAAAAAAATTAAATTCAAAAAGAAAAATTAAAAAAAAATTCTTGCCCTTGCTGGGGTTTGAACCAGTGCCTGCACGCTCCTGGGTCTAACACACCATCCTCTGCACTACCTAACCATTTCGCCTGCCGGCTGACCAAACGCTGCTATATATAAATCAAAATACACGCGAACTTTGACCTCGATTTTGACGCACTTCCACTTACAATATTACAAAATGGCGTCTTAAACGCCGATGAAATTATCTTAAGTTTATTTTGGCCAAGTTTCAGACTTGTATCTTTAGCCATTTGGCCTGTGCAATGCTAAGTCAGTGAATGAGGTCAAGCAATTTTATATATATAGATAACAATTTAAGTAAAAGAATCGAACAATTGTATGCACGCTGCTAGATTTGACAGAAAAGTTAGAAATTTGGCGTGCAAAAGCAAATCTGTGAGTTTTGTTAAGAAATTGCAAAAATTAAAAATATTTTTCATATTAAAGGTTATTTTGAAACCGACGTTCATATGTCATCTATATTATAACTCATCCGACTTAGACCAAATTTGAACAGGGTTTAACATTTAGTAAATAAAGTGTTTGGTTGAGATAGCTCAAAACGAAAATAATTTTCATAGTAAAAGTTAATTTCCATCCAATTGTTCCAATGGCAGCTATATGATATAGTTACTCGATAATGACCAAATTTGGTCAGGGTGTAGCCATATTGTACTGTAACCCGATTTTCACCAAATTGTAAAATATTATTGAATTTAAAAAAGAACTTAAGAAAAAGTAAATTCTTGCCTTTGCTGGGGTGTGATCGTGCGCCGGCGAACGCCTCGGTCTAACACACCATCCTCTGCACTACCAACTCACTTATGTTAGTCCTCCACCTCACCAAACGCTGCTATATATAAATCAAAGTAACATTTAAAAAAAAAAAGAAACGAATAATTATATTCACGCTGCCCGCTGTTACTGAGATAGCTGAAGAAACAAAAAAGTTTTTCATACTGAAGATTAATGTGAGCCCGATGTAGCTATACTATATAGTATCCCGACTTTTATCAAATTGTAAAATATCGTTAAATTAAAAAAAGGATAAAAAAAATTTAAAAAAAGTTCTTGCCCTTGCTGGGATTTGAACCAGTGCCTGCACGCACCTGGGTCTAACACACTATCCTCTGCACTACCTAACCATTTCGCCTGCCGGCTGACCAAACGCTGTTATATATAAATCAAAGTAAAATTTTTTTTTTATGAGAAACATAATTATATTCACGCTGCCCGCTGCCACTGAGATAACTGAAGAAACAAAAAAGTTTTTCATACTGAAGATTAATGTGAGCCCGATGTAGCTACACTATATAGTAACCCGACTTTTATTAAGTTGTAAAATATCGTAAAATTAAAAAAAGTATTAAAATAAATTAAATTAAAAATGAAAAGTTAAAAAAAAAATTTTTGCCGTTGCTGGGGTTTGAACCAGTGCCTGCACGCTCCTGGGTCTAACACACCATCCTCTGCACTACCTAACCATTTCGCCTGCCGGCTGACCAAACGCTGCTATATATAAATCAAAATACACGCGAACTTTGACCTCGATTTTGACGCACTTCCACTTACAATATTACCAAATGGCGTCTTAAACGCCGATGAAATTATCTTAAGTTTATTTTGGCCAAGTTTCAGACTTGTATCTTTAGCCATTTGGCCTGTGCAATGCTAAGTCAGTGAATGAGGTCAAGCAATTTTATATATATAGATAACAATTTAAGTAAAAGAATCGAACAATTGTATGCACGCTGCTAGATTTGACAGAAAAGTTAGAAATTTGGCGTGCAAAAGCAAATCTGTGAGTTTTGTTAAGAAATTGCAAAAATTAAAAATATTTTTCATATTAAAGGTTATTTTGAAACCGACGTTCATATGTCATCTATATTATAACTCATCCGACTTAGACCAAATTTGAACAGGGTTTAACATTTAGTAAATAAAGTGTTTGGTTGAGATAGCTCAAAACGAAAATAATTTTCATAGTAAAAGTTAATTTCCATCCAATTGTTCCAATGGCAGCTATATGATATAGTTACTCGATAATGACCAAATTTGGTCAGGGTGTAGCCATATTGTACTGTAACCCGATTTTCACCAAATTGTAAAATATTATTGAATTTAAAAAAGAACTTAAGAAAAAGTAAATTCTTGCCTTTGCTGGGGTGTGATCGTGCGCCGGCGAACGCCTCGGTCTAACACACCATCCTCTGCACTACCAACTCACTTATGTTAGTCCTCCGCCTCACCAAACGCTGCTATATATAAATCAAAGTAACATTTAAAAAAAAAAAAGAAACGAATAATTATATTCACGCTGCCCGCTGCCACTGAGATAGCTGAAGAAACAAAAAAGTTTTTCATACTGAAGATTAATGTGAGCGCGATGTAGCTACACTATATAGTAACCCGACTTTTATTAAAATGTAAAATATCGTAAAACTAAAAAAAGTATTAAAAAAATTAAATTCAAAAAGAAAAATTAAAAAAAAATTCTTGCCCTTGCTGGGGTTTGAACCAGTGCCTGCACGCTCCTGGGTCTAACACACCATCCTCTGCACTACCTAACCATTTCGCCTGCCGGCTGACCAAACGCTGCTATATATAAATCAAAATACACGCGAACTTTGACCTCGATTTTGACGCACTTCCACTTACAATATTACAAAATGGCGTCTTAAACGCCGATGAAATTATCTTAAGTTTATTTTGGCCAAGTTTCAGACTTGTATCTTTAGCCATTTGGCCTGTGCAATGCTAAGTCAGTGAATGAGGTCAAGCAATTTTATATATATAGATAACAATTTAAGTAAAAGAATCGAACAATTGTATGCACGCTGCTAGATTTGACAGAAAAGTTAGAAATTTGGCGTGCAAAAGCAAATCTGTGAGTTTTGTTAAGAAATTGCAAAAATTAAAAATATTTTTCATATTAAAGGTTATTTTGAAACCGACGTTCATATGTCATCTATATTATAACTCATCCGACTTAGACCAAATTTGAACAGGGTTTAACATTTAGTAAATAAAGTGTTTGGTTGAGATAGCTCAAAACGAAAATAATTTTCATAGTAAAAGTTAATTTCCATCCAATTGTTCCAATGGCAGCTATATGATATAGTTACTCGATAATGACCAAATTTGGTCAGGGTGTAGCCATATTGTACTGTAACCCGATTTTCACCAAATTGTAAAATATTATTGAATTTAAAAAAGAACTTAAGAAAAAGTAAATTCTTGCCTTTGCTGGGGTGTGATCGTGCGCCGGCGAACGCCTCGGTCTAACACACCATCCTCTGCACTACCAACTCACTTATGTTAGTCCTCCGCTTCACCAAACGCTGCTATATATAAATCAAAGTAACATTTAAAAAAAAAAAGAAACGAATAATTATATTCACGCTGCCCGCTGCCACTGAGATAGCTGAAGAAACAAAAAAGTTTTTCATACTGAAGATTAATGTGAGCCCGATGTAGCTATACTATATAGTAACCCGACTTTTATCAAATTGTAAAATATCGTTAAATTAAAAAAAGGATAAAAAAAATTTAAAAAAAGTTCTTGCCCTTGCTGGGATTTGAACCAGTGCCTGCACGCACCTGGGTCTAACACACTATCCTCTGCACTACCTAACCATTTCGCCTGCCGGCTGACCAAACGCTGTTATATATAAATCAAAGTATAATTTTTTTTTCATGAGAAACATAATTATATTCACGCTGCCCGCTGCCACTGAGATAGCTGAAGAAACAAAAAAGTTTTTCATACTGAAGATTAATGTGAGCGCGATGTAGCTACACTATATAGTAACCCGACTTTTATTAAATTGTAAAATATCGTAACCATTTCGCCTGCCGGCTGACCAAACGCTGCTATATATAAATCAAAATACACGCGAACTTTGACCTCGATTTTGACGCACTTCCACTTACAATATTACAAAATGGCGTCTTAAACGCCGATGAAATTATCTTAAGTTTATTTTGGCCAAGTTTCAGACTTGTATCTTTAGCCATTTGGCCTGTGCAATGCTAAGTCAGTGAATGAATGAATGAGGTCAAGCAATTTTATATATATAGATAACAATTTAAGTAAAAGAATCGAACAATTGTATGCACGCTGCTAGATTTGACAGAAAAGTTAGAAATTTGGCGTGCAAAAGCAAATCTGTGAGTTTTGTTAAGAAATTGCAAAAATTAAAAATATTTTTCATATTAAAGGTTATTTTGAAACCGACGTTCATATGTCATCTATATTATAACTCATCCGACTTAGACCAAATTTGAACAGGGTTTAACATTTAGTAAATAAAGTGTTTGGTTGAGATAGCTCAAAACGAAAATAATTTTCATAGTAAAAGTTAATTTCCATCCAATTGTTCCAATGGCAGCTATATGATATAGTTACTCGATAATGACCAAATTTGGTCAGGGTGTAGCCATATTGTACTGTAACCCGATTTTCACCAAATTGTAAAATATTATTGAATTTAAAAAAGAACTTAAGAAAAAGTAAATTCTTGCCTTTGCTGGGGTGTGATCGTGCGCCGGCGAACGCCTCGGTCTAACACACCATCCTCTGCACTACCAACTCACTTATGTTAGTCCTCCGCCTCACCAAACGCTGCTATATATAAATCAAAGTAACATTTAAAAAAAAAAAAGAAACGAATAATTATATTCACGCTGCCCGCTGCCACTGAGATAACTGAAGAAACAAAAAAGTTTTTCATACTGAAGATTAATGTGAGCCCGATGTAGCTATACTATATAGTAACCCGACTTTTATCAAATTGTAAAATATCGTTAAATTAAAAAAAGGATAAAAAAAAATTTAAAAAAAGTTCTTGCCCTTGCTGGGATTTGAACCAGTGCCTGCACGCACCTGGGTCTAACACACTATCCTCTGCACTACCTAACCATTTCGCCTGCCGGCTGACCAAACGCTGTTATATATAAATCAAAGTAAATTTTTTTTTTTATGAGAAACATAATTATATTCACGCTGCCCGCTGCCACTGAGATAGCTGAAGAAACAAAAAAGTTTTTCATACTGAAGATTAATGTGAGTGCGATGTAGCTACACTATATAGTAACCCGACTTTTATTAAATTGTAAAATATCGTAAAACTAAAAAAAGTATTAAAAAAATTAAATTCAAAAAGAAAAATTAAAAAAAAATTCTTGCCCTTGCCTTGCCTGCACGCTCCTGGGTCTAACACACCATCCTCTGCACTACCTAACCATTTCGCCTGCCGGCTGACCAAACGCTGCTATATATAAATCAAAATACACGCGAACTTTGACCTCGATTTTGACGCACTTCCACTTACAATATTACAAAATGGCGTCTTAAACGCCGATGAAATTATCTTAAGTTTATTTTGGCCAAGTTTCAGACTTGTATCTTTAGCCATTTGGCCTGTGCAATGCTAAGTCAGTGAATGAATGAATGAGGTCAAGCAATTTTATATATATAGAAGATAACAATTTAAGTAAAAGAATCGAACAATTGTATGCACGCTGCTAGATTTGACAGAAAAGTTAGAAATTTGGCGTGCAAAAGCAAATCTGTGAGTTTTGTTAAGAAATTGCAAAAATTAAAAATATTTTTCATATTAAAGGTTATTTTGAAACCGACGTTCATATGTCATCTATATTATAACTCATCCGACTTAGACCAAATTTGAACAGGGTTTAACATTTAGTAAATAAAGTGTTTGGTTGAGATAGCTCAAAACGAAAATAATTTTCATAGTAAAAGTTAATTTCCATCCAATTGTTCCAATGGCAGCTATATGATATAGTTTCTCGATAATGACCAAATTTGGTCAGGGTGTAGCCATATTGTACTGTAACCCGACTTTCACCAAATTGTAAAATATTATTGAATTTAAAAAAGAACTTAAGAAAAAGTAAATTCTTGCCTTTGCTGGGGTGTGATCGTGCGCCGGCGAACGCCTCGGTCTAACACACCATCCTCTGCACTACCAACTCACTTATGTTAGTCCTCCGCCTCACCAAACGCTGCTATATATAAATCAAAGTAACATTTAAAAAAAAAAAGAAACGAATAATTATATTCACGCTGCCCGCTGCCACTGAGATAACTGAAGAAACAAAAAAGTTTTTCATACTAAAGACTAATGTGAACCCGATGTAGCTACACTATATAGTAACCCGACTTTTATTAAGTTGTAAAATATCGTAAAATTAAAAAAAGTATTAAAATAAATTAAATTAAAAATGAAAAGTTAAAAAAAAGTTTAGCCGTTGCTGGGGTTTGAACCAGTGCCTGCACGCACCTGGGTCTAACACACCATCCTCTGCACTACCTAACCATTTCGCCTGCTGGCTGACCAAACGCTGCTATATATAAATCAAAATACACGCGAACTTTGACCTCGATTTTGACGCACTTCCACTTACAATTTTACAAAATGGCGTCTTAAACGCCGATGAAATTATCTTAAGTTTATTTTGGCCAAGTTTCAGACTTGTATCTTTAGCCATTTGGCCTGTGCAATGCTAAGTCAGTGAATGAATGAATGAGGTCAAGCAATTTTATATATATAGACTAGGGGGCTCCGCCCCTGCTCGCTTCGCTCACCAACCCCCGGCTCGCTTCGCTCGCGGAATTGAAGCGTAAAAGAGCGAAGCACTTCTTATATTTGTCTTGAATTAATTTTTTATCTATAAAAATAATCTGTTGCCCAGGCACCATACAAATCTGTTGAGTCTGAAATCCGATCACATTAACGTGTTTGCGTGTAGAAAAAAGAATAAAAGTAGCAAAAATATGTGCAAGAGAATGCATTAAAACTAAAGTTTCTGTCATTTTATAGGAAAGGGTGGTCTCTCTAACATTGGGTTTATTTAATCAGATTTTTTAATCAGTAATCTCTCTTTAATTCTGATGGATCAGTTATCAGTACTTGCTAAATGACATGATACCTTCTTATACATATTAGACTACCACGTTTTTTCACCGTTCGTACAAAGCAATTATTATCAGTAATCAGGTTTTAGAGAAGAATTAAAAATTTTTTGTTGTTGGAAATTCCCTTCTGAATGTTATAAGTAGCAATAAAATTATATAATATAACAATTTAAGTAAAAGAATCGAACAATTGTATGCACGCTGCTAGATTTGACAGAAAAGTTAGAAATTTGGCGTGCAAAAGCAAATCTGTGAGTTTTGTTAAGAAATTGCAAAAATTAAAAATATTTTTCATATTAAAGGTTATTTTGAAACCGACGTTCATATGTCATCTATATTATAACTCATCCGACTTAGACCAAATTTGAACAGGGTTTAACATTTAGTAAATAAAGTGTTTGGTTGAGATAGCTCAAAACGAAAATAATTTTCATAGTAAAAGTTAATTTCCATCCAATTGTTCCAATGGCAGCTATATGATATAGTTTCTCGATAATGACCAAATTTGGTCAGGGTGTAGCCATATTGTACTGTAACCCGATTTTCACCAAATTGTAAAATATTATTGAATTTAAAAAAGAACTTAAGAAAAAGTAAATTCTTGCCTTTGCTGGGGTGTGATCGTGCGCCGGCGAACGCCTCGGTCTAACACACCATCCTCTGCACTACCAACTCACTTATGTTAGTCCTCCGCCTCACCAAACGCTGCTATATATAAATCAAAGTAACATTTAAAAAAAAAAAAGAAACGAATAATTATATTCACGCTGCCCGCTGCCACTGAGATAGCTGAAGAAACAAAAAAGTTTTTCATACTGAAGATTAATGTGAGCCCGATGTAGCTATACTATATAGTAACCCGACTTTTATCAAATTGTAAAATATCGTTAAATTAAAAAAAGGATAAAAAAAAATTTAAAAAAAGTTCTTGCCCTTGCTGGGATTTGAACCAGTGCCTGCACGCACCTGGGTCTAACACACTATCCTCTGCACTACCTAACCATTTCGACTGCCGGCTGACCAAACGCTGTTATATATAAATCAAAGTAAAATTTTTTTTTTATGAGAAACATAATTATATTCACGCTGCCCGCTGCCACTGAGATAGCTGAAGAAACAAAAAAGTTTTTCATACTGAAGATTAATGTGAGCGCGATGTAGCTACACTATATAGTAACCCGACTTTTATTAAATTGTAAAATATCGTAAAACTAAAAAAAGTATTAAAAAAATTAAATTCAAAAAGAAAAATTAAAAAAAAATTCTTGCCCTTGCTGGGGTTTGAACCAGTGCCTGCACGCTCCTGGGTCTAACACACCATCCTCTGCACTACCTAACCATTTCGCCTGCCGGCTGACCAAACGCTGCTATATATAAATCAAAATACACGCGAACTTTGACCTCGATTTTGACGCACTTCCACTTACAATATTACAAAATGGCGTCTTAAACGCCGATGAAATTATCTTAAGTTTATTTTGGGCCAAGTTTCAGACTTGTATCTTTAGCCATTTGGCCTGTGCAATGCTAAGTCAGTGAATGAGGTCAAGCAATTTTATATATATAGATAACAATTTAAGTAAAAGAATCGAACAATTGTATGCACGCTGCTAGATTTGACAGAAAAGTTAGAAATTTGGCGTGCAAAAGCAAATCTGTGAGTTTTGTTAAGAAATTGCAAAAATTAAAAATATTTTTCATATTAAAGGTTATTTTGAAACCGACGTTCATATGTCATCTATATTATAACTCATCCGACTTAGACCAAATTTGAACAGGGTTTAACATTTAGTAAATAAAGTGTTTGGTTGAGATAGCTCAAAACGAAAATAATTTTCATAGTAAAAGTTAATTTCCATCCAATTGTTCCAATGGCAGCTATATGATATAGTTACTCGATAATGACCAAATTTGGTCAGGGTGTAGCCATATTGTACTGTAACCCGATTTTCACCAAATTGTAAAATATTATTGAATTTAAAAAAGAACTTAAGAAAAAGTAAATTCTTGCCTTTGCTGGGGTGTGATCGTGCGCCGGCGAACGCCTCGGTCTAACACACCATCCTCTGCACTACCAACTCACTTATGTTAGTCCTCCGCCTCACCAAACGCTGCTATATATAAATCAAAGTAACATTTAAAAAAAAAAAAGAAACGAATAATTATATTCACGCTGCCCGCTGCCACTGAGATAGCTGAAGAAACAAAAAAGTTTTTCATACTGAAGATTAATGTGAGCCCGATGTAGCTATACTATATAGTAACCCGACTTTTATCAAATTGTAAAATATCGTTAAATTAAAAAAAGGATAAAAAAAAATTTAAAAAAAGTTCTAGCCCTTGCTATATAAATCAAAATAAACGCGAACTTTGACCTCGATTTTGACGCACTTCCACTTACAATTTTACAAAATGGCGTCTTAAACGCCGATGAAATTATCTTAAGTTTATTTTGGCCAAGTTTCAGACTTGTATCTTTAGCCATTTGGCCTGTGCAATGCTAAGTCAGTGAATGAATGAATGAGGTCAAGCAATTTTATATATATAGATAACAATTTAAGTAAAAGAATCGAACAATTGTATGCACGCTGCTAGATTTGACAGAAAAGTTAGAAATTTGGCGTGCAAAAGCAAATCTGTGAGTTTTGTTAAGAAATTGCAAAAATTAAAAATATTTTTCATATTAAAGGTTATTTTGAAACCGACGTTCATATGTCATCTATATTATAACTCATCCGACTTAGACCAAATTTGAACAGGGTTTAACATTTAGTAAATAAAGTGTTTGGTTGAGATAGCTCAAAACGAAAATAATTTTCATAGTAAAAGTTAATTTCCATCCAATTGTTCCAATGGCAGCTATATGATATAGTTACTCGATAATGACCAAATTTGGTCAGGGTGTAGCCATATTGTACTGTAACCCGATTTTCACCAAATTGTAAAATATTATTGAATTTAAAAAAGAACTTAAGAAAAAGTAAATTCTTGCCTTTGCTGGGGTGTGATCGTGCGCCGGCGAACGCCTCGGTCTAACACACCATCCTCTGCACTACCAACTCACTTATGTTAGTCCTCCGCCTCACCAAACGCTGCTATATATAAATCAAAGTAACATTTAAAAAAAAAAAAGAAACGAATAATTATATTCACGCTGCCACTGAGATAGCTGAAGAAACAAAAAAGTTTTTCATACTGAAGATTAATGTGAGCCCGATGTAGCTATACTATATAGTAACCCGACTTTTATCAAATTGTAAAATATCGTTAAATTAAAAAAAGAATAAAAATAAATTTAAAAAAAGTTCTTGCCCTTGCTGGGATTTGAACCAGTGCCTGCACGCACCTGGGTCTAACACACTATCCTCTGCACTACCTAACCATTTCGCCTGCCGGCTGACCAAACGCTGTTATATATAAATCAAAGTAAAATTTTTTTTTTATGAGAAACATAATTATATTCACGCTGCCCGCTGCCACTGAGATAGCTGAAGAAACAAAAAAGTTTTTCATACTGAAGATTAATGTGAGCGCGATGTAGCTACACTATATAGTAACCCGACTTTTATTAAATTGTAAGATATCGTAAAACTAAAAAAAGTATTAAAAAAATTAAATTCAAAAAGAAAAATTAAAAAAAAATTCTTGCCCTTGCTGGGGTTTGAACCAGTGCCTGCACGCTCCTGGGTCTAACACACCATCCTCTGCATTACTTAACCATTTCGCCTGACGGCTGACCAAACGCTGCTATATATAAATCAAAATACACGCGAACTTTGACCTCGATTTTGACGCACTTCCACTTACAATATTACAAAATGGCGTCTTAAACGCCGATGAAATTATCTCAAGTTTATTTTGGCCAAGTTTCAGACTTGTATCTTTAGCCATTTGGCCTGTGCAATGCTAAGTCAGTGAATGAGGTCAAGCAATTTTATATATATAGATAACAATTTAAGTAAAAGAATCGAACAATTGTATGCACGCTGCTAGATTTGACAGAAAAGTTAGAAATTTGGCGTGCAAAAGCAAATCTGTGAGTTTTGTTAAGAAATTGCAAAAATTAAAAATATTTTTCATATTAAAGGTTATTTTGAAACCGACGTTCATATGTCATCTATATTATAACTCATCCGACTTAGACCAAATTTGAACAGGGTTTAACATTTAGTAAATAAAGTGTTTGGTTGAGATAGCTCAAAACGAAAATAATTTTCATAGTAAAAGTTAATTTCCATCCAATTGTTCCAATGGCAGCTATATGATATAGTTACTCGATAATGACCAAATTTGGTCAGGGTGTAGCCATATTGTACTGTAACCCGATTTTCACCAAATTGTAAAATATTATTGAATTTAAAAAAGAACTTAAGAAAAAGTAAATTCTTGCCTTTGCTGGGGTGTGATCGTGCGCCGGCGAACGGCTCGGTCTAACACACCATCCTCTGCACTACCAACTCACTTATGTTAGTCCTCCGCCTCACCAAACGCTGCTATATATAAATCAAAGTAACATTTAAAAAAAAAAAAGAAACGAATAATTATATTCACGCTGCCCGCTGCCACTGAGATAGCTGAAGAAACAAAAAAGTTTTTCATACTGAAGATTAATGTGAGCCCGATGTAGCTATACTATATAGTAACCCGACTTTTATCAAATTGTAAAATATCGTTAAATTAAAAAAAGGATAAAAAAAAATTTAAAAAAAGTTCTTGCCCTTGCTGGGATTTGAACCAGTGCCTGCACGCACCTGGGTCTAACACACTATCCTCTGCACTACCTAACCATTTCGCCTGCCGGCTGACCAAACGCTGTTATATATAAATCAAAGTAAAATTTTTTTTTTATGAGAAACATAATTATATTCACGCTGCCCGCTGCCACTGAGATAGCTGAAGAAACAAAAAAGTTTTTCATACTGAAGATTAATGTGAGCGCGATGTAGCTACACTATATAGTAACCCGACTTTTATTAAATTGTAAGATATCGTAAAACTAAAAAAAGTATTAAAAAAATTAAATTCAAAAAGAAAAATTAAAAAAAAATTCTTGCCCTTGCTGGGGTTTGAACCAGTGCCTGCACGCTCCTGGGTCTAACACACCATCCTCTGCACTACTTAACCATTTCGCCTGACGGCTGACCAAACGCTGCTATATATAAATCAAAATACACGCGAACTTTGACCTCGATTTTGACGCACTTCCACTTACAATATTACAAAATGGCGTCTTAAACGCCGATGAAATTATCTCAAGTTTATTTTGGCCAAGTTTCAGACTTGTATCTTTAGCCATTTGGCCTGTGCAATGCTAAGTCAGTGAATGAGGTCAAGCAATTTTATATATATAGATAACAATTTAAGTAAAAGAATCGAACAATTGTATGCACGCTGCTAGATTTGACAGAAAAGTTAGAAATTTGGCGTGCAAAAGCAAATCTGTGAGTTTTGTTAAGAAATTGCAAAAATTAAAAATATTTTTCATATTAAAGGTTATTTTGAAACCGACGTTCATATGTCATCTATATTATAACTCATCCGACTTAGACCAAATTTGAACAGGGTTTAACATTTAGTAAATAAAGTGTTTGGTTGAGATAGCTCAAAACGAAAATAATTTTCATAGTAAAAGTTAATTTCCATCCAATTGTTCCAATGGCAGCTATATGATATAGTTACTCGATAATGACCAAATTTGGTCAGGGTGTAGCCATATTGTACTGTAACCCGATTTTCACCAAATTGTAAAATATTATTGAATTTAAAAAAGAACTTAAGAAAAAGTAAATTCTTGCCTTTGCTGGGGTGTGATCGTGCGCCGGCGAACGGCTCGGTCTAACACACCATCCTCTGCACTACCAACTCACTTATGTTAGTCCTCCGCCTCACCAAACGCTGCTATATATAAATCAAAGTAACATTTAAAAAAAAAAAAGAAACGAATAATTATATTCACGCTGCCCGCTGCCACTGAGATAGCTGAAGAAACAAAAAAGTTTTTCATACTGAAGATTAATGTGAGCCCGATGTAGCTATACTATATAGTAACCCGACTTTTATCAAATTGTAAAATATCGTTAAATTAAAAAAAGGATAAAAAAAAATTTAAAAAAAGTTCTTGCCCTTGCTGGGATTTGAACCAGTGCCTGCACGCACCTGGGTCTAACACACTATCCTCTGCACTACCTAACCATTTCGCCTGCCGGCTGACCAAACGCTGTTATATATAAATCAAAGTAAAATTTTTTTTTTATGAGAAACATAATTATATTCACGCTGCCCGCTGCCACTGAGATAGCTGAAGAAACAAAAAAGTTTTTCATACTGAAGATTAATGTGAGCGCGATGTAGCTACACTATATAGTAACCCGACTTTTATTAAATTGTAAAATATCGTAAAACTAAAAAAAGTATTAAAAAAATTAAATTCAAAAAGAAAAATTAAAAAAAAATTCTTGCCCTTGCTGGGGTTTGAACCAGTGCCTGCACGCTCCTGGGTCTAACACACCATCCTCTGCACTACCTAACCATTTCGCCTGCCGGCTGACCAAACGCTGCTATATATAAATCAAAATACACGCGAACTTTGACCTCGATTTTGACGCACTTCCACTTACAATATTACAAAATGGCGTCTTAAACGCCGATGAAATTATCTTAAGTTTATTTTGGGCAAGTTTCAGACTTGTATCTTTAGCCATTTGGCCTGTGCAATGCTAAGTCAGTGAATGAGGTCAAGCAATTTTATATATATAGATAACAATTTAAGTAAAAGAATCGAACAATTGTATGCACGCTGCTAGATTTGACAGAAAAGTTAGAAATTTGGCGTGCAAAAGCAAATCTGTGAGTTTTGTTAAGAAATTGCAAAAATTAAAAATATTTTTCATATTAAAGGTTATTTTGAAACCGACGTTCATAGGTCATCTATATTATAACTCATCCGACTTAGACCAAATTTGAACAGGGTTTAACATTTAGTAAATAAAGTGTTTGGTTGAGATAGCTCAAAACGAAAATAATTTTCATAGTAAAAGTTAATTTCCATCCAATTGTTCCAATGGCAGCTATATGATATAGTTACTCGATAATGACCAAATTTGGTCAGGGTGTAGCCATATTGTACTGTAACCCGATTTTCACCAAATTGTAAAATATTATTGAATTTAAAAAAGAACTTAAGAAAAAGTAAATTCTTGCCTTTGCTGGGGTGTGATCGTGCGCCGGCGAACGCCTCGGTCTAACACACCATCCTCTGCACTACCAACTCACTTATGTTAGTCCTCCGCCTCACCAAACGCTGCTATATATAAATCAAAGTAACATTTAAAAAAAAAAAAGAAACGAATAATTATATTCACGCTGCCCGCTGCCACTGAGATAGCTGAAGAAACAAAAAAGTTTTTCATACTGAAGATTAATGTGAGCCCGATGTAGCTATACTATATAGTAACCCGACTTTTATCAAATTGTAAAATATCGTTAAATTAAAAAAAGGATAAAAAAAAATTTAAAAAAAGTTCTTGCCCTTGCTGGGATTTGAACCGGTGCCTGCAAGCACCTGGGTCTAACACACTATCCTCTGTACTACCTAACCATTTCGCATGCTGGCTGACCAAACGCTGTTATATATAAATCAAAGTAAAATTTTTTTTTTATGAGAAACATAATTATATTCACGCTGCCCGCTGCCACTGAGATAGCTGAAGAAACAAAAAAGTTTTTCATACTGAAGATTAATGTGAGCGCGATGTAGCTACACTATATAGTAACCCGACTTTTATTAAATTGTAAAATATCGTAAAATTAAAAAAAGTATTAAAAAAATTAAATTCAAAAAGAAAAATTAAAAAAAAATTCTTGCCCTTGCTGGGGTTTGAACCAGTGCCTGCACGCTCCTGGGTCTAACACACCATCCTCTGCACTACTTAACCATTTCGCCTGACGGCTGACCAAACGCTGCTATATATAAATCAAAATACACGCGAACTTTGACCTCGATTTTGACGCACTTCCACTTACAATATTACAAAATGGCGTCTTAAACGCCGATGAAATTATCTCAAGTTTATTTTGGCCAAGTTTCAGACTTGTATCTTTAGCCATTTGGCCTGTGCAATGCTAAGTCAGTGAATGAGGTCAAGCAATTTTATATATATAGATAACAATTTAAGTAAAAGAATCGAACAATTGTATGCACGCTGCTAGATTTGACAGAAAAGTTAGAAATTTGGCGTGCAAAAGCAAATCTGTGAGTTTTGTTAAGAAATTGCAAAAATTAAAAATATTTTTCATATTAAAGGTTATTTTGAAACCGACGTTCATATGTCATCTATATTATAACTCATCCGACTTAGACCAAATTTGAACAGGGTTTAACATTTAGTAAATAAAGTGTTTGGTTGAGATAGCTCAAAACGAAAATAATTTTCATAGTAAAAGTTAATTTCCATCCAATTGTTCCAATGGCAGCTATATGATATAGTTACTCGATAATGACCAAATTTGGTCAGGGTGTAGCCATATTGTACTGTAACCCGATTTTCACCAAATTGTAAAATATTATTGAATTTAAAAAAGAACTTAAGAAAAAGTAAATTCTTGCCTTTGCTGGGGTGTGATCGTGCGCCGGCGAACGCCTCGGTCTAACACACCATCCTCTGCACTACCAACTCACTTATGTTAGTCCTCCGCCTCACCAAACGCTGCTATATATAAATCAAAGTAACATTTAAAAAAAAAAAAGAAACGAATAATTATATTCACGCTGCCCGCTGCCACTGAGATAGCTGAAGAAACAAAAAAGTTTTTCATACTGAAGATTAATGTGAGCCCGATGTAGCTATACTATATAGTAACCCGACTTTTATCAAATTGTAAAATATCGTTAAATTAAAATAAGGATAAAAAAAAATTTAAAAAAAGTTCTTGCCCTTGCTGGGATTTGAACCAGTGCCTGCACGCACCTGGGTCTAACACACTATACTCTGCACTACCTAACCATTTCGCCTGCCGGCTGACCAAACGCTGTTATATATAAATCAAAGTAAAATTTTTTTTTTATGAGAAACATAATTATATTCACGCTGCCCGCTGCCACTGAGATAGCTGAAGAAACAAAAAAGTTTTTCATACTGAAGATTAATGTGAGCGCGATGTAGCTACACTATATAGTAACCCGACTTTTATTAAATTGTAAAATATCGTAAAACTAAAAAAAGTATTAAAAAAATTAAATTCAAAAAGAAAAATTAAAAAAAAATTCTTGCCCTTGCTGGGGTTTGAACCAGTGCCTGCACGCTCCTGGGTCTAACACACCATCCTCTGCACTACCTAACCATTTCGCCTGCCGGCTGACCAAACGCTGCTATATATAAATCAAAATACACGCGAACTTTGACCTCGATTTTGACGCACTTCCACTTACAATATTACAAAATGGCGTCTTAAACGCCGATGAAATTATCTTAAGTTTATTTTGGGCCAAGTTTCAGACTTGTATCTTTAGCCATTTGGCCTGTGCAATGCTAAGTCAGTGAATGAGGTCAAGCAATTTTATATATATAGATAACAATTTAAGTAAAAAAATCGAACAATTGTATGCACGCTGCTAGATTTGACAGAAAAGTTAGAAATTTAACGTGCAAAAGCAAATCTGTGAGTTTTGTTAAGAAATAGCAAAAATTAAAAATATTTTTCATATTAAAGGTTATTTTGAAACCGACGTTCATATGTCATCTATATTATAACTCATCCGACTTAGACCAAATTTGAACAGGGTTTAACATTTAGTAAATAAAGTGTTTGGTTGAGATAGCTCAAAACGAAAATAATTTTCATAGTAAAAGTTAATTTCCATCCAATTGTTCCAATGGCAGCTATATGATATAGTTACTCGATAATGACCAAATTTGGTCAGGGTGTAGCCATATTGTACTGTAACCCGATTTTCACCAAATTGTAAAATATTATTGAATTTAAAAAAGAACTTAAGAAAAAGTAAATTCTTGCCTTTGCTGGGGTGTGATCGTGCGCCGGCGAACGCCTCGGTCTAACACACCATCCTCTGCACTACCAACTCACTTATGTTAGTCCTCCGCCTCACCAAACGCTGCTATATATAAATCAAAGTAACATTTAAAAAAAAAAAAGAAACGAATAATTATATTCACGCTGCCCGCTGCCACTGAGATAGCTGAAGAAACAAAAAAGTTTTTCATACTGAAGATTAATGTGAGCCCGATGTAGCTATACTATATAGTAACCCGACTTTTATCAAATTGTAAAATATCGTTAAATTAAAAAAAGGATAAAAAAAAATTTAAAAAAAGTTCTAGCCCTTGCTGGGATTTGAACCAGTGCCTGCACGCACCTGGGTCTAACACACTATCCTCTGCACTACCTAACCATTTCGCCTGCCGGCTGACCAAACGCTGTTATATATAAATCAAAGTAAAATTTTTTTTTTATGAGAAACATAATTATATTCACGCTGCCCGCTGCCACTGAGATAACTGAAGAAACAAAAAAGTTTTTCATACTAAAGACTAATGTGAACCCGATGTAGCTACACTATATAGTAACCCGACTTTTATTAAGTTGTAAAATATCGTAAAATTAAAAAAAGTATTAAAATAAATTAAATTAAAAATGAAAAGTTAAAAAAAAAATTTTTGCCGTTGCTGGGGTTTGAACCAGTGCCTGCACGCACCTGGGTCTAACACACCATCCTCTGCACTACCTAACCATTTCGCCTGCCGGCTGACCAAACGCTGCTATATATAAATCAAAATACACGCGAACTTTGACCTCGATTTTGACGCACTTCCACTTACAATTTTACAAAATGGCGTCTTAAACGCCGATGAAATTATCTTAAGTTTATTTTGGCCAAGTTTCAGACTTGTATCTTTAGCCATTTGGCCTGTGCAATGCTAAGTCAGTGAATGAATGAATGAGGTCAAGCAATTTTATATATATAGATAACAATTTAAGTAAAAGAATCGAACAATTGTATGCACGCTGCTAGATTTGACAGAAAAGTTAGAAATTTGGCGTGCAAAAGCAAATCTGTGAGTTTTGTTAAGAAATTGCAAAAATTAAAAATATTTTTCATATTAAAGGTTATTTTGAAACCGACGTTCATATGTCATCTATATTATAACTCATCCGACTTAGACCAAATTTGAACAGGGTTTAACATTTAGTAAATAAAGTGTTTGGTTGAGATAGCTCAAAACGAAAATAATTTTCATAGTAAAAGTTAATTTCCATCCAATTGTTCCAATGGCAGCTATATGATATAGTTACTCGATAATGACCCAATTTGGTCAGGGTGTAGCCATATTGTACTGTAACCCGATTTTCACCAAATTGTAAAATATTATTGAATTTAAAAAAGAACTTAAGAAAAAGTAAATTCTTGCCTTTGCTGGGTTGTGATCGTGCGCCGGCGAACGCCTCGGTCTAACACACCATCCTCTGCACTACCAACTCACTTATGTTAGTCCTCCGCCTCACCAAACGCTGCTATATATAAATCAAAGTAACATTTAAAAGAAACGAATAATTATATTCACGCTGCCCGCTGCCACTGAGATAGCTGAAGAAAAAAAAAAGTTTTTCATACTGAAGATTAATGTGAGCCCGATGTAGCTATACTATATAGTAACCCGACTTTTATCAAATTGTAAAATATCGTTAAATTAAAAAAAGGATAAAAAAAAATTTAAAAAAAGTTCTTGCCCTTGCTGGGATTTGAACCAGTGCCTGCACGCACCTGGGTCTAACACACTATCCTCTGCACTACCTAACCATTTCGCCTGCCGGCTGACCAAACGCTGTTATATATAAATCAAAGTAAAATTTTTTTTTTATGAGAAACATAATTATATTCACGCTGCCCGCTGCCACTGAGATAGCTGAAGAAACCAAAAAGTTTTTCATACTGAAGATTAATGTGAGCGCGATGTAGCTACACTATATAGTAACCCGACTTTTATTAAATTGTAAAATATCGTAAAACTAAAAAAAGTATTAAAAAAATTAAATTCAAAAAGAAAAATTATAAAAAAATTCTTGCCCTTGCTGGGGTTTGAACCAGTGCCTGCACGCTCCTGGGTCTAACACACCATCCTCTGCACTACCTAACCATTTCGCCTGCCGGCTGACCAAACGCTGCTATATATAAATCAAAATACACGCGAACTTTGACCTCGATTTTGACGCACTTCCACTTACAATATTACAAAATGGCGTCTTAAACGCCGATGAAATTATCTTAAGTTTATTTTGGCCAAGTTTCAGACTTGTATCTTTAGCCATTTGGCCTGTGCAATGCTAAGTCAGTGAATGAGGTCAAGCAATTTTATATATATAGATAACAATTTAAGTAAAAGAATCGAACAATTGTATGCACGCTGCTAGATTTGACAGAAAAGTTAGAAATTTGGCGTGCAAAAGCAAATCTGTGAGTTTTGTTAAGAAATTGCAAAAATTAAAAATATTTTTCATATTAAAGGTTATTTTGAAACCGACGTTCATATGTCATCTATATTATAACTCATCCGACTTAGACCAAATTTGAACAGGGTTTAACATTTAGTAAATAAAGTGTTTGGTTGAGATAGCTCAAAACGAAAATAATTTTCATAGTAAAAGTTAATTTCCATCCAATTGTTCCAATGGCAGCTATATGATATAGTTACTCGATAATGACCAAATTTGGTCAGGGTGTAGCCATATTGTACTGTAACCCGATTTTCACCAGATTGTAAAATATTATTGAATTTAAAAAAGAACTTAAGAAAAAGTAAATTCTTGCCTTTGCTGGGGTGTGATCGTGCGCCGGCGAACGCCTCGGTCTAACACACCATCCTCTGCACTACCAACTCACTTATGTTAGTCCTCCACCTCACCAAACGCTGCTATATATAAATCAAAATAACATTTAAAAAAAAAAAAGAAACGAATAATTATATTCACGCTGCCCGCTGCCACTGAGATAGCTGAAGAAACAAAAAAGTTTTTCATACTGAAGATTAATGTGAGCCCGATGTAGCTATACTATATAGTAACCCGACTTTTATCAAATTGTAAAATATCGTTAAATTAAAAAAAGGATAAAAAAAAATTTTAAAAAAGTTCTGGCCCTTGCTGGGATTTGAACCAGTGCCTGCACGCACCTGGGTCTAACACACTATCCTCTGCACTACCTAACCATTTCGCCTGCCGGCTGACCAAACGCTGTTATATATAAATCAAAGTAAAATTTTTTTTTTATGAGAAACATAATTATATTCACGCTGCCCGCTGCCACTGAGATAACTGAAGAAACAAAAAAGTTTTTCATACTAAAGACTAATGTGAACCCGATGTAGCTACACTATATAGTAACCCGACTTTTATTAAGTTGTAAAATATCGTAAAATTAAAAAAAGTATTAAAATAAATTAAATTAAAAATGAAAAGTTAAAAAAAAATTTTTGCCGTTGCTGGGGTTTGAACCAGTGCCTGCACGCACCTGGGTCTAACACACCATCCTCTGCACTACCTAACCATTTCGCCTGCCGGCTGACCAAACGCTGCTATATATAAATCAAAATAAACGCGAACTTTGACCTCGATTTTGACGCACTTCCACTTACAATTTTACAAAATGGCGTCTTAAACGCCGATGAAATTATCTTAAGTTTATTTTGGCCAAGTTTCAGACTTGTATCTTTAGCCATTTGGCCTGTGCAATGCTAAGTCAGTGAATGAATGAATGAGGTCAAGCAATTTTATATATATAGATAACAATTTAAGTAAAAGAATCGAACAATTGTATGCACGCTGCTAGATTTGACAGAAAAGTTGGAAATTTGGCGTGCAAAAGCAAATCTGTGAGTTTTGTTAAGAAATTGCAAAAATTAAAAATATTTTTCATATTAAAGGTTATTTTGAAACCGACGTTCATATGTCATCTATATTATAACTCATCCGACTTAGACCAAATTTGAACAGGGTTTAACATTTAGTAAATAAAGTGTTTGGTTGAGATAGCTCAAAACGAAAATAATTTTCATAGTAAAAGTTAATTTCCATCCAATTGTTCCAATGGCAGCTATATGATATAGTTACTCGATAATGACCAAATTTGGTCAGGGTGTAGCCATATTGTACTGTAACCCGATTTTCACCAAATTGTAAAATATTATTGAATTTAAAAAAGAACTTAAGAAAAAGTAAATTCTTGCCTTTGCTGGGGTGTGATCGTGCGCCGGCGAACGCCTCGGTCTAACACACCATCCTCTGCACTACCAACTCACTTATGTTAGTCCTCCACCTCACCAAACGCTGCTATATATAAATCAAAATAACATTTAAAAAAAAAAAAGAAACGAATAATTATATTCACGCTGCCCGCTGCCACTGAGATAGCTGAAGAAACAAAAAAGTTTTTCATACTGAAGATTAATGTGAGCCCGATGTAGCTATACTATATGGTAACCCGACTTTTATCAAATTGTAAAATATCGTTAAATTAAAAAAAGGATAAAAAAAAATTTAAAAAAAGTTCTTGCCCTTGCTGGGATTTGAACCAGTGCCTGCACGCACCTGGGTCTAACACACTATCCTCTGCACTACCTAACCATTTCGCCTGCCGGCTGACCAAACGCTGTTATATATAAATCAAAGTAAAATTTTTTTTTTATGAGAAACATAATTATATTCACGCTGCCCGCTGCCACTGAGATAACTGAAGAAACAAAAAAGTTTTTCATACTAAAGACTAATGTGAACCCGATGTAGCTACACTATATAGTAACCCGACTTTTATTAAGTTGTAAAATATCGTAAAATTAAAAAAAGTATTAAAATAAATTAAATTAAAAATGAAAAGTTAAAAAAAAAATTTTTGCCGTTGCTGGGGTTTGAACCAGTGCCTGCACGCACCTGGGTCTAACACACCATCCTCTGCACTACCTAACCATTTCGCCTGCCGGCTGACCAAACGCTGCTATATATAAATCAAAATAAACGCGAACTTTGACCTCGATTTTGACGCACTTCCACTTACAATTTTACAAAATGGCGTCTTAAACGCCGATGAAATTATCTTAAGTTTATTTTGGCCAAGTTTCAGACTTGTATCTTTAGCCATTTGGCCTGTGCAATGCTAAGTCAATGAATGAATGAATGAGGTCAAGCAATTTTATATATATAGATAACAATTTAAGTAAAAGAATCGAACAATTGTATGCACGCTGCTAGATTTGACAGAAAAGTTGGAAATTTGGCGTGCAAAAGCAAATCTGTGAGTTTTGTTAAGAAATTGCAAAAATTAAAAATATTTTTCATATTAAAGGTTATTTTGAAACCGACGTTCATATGTCATCTATATTATAACTCATCCGACTTAGACCAAATTTGAACAGGGTTTAACATTTAGTAAATAAAGTGTTTGGTTGAGATAGCTCAAAACGAAAATAATTTTCATAGTAAAAGTTAATTTCCATCCAATTGTTCCAATGGCAGCTATATGATATAGTTACTCGATAATGACCAAATTTGGTCAGGGTGTAGCCATATTGTACTGTAACCCGATTTTCACCAAATTGTAAAATATTATTGAATTTAAAAAAGAACTTAAGAAAAAGTAAATTCTTGCCTTTGCTGGGGTGTGATCGTGGGCCGGCGAACGCCTCGGTCTAACACACCATCCTCTGCACTACCAACTCACTTATGTTAGTCCTCCGCCTCACCAAACGCTGCTATATATAAATCAAAGTAACATTTAAAAAAAAAAAAGAAACGAATAATTATATTCACGCTGCCCGCTGCCACTGAGATAGCTGAAGAAACAAAAAAGTTTTTCATACTGAAGATTAATGTGAGCCCGATGTAGCTATACTATATAGTAACCCGACTTTTATCAAATTGTAAAATATCGTTAAATTAAAAAAAGGATAAAAAAAAATTTAAAAAAAGTTCTTGCCCTTGCTGGGATTTGAACCAGTGCCTGCACGCACCTGGGTCTAACACACTATCCTCTGCACTACCTAACCATTTCGCCTGCCGGCTGACCAAACGCTGTTATATATAAATCAAAGTAAAATTTTTTTTTTATGAGAAACATAATTATATTCACGCTGCCCGCTGCCACTGAGATAGCTGAAGAAACAAAAAAGTTTTTCATACTGAAGATTAATGTGAGCGCGATGTAGCTACACTATATAGTAACCCGACTTTTATTAAATTGTAAAATATCGTAAAACTAAAAAAAGTATTAAAAAAATTATATTCAAAAAGAAAAATTAAAAAAAAATTCTTGCCCTTGCTGGGGTTTGAACCAGTGCCTGCACGCTCCTGGGTCTAACACACCATCCTCTGCACTACCTAACCATTTCGCCTGCCGGCTGACCAAACGCTGCTATATATAAATCAAAATACACGCGAACTTTGACCTCGATTTTGACGCACTTCCACTTACAATATTACAAAATGGCGTCTTAAACGCCGATGAAATTATCTTAAGTTTATTTTGGCCAAGTTTCAGACTTGTATCTTTAGCCATTTGGCCTGTGCAATGCTAAGTCAGTGAATGAGGTCAAGCAATTTTATATATATAGATAACAATTTAAGTAAAAGAATCGAACAATTGTATGCACGCTGCTAGATTTGACAGAAAAGTTAGAAATTTGGCGTGCAAAAGCAAATCTGTAAGTTTTGTTAAGAAATTGCAAAAATTAAAAATATTTTTCATATTAAAGGTTATTTTGAAACCGACGTTCATATGTCATCTATATTATAACTCATCCGACTTAGACCAAATTTGAACAGGGTTTAACATTTAGTAAATAAAGTGTTTGGTTGAGATAGCTCTAAACGAAAATAATTTTCATAGTAAAAGTTAATTTCCATCCAATTGTTCCAATGGCAGCTATATGATATAGTTACTCGATAATGACCAAATTTGGTCAGGGTGTAGCCATATTGTACTGTAACCCGATTTTCACCAAATTGTAAAATATTATTGAATTTAAAAAAGAACTTAAGAAAAAGTAAATTCTTGCCTTTGCTGGGGTGTGATCGTGCGCCGGCGAACGCCTCGGTCTAACACACCATCCTCTGCACTACCAACTCACTTATGTTAGTCCTCCGCCTCACCAAACGCTGCTATATATAAATCAAAGTAACATTTAAAAAAAAAAAAGAAACGAATAATTATATTCACGCTGCCCGCTGCCACTGAGATAGCTGAAGAAACAAAAAAGTTTTTCATACTGAAGATTAATGTGAGCGCGATGTAGCTACACTATATAGTAACCCGACTTTTATTAAATTGTAAAATATCGTAAAACTAAAAAAAGTATTAAAAAAATTAAATTCAAAAAGAAAAATTAAAAAAAAATTCTTGCCCTTGCTGGGGTTTGAACCAGTGCCTGCACGCTCCTGGGTCTAACACACCATCCTCTGCACTACCTAACCATTTCGCCTGCCGGCTGACCAAACGCTGCTATATATAAATCAAAATACACGCGAACTTTGACCTCGATTTTGACGCACTTCCACTTACAATATTACAAAATGGCGTCTTAAACGCCGATGAAATTATCTTAAGTTTATTTTGGCCAAGTTTCAGACTTGTACTTTAGCCATTTGGCCTGTGCAATGCTAAGTCAGTGAATGAGGTCAAGCAATTTTATATATATAGACAGATAACAATTTAAGTAAAAGAATCGAACAATTGTATGCACGCTGCTAGATTTGACAGAAAAGTTAGAAATTTGGCGTGCAAAAGCAAATCTGTGAGTTTTGTTAAGAAATTGCAAAAATTAAAAATATTTTTCATATTAAAGGTTATTTTGAAACCGACGTTCATATGTCATCTATATTATAACTCATCCGACTTAGACCAAATTTGAACAGGGTTTAACATTTAGTAAATAAAGTGTTTGGTTGAGATAGCTCAAAACGAAAATAATTTTCATAGTAAAAGTTAATTTCCATCCAATTGTTCCAATGGCAGTTATATGATATAGTTACTCGATAATGACCAAATTTGGTCAGGGTGTAGCCATATTGTACTGTAACCCGATTTTCACCAAATTGTAAAATATTATTGAATTTAAAAAAGAACTTAAGAAAAAGAAAATTCTTGCCTTTGCTGGGGTGTGATCGTGCGCCGGCGAACGCCTCGGTCTAACACACCATCCTCTGCACTACCAACTCACTTATGTTAGTCCTCCGCCTCACCAAACGCTGCTATATATAAATCAAAGTAACATTTAAAAAAAAAAAGAAACGAATAATTATATTCACGCTGCCCGCTGCCACTGAGATAGCTGAAGAAACAAAAAAGTTTTTCATACTGAAGATTAATGTGAGCCCGATGTAGCTATACTATATAGTAACCCGACTTTTATCAAATTGTAAAATATCGTTAAATTAAAAAAAGGATAAAAAAAAATTTAAAAAAAGTTCTTGCCCTTGCTGGGATTTGAACCAGTGCCTGCACGCACCTGGGTCTAACACACTATCCTCTGCACTACCTAACCATTTCGCCTGCCGGCTGACCAAACGCTGTTATATATAAATCAAAGTAAAATTTTTTTTTTATGAGAAACATAATTATATTCACGCTGCCCGCTGCCACTGAGATAACTGAAGAAACAAAAAAGTTTTTCATACTAAAGACTAATGTGAGCCCGATGTAGCTACACTATATAGTAACCCGACTTTTATTAAGTTGTAAAATATCGTAAAATTAAAAAAAGTATTAAAATAAATTAAATTAAAAATGAAAAGTTAAAAAAAAAATTTTTGCCGTTGCTGGGGTTTGAACCAGTGCCTGCACGCACCTGGGTCTAACACACCATCCTCTGCACTACCTAACCATTTCGCCTGCCGGCTGACCAAACGCTGCTATATATAAATCAAAATAAACGCGAACTTTGACCTCGATTTTGACGCACTTCCACTTACAATTTTACAAAATGGCGTCTTAAACGCCGATGAAATTATCTTAAGTTTATTTTGGCCAAGTTTCAGACTTGTATCTTTAGCCATTTGGCCTGTGCAATGCTAAGTCAGTGAATGAGGTCAAGCAATTTTATATATATAGATAACAATTTAAGTAAAAGAATCGAACAATTGTATGCACGCTGCTAGATTTGACAGAAAAGTTAGAAATTTGGCGTGCAAAAGCAAATCTGTGAGTTTTGTTAAGAAATTGCAAAAATTAAAAATATTTTTCATATTAAAGGTTATTTTGAAACCGACGTTCATATGTCATCTATATTATAACTCATCCGACTTAGACCAAATTTGAACAGGGTTTAACATTTAGTAAATAAAGTGTTTGGTTGAGATAGCTCAAAACGAAAATAATTTTCATAGTAAAAGTTAATTTCCATCCAATTGTTCCAATGGCAGCTATATGATATAGTTACTCGATAATGACCAAATTTGGTCAGGGTGTAGCCATATTGTACTGTAACCCGATTTTCACCAAATTGTAAAATATTATTGAATTTAAAAAAGAACTTAAGAAAAAGTAAATTCTTGCCTTTGCTGGGGTGTGATCGTGCGCCGGCGAACGCCTCGGTCTAACACACCATCCTCTGCACTACCAACTCACTTATGTTAGTCCTCCGCCTCACCAAACGCTGCTATATATAAATCAAAGTAACATTTAAAAAAAAAAAAGAAACGAATAATTATATTCACGCTGCCCGCTGCCACTGAGATAGCTGAAGAAACAAAAAAGTTTTTCATTCTGAAGATTAATGTGAGCCCGATGTAGCTATACTATATAGTAACCCGACTTTTATCAAATTGTAAAATATCGTTAAATTAAAAAAAGGATAAAAAAAAATTTAAAAAAAGTTCTTGCCCTTGCTGGGATTTGAACCGGTGCCTGCAAGCACCTGGGTCTAACACACTATCCTCTGCACTACCTAACCATTTCGCCTGCCGGCTGACCAAACGCTGTTATATATAAATCAAAGTAAAATTTTTTTTTTATGAGAAACATAATTATATTCACGCTGCCCGCTGCCACTGAGATAGCTGAAGAAACAAAAAAGTTTTTCATACTGAAGATTAATGTGAGCGCGATGTAGCTACACTATATAGTAACCCGACTTTTATTAAATTGTAAAATATCGTAAAACTAAAAAAAGTATTAAAAAAATTAAATTCAAAAAGAAAAATTAAAAAAAAATTCTTGCCCTTGCTGGGGTTTGAACCAGTGCCTGCACGCTCCTGGGTCTAACACACCATCCTCTGCACTACCTAACCATTTCGCCTGCCGGCTGACCAAGCGCTGCTATATATAAATCAAAATACACGCGAACTTTGACCTCGATTTTGACGCACTTCCACTTACAATATTACAAAATGGCGTCTTAAACGCCGATGAAATTATCTCAAGTTTATTTTGGCCAAGTTTCAGACTTGTATCTTTAGCCATTTGGCCTGTGCAATGCTAAGTCAGTGAATGAGGTCAAGCAATTTTATATATATAGATAACAATTTAAGTAAAAGAATCGAACAATTGTATGCACGCTGCTAGATTTGACAGAAAAGTTAGAAATTTGGCGTGCAAAAGCAAATCTGTGAGTTTTGTTAAGAAATTGCAAAAATTAAAAATATTTTTCATATTAAAGGTTATTTTGAAACCGACGTTCATATGTCATCTATATTATAACTCATCCGACTTAGACCAAATTTGAACAGGGTTTAACATTTAGTAAATAAAGTGTTTGGTTGAGATAGCTCAAAACGAAAATAATTTTCATAGTAAAAGTTAATTTCCATCCAATTGTTCCAATGGCAGCTATATGATATAGTTACTCGATAATGACCAAATTTGGTCAGGGTGTAGCCATATTGTACTGTAACCCGATTTTCACCAAATTGTAAAATATTATTGAATTTAAAAAAGAACTTAAGAAAAAGTAAATTCTTGCCTTTGCTGGGGTGTGATCGTGCGCCGGCGAACGCCTCGGTCTAACACACCATCCTCTGCACTACCAACTCACTTATGTTAGTCCTCCGCCTCACCAAACGCTGCTATATATAAATCAAAGTAACATTTAAAAAAAAAAAAGAAACGAATAATTATATTCACGCTGCCCGCTGCCACTGAGATAGCTGAAGAAACAAAAAAGTTTTTCATACTGAAGATTAATGTGAGCCCGATGTAGCTATACTATATAGTAACCCGACTTTTATCAAATTGTAAAATATCGTTAAATTAAAAAAAGGATAAAAAAAAATTTAAAAAAAGTTCTAGCCCTTGCTGGGATTTGAACCAGTGCCTGCACGCACCTGGGTCTAACACACTATCCTCTGCACTACCTAACCATTTCGCCTGCCGGCTGACCAAACGCTGTTATATATAAATCAAAGTAAAATTTTTTTTTTATGAGAAACATAATTATATTCACGCTGCCCGCTGCCACTGAGATAACTGAAGAAACAAAAAAGTTTTTCATACTAAAGACTAATGTGAACCCGATGTAGCTACACTATATAGTAACCCGACTTTTATTAAGTTGTAAAATATCGTAAAATTAAAAAAAGTATTAAAATAAATTAAATTAAAAATGAAAAGTTAAAAAAAAAATTTTTGCCGTTGCTGGGGTTTGAACCAGTGCCTGCACGCACCTGGGTCTAACACACCATCCTCTGCACTACCTAACCATTTCGCCTGCCGGCTGACCAAACGCTGCTATATATAAATCAAAATAAACGCGAACTTTGACCTCGATTTTGACGCACTTCCACTTACAATTTTACAAAATGGCGTCTTAAACGCCGATGAAATTATCTTAAGTTTATTTTGGCCAAGTTTCAGACTTGTATCTTTAGCCATTTGGCCTGTGCAATGCTAAGTCAGTGAATGAATGAATGAGGTCAAGCAATTTTATATATAGATAACAATTTAAGTAAAAGAATCGAACAATTGTATGCACGCTGCTAGATTTGACAGAAAAGTTAGAAATTTGGCGTGCAAAAGCAAATCTGTGAGTTTTGTTAAGAAATTGCAAAAATTAAAAATATTTTTCATATTAAAGGTTATTTTGAAACCGACGTTCATATGTCATCTATATTATAACTCATCCGACTTAGACCAAATTTGAACAGGGTTTAACATTTAGTAAATAAAGTGTTTGGTTGAGATAGCTCAAAACGAAAATAATTTTCATAGTAAAAGTTAATTTCCATCCAATTGTTCCAATGGCAGCTATATGATATAGTTACTCGATAATGACCAAATTTGGTCAGGGTGTAGCCATATTGTACTGTAACCCGATTTTCACCAAATTGTAAAATATTATTGAATTTAAAAAAGAACTTAAGAAAAAGTAAATTCTTGCCTTTGCTGGGGTGTGATCGTGCGCCGGCGAACGCCTCGGTCTAACACACCATCCTCTGCACTACCAACTCACTTATGTTAGTCCTCCGCCTCACCAAACGCTGCTATATATAAATCAAAGTAACATTTAAAAAAAAAAAAGAAACGAATAATTATATTCTCGCTGCCCGCTGCCACTGAGATAGCTGAAGAAACAAAAAAGTTTTTCATACTGAAGATTAATGTGAGCCCGATGTAGCTATACTATATAGTAACCCGACTTTTATCAAATTGTAAAATATCGTTAAATTAAAAAAAGGATAAAAAAAAATTTAAAAAAAGTTCTTGCCCTTGCTGGGATTTGAACCAGTGCCTGCACGCACCTGGGTCTAACACACTATCCTCTGCACTACCTAACCATTTCGCCTGCCGGCTGACCAAACGCTGTTATATATAAATCAAAGTAAAATTTTTTTTTTATGAGAAACATAATTATATTCACGCTGCCCGCTGCCACTGAGATAGCTGAAGAAACAAAAAAGTTTTTCATACTGAAGATTAATGTGAGCGCGATGTAGCTACACTATATAGTAACCCGACTATTATTAAATTGTAAAATATCGTAAAACTAAAAAAAGTATTAAAAAAATTAAATTCAAAAAGAAAAATTAAAAAAAAATTCTTGCCATTGCTGGGGTTTGAACCAGTGCCTGCACGCTCCTGGGTCTAACACACCATCCTCTGCACTACCTAACCATTTCGCCTGCCGGCTGACCAAACGCTGCTATATATAAATCAAAATACACGCGAACTTTGACCTCGATTTTGACGCACTTCCACTTACAATATTACAAAATGGCGTCTTAAACGCCGATGAAATTATCTTAAGTTTATTTTGGCCAAGTTTCAGACTTGTATCTTTAGCCATTTGGCCTGTGCAATGCTAAGTCAGTGAATGAGGTCAAGCAATTTTATATATATAGATGAATTTTGCTCGTCACACAATTGGATATCAGAAATTTTGGAGCTAAAAATTGCTTTCGTCACTAGACTTTTACCTCGTGTAGAGGTTTTTTTTGTGGGATAGATGATTTTATAGTAGGATATTGGTTTAGGCTTTCGACAGATCTATCCACATCATTTAAATATCGCGTAAACTCGACACTAATCGGAGTATCTTCCAAATATTTATCAGTTGAATAAAAAAATAAGTATGTCGGAGATGGCATAATTCATATTGCGCGGCCTACTTTGCTGGCGATAACTAGTATTGTGAGTCTTACTAGTGTTGGACAGAATTAACACTGCTAGAGTGGGATGACAGCAGAAGCTGTCATCGAGTGAGGCTCTGGTGTGAGTGTCAAAGGTGATGACTTGGCAATAAGGTGTCAAAGAGGATGACTTTACAATTGGTCTTTCGGCACGACACACGCAGAGACTCGCTTCGCTCTATAATTTAAAACGAGACATTAATCCTTCAATCTTAATAATGGGTTCAAATCCAATAACTCCGACATCAGAAGTGGGATTGGACTCGCGTATGCTACCCGCGGACGAACAATTTCGTGCTTTGTTGGAGCAACAAAATAAAAATTTTTTGGAGCTAGCAAAATCGTTGCAGGCATCTGTACGCGAGCCGCAAAATAATGGTGTAGTTGTGTTGCCGAAATTCAACTCGGATGCTCCTGGTGCTGATGCTACCCAATGGTGTGCTACGGTCGACATCGTCCTCGACGAAAAACCTCTGCAAGGTAGCTCTCTTATCTTGACATTAAGCGAAGCCTTGAGTGGTAGTGCGTGCCAATGGCTATCTCAAATATGCTATCCGGGAATAACATGGCAGGCGTTCAAGCAACTCTTCGTGCAGCGCTACGACAGTCCGGAGACTCCAGCCGCTACGTTCTTGAAATTGTTAAACAGTCGTCCAAAGGCTGATGAAGGTCTTGCTGTATATGCAAGCCGCTTAGTGACGTCACTAATTACAAAATGGCGTAACATGGATAAAGAAGAGATAGTTGTGTCCGTAGTTCTTGGACATTTGGCAAACTTTGATCGACGCTTGCAAAGAACAGTGTACACGTCAAATGTGCACAACAGACGAGAGATGCAATCCGAACTACAAGTTTTTACTTTGGATAAAAAGCGACACAATTCCCTGGACGATGAATCTGGTGGTAAACGCTTCAAGACGTCTCAGGTACGATGCTATTCTTGTGGTAAGCTTGGACACAAGTCGAACGAGTGCAGAGCTAGCAAGGAGCAGGCTGGACCGATGGAGAAAAGAGAGAACCGCCCCGGCAAAGGACGAGATGAGAAGGACTACATAGTGTGTTATCGCTGTAAGGAGAAAGGACACATTGCCACTAAGTGCCCTAAGAATACCTTAGAAGGAAGACCCGAATCGCGCCCGAGTCAGCGAGTTGACTTATGCATCGTAGACGAGCCGAAAACAAGTATGCAGCAACGAGGTGAGAGGTTCCAAGTTACATTTGATTCTGGCGTGCAGCAGTGTACGAGAAATTGCGATTCGACAAGGGCAAAGCTAAAGTTCTTAAGTTCAGAGTTGGGGACTATATTCTCCTTAGGAATAGTGAAAGAAACCAGACTAAATTGGACCCTAAGTTCAGAGGATCTTTTTTAGTAACAGAAGTTTTGGACGGAGATAGGTACACATTAAAATCTTTAAGCAATAACAGCCTTTACAAATATCCACACGAAAGCCTTAGAAAACTCCCAGATGGACAGGTACCCGAGCTGGATAGCGATACTGAAGCTGTTGAAAGAGACAGTACGAAAGCTGTTGAAAGAGACAGTATGGAAGCTGTTGAAAAAGACAGTACGGAAGCTGTTGAAAGAGACAGTATGGAAGCTGTTGAAATAGACAGTATGAAGATCGAAACTGTTGTGCACGGTTGTCGAGATTAAAGTATCGAAGCTCAGGGTGGTACCTGGCCTACAAGAATTCTCTTCATAGAAAGAAAACGAATTTTTTTTAATGACCGATTTTTTTTATAACGAGTAGGCTACTACAAATAGAAAAACAAACACTATCAATTACAATAGAAATTTTTAAAAATGAAGAAATTGTTATTTTTAAGAAAGAACGTGGTTGTAATCAAAATAAAAAGAAAAAAAAAATAACATGAAATATGCTCAATTAATTGCGTAATGCAGTTACTAGATTGATATTAATTATTTTGCTTACACGAGGACGTGTAATTTGCAAGAATGGCCGTGTCGGAGATGGCATAATTCATATTGCGCGGCCTACTTTGCTGGCGATAACTAGTATTGTGAGTCTTACTAGTGTTGGACAGAATTAACACTGCTAGAGTGGGATGACAGCAGAAGCTGTCATCGAGTGAGGCTCTGGTGTGAGTGTCAAAGGGGATGACTTGGCAATAAGGTGTCAAAGAGGATGACTTTACAATTGGTCTTTCGGCACGACACACGCAGAGACTCGCTTCGCTCTATAATTTAAAACGAGACATTAATCCTTCAATCTTAATAATGGGTTCAAATCCAATAACTCCGACAAGTATATTTAAAATAAAAGAAATATTATTTATCAGTTGAAATAAATACCTTCAGCACTCTCTTCAAAATAAAAGAAACTAAACATTTATGCTTCTTTTTGGGCTGAAGACGTGCTGGGCGTGTTGTCCGAATATTTTTCGGCATGCAAGAGAAACATTTCTTTTATTTTGCCCTCTGTCCACTCTGGCGCAGTCTCAAGCATAGCTGCCGCAAATTTGAGCTTAATGGCTGGACATTCTATGGCAGCCACAAAAGGCATCGTGACAATTGGCAGACATCTCAAAACATCCTTTGAATCTCCCCATCAGTGCATGCACCTTTTGCTTCACCCGCTCGTTTAATATTTGCATTTTCTGCCACTTCACCTTAATGGTAATAAGGGTAGGAATAAAATAGCCATATAGCATGGTTATTTCCCCTTGGAGGAAGTCGAGCCCTATTGCCAATGGCTCCATTATTTGGCAATACTTCTCCAAGTATACAAATTCTCGGGATGCCAACTTTGATATTTCCAAAAGCGTACATAGATCATTAAGCTGAGCTTTGTTCTTGATGAGGTTTTGGAAAGCATCGTACAGCGTATTCCACCTGGTAGCACATGGCGTTTTAAGCGAACACCCCAAATGATTTATAATGATTTCCGCTGATTTGGGGCGGTTGCACTTGATCCAAATAGCAGAACATCTATAAAAAAAAATGTATCACATGTTAATAAAAAAAGGTTGTATTTTTCAGAAATTCATTAATTACCTCTTCAATACTTTAAGGTGCATCTCATAAACTTTTGCGTTAGACTTTATAATATTTAAATAGTGGTGGCGACTAAATTTTACGTGTGACTTGCACACCTGTAGAGTTTTGGAAGGCGGATTACTGCCTTCGTTCTCCACACTATTATTATAATTGACTTTAAAAGAAATTGAAATGTAAATATGGTGAATATTATATGTATATTTATTAACTTACACTCAACACCAAAGTCCTTAAACGCCTTCACAAAGTTGCTCCCGGTGTCAGTGATTGTGCAAACAATCTTGTCGCTGAACAACATAAAAGAATTATTAATCTTTTGGACAAGATCCGCCATTGTGCCTGAGGTGTGACTCCCTGCCATTCGCGTGCATGCCAGTGCGACGGAACGTCGCTCGAATTTGTGGTCGATTCAGTGGCATGTATAGCCAAAAAAAGATCTTCTTTTGGAACACCAAATGTCTGCCGTTGTGCACACATATGGGGCAGACTGAATCTCATCAATAAGGTGAACCTTATGAAATTGAAACCTGTAGTCCAGCATCTTCGTCAGTTTTTTCCGGCCCGGAACGGATACAGTTAAGTTTAAGTCCTCAAAAAAGGCAAGAAAAGATGGATGGTACACAATCGACAATGAAGAAAATGTGTCTACCACGAATTTCAAAATTTTGTCGTCAAATTCAAATAGTCTTATTCCACCTTTTCTTACCCTTTTTGACTTGTGGTCCTTATCCAACAAAAACTGATCGTACTGAGGACGATGCTTTTCTTTTAGATGGTTGAGCAAATTTAATGTCACCTTAACCGATCCACGAAGTCTTTTGTGGCAGACTTGGCAAACAGCCACAACACCATTTGCAGCTTTCTGATGCTTAGTGTCCGAAATCTACGTAAGAATAAGAAATATTTATTCAATTTATTATATACAAAAATTTTTTTTTTATTTTATAGGTACGGACAAATTTTTTCTTACTGCATTGACAATTTTAAAATATTTTCCATTTAAAATGAATGGCAATTGCGCTTCCTCAGCATTGACCTCAAATGTTGTGCTAGTCCTAAATTTTTATAGATAATTATAATTTTTTATGTCCATTTAAGATTGACAAATTTTATACTTACGAGCAATTTGAGAACAAATTAAATATAGATTGATTACTGCATTCGTCAAGGACTTCAAATGGACTCATAATGTTCTCTGAAGGCGGTTCACTTGCACTCATGCTAGTTTCTTCGAGTACAGCATGTGCGTGTCAATATGAGCACTTTTTTCTCCGCGATTGATTATAACTGTAGTTGTGCTTACTTCTCTCGTTCCCGTATCTTTTCATCTTCTCGTATATGTAGCTGTAGGCTCTGCAATTGGAGATAGTTTTTAGTTAGACATCTGCTTACAGTTCCTCCCGAAATTCAGTTATCAGTCATAGTGTAGAAATTGTATCTCTCATATCATTTAATTGAATAAATTCCAGACCCACATAAGCAAAATGCTTATCTAAATAAATATACATAGTTAACAAAGAAAAAGAATATTGTTTAACTAAAAAATTAATGTTGGGGTGCGGAAAGTTTAAAGTTCTATGTTGGCTGCTGCGCTCGAAAATAAAGACGTCTTGTCCGATTGATTGGTTGCAAAAGAAGAACGATTCGCTTTATTGTTGCAAAGCTGAAACGCACTGGGCTTAGGCACATGTTGCTTACCAATGTCACGACTGCGTTTACCGCTCGAAGAGGTACCACACTTCGTGTGTGCACTTGTACAGTGGTTATTTGTTTACAATTCATATTTTCCTAACTTTACATTAACATTTCATAATTCATTTATAATTTCTATAAGCATTATCATTACTTTTTAATTAGCATTAAAAAAAGTAGTGCTAATGAAATTTCATTTCACTAGCATTGAAAAATAGTAGTGATAATGAAATTTAATTTCACTAGCATTGAAAAAAAGTAGTGCTAATGAAATTTCATTTCACTAGCATTGAAAAAAGTAATGCTAATGAAATTTCATTTCACTAGCATTGAAAAAAGTAGTGCTAATGAAAAATTATTTAATTGGCATTGAAAAAAAGTAATGCTAATGAAATTTCATTTCACTAGCATTGAAAAAAGTAATGCTAATGAATAATTACTTAATTGGCATTGAAAAAAAGTAATGCTAATGAAATTTTATTTCATACTTTAAGTAAAAAGCTGAGCAGTGTGACCATGGCATGTTATGTTAGTTTTGATACCATATTCCAACACGCCCCCTCAATATTAACATTACAAGTTTAGTTTAGTAGTACTGGTGTGCATTCTGGGGAGTTACAATACAATGATCCAGCATTCGCTGCGGGGATTGGGGAAAACCCAGAAAAACCCAATCAGATCATTCTTAATAGATATAAGATTCTTTAAACTTCATGTAAAAATAAACTCATTTTTGGTAACATTTCATTTAAATTATGTTAATAAAAAACTTCATTATTAGTCATTAAAGTTAGGTTAAATTATAAAAATTGGATTTCATTTAAATTCTCTTAACTAATTGGATTGTTTTCATAACTTCGAGAAATATTTTTATTAACTTAATAAACAAAGGTTTATATTATATCGCTTATATCGCTGTCTTTCTCCTTATTGTCATTCAGGAGTTCTATGTGATCACCATCCTTACTCTCATTCAGGACATCTGTTAGGTCATCTTCCTTATTATCATTCGGGAAGATTAATTTGAAAATCGTCTAATGGTTCGGGTCGGAAGGGTAGACCTCCTCGCAATGCAACGCCTAACAATACTACTGCTAACGTAGCTGCCCCTACATCTGAGGTCCCTATATTAAATGTGGTTGCTCCTCGTAAGCAAGTATTTGTGTCCAGGTTATACTCGGACACTACTTGTGACTCTGTAGCGGCATACATTTCAAGCAAAATTTCTGCTAGTGTCTCAATCACTAAATTTAATTTTGCCACTGCTCGCGAAATAGCATCTTTTAAAATAAGTGTCCCTCATGACTCATTTTCTGTCATTTGTGATCCAAAATTTTGGCCACAACATATGATTGTTCATGAGTTTAAGCCCAAAAGGCATAGTGAACCCTTGCCTGTTTCTCTTACTGCCGGCAGCTCCAACGTACAGGACCCCGCCAGTACGGCTTCAAAAAACTAGACCTGCGGCCCGATTTCGCCTGTATTCATTACCAAAATGTTAGAGGCCTCCTTAGGTTAGGTTAGGTTAGGTTAGGTTAGGGCGGCTGTCGATTCAACGACTCACTTAGGCCACAGTTGGGCCCATTTTGGTACCGCGGATCTAAAGTTCCTTTCTACCTTTGTAGTGACATGTCAATCTGAAGGGTGTCCAGTTTGATAGCTGATTAAATTTAGCGATTTTGCGCGGTGTGATTGAGGCAAGTTCACCTAGAGTGGAGAGAAAAGGTTTTCCCAGGGTGTGGAGTCTTCTATTACTCAATGCGGGACAGGAGCAAAAGAAATGTTCCGGTGATTTAATTTCTTCTTCGTCTCTACAGCTCCTGCAGAAGTCATTGTATGGGGCATTCAGCCTTGTGGCCTCCTTACTAAGCTCAAAAATCTATATTTGAGTAGTATGTCCTTTGATTCTGATATAATTGCATTGTCAGAAACTTGGTTAACTTTTACAGTGTCTGATTCTGAAGTTATGTCAAGTAACTACCTTTTATATAGATATGATCGACCGACTCGAAGTGGTGGCGTTCTTATTGCTACTAGTTCGGCTCTTCAGTCAGAACGCATTTCTTTTAATGTGACTACTGATATTGAAATTGTTGCTGTCAAAGTAACTTTTTCAACTCGATCAATTTTTATCACCTGCTCTTATATCCCTCCAAGAGCTACTCCTTCAGTTTACTTGCAACATTTTGCCTGTATTGAAAAAATTAACCATAAAGTTAAAGATAACGACTTATTTATTGTGCTAGGTGATTTTAATTTGCCTAATATTTCTTGGTCACTTTTTAGTAGCACAAATTACCTTATTCCCTTAAATCAAGATATTTTCTTAGATAACATGCTTGATCTCTCGTTGTTTCAAATGAACTCAATAAGAAATCATAATGATCGAATTCTCGATCTAGTTTTTATTAATGACTTCGCAAATACTTCCGTCTCTAGGTCATCCCCATTAAGTATCCCTGAAGACTTACATCATCCTACTATAGAAATTTCTCTCTCAATCTCTAAACCTTTTAGTCAACCTTTATTATGTCAGCAATCACCTCGTCGTTGTTTTCGCAAGGGAAATTATTCATTGCTTAATGCAACTGGTGCTTTTTAGAAAAAGCGACTGACATCGATAATGCTCTTAGTTCTTTCTATGAGACCCTAAATGCACTCTTAGATGTGTGCATTCCAAATTATATTCCATCGTCTGGTTCTATAAAGCCTCCTTGGTTTACACCTAGACTTTCTTATTTAAAAAATATTAAATCTAAATATTTTAAAAAATATAAGAAGTCAGGTTCAAGTCTCGACTGGTCTAAGTATACAGTGGCCAAGTCGGACTTTGCCAATTTAAACTCGCTATGCTACGAGAACTATCTAACTCGTTGCAAAAGACAGTATTCCCGTGACCCTAAACAATTTTATAAATTTGTTAACTTGAAGCGTAAATCCTCCAGTTTACCTTCATCTTTTTTTCTTGGGACAGATATTGCTGGCAACGACTCTGCAGCCGCTGAACTATTTGCTAACTTTTTTCAATCCACCTACTCTCCAATCTCCACTTCCAACTCATCTTATCCTTATTCTATTTTTCAATCTAACACTATGTTTGCTCCCTTTATTTCCTATAACAATGTAATCTCTTCTATTAGCTCTTTTTTAAATCTTCTTTCGTTCCTGGGCCAGACAACATTCCTAGTTGTCTACTTAAGGAATGCTGTTCTTCTTTAGCTGCTCCGTTGCATAAGCTTTTTAATATATCCCTTGAAACTTCAATCTTTCCATACCTTTGGAAAGAATCTTATATCATTCCCGTCCACAAAAAAGGTGGTAAGTCTGATATTTCTAATTACAGAGGCATTGCAAAGCTATCAGCCATTCCTAAATTATTTGAAAAAATCCTTGTTTCTTCTTTGCAGCATCTCTGTAAATCGATAATTTCCCCTGCACAACACGGCTTTATTAAGGGTCGGTCTACTACGACCAACTTGCTTGAATTTACCTCCCTGGTAAATGATGCATTTTCAGAGAAAAAGCAAACCGATGTCATTTACTCTGACTTCAGTAAAGCCTTTGACCCATGACCTCTTACTTTACAAACTTAACAGCATAGGTTTCCCTCCCGCCTTTATACGTTGGGTTTCCACTTATTTAAAAGGTAGGACCCAAAAAGTGCTTCTTAGGTCAACCATTTCGAGTTCGGTTCGTGTAACTTCTGGTGTACCTCAAGGTAGTCACTTAGGACCTTTATTTTTTACACAGTTCATTAACGATCTACCCACTATTCTGTCCCATTCTTATATTTTAATGTATGCAGATGATGCTAAGCTTATTTTTCATACACTGATCCCCTGTTTCACAATCGTCTGCAAGACGATTTGAACACTATGCAACTATGGTGCTCGGCCAATAAGTTGCATCTCAATTGTTCGAAGTGTATGTTTATGACATTTAGTCGTTCTAGGCCCTACTTAGGTTCTTATACGATTGACAATATCCCTTTGCAAAGTATAAAAACTGTAAAGGATCTTGGAGTTTTATTTGACTGCAAATTATGCTTCAATTTGCACATCTCCACTATAGTTAATGATGCCAAAGGAGTACTTGGTTTCATTAAACGTTGGTCGAAAGAATTCAATGATCCTATCACCACTAAAATCCTTTACGTCTCTTTAGTCCGTCCAATCCTTGAATACTGTTCGTGCATTTGGTGCCCGCAGTATCAAATAAATCAGAATCGAATTGAATCAGTTCAAAAGCAATTCTTGCTTTTCGCCTTACGTGGTTTTAACAGGGATCCCAACCGGCGTTTACCACCGTACTCCCATAGGCTTCGTCTTATTGACCTTCCGTCTTTAATTAATCGTAGGAAAACTCTTAGTGTGGTTTTTCTTCACAAATTAATTAATGGCGACATTGATTCTAGTCCCCTTTTGGGCCGCCTCAGATTTTCGGTCCCCCGCAGGTCTACTAGGAATTACATGCACAACTGATTACGCTTCACACGGTTCGTTCCGTGTTTTATGCTCTAATTATAATAGCCTTTTTCACGTTTTCTACTCAGAACTCTCTCTCCCTTTCCCTTCCCTAAAATCCGCACTTTTCCAATATTTTAAATCGTTAAATTCCTAACCTTACTAATACTAATAACATGTTATATTATTTTTAATAGCCAATCAGTCATAATGTTACTTACAACAACACTAATATTTATTGATCTGATTGGGTTTTTCTGGGTTTTCCCCAATCCTTGCAACAAATGTTGGATCATTTTTATAAAAAATAAGTATAAGGGTATATTGTGTTCGTTGGAATGTATGTAACAGGCAGAAGGAGGCATCTCCGCCCACATAAAGTATATATATTCTTGATCAGCATCAACAGCCGAGTCGATATAGCCATGTGTGTCTGTCCGTCTGTCCGTCTGTCTGTCCGTGTGAGCGCCTAGATCTCAGAGACCATAAGAGATAGAGTAACCAAACTTTCACACGTAGATCACAAATGCGTTGGAGCAGGTCAAGTTTGTTTTAAATTTTGGACCCGCCTCCTTCCACGCCCGTAATTCGCAAAAAACTGGTCATCCGTCTGTATAAACACAAGTATCTCAGAGACTATAAGAGATAGAATAACCAAATTTGTCACACAGATTTCCATATACCTCACGCAGATCAAGTTTGTTTCAAATTTAAGCCACGCCCCCCTCCGCCCCCGCAAATCGCGAAAAACCACCTCACCCACAATTGTTCATATAATACGTATTTTTTGGTAATAACCGATATCTGTTATTATTATCTATTATCGCACTGAATCGCAACAAGATCATACAAGTAGAACAGCAGTTATTGCGTGTCTAAGTCGTTGAATCAACAGGTGCCCCCTAGAGTATGCGATAGTTTTTGTATTGTTAAACCTTATTAGAATGCTTCAAATTCTCAACTAGTTCTGGCAACGCAAATATGACATTAGGATTGAATCGCTAATGTATTGAAATAAGTAACGGGTATCCTATGGTCGGGATCTCGACTATAGCCTTTCCCACTTGTTATACCCGTTACTTATAAAAAATAAGTATAAGGGTATATTGTGTTCGTTGGAATATGCGTAACAGGCAGAAGGAGGCATCTCCGACCCCATAAAGTATATATATTCTTGATCAGCATCAATAGCCGAGTCGATATAGCCATGTGTGTCTGTCCGTCTGTCCGTCTGTCTGTCCGTGTGAGCGCCTAGATCTCAGAGACCATAAGAGATAGAGTAACCAAACTTTCACACGTAGATCAGAAATGCGTTGGAGCAGGTCAAGTTTGTTTTAAATTTTGGACCCGCCTACTTCCACGCCCGTAATTCGCGAAAAACTGGTCATCCGTCTGTATAAACACAAGGATCTCAGAGACTATAAGAGATAGAATAACCAAATTTGTCACACAGATTTCCATATACCTCACGCAGATCAAGTTTGTTTCAAATTTAAGCCACGCCCCCCTCCGCCCCCGCAAATAACGAAAAACCACCTCACCCACAATTTTTCATATAATACGTATTTTTTGGTAGTAACCGATATCTGTTATTATTATCTATTATCCCACTGAATCGCAACAAGATCGGACAAGTAGAACAGCAGTTATTGCGTGTCTAAGTTGTTAAATCAACAGGTGCCCCCTAGAGTATGCAATAGTTTTTGTATTGTTAAACCTTATTAGAATGCTTCAAATTCTCAAGTAATTCTGGCAACGCAAATATGACATTATGATTGAATCGCTAATGTATTGAAATAAGTAACGGGTATCCTATGGTCGGGATCTCGACTATAGCCTTTCCCACTTGTTTAATATGGATATGAAATTTTCTATGTCGATTTTTGGGCGGTAAAGGGGCGTGGCCGAGTTCTGAAACAAACTTGATCTGCTTGCAATATAGAGGAGCCTACATACCAATTTTTGTAGTCCGATTTGAACCAACTTTGAACAGGATATATAAATCTAAGAAATATGCATATTTCATTACTTTGGTTGAGATATCTCATAAAACAAAAAAGTTTTTCATACTAGGACTTGATTTTAGCCCGATCGGTCAAATGGCAGCCAACTTCGGTCAGGAAATATAAAACAAAGTTATATGCGTATTCTATTAGATTGATAGAGATATCTTATAAAACATAAAAGTTTTTCCTACTAAGACTTGATTTTTGCCTGATCGGTCCAATGGCAGCAATATGATATAGTAGTCCGATTTGAACCAACTTTGAACAGGATATATAAATCTAAGAAATATGCATATTTCATTACTTTGGTTGAGATATCTCATAAAACAAAAATATTTTTTATACTAGGACTTGATTATAGCCCGATCGGTCAAATGGCAGCTATATGATATAGTTGTCCGATTTGAACCAACTTCGGTCAGGATATATAAAACAAAGTTATATGCGTATTCTATTAGATTGATTAAGATATCTTATTAAACAAAAAAGTTTTTCCTACTAAGACTTGATTTTTGCCCGATCGGTCCAATGGCAGCAATATGATATAGTAATCCGATTTGAACTAACTTTGGAGAGGATATATAATACTAAGTTATATGCATACTTTATTAGTTTGGCTAAGATATCTTATAAAACCAAAAAGTTTTTCTTTTAAGACTTGATTTTCGCCCGATCGGTCCTATGGCAGATATATGATATAGTGGTCTGATCCAAAAAAGAAACAAACTTGATATGCCTGCAATTTAGAGGAACCACATACTAAGTTTGGTGTGTCTAGCATCTAAACTGCTTTTTATACCCGTTACTTATAAAAAATAAGTATAAGGGTATATTGTGTTCGTTGGAATGTGCGTAACAGGCAGAAGGAGGCATCTGCGACCACATAAAGTATATATATTCTTGATCAGCATCAACAGCCGAGTCGATATAGCCATGTCCGTCTGTCCGTCTGTCCGTCTGTCCGTCTGTATGAACAAAAGGATCTCAGAGACCATAAGAGATAAAGCTACCAAACTTTCACTAAAAGATTTCTATATACCCCACGCAGCTCAAGTTTGTTTCAAATTTAAGCCACGCCCCCCTCCGCCCCCGCAAATAGCGAAAAACCGACTGTTCGTCTGTATGAACAAAGGAATCTCAGAGTCTATAAGAGATAAAGTAACCAAATTTGGTACACAGATTTCTATATACCTCACGCAGATCAAGTTTGTTTCAAATTTAAGCCAAGCCCCCCTCCGCCCCCGCAAATCGCGGAAAACCACCACACCCACAATTGTTCATATAATACGTATTTTTTGGTAATAACCGATATCTGTTTTTATTATCTATTATCCCACTGAATCGCAACAAGATCGGACAAGTAGAACAGCAGGTATTGCGTGTCTAAGTTGTTAAATCAACAGGTTCCCCCTAGAGTATGCAATAGTTTTTGTATTGTTAAACCTTATTAGAATGCTTCAAATTCTCAAGTAATTCTGGCAACGCAAATATGACATTATGATTGAATCGCTAATGTATTGAAATAAGTAACGGGTATCCTATGGTCGGGATCTCGACTATAGCCTTTCCCACTTGTTAATTATTAATTTTTGCTTACCCCAGATATAATTCTAATTTTAATTTTTTCTTTACAGTATATTGCTTAAATTTATATTTAATATTAATTTTATTTTAAATTGTAATCTTAATTTTTATATTTAATAATTTTTTCTTTGCCGACTGCTTTTAGTCGTGCATTAATAAATAAATAAATAAAAAGTTATTATTTTTATACCCGTTACTTATAAAAAATAAGTATAAGGCTATATTGTGTTCGTTGGAATGTGTGTAACAGGCAGAAGGAGGCATCTCCGACCACATAAAGTATATATATTCTTGATCAGCATCTACAGCCGAGTCGATATAGCCATGTGTTTCTGTCCGTCTGTCTGTCCGTGTGAGCGCCTAGATCTCAGAGACCATAAGAGATAGAGTAACCAAACTTTCATACGTAGATCACAAATGCGTTGGAGCAGGTCAAGTTCGTTTTAAATTTTGGACCCGCCTCCTTTCACGACCGTAATTCGCGAAAAACTGGTCATCCGTCTGTATAAACTCAAGGATCTCAGAGACTATAAGAGATAGAGTAACCAAATTTGGGACACAGAATTCTATTGACCCCACGCAGATCAAGTTTGTTTCAAATTTAAGCCACCGCCCCCGCAAATCGCGAAAAACCACCACTCTTACAATTTTACATATAATTGGTTTTTTGTGGTAATAACCGATATCTGTTACTATTATCTATTATCCCACTGAATCGCAACAAGATCGGACAAGTAGAACAGCAGTTATTGCGTGTCTAAGTTGTTGAATCAACAGGTGCCCCCTAGAGTATGCGATAGTTTTTGTATTGTTAAACCTTATTAGAATGCTTCAAATTCTCAACTAGTTCTGGCAACGCAAATATGACATTAGGATTGAATCGCTAATGTATTGAAATAAGTAACGGGTATCCCATGGTCGGGATCTCGACTATAGCCTTTCCCACTTGTTTTTAACTTGAAAAAAGTCAAGGAATCTATTGTAACGATCCTTAAAGCTTCACCGGGCTAACTCGGTCGGCGTTGTGGGTTTCGTGCAACAAATTTATATTTTGCAGCACTTGCGAATAAATAAGAACTCAGATATATTTTCAATATTTCAATGATGTGGTTTATTTGCGACTTCAATGCCGACTCTTAATTGTACAAGAAATCGTTATGTGAATTGATTATGCTGGTGTATCCTGCATGGTCCGGTCGTCGTCCTGCCGATTTGATCCTTGGTCGTCGGTTATAGTGCGGTTTGTTCCGCCGGCTCTGGGGGAGGGAAAATCCTGGTAATACAACTCCGGAATGTCTTGACGGGGTCCTGGCAACGCGAGGACAATTGGCTGGGGATCCTGGCAACGCGAGGATATTCTGAACTAGGTCCTGACAGCGCGAGGACAGTTGACTGGGGATCCTGGCAACGCGAGGATATCTAAACTGTGTCCTGACAGCGCGAGGACGATTGACTGGGGATCCTGGCAACACGAGGATATTCTGAACTAGGTCCTGACAGACGCGAGGACAATTGACTGGGGATCCTGGCCACGCGAGGATATTCTGAACTAGGTCCTGACAGACGCGAGGACAATTGCCTGGTGATCCTGGCAACGCGAGGATATTCTAAGCTAGGTCCTGACAGACGCGAGGACAATTGACTGGGGATCCTGGCAACGCGAGGATATTCTGAACTAGGTCCTGACAGACGCGAGGACAATTGACTGGGGATCCTGGCAACGCGAGGATATTCTGAACTAGGTCCTGACAGACGCGAGGACAATTGACTGGGGAGCCTGGCCACGCGAGGATATTCTGAACTAGGTCCTGACAGACGCGAGGACAATTGACTGGGGAGCCTGGCCACGCGAGGATATTCTGAACTAGGTCCTGACAGACGCGAGGACAATTGCCTGGTGATCCTGTCAACGCGAGGATATTCTAAGCTAGGTCCTGACAGACGCGAGGACAATTGACTGGGGATCCTGGCAACGCGAGGATATTCTGAACTAGGTCCTGACAGACGCGAGGACAATTGACTGGGGATCCTGGCAACGCGAGGATATTCTGAACTAGGTCCTGACAGACGCGATGACAATTGACTGGGGAGCCTGGCCACGCGAGGATATTCTGAACTAGGTCCTGACAGACGCGAGGACAATTGACTGGGGAGCCTGGCCACGCGAGGATATTCTGAACTAGGTCCTGACAGACGCGAGGACATTTGCCTGGTGATCCTGGCAACGCGAGGATATTCTAAGCTAGGTCCTGACAGACGCGAGGACAATTGACTGGGGATCCTGGCAACGCGAGGATATTCTGAACTAGGTCCTGACAGACGCGAGGACAATTGCCTGGTGATCCTGGCAACGCGAGGATATTCTAAGCTAGGTCCTGACAGACGCGAGGACAATTGACTGGGGATCCTGGAAACGCGAGGATATTCTGAACTAGGTCCTGACAGACGCGAGGACAATTGACTGGGGAGCCTGGCCACGCGAGGATATTCTGAACTAGGTCCTGACAGACGCGAGGACAATTGACTGGAGATCCTGGCAACGCGAGGATATTCTAAGCTAGGTCCTGACAGACGCGAGGACAATTGGCTGGTGATCCTGGCAACGCGAGGATATTCTAAGCTAAGTCCTGACAGACGCGAGGACAATTAGATCTCTACCTTCGAACTTCGCTACTTCTCAAAAGACTGACTCGCATCTGTGACTGCATGCCCTTTTATAGTTTGTGAGCCGAAAACTAACGGCACATGCACTCACCAGTCAATCATTTGCGAGCCGAAAACTACGGCACATGCACTCACTAGTCAGTTGTTTGTGAGCCGAAAACTAACGGCACATCTGTCGCGAGCGTCGCTATAACGGTGACATGTTCCATGGGCGCCGCTGAAGGGGGTTCAAACCGTGGGTCAACCCGTTGTTGTTGAAATAAGAACATGTATTTTGTGAGAAACATATTTGTTTCTTTCTCCTCTTGTTTCCCCTCTTTCTTCGGGAAGCGAATGAAAGTGAATGCCCGCGCAAGTATACACGTCATAAACGGTGGAAGGGGGTAAAAAGGGCAACTTCACTGCCGAAATGCATCAAAGAAAAATTGCATTTGTCCGACAGCGCGGAGAATCGAACCGCGGCCTACGGTTTGCAATTTCGGTTGACCGGCTGCTCTCTGCACAGCGCCACGACAGACGGTCTCTTGCTGTATTGGTAATGGCAAACATAATGCAGTTGCTCTGTCTGACGTCACGACACATGTGTACAGTGGGCCGACTCCTATGTTCCGTTGCTGAATTCACTTGTTTGTCTGGTTTTTTTTTTTTGTTATATATATTTATATATGCTCATATAAATATATGCATTCCCCTCCTTCTTCGGGAAAAAAAAATTGTGTGGGCGTGGTAGAGTTGCCACCCTTAATAAAAAAAAAATTGGATTTTTATGCTAAAAAAAAATTCTTTTTTTTTTTTGTCCCTTCGTGTGTGTCCGCCGTGTGTGGTGAAAAAAAATTGAATGTTGTAGGGTTGCCACCCATAAAAAAAATTATTATTATTTTTTTTTTTTTTTTAAAAAACATATCCTTGTTTTTCGTGCATGTGATCGCCGTAAAAAAAAAAACTTTGGGGTGGTAGGATTGTCACCCAAAAAAAAAATTTTCTTTTTTTAAAAAACAAAAACAAATCCTTGTCCTTCGTGCATGTGCCCGCCGTGTAAAAAAAAATTTTGATCGCAGGGTTGCCACAAAAAAAAATTTTAGTTGCTACTCTGACCTGCAGTGTGTGGTTTCAGGTCTCCCACGTGTGCTCTTCGTACTTTCTTGTCCACCTGGGATTGTAATTTACAAATTACCGGTGATATGAAGTCCACGATCTGATATGGCCCTCCAAACCTGGGTGCCAATTTTGCCGCTGCGTTGGACAGATGGTGCTCCTTCAACCACACCTGCTCTCCCACGATGGGTTTCCATGGTCTCCTGCGTAGATTATAGTATCTGGCCTGGTCCTGTGCAACTTTCTCCAGGTTTCTGCGTACTATCTCGAAAATTTCCTTGAGTTTTTCAGCGTTTGCTCGGGGGTCTTGGGATGTTTGACCAGTGCCGATGGCTACCTCATCGTACAATGCCTGTGGCAGTCGAGGTTCTCGACCCTGTGTTATAAACGCAGGGGTGTAGCCTGTCGATGCCGATACACTGGTGTTGACTGCCAAAGTGATCTCCGGCAATGCTTCATCCCAACACCGTTGATTTGTCCCCGCATATTGAGCTATCATCGTTTTTATGGTGCGATTTGCTCGTTCTGTTGGATTTTCCTGTGGTGTGTATGGTGCCGTATATTGATGTTTCACACCCAAATCCTGCAGGAAGTCCTTGAAAGCCTTGCTCGTAAACTGTGCGCCGTTGTCGGTGATGAGGACTTTCGGTACACCAAACCTTGCCAGTATTCTCTCTCTGAACGCCTTCTGTAGGGCTGCCGCCGTTGCACTTCGCAACGGTATCAGTTCGGTCCACTTCGAAAATCGGTCTATAAATACTAACAATGTCGTATTTTCGTGTTTTGACCGTGGTAATGGACCTACGAAATCTGCGCACACCGTTGCCCATGGTTCCGCTGGAATCTGGGTTAGCATCTGGCCGGCTGCCTGTAACTGGTTCGGTTTGTATCGTTGACAGACCTCGCACCGTTGTACATAGTTGCGGACATCCCGGTGTAACCCTGGCCAATAATATCGTGCCGCCACTCGAGCTATTGTTTTTCTTGTCCCTGTGTGTCCTGCTGCTACTACCCGCTGCCTCTTCATCGTTGGTACGCACAATTTCCATAATGGCACATCCTCATGCCCGGCTCGGTGAGGGATGTGTCTATATAGATTACCAGACTCCTCCAAGTAGTCTGGGAATTTTCTTGGGTCTTTGCCAATCTTATGTAGCATCTTCTGTACCCATTTGCAGTCCGTGCCGCCGATATTTGCTGTTTCATTTTGAGCATCGACTCGTGCGCAGATCACCACTACATTCAGCTTTCCTTTCCGATAAGCCACTTCGTAATCGTACTGTTGTAACTCAAACGCCCATCTGGCGATACGACCGGTGGGGCTGTTGATAGAATTTAACCATTTTAACGCCATGTGGTCTGTCACGACCGCGAAATGGTAACCCTCTAGGTATGGTCTCATCTTTTGAATTGCCCAGACGATTGCCAAGCATTCTTTCTCCGTTGCTGAATAGTTTATCTCGGGGCCGTGGAGTGTTCTACTGGCATATGCGATCACCCGCTCTCCCTCGCTGGATTCCTGCGTGAGTATGGCTCCTAATCCATAGTTGCTAGCATCAGTTTGCAATGTGAACTGCTGGCTGAAATCGGGACACGCCAAGACTGGTGCCTTTGTCAGCTTCTCCTTCACCATCTCGAATGCCTGCTGATGCTGTTCGCTCCATACCCACTTTACGCCTTTCTTCAATAATCCGTTGAGGGGATATACCGTGTTCGAAAAATCAGGAACAAATCGCCTATACCAAGATGCCACTCCAAGATATTGTCGCAGCTCCTTGACATTCGTGGGTGGTTTTAATTGCGAAATTGCAGCCACTTTATCCGGGTCGGTGGATATTCCATGGTCGGTTACCAAGTGACCCAGATATTTTAATTCTTTTTTGAAGAAGTCGCACTTGTCGACGTTGATCTTCAAATTCGCTGCCCGCAGTCATCGAAACACCTCTTTTAAATTGGCCATGTGGTCCTCCAACGTTTTCCCCATGACAATGATTTCGTCCAGGTATGCGAAAGCATGGGGCAACATTTCCGGGCCAATCACCCGATCCAACGCCCGCTGGAACGTTGCCGGCGCTGAATGAAGTCCGAATGGCATGACTTTCCAATGGAATAATCCTCTGCATGGGACGGTGAACGCGGTCAATGGTCGACTTGATTTTTCCATTGGGATCTGCCAATAGCCGTCTTTCAAATCGAGGCTCGTTATGTAGTGGGCTTCCCTCAGTTGATCCAAAATGTGGTGTACTCTGGGTAAAGGATATGCGTCCTTGACCGATCGACTGTTTAATTGCCGGAAGTCGACACACAGTCTACATTTGCCCGTCTTTTTCTTGACCATCACTATCGGTGCGCTGTGTGGACTGTTAGAAGCCTCGATACATCCTTTGGCGAGCAGTTCGTCGATCTGCTTGTTGATCTCCTCCTGCATTCTTGGATTCTTCGGGAAGTACCGTTGCTTAATCGGTCGGTCATCGTGCATCACAATTCGATGTTCCGTAATTGGAGATGTGCCGTTCATGACCGTGAATGCGGATAATTCCTGCCGAAGAAATTCATCCACAGCTGCATCTGGATGTAAGGGTTCGCCACGTTCCCTGTTGATACTTGGTGTCTCCTTCACGATTGGTTCTTCTTCTTGTGTTACTTGTTCTTGTGTTACTTGCTCATGTGTTACTTGCTCCTGTGTTACTTGTTCTTGTGTTACTTGTTCTTGTGTTACTTGTTCTTGTGTTACTTGCTCTTGTGTTACTTGTTCTTGTGTTACTTGCTCTTGTACGTGTGCCGTGGTGACCACAGAGAGTCTCTCCTCTCGTACTTTGGTGTTTTGTCGACGAGTCGGGATTCTGACTTCGATGCCGGCGCATTCAAAGATTGTTCCTATCTTAGACAGAAAATCCCATCCCAGCACCAATTCGTCGATGACTCCTGGTAGGACTAATAGCGGCATCTCCACCTTTTTGTTTCTTAGTTTGATCTGCACCTCCACTTGTTCCGTCACGACACCCGTTCGGCCATCTGCCAATCGCACCTGTTTTTGTGTTGCTCTCAATTCAAATCCTTCTTCGCACAACGTCACTGCCAACTGCTCGCTTATGAAACTGCTCGTTGCCCCCGTGTCGATGGTAGCGTTGTAGAGGTTTTTGCCGATTTGAACTGTTGCCGACAGGCGTTGGCCCTCGTCCTTCAACATGCCGATTAATTCTGTGGAGCTGCTCGCTCCTGGGCGCTGGATGCCGGCGGTCGTTTCCCTGTCGGCAACACTGAACTGTGCGAACCCCTATTCGTCCACATATCCAACAGAATAGAAGACTCAGGTTTTGACATTCTCTCGCCCAATGTCCTTCATTTCCACATCTTCTACATGCCTGTGTTGGGTTTGGAATATGCGTTGACTGTCCCGCAAATGCTCTTGGTGTTGGTTGTGGTTGTGTCCTTCCGTTGTCTGTACAACGAGGACATGGGCCTCTGGTTTCTGTTGGCCTGGTGTCTTCTATGGCCATTAGTCTGGGACGGTTTACACGAGTTTGTTGCCGCAATTTCTCCCTGTCTCGCTCCAGCTCTTCAAACTCTTCCGCTAGTTGCATTAGCTCAATCAAACTGCCGTTCTGATATGGTCTTGCGAATGCTCTGAAGTCGGGAAGGCTGCTGTTGTATATCTTTTCCCGTTCCCTTTCCTTTGAAAGCCTTAAAGGTCTCATCAAAGTCTGCATCTCTACCATGAACTTCTTGAACGGTTCATCCATGCCTTGCTTTCTCCGAGCAACCTCCTCCGCCAGCTTTGAAAAGTAGTCTCTCGGCAGGAAAAATTCCTGGAAGCTTATAGCGAACGATGTCCAGGTCCTCCAGTGCTCGTTATTCGCTATGTACCTTTTGAGAGCCGTGCCTTTCAGGAGTTCTGGCATTGCTCGTGGGATCTGGTCCAGTTCTAAACCATAGGTTTCCGCCGACCATTCCACTTGCTCCAGAAATTCTAAGGGCTTTGAGGTGCCATCAAATTTGAAGCTCCATTCCCTCACTTGTTTGGCTACTGCTGCATAATCCCGTGTTGGATTCCTTTCTGTGCATTGCCGGTGATCGTGGTTCATGGTCGATGTGCTCTGTCGTTGCGATTCTTGGTATTCCCGTCTCTGTTGTTGTTCCCGTCGCTGTGCTTCCGCGCTTATTGAAGCGATATCCATGCTCTCCAAATCTGCCATCAATGTGTTTTTTTCTGTCTTTTCCCTTGTAGTGGTAGTCTCCCTAAATGGAGATGCGCGGGTGTGTTTCTTGGCCAATGTATCTAGCCGTACGGCGTGAGGCATCTGTCCTTCTTGTGTTTGGACCCATTCGAAGAAGTCCCTTCGCATCGCATCTACATTTCCGGTCAATGGGATCCCGAACTCGGTGCCATATTGCAGCAGTTCTTCCTTTTTCAGGTTGTAAACCCATGCTCGTACCATCTTGAAATCTATCTGTTCTATTATTCGCAAGACCCTGCAAATTGGGCGCCAGTTGTAACGATCCTTAAAGCTTCACCGGGCTAACTCGGTCGGCGTTGTGGGTTTCGTGCAACAAATTTATATTTTGCAGCACTTGCGAATAAATAAGAACTCAGATATATTTTCAATATTTCAATGATGTGGTTTATTTGCGACTTCAATGCCGACTCTTAATTGTACAAGAAATGGTTATGTGAATTGATTATGCTGGTGTATCCTGCTTGGTCCGGTCGTCGTCCTGCCGATTTGATCCTTGGTCGTCGGTTATAGTGCGGTTTGTTCCGCCGGCTCTGGGGGGGGAAAATCCTGGTAATACAACTCCGGAATGTCTTGACGGGGTCCTGGCAACGCGAGGACAATTGGCTGGGGATCCTGGCAACGCGAGGATATTCTGAACTAGGTCCTGACAGCGCGAGGACAGTTGACTGGGGATCCTGGCAACGCGAGGATATCTAAACTGTGTCCTGACAGCGAGAGGACGATTGACTGGGGATCCTGGCAACGCGAGGATATTCTGAACTAGGTCCTGACAGACGCGAGGACAATTGACTGGGGATCCTGGCCACGCGAGGATATTCTGAACTAGGTCCTGACAGACGCGAGGACAATTGGCTGGTGATCCTGGCAACGCGAGGATATTCTAAGCTAGGTCCTGACAGACGCGAGGACAATTGACTGGGGATCCTGGCAACGCGAGGATATTCTGAACTAGGTCCTGACAGACGCGAGGTCAATTGGCTGGTGATCCTGGCAACGCGAGGATATTCTAAGCTAGGTCCTGACAGACGCGAGGACAATTGACTGGGGATCCTGGAAACGCGAGGATATTCTGAACTAGGTCCTGACAGACGCGAGGACAATTGACTGGGGAGCCTGGCCACGCGAGGATATTCTGAACTAGGTCCTGACAGACGCGAGGACAATTGACTGGTGATCCTGGCAAAGCGAGGATATTCTAAGCTAGGTGCTGACAGACGCGAGGACAATTAGATCTCTACCTTCGAACTTCGCTACTTCTCAAAAGACTGACTCGCATCTTTGACTGCATGCCCTTTTATAGTTTGTGAGCCGAAAACTAACGGCACATGCACTCACCAGTCAATCATTTGCGAGCCGAAAACTAACGGCACATGCACTCACTAGTCAGTTGTTTGTGAGCCGAAAACTAACGGCACATCTGTCGCGAGCGTCGCTATAACGGTGACATGTTCCATGGGCGCCGCTGAAGGGGGTTCAAACCGTGGGTCAACCCGTTGTTGTTGAAATAAGAACATGTATTTTGTGAGAAACAAAAATGTTTCTCACACTATAAGTACCTATAACTTAAAAACGCGAGCTGATAGAGAAAAATGGAGACCAGATTTGAAATGAGCGACCCCAAATTACTAAAAAACAGCAGTAAAGTTTCAGAAAACAAAGTTAAGTTTACAGCAAAAATTTATTAAAAACGAAAATTAAATTCAAATTTTTATTGTCTTCTGGGAGCCAATTTAGTTTTAAAAAAATTCATAAAAAATTAAAAATTCTCCAAAAAATATAATTTAAGAAAATTATATGAAAGACATTTTAAGTAGCTTCATTGAAATGTTAATAACTTTTGAATTTGTGATCCGATTTCATTGAAATAAATTTTCATTTGTTCGAAACATGTCAAACTAAACGATTTTAGACTAAAACTTTGATATTTGTTTATACATATTTTTTAATAATTAATAAAAAAAAAAAAAAAAATTTGTTTTGCCCAAATTTGATTTAATTTTTGCAAAACATCAACGATGTCTCTAAAGCTACTAGACAAAGTAAAAGCCAATGTAGGCACGGCTTAAAAATAGTATTGTTGACTTTTTGTGGGAGTTTTTTTTAACTGAATATGGTAAACCGTTCTTTAGATATTTCAATATATGTAGGGGCAGTTAGTTAATTTTAGAAATATAAATAAATCGCGAAAAGTCGAGATGATAGGCAAAAAATAAGTACACAGTTAAACAAATATCAATTCTTAGCCAACAAATTTTTGTTCCCCTGTGTAATTTGTTCTTATAATTTGAATGTGAAATTTTGTTTTTCGATTTGTGGGCGATAAAGGGGGCGTGGCCAAATTTTTAAAAAAAAAAAGTGGATCTGCTTGCAATGTAGAGGAACCTACATACCAAGTTTGGTGTCTTTAGCTCTTATAGTCTCTGAGATCTAGGTGTTCATACAGACAGACAGACAGACAGACAGACAGACGGACGGACAGACGGACATTGCTATATCGACTCGGCTATTGATGCTGATCAAGAATATATATATTTTATGGGGTATGCCACACCTCCTTCTGCTTGTTACGCACATTTTCGTTAAAAAAAACCCAATAGACTCCTGTACTTTTTTTAAGTACGGGGTCTTAAAACCCAGGCTAGCCAACGCAATTAATGCAAATGCCATAAGCATAAATGAATGCAAATCAACTAATGGTTAATTGATGTTAATTTGATAAATTGTTTTCATATAATTTACCTTTGCTTATTAAAGCTCACCCAAGACCCGAACCCGATCATAAGCTTTTATTCCAGACATGCACCTAACCAGCACACACTGGTCGGTGCCATAGGCCAAAAATCAAAAAGTTGATTTTGAGCTATTCCAGCGAAAACCGGTTTTTCGATCAGCTGATTGTCCAAACTTTACGATGCAAACTTTCAGTGCAACACACTGAATTTAAAAAATCAAAAAAATATATAAAACAGTGTTAAATCAAAAATAATTGAAATGGATATTGTACATAATGGTATATACTTTATTTAAACATATAAATATATTAATAATTTGTGCTGTGTTTTGTGTACATCGTAGTTAAAGAAGTGCGTCTTTTTCAGTTCGTATATGTTGTGCATTACAATGTTTAGTTAAAGTTTTAACTGTTTACCCCCGCTTACCCCCCAACGAAATGTATATCATCATATTTATCAATATTTCAAGATTCTAAAACTGTTTAGTTCAGCTGCGGAAACTTGCGGATTTGGATGTGACATTAAAAAATTCAACCTAACCTCTTATTTTTCCAGCAGCTTTATCTAGGAGGAAGGCACTTTTATGTTGTGTGTCTGTTATGTTGTTGTTGCCGTTGTAGTTTTTTGTTGTTTTTTGGGTTTTAATTTTTTGTGTTTTATGTTTTAAGACTATATTTTCGTGAATTTATGACTGCTCTCTCATTTAAGCGCAACCACTGAGGCAATCGTTCCTAAATATGATATAGTAAACCGATCTGAACCAACTTCGGTCAGGATATATAAGACTAACTTACATGCATACTCTATTAGTTTGGTTACGATATCTTGTAAAACAAAAAAGTTTTTCATACTAAAACTTAATTTTGCACCGATCGGTCCTATGACAGCTATATGATATAGTGGTCCGATTTTAACAAAATTTGGTCAGGATGTATAGTAACAGCCCAGATGTATATTGTGTGAGATTGGTTAAGATATCTAAAAAAATCAAGAAGTTTTTCATACTAAAACTTTATTTTCGATGTTTCGTTCCTATGAAAGCTATAGGATATAGTGGTACGATCTGGCCAATTTTTATATAATATAGTTATAATATTTTTTTTGATTTTTGGTGAAAGTTTCATAGCGATAGCTCATCTAGAAGTATTTATGGCCGCGGCTCCATACAAGCCCGACCAGTGTGCAGCATCGGCCACGCACACACTGAAAGATCAATATTAATTCAGCATACTTTCGGGCTGTCATAAAAACAAATCGGAAATTATTAAATGAAAATGAAATTTAATATTTCACAAATGATAGATCCTTATCTTAATATGTGGCCCGTAATAGCCTCTTCACATTGAGCCCATCTACGGGGAACGCATGAGAATGATGGTAGATGTGATACAGCAATTCACACTGGCGACTTTTACCATCTACCATCAATTTACCCTTAGTCAGTATTGTATTGAATTTATTTAACATTTGTTAGAAAAATTAAATTCGAGAAGAAATAAGCTGTTGTCGTTGCTTCTGAGAAGAATAGCAATGATTTAATTAACAAGTCATTGTTGGCATGCGATACAACCGACGAAATAGAACAGAAGGCCAGAAGGCCACACCGTGTTCAAATAAAAGTAATTAATAAATGTAGTTATATGTTTCAGTTATTTATTATTTGCATGAATTTCAGCTAGTTTCTTATTAATTTTATCTATTATAAAAAGTCTTTTCTGCGACTTGTGCTGCTCTTCGCTCTTCTTTGCTATTCTGCTTGTCTGCTTGCACTCGCTCCCGCAGCTTAGCTGGAGGTACCTCTGTACTCTGGCGTCGGGTCACCTGGTAATGGTATTGGTGCTGACTTCAGGCACCTTTGGCTTAAACTCAATCTTCCACATATTCCACAAAAACTGCAAATAGAGCATGTGTATATTTTTTAAATACTAGTATTACTAATCTAGTAAACTCAATTATTTAAACTCACTGCAGTTGTCCATGATTGACAAGTTTATTTTTGTACAGACTCCTTTCCAACCACCAGGCAAACCGGCGACTTTGAGCACGAGGATATTGCGCGTTCCCCTCGATAATCAGCAAATTCTTCAACTTTGCTGACCATGTGACCCTGCAGGCAGTTCCTTTCTTGGGGGCTTGTGACTAAAATACATTTAATATTAGCTATACAATTTAAAAACGTTTTTAACTTACTTGATTCGGTTATTTCTCATTGTTTTTAATCTTTTCCTTTTGATATTTGTCATTCATTATTGTTGACATTGTTTACATTTTCGTAGCGAATGACAAATTTCCAGAGTTGCAATTGGAAAATAACGTCCTAAATCTGATTGGAAACGTATGGGATAGGATCATCAATAATAGATGTTGAAACAAATGGCAAAATTTCGGCACGGGTTAATCTATGGCACCATCACGAAAATTGATGGTAGATGTTGCTCAGTGTGAATTGACTATAAGGATCATGGTACGGTGGGCGTTTACACCTCTTGGTGTAACAAAAGAAAAGTGTCGGATTGATTGTATCTTATGTTTTCCCACGTATCCCTCTCCTTTAATCCCGTCCCTTAATTTCGTTCAATGAGCATTCTTACTCGTCGATATTTAAACACCCACCCAACTTGCCGACGAGCCAGAGCCGGACTGCAAGCGCGTACTATCCGACGAGTGATACCCTACATCTGCTCAATCACCTATCTAGAGGTTTCAGAGTCAGAAATAGTTTTACGGAAATATTTCGGCAACTGGGCAACTGGCAACTTCTTAAGAAGTGCTTCCCGGTTTTGAAAACTGATAACAATCAACAACATCTATTGATTTTTCTTCCCTTTCGTATTCAGTAATTTGTTCCCACTTTCCATGTTTGAATAAAAGTAGTATAACGAAGAGTTAGATGATTTAAAAATAACACTAATGCCATATATTATTTTTACTCAGGCGTTAGCTATCCTTGTTTTGTATTGAAAGGATATGATGAGTTAGTGTTTCTAAAAGAATACTAATGCCATATTTAATTGCAATACTATTCGGTTCCTTTCTTCATATATTGGATTCAAAAAGGTTTGATTAAGAGTTAGCTGTTTCGGAATAACGCTAATGCCATACTCTATTTGTATTCAAGTGTCGTAGATATTCGGTATATATATAGAAATTTGCATGTATTGCCGAAATCCGACTAATGGAATAACCCCTCGTTAATTTGGCTTGCTAGTTAGCGTTCTCGCTAAAAAAGGTAATAACGTGAACAAATTCTACGGCCATTCGCTAAACAGTTGCAGAGAGCCAATTTAACACCCGTGATATTATACAATCAAGAATGAAGACCTTTTCCTATTATCCTTACAGCGTATGCCTGGTTTCCAAAATTATTTTATGATATTTTCGTTTGAAGTTATTTATTTTGAAGTTATATTTTTTGTCGCTCATTTTGATATTTCTACTTTATCTATATATATAAAATTGCTTGACCTCATTCACTGACTTAGCATTGCACAGGCCAAATGGCTAAAGATACAAGTCTGAAACTTGGCCAAAATAAACTTAAGATAATTTCATCGGCGTTTAAGACGCCATTTTGTAATATTGTAAGTGGAAGTGCGTCAAAATCGAGGTCAAAGTTCGAGTGTATTTTGATTTATATATAGCAGCGTTTGGTCAGCCGGCAGGCGAAATGGTTAGGTAGTGAAGAGGATGGTGTGTTAGACCCAGGAGCGTGCAGGCACTGGTTCAAACCCCAGCAAGGGCAAGGATTTTTTTTTAATTTTTCTTTTTGAATTTAATTTTTTTAATACTTTTTTTAGTTTTACGATATTTTACAATTTAATAAAAGTCGGGTTACTATATAGTGTAGCTACATCGCGCTCACATTAATCTTCAGTATGAAAAACTTTTTTGTTTCTTCAGCTATCTCAGTGGCAGCGGGCAGCGTGAATATAATTATGTTTCTCATAAAAAAAAAATTTTACTTTGATTTATATATAACAGCGTTTGGTCAGCCGGCAGGCGAAATGGTTAGGTAGTGCAGAGGATAGTGTGTTAGACCCAGGTGCGTGCAGGCACTGGTTCAAATCCCAGCAATTGCAAGAACTTTTTTTAAATTTTTTTTTATCCTTTTTTTAATTTAACGATATTTTACAATTTGATAAAAGTCGGGTTACTATATAGTATAGCTACATCGGGCTCACATTAATCTTCAGTATGAAAAACTTTTTTGTTTCTTCAGCTATCTCAGTGGCAGCGGGCAGCGTGAATATAATTATTCGTTTCTTTTTTTTTTTTAAATGTTACTTTGATTTATATATAGCAGCGTTTGGTGAGGCGGAGGACTAACATAAGTGAGTTGGTAGTGCAGAGGATGGTGTGTTAGACCGAGGCGTTCGCCGGCGCACGATCACACCCCAGCAAAGGCAAGAATTTACTTTTTCTTAAGTTCTTTTTTAAATTCAATAATATTTTACAATTTGGTGAAAATCGGGTTACAGTACAATATGGCTACACCCTGACCAAATTTGGTCATTATCGAGTAACTATATGGATGGAAATTAACTTTTACTATGAAAATTATTTTCGTTTTGAGCTATCTCAACCAAACACTTTATTTACTAAATGTTAAACCCTGTTCAAATTTGGTCTAAGTCGGATGAGTTATAATATAGATGACATATGAACGTCGGTTTCAAAATAACCTTTAATATGAAAAATATTTTTAATTTTTGCAATTTCTTAACAAAACTCACAGATTTGCTTTTGCACGCCAAATTTCTAACTTTTCTGTCAAATCTAGCAGCGTGCATACAATTGTTCGATTCTTTTACTTAAATTGTTATCTATATATATAAAATTGCTTGACCTCATTCATTCATTCACTGACTTAGCATTGCACAGGCCAAATGGCTAAAGATACAAGTCTGAAACTTGGCCAAAATAAACTTAAGATAATTTCATCGGCGTTTAAGACGCCATTTTGTAAAATTGTAAGTGGAAGTGCGTCAAAATCGAGGTCAAAGTTCGCGTTTATTTTGATTTATATATAGCAGCGTTTGGTCAGCCGGCAGGCGAAATGGTTAGGTAGTGCAGAGGATGGTGTGTTAGACCCAGGTGCGTGCAGGCACTGGTTCAAACCCCAGCAACGGCAAAAATTTTTTTTTTAACTTTTCATTTTTAATTTAATTTATTTTAATACTTTTTTTAATTTTACGATATTTTACAACTTAATAAAAGTCGGGTTACTATATAGTGTAGCTACATCGGGTTCACATTAGTCTTTAGTATGAAAAACTTTTTTGTTTCTTCAGTTATCTCAGTGGCAGCGGGCAGCGTGAATATAATTATGTTTCTCATAAAAAAAAAATTTTACTTTGATTTATATATAACAGCGTTTGGTCAGCCGGCAGGCGAAATGGTTAGGTAGTGCAGAGGATAGTGTGTTAGACCCAGGTGCGTGCAGGCACTGGTTCAAATCTCAGCAAGGGCAAGAACTTTTTTTATATTTTTTTTTATCCTTTTTTTAATTTAACGATATTTTACAATTTGATAAAAGTCGGGTTACTATATAGTATAGCTACATCGGGCTCACATTAATCTTCAGTATGAAAAACTTTTTTGTTTCTTCAGCTATCTCAGTGGCAGCGGGCAGCGTGAATATAATTATTCGTTTCTTTTTTTTTTTTAAATGTTACTTTGATTTATATATAGCAGCGTTTGGTGAGGCGGAGGACTAACATAAGTGAGTTGGTAGTGCAGAGGATGGTGTGTTAGACCGAGGCGTTCGCCGGCGCACGATCACACCCCAGCAAAGGCAAGAATTTACTTTTTCTTAAGTTCTTTTTTAAATTCAATAATATTTTACAATTTGGTGAAAATCGGGTTACAGTACAATATGGCTACACCCTGACCAAATTTGGTCATTATCGAGTAACTATATCATATAGCTGCCATTGGAACAATTGGATGGAAATTAACTTTTACTATGAAAATTATTTTCGTTTTGAGCTATCTCAACCAAACACTTTATTTACTAAATGTTAAACCCTGTTCAAATTTGGTCTAAGTCGGATGAGTTATAATATAGATGACATATGAACGTCGGTTTCAAAATAACCTTTAATATGAAAAATATTTTTAATTTTTGCAATTTCTTAACAAAACTCACAGATTTGCTTTTGCACGCCAAATTTCTAACTTTTCTGTCAAATCTAGCAGCGTGCATACAATTGTTCGATTCTTTTACTTAAATTGTTATCTATATATATAAAATTGCTTGACCTCATTCACTGACTTAGCATTGCACAGGCCAAATGGCTAAAGATACAAGTCTGAAACTTGGCCAAAATAAACTTAAGATAATTTCATCGGCGTTTAAGACGCCATTTTGTAATATTGTAAGTGGAAGTGCGTCAAAACCGAGGTCAAAGTTCGCGTGTATTTTGATTTATATATAGCAGCGTTTGGTCAGCCGGCAGGCGAAATGGTTAGGTAGTGCAGAGGATGGTGTGTTAGACCCAGGAGCGTGCAGGCACTGGTTCAAACCCCAGCAAGGGCAAGAATTTTTTTTTAATTTTTCTTTTTGAATTTAATTTTTTTAATACTTTTTTTAGTTTTACGATATTTTACAATTTAATAAAAGTCGGGTTACTATATAGTGTAGCTACATCGCGCTCACATTAATCTTCAGTATGAAAAACTTTTTTGTTTCTTCAGCTATCTCAGTGGCAGCGGGCAGCGTGAATATAATTATGTTTCTCATAAAAAAAAAATTTTACTTTGATTTATATATAACAGCGTTTGGTCAGCCGGCAGGCGAAATGGTTAGGTAGTGCAGAGGATAGTGTGTTAGACCCAGGTGCGTGCAGGCACTGGTTCAAATCCCAGCAAGGGCAAGAACTTTTTTTAAATTTTTTTTTATCCTTTTTTTAATTTAACGATATTTTACAATTTGATAAAAGTCGGGTTACTATATAGTATAGCTACATCGGGCTCACATTAATCTTCAGTATGAAAAACTTTTTTGTTTCTTCAGCTATCTCAGTGGCAGCGGGCAGCGTGAATATAATTATTCGTTTCTTTTTTTTTTTTAAATGTTACTTTGATTTATATATAGCAGCGTTTGGTGAGGCGGAGGACTAACATAAGTGAGTTGGTAGTGCAGAGGATGGTGTGTTAGACCGAGGCGTTCGCCGGCGCACGATCACACCCCAGCAAAGGCAAGAATTTACTTTTTCTTAAGTTCTTTTTTAAATTCAATAATATTTTACAATTTGGTGAAAATCGGGTTACAGTACAATATGGCTACACCCTGACCAAATTTGGTCATTATCGAGTAACTATATCATATAGCTGCCATTGGAACAATTGGATGGAAATTAACTTTTACTATGAAAATTATTTTCGTTTTGAGCTATCTCAACCAAACACTTTATTTACTAAATGTTAAACCCTGTTCAAATTTGGTCTAAGTCGGATGAGTTATAATATAGATGACATATGAACGTCGGTTTCAAAATAACCTTTAATATGAAAAATATTTTTAATTTTTGCAATTTCTTAACAAAACTCACAGATTTGCTTTTGCACGCCAAATTTCTAACTTTTCTGTCAAATCTAGCAGCGTGCATACAATTGTTCGATTCTTTTACTTAAATTGTTATCTATATATATAAAATTGCTTGACCTCATTCACTGACTTAGCATTGCACAGGCCAAATGGCTAAAGATACAAGTCTGAAACTTGGCCAAAATAAACTTAAGATAATTTCATCGGCGTTTAAGACGCCATTTTGTAATATTGTAAGTGGAAGTGCGTCAAAATCGAGGTCAAAGTTCGCGTGTATTTTGATTTATATATAGCAGCGTTTGGTCAGCCGGCAGGCGAAATGGTTAGGTAGTGCAGAGGATGGTGTGTTAGACCCAGGAGCGTGCAGGCACTGGTTCAAACCCCAGCAAGGGCAAGAATTTTTTTTTAATTTTTCTTTTTGAATTTAATTTTTTTAATACTTTTTTTAGTTTTACGATATTTTACAATTTAATAAAAGTCGGGTTACTATATAGTGTAGCTACATCGCGCTCACATTAATCTTCAGTATGAAAAACTTTTTTGTTTCTTCAGCTATCTCAGTGGCAGCGGGCAGCGTGAATATAATTATGTTTCTCATAAAAAAAAAATTTTACTTTGATTTATATATAACAGCGCTTGGTCAGCCGGCAGGCGAAATGGTTAGGTAGTGCAGAGGATAGTGTGTTAGACCCAGGTGCGTGCAGGCACTGGCTCAAATCCCAGCAAGGGCAAGAACTTTTTTTATATTTTTTTTTATCCTTTTTTTAATTTAACGATATTTTACAATTTGATAAAAGTCGGGTTACTATATAGTATAGCTACATCGGGCTCACATTAATCTTCAGTATGAAAAACTTTTTTGTTTCTTCAGCTATCTCAGTGGCAGCGGGCAGCGTGAATATAATTATTCGTTTCTTTTTTTTTTTTAAATGTTACTTTGATTTATATATAGCAGCGTTTGGTGAGGCGGAGGACTAACATAAGTGAGTTGGTAGTGCAGAGGATGGTGTGTTAGACCGAGGCGTTCGCCGGCGCACGATCACACCCCAGCAAAGGCAAGAATTTACTTTTTCTTAAGTTCTTTTTTAAATTCAATAATATTTTACAATTTGGTGAAAATCGGGTTACAGTACAATATGGCTACACCCTGACCAAATTTGGTCATTATCGAGTAACTATATCATATAGCTGCCATTGGAACAATTGGATGGAAATTAACTTTTACTATGAAAATTATTTTCGTTTTGAGCTATCTCAACCAAACACTTTATTTACTAAATGTTAAACCCTGTTCAAATTTGGTCTAAGTCGGATGAGTTATAATATAGATGACATATGAACGTCGGTTTCAAAATAACCTTTAATATGAAAAATATTTTTAATTTTTGCAATTTCTTAACAAAACTCACAGATTTGCTTTTGCACGCCAAATTTCTAACTTTTCTGTCAAATCTAGCAGCGTGCATACAATTGTTCGATTCTTTTACTTAAATTGTTATCTATATATATAAAATTGCTTGACCTCATTCATTCATTCACTGACTTAGCATTGCACAGGCCAAATGGCTAAAGATACAAGTCTGAAACTTGGCCAAAATAAACTTAAGATAATTTCATCGGCGTTTAAGACGCCATTTTGTAATATTGTAAGTGGAAGTGCGTCAAAATCGAGGTCAAAGTTCGCGTGTATTTTGATTTATATATAGCAGCGTTTGGTCAGCCGGAAGGCGAAATGGTTAGGTAGTGCAGAGGATGGTGTGTTAGACCCAGGTGCGTGCAGGCACTGGTTCAAACCCCAGCAACGGCAAAAATTTTTTTTTTAACTTTTCATTTTTAATTTAATTTATTTTAATACTTTTTTTAATTTTACGATATTTTACAACTTAATAAAAGTCGGGTTACTATATAGTGTAGCTACATCGGGTTCACATTAGTCTTTAGTATGAAAAACTTTTTTGTTTCTTCAGTTATCTCAGTGGCAGCGGGCAGCGTGAATATAATTATGTTTCTCATAAAAAAAAAATTTTACTTTGATTTATATATAACAGCGTTTGGTCAGCCGGCAGGCGAAATGGTTAGGTAGTGCAGAGGATAGTGTGTTAGACCCAGGTGCGTGCAGGCACTGGTTCAAATCCCAGCAAGGGCAAGAACTTTTTTTAAATTTTTTTTATCCTTTTTTTAATTTAACGATATTTTACAATTTGATAAAAGTCGGGTTACTATATAGTATAGCTACATCGGGCTCACATTAATCTTCAGTATGAAAAACTTTTTTGTTTCTTCAGCTATCTCAGTGGCAGCGGGCAGCGTGAATATAATTATTCGTTTCTTTTTTTTTTTTAAATGTTACTTTGATTTATATATAGCAGCGTTTGGTGAGGCGGAGGACTAACATAAGTGAGTTGGTAGTGCAGAGGATGGTGTGTTAGACCGAGGCGTTCGCCGGCGCACGATCACACCCCAGCAAAGGCAAGAATTTACTTTTTCTTAAGTTCTTTTTTAAATTCAATAATATTTTACAATTTGGTGAAAATCGGGTTACAGTACAATATGGCTACACTCTGACCAAATTTGGTCATTATCGAGTAACTATATCATATAGCTGTCATTGGAACAATTGGATGGAAATTAACTTTTACTATGAAAATTATTTTCGTTTTGAGCTATCTCAACCAAACACTTTATTTACTAAATGTTAAACCCTGTTCAAATTTGGTCTAAGTCGGATGAGTTATAATATAGATGACATATGAACGTCGGTTTCAAAATAACCTTTAATATGAAAAATATTTTTAATTTTTTCAATTTCTTAACAAAACTCACAGATTTGCTTTTGCACGTGCAGCGTGCATACAATTGTTCGATTCTTTTACTTAAATTGTTATCTTCTATATATATAAAATTGCTTGACCTCATTCATTCATTCACTGACTTAGCATTGCACAGGCCAAATGGCTAAAGATACAAGTCTGAAACTTGGCCAAAATAAACTTAAGATAATTTCATCGGCGTTTAAGACGCCATTTTGTAATATTGTAAGTGGAAGTACGTCAAAATCGAGGTCAAAGTTCGCGTGTATTTTGATTTATATATAGCAGCGTTTGGTCAGCCGGCAGGCGAAATGGTTAGGTAGTGCAGAGGATGGTGTGTTAGACCCAGGAGCGTGCAGGCACTGGTTCAAACCCCAGCAAGGGCAAGAATTTTTTTTTAATTTTTCTTTTTGAATTTAATTTTTTTAATACTTTTTTTAGTTTTACGATATTTTACAATTTAATAAAAGTCGGGTTACTATATAGTGTAGCTACATCGCGCTCACATTAATCTTCAGTATGAAAAACTTTTTTGTTTCTTCAGCTATCTCAGTGGCAGCGGGCAGCGTGAATATAATTATGTTTCTCATAAAAAAAAAATTTTTCTTTGATTTATATATAACAGCGTTTGGTCAGCCGGCAGGCGAAATGGTTAGGTAGTGCAGAGGATAGTGTGTTAGACCCAGGTGCGTGCAGGCACTGGTTCAAATCCCAGCAAGGGCAAGAACTTTTTTTAAATTTTTTTTTATCCTTTTTTTAATTTAACGATATTTTACAATTTGATAAAAGTCGGGTTACTATATAGTATAGCTACATCGGGCTCACATTAATCTTCAGTATGAAAAACTTTTTTGTTTCTTCAGCTATCTCAGTGGCAGCGGGCAGCGTGAATATAATTATTCGTTTCTTTTTTTTTTTTAAATATTACTTTGAATTATATATAGCAGCGTTTGGTGAGGCGGAGGACTAACATAAGTGAGTTGGTAGTGCAGAGGATGGTGTGTTAGACCGAGGCGTTCGCCGGCGCACGATCACACCCCAGCAAAGGCAAGAATTTACTTTTTCTTAAGTTCTTTTTTAAATTCAATAATATTTTACAATTTGGTGAAAATCGGGTTACAGTACAATATGGCTACACCCTGACCAAATTTGGTCATTATCGAGTAACTATATCATATAGCTGCCATTGGAACAATTGGATGGAAATTAACTTTTACTATGAAAATTATTTTCGTTTTGAGCTATCTCAACCAAACACTTTATTTACTAAATGTTAAACCCTGTTCAAATTTGGTCTAAGTCGGATGAGTTATAATATAGATGACATATGAACGTCGGTTTCAAAATAACCTTTAATATGAAAAATATTTTTAATTTTTGCAATTTCTTAACAAAACTCACAGATTTGCTTTTGCACGCCAAATTTCTAACTTTTCTGTCAAATCTAGCAGCGTGCATACAATTGTTCGATTCTTTTACTTAAATTGTTATCTATATATATAAAATTGCTTGACCTCATTCATTCATTCACTGACTTAGCATTGCACAGGCCAAATGGCTAAAGATACAAGTCTGAAACTTGGCCAAAATAAACTTAAGATAATTTCATCGGCGTTTAAGACGCCATTTTGTAAAATTGTAAGTGGAAGTGCGTCAAAATCGAGGTCAAAGTTCGCGTTTATTTTGATTTATATATAGCAGCGTTTGGTCAGCCGGCAGGCGAAATGGTTAGGTAGTGCAGAGGATGGTGTGTTAGACCCAGGTGCGTGCAGGCACTGGTTCAAACCCCAGCAACGGCAAAAATTTTTTTTTTAACTTTTCATTTTTAATTTAATTTATTTTAATCCTTTTTTTAATTTTACGATATTTTACAACTTAATAAAAGTCGGGTTACTATATAGTGTAGCTACATCGGGTTCACATTAGTCTTTAGTATGAAAAACTTTTTTGTTTCTTCAGTTATCTCAGTGGCAGCGGGCAGCGTGAATATAATTATGTTTCTCATAAAAAAAAAATTTTACTTTGATTTATATATAACAGCGTTTGGTCAGCCGGCAGGCGAAGTGGTTAGGTAGTGCAGAGGATAGTGTGTTAGACCCAGGTGCGTGCAGGCACTGGTTCAAATCCCAGCAAGGGCAAGAACTTTTTTTATATTTTTTTTTATCCTTTTTTTAATTTAACGATATTTTACAATTTGATAAAAGTCGGGTTGCTATATAGTATAGCTACATCGGGCTCACATTAATCTTCAGTATGAAAAACTTTTTTGTTTCTTCAGCTATCTCAGTGGCAGCGGGCAGCGTGAATATAATTATTCGTTTCTTTTTTTTTTTTTAAATGTTACTTTGATTTATATATAGCAGCGTTTGGTGAGGCGGAGGACTAACATAAGTGAGTTGGTAGTGCAGAGGATGGTGTGTTAGACCGAGGCGTTCGCCGGCGCACGATCACACCCCAGCAAAGGCAAGAATTTACTTTTTCTTAAGTTCTTTTTTAAATTCAATAATATTTTACAATTTGGTGAAAATCGGGTTACAGTACAATATGGCTACACCCTGACCAAATTTGGTCATTATCGAGTAACTATATCATATAGCTGCCATTGGAACAATTGGATGGAAATTAACTTTTACTATGAAAATTATTTTCGTTTTGAGCTATCTCAACCAAACACTTTATTTACTAAATGTTAAACCCTGTTCAAATTTGGTCTAAGTCGGATGAGTTATAATATAGATGACATATGAACGTCGGTTTCAAAATAACCTTTAATATGAAAAATATTTTTAATTTTTGCAATTTCATAACAAAACTCACAGATTTGCTTTTGCACGCCAAATTTCTAACTTTTCTGTCAAATCTAGCAGCGTGCATACAATTGTTCGATTCTTTTACTTAAATTGTTATCTATATATATAAAATTGCTTGACCTCATTCACTGACTTAGCATTGCACAGGCCAAATGGCTAAAGATACAAGTCTGAAACTTGGCCAAAATAAACTTAAGATAATTTCATCGGCGTTTAAGACGCCATTTTGTAAAATTGTAAGTGGAAGTGCGTCAAAATCGAGGTCAAAGTTCGCGTTTATTTTGATTTATATATAGCAGCGTTTGGTCAGCCGGCAGGCGAAATGGTTAGGTAGTGCAGAGGATGGTGTGTTAGACCCAGGTGCGTGCAGGCACTGGTTCAAACCCCAGCAACGGCAAAAATTTTTTTTTTAACTTTTCATTTTTAATTTAATTTATTTTAATACTTTTTTAATTTTACGATATTTTACAACTTAATAAAAGTCGGGTTACTATATAGTGTAGCTACATCGGGTTCACATTAGTCTTTAGTATGAAAAACTTTTTTGTTTCTTCAGTTATCTCAGTGGCAGCGGGCAGCGTGAATATAATTATGTTTCTCATAAAAAAAAAATTTTACTTTGATTTATATATAACAGCGTTTGGTCAGCCGGCAGGCGAAATGGTTAGGTAGTGCAGAGGATAGTGTGTTAGACCCAGGTGCGTGCAGGCACTGGTTCAAATCCCAGCAAGGGCAAGAACTTTTTTTAAATTTTTTTTATCCTTTTTTTAATTTAACGATATTTTACAATTTGATAAAAGTCGGGTTACTATATAGTATAGCTACATCGGGCTCACATTAATCTTCAGTATGAAAAACTTTTTTGTTTCTTCAGCTATCTCAGTGGCAGCGGGCAGCGTGAATATAATTATTCGTTTCTTTTTTTTTTTTAAATGTTACTTTGATTTATATATAGCAGCGTTTGGTGAGGCGGAGGACTAACATAAGTGAGTTGGTAGTGCAGAGGATGGTGTGTTAGACCGAGGCGTTCGCCGGCGCACGATCACACCCCAGCAAAGGCAAGAATTTACTTTTTCTTAAGTTCTTTTTTAAATTCAATAATATTTTACAATTTGGTGAAAATCGGGTTACAGTACAATATGGCTACACCCTGACCAAATTTGGTCATTATCGAGTAACTATATCATATAGCTGCCATTGGAACAATTGGATGGAAATTAACTTTTACTATGAAAATTATTTTCGTTTTGAGTTATCTCAACCAAACACTTTATTTACTAAATGTTAAACCCTGTTCAAATTTGGTCTAAGTCGGATGAGTTATAATATAGATGACATATGAACGTCGGTTTCAAAATAACCTTTAATATGAAAAATATTTTTAATTTTAGCAATTTCTTAACAAAACTCACAGATTTGCTTTTGCACGCCAAATTTCTAACTTTTCTGTCAAATCTAGCAGCGTGCATACAATTGTTCGATTCTTTTACTTAAATTGTTATCTATATATATAAAATTGCTTGACCTCATTCATTCATTCACTGACTTAGCATTGCACAGGCCAAATGGCTAAAGATACAAGTCTGAAACTTGGCCAAAATAAACTTAAGATAATTTCATCGGCGTTTAAGACGCCATTTTGTAAAATTGTAAGTGGAAGTGCGTCAAAATCGAGGTCAAAGTTCGCGTTTATTTTGATTTATATATAGCAGCGTTTGGTCAGCCGGCAGGCGAAATGGTTAGGTAGTGCAGAGGATGGTGTGTTAGACCCAGGTGCGTGCAGGCACTGGTTCAAACCCCAGCAACGGCAAAAATTTTTTTTTTAACTTTTCATTTTTAATTTAATTTATTTTAATACTTTTTTTAATTTTACGATATTTTACAACTTAATAAAAGTCGGGTTACTATATAGTGTAGCTACATCGGGTTCACATTAGTCTTTAGTATGAAAAACTTTTTTGTTTCTTCAGTTATCTCAGTGGCAGCGGGCAGCGTGAATATAATTATGTTTCTCATAAAAAAAAAATTTTACTTTGATTTATATATAACAGCGTTTGGTCAGCCGGCAGGCGAAATGGTTAGGTAGTGCAGAGGATAGTGTGTTAGACCCAGGTGCATGCAGGCGCTGGTTCAAATCCCAGCAAGGGCAGGAACTTTTTTTAAATTTTTTTTATCCTTTTTTTAATTTAACGATATTTTACAATTTGATAAAAGTCGGGTTACTATATAGTATAGCTACATCGGGCTCACATTAATCTTCAGTATGAAAAACTTTTTTGTTTCTTCAGCTATCTCAGTGGCAGCGGGCAGCGTGAATATAATTATTCGTTTCTTTTTTTTTTTTAAATGTTACTTTGATTTATATATAGCAGCGTTTGGTGAGGCGGAGGACTAACATAAGTGAGTTGGTAGTGCAGAGGATGGTGTGTTAGACCGAGGCGTTCGCCGGCGCACGATCACACCCCAGCAAAGGCAAGAATTTACTTTTTCTTAAGTTCTTTTTTAAATTCAATAATATTTTACAATTTGGTGAAAATCGGGTTACAGTACAATATGGCTACACCCTGACCAAATTTGGTCATTATCGAGTAACTATATCATATAGCTGCCATTGGAACAATTGGATGGAAATTAACTTTTACTATGAAAATTATTTTCGTTTTGAGCTATCTCAACCAAACACTTTATTTACTAAATGTTAAACCCTGTTCAAATTTGGTCTAAGTCGGATGAGTTATAATATAGATGACATATGAACGTCGGTTTCAAAATAACCTTTAATATGAAAAATATTTTTAATTTTTGCAATTTCTTAACAAAACTCACAGATTTGCTTTTGCACGCCAAATTTCTAACTTTTCTGTCAAATCTAGCAGCGTGCATACAATTGTTCGATTCTTTTACTTAAATTGTTATCTATATATATAAAATTGCTTGACCTCATTCACTGACTTAGCATTACACAGGCCAAATGGCTAAAGATACAAGTCTGAAACTTGGCCAAAATAAACTTAAGATAATTTCATCGGCGTTTAAGACGCCATTTTGTAATATTGTAAGTGGAAGTACGTCAAAATCGAGGTCAAAGTTCGCGTGTATTTTGATTTATATATAGCAGCGTTTGGTCAGCCGGCAGGCGAAATGGTTAGGTAGTGCAGAGGATGGTGTGTTAGACCCAGGAGCGTGCAGGCACTGGTTCAAACCCCAGCAAGGGCAAGAATTTTTTTTTAATTTTTCTTTTTGAATTTAATTTTTTTAATACTTTTTTTAGTTTTACGATATTTTACAATTTAATAAAAGTCGGGTTACTATATAGTGTAGCTACATCGCGCTCACATTAATCTTCAGTATGAAAAACTTTTTTGTTTCTTCAGCTATCTCAGTGGCAGCGGGCAGCGTGAATATAATTATGTTTCTCATAAAAAAAAAATTTTACTTTGATTTATATATAACAGCGTTTGGTCAGCCGGCAGGCGAAATGGTTAGGTAGTGCAGAGGATAGTGTGTTAGACCCAGGAGCGTGCAGGCACTGGTTCAAACCCCAGCAAGGGCAAGAATTTTTTTTAAATTTTTCTTTTTGAATTTAATTTTTTTAATACTTTTTTTAATTTAACGATATTTTACAATTTGATAAAATTCGGGTTACTATATAGTAAAGCTACATCGGGCTCACATTAATCTTCAGTATGAAAAACTTTTTTGTTTCTTCAGCTATCTCAGTGGCAGCGGGCAGCGTGAATATAATTATTCGTTTCTTTTTTTTTTTTAAATGTTACTTTGATTTATATATAGCAGCGTTTGGTGAGGCGGAGGACTAACATAAGTGAGTTGGTAGTGCAGAGGATGGTGTGTTAGACCGAGGCGTTCGCCGGCGCACGATCACACCCCAGCAAAGGCAAGAATTTACTTTTTCTTAAGTTCTTTTTTAAATTCAATAATATTTTACAATTTGGTGAAAATCGGGTTACAGTACAATATGGCTACACCCTGACCAAATTTGGTCATTATCGAGTAACTATATCATATAGCTGCCATTGGAACAATTGGATGGAAATTAACTTTTACTATGAAAATTATTTTCGTTTTGAGCTATCTCAACCAAACACTTTATTTACTAAATGTTAAACCCTGTTCAAATTTGGTCTAAGTCGGATGAGTTATAATATAGATGACATATGAACGTCGGTTTCAAAATAACCTTTAATATGAAAAATATTTTTAATTTTTGCAATTTCTTAACAAAACTCACAGATTTGCTTTTGCACGCCAAATTTCTAACTTTTCTGTCAAATCTAGCAGCGTGCATACAATTGTTAGATTCTTTTACTTAAATTGTTATCTATATATATAAAATTGCTTGACCTCATTCACTGACTTAGCATTGCACAGGCCAAATGGCTAAAGATACAAGTCTGAAACTTGGCCAAAATAAACTTAAGATAATTTCATCGGCGTTTAAGACGCCATTTTGTAATATTGTAAGTGGAAGTGCGTCAAAATCGAGGTCAAAGTTCGCGTGTATTTTAATTTATATATAGCAGCGTTTGGTCAGCCGGCAGGCGAAATGGTTAGGTAGTGCAGAGGATGGTGTGTTAGACCCAGGAGCGTGCAGGCACTGGTTCAAACCCCAGCAAGGGCAAGAATTTTTTTTTAATTTTTCTTTTTGAATTTAATTTTTTTAATACTTTTTTTAGTTTTACGATATTTTACAATTTAATAAAAGTCGGGTTACTATATAGTGTAGCTACATCGCGCTCACATTAATCTTCAGTATGAAAAACTTTTTTGTTTCTTCAGCTATCTCAGTGGCAGCGGGCAGCGTGAATATAATTATGTTTCTCATAAAAAAAAAATTTTACTTTGATTTATATATAACAGCGTTTGGTCAGCCGGCAGGCGAAATGGTTAGGTAGTGCAGAGGATAGTGTGTTAGACCCAGGTGCGTGCAGGCACTGGTTCAAATCCCAGCAAGGGCAAGAACTTTTTTAAAATTTTTTTTTATCCTTTTTTTAATTTAACGATATTTTACAATTTGATAAAAGTCGGGTTACTATATAGTATAGCTACATCGGGCTCACATTAATCTTCAGTATGAAAAACTTTTTTGTTTCTTCAGCTATCTCAGTGGCAGCGGGCAGCGTGAATATAATTATTCGTTTCTTTTTTTTTTTTTAAATGTTACTTTGATTTATATATAGCAGCGTTAGGCGGAGGACTAACATAAGTGAGTTGGTAGTGCAGAGGATGGTGTGTTAGACCGAGGCGTTCGCCGGCGCACGATCACACCCCAGCAAAGGCAAGAATTTACTTTTTCTTAAGTTCTTTTTTAAATTCAATAATATTTTACAATTTGGTGAAAATCGGGTTACAGTACAATATGGCTACACCCTGACCAAATTTGGTCATTATCGAGTAACTATATCATATAGCTGCCATTGGAACAATTGGATGGAAATTAACTTTTACTATGAAAATTATTTTCGTTTTGAGCTATCTCAACCAAACACTTTATTTACTAAATGTTAAACCCTGTTCAAATTTGGTCTAAGTCGGATGAGTTATAATATAGATGACATATGAACGTCGGTTTCAAAATAACCTTTAATATGAAAAATATTTTTAATTTTTGCAATTTCTTAACAAAACTCACAGATTTGCTTTTGCACGCCAAATTTCTAAATTTTCTGTCAAATCTAGCAGCGTGCATACAATTGTTCGATTCTTTTACTTAAATTGTTATCTATATATATAAAATTGCTTGACCTCATTCACTGACTTAGCATTGCACAGGCCAAATGGCTAAAGATACAAGTCTGAAACTTGGCCAAAATAAACTTAAGATAATTTCATCGGCGTTTAAGACGCCATTTTGTAAAATTGTAAGTGGAAGTGCGTCAAAATCGAGGTCAAAGTTCGCGTTTATTTTGATTTATATATAGCAGCGTTTGGTCAGCCGGCAGGCGAAATGGTTAGGTAGTGCAGAGGATGGTGTGTTAGACCCAGGAGCGTGCAGGCACTGGTTCAAACCCCAGCAACGGCAAAAATTTTTTTTTTAACTTTTCATTTTTAATTTAATTTATTTTAATACTTTTTTAATTTTACGATATTTTACAACTTAATAAAAGTCGGGTTACTATATAGTGTAGCTACATCGGGTTCACATTAGTCTTTAGTATGAAAAACTTTTTTGTTTCTTCAGTTATCTCAGTGGCAGCGGGCAGCGTGAATATAATTATGTTTCTCATAAAAAAAAAATTTTACTTTGATTTATATATAACAGCGTTTGGTCAGCCGGCAGGCGAAATGGTTAGGTAGTGCAGAGGATAGTGTGTTAGACCCAGGTGCGTGCAGGCACTGGTTCAAATCCCAGCAAGGGCAAGAACTTTTTTTAAATTTTTTTTATCCTTTTTTTAATTTAACGATATTTTACAATTTGATAAAAGTCGGGTTACTATATAGTATAGCTACATCGGGCTCACTTTAATCTTCAGTATGAAAAACTTTTTTGTTTCTTCAGCTATCTCAGTGGCAGCGGGCAGCGTGAATATAATTATTCGTTTCTTTTTTTTTTTTAAATGTTACTTTGATTTATATATAGCAGCGTTTGGTGAGGCGGAGGACTAACATAAGTGAGTTGGTAGTGCAGAGGATGGTGTGTTAGACCGAGGCGTTCGCCGGCGCACGATCACACCCCAGCAAAGGCAAGAATTTACTTTTTCTTAAGTTCTTTTTTAAATTCAATAATATTTTACAATTTGGTGAAAATCGGGTTACAGTACAATATGGCTACACCCTGACCAAATTTGGTCATTATCGAGTAACTATATCATATAGCTGCCATTGGAACAATTGGATGGAAATTAACTTTTACTATGAAAATTATTTTCGTTTTGAGTTATCTCAACCAAACACTTTATTTACTAAATGTTAAACCCTGTTCAAATTTGGTCTAAGTCGGATGAGTTATAATATAGATGACATATGAACGTCGGTTTCAAAATAACCTTTAATATGAAAAATATTTTTAATTTTAGCAATTTCTTAACAAAACTCACAGATTTGCTTTTGCACGCCAAATTTCTAACTTTTCTGTCAAATCTAGCAGCGTGCATACAATTGTTCGATTCTTTTACTTAAATTGTTATCTATATATATAAAATTGCTTGACCTCATTCACTGACTTAGCATTGCACAGGCCAAATGGCTAAAGATACAAGTCTGAAACTTGGCCAAAATAAACTTAAGATAATTTCATCGGCGTTTAAGACGCCATTTTGTAATATTGTAAGTGGAAGTGCGTCAAAATCGAGGTCAAAGTTCGCGTGTATTTTGATTTATATATAGCAGCGTTTGGTCAGCCGGCAGGCGAAATGGTTAGGTAGTGCAGAGGATGGTGTGTTAGACCCAGGTGCGTGCAGGCACTGGTTCAAATCCCAGCAAGGGCAAGAACTTTTTTTAAATTTTTTGTTATCCTTTTTTTTAATTTAACGATATTTTACAATTTGATAAAAGTCGGGTTACTATATAGTATAGCTACATCGGGCTCACATTAATCTTCAGTATGAAAAACTTTTTTGTTTCTTCAGCTATCTCAGTGGCAGCGGGCAGCGTGAATATAATTATTCGTTTCTTTTTTTTTTTTTAAATGTTACTTTGAATTATATATAGCAGCGTTTGGTGAGGCGGAGGACTAACATAAGTGAGTTGGTAGTGCAGAGGATGGTGTGTTAGACCGAGGCGTTCGCCGGCGCACGATCACACCCCAGCAAAGGCAAGAATTTACTTTTTCTTAAGTTCTTTTTTAAATTCAATAATATTTTACAATTTGGTGAAAATCGGGTTACAGTACAATATGGCTACACCCTGACCAAATTTGGTCATTATCGAGTAACTATATCATATAGCTGCCATTGGAACAATTGGATGGAAATTAACTTTTACTATGAAAATTATTTTCGTTTTGAGCTATCTCAACCAAACACTTTATTTACTAAATGTTAAACCCTGTTCAAATTTGGTCTAAGTCGGATGAGTTATAATATAGATGACATATGAACGTCGGTTTCAAAATAACCTTTAATATGAAAAATATTTTTAATTTTTGCAATTTCTTAACAAAACTCACAGATTTGCTTTTGCACGCCAAATTTCTAACTTTTCTGTCAAATCTAGCAGCGTGCATACAATTGTTCGATTCTTTTACTTAAATTGTTATATTATATAATTTTATTGCTACTTATAACATTCAGAAGGGAATTTCCAACAACAAAAAATTTTTAATTCTTCTCTAAAACCTGATTACTGATAATAATTGCTTTGTACGAACGGTGAAAAAACGTGGTAGTCTAATATGTATAAGAAGGTATCATGTCATTTAGCAAGTACTGATAACTGATCCATCAGAATTAAAGAGAGATTACTGATTAAAAAATCTGATTAAATAAACCCAATGTTAGAGAGACCACCCTTTCCTATAAAATGACAGAAACTTTAGTTTTAATGCCTTCTCTTGCACATATTTTTGCTACTTTTATTCTTTTTTTCTACACGCAAACACGTTAATGTGATCGGATTTCAGGCTCAACAGATTTGTATGGTGCCTGGGCAACAGATTATTTTTATAGATAAAAAATTAATTCAAGACAAATATAAGAAGTGCTTCGCTCTTTTACGCTTCAATTCCGCGAGCGAAGCGAGCCGGGGGTTGGTGAGCGAAGCGAGCAGGGGGCGGAGCCCCCTAGTCTATATATATAAAATTGCTTGACCTCATTCACTGACTTAGCATTGCACAGGCCAAATGGCTAAAGATACAAGTCTGAAACTTGGCCAAAATAAACTTAAGATAATTTCATCGGCGTTTAAGACGCCATTTTGTAATATTGTAAGTGGAAGTGCGTCAAAATCGAGGTCAAAGTTCGCGTGTATTTTGATTTATATATAGCAGCGTTTGGTCAGCCGGCAGGCGAAATGGTTAGGTAGTGCAGAGGATGGTGTGTTAGACCCAGGAGCGTGCAGGCACTGGTTCAAGCCCCAGCAAGTGCAAGAATTTTTTTTTAATTTTTCTTTTTGAATTTAATTTTTTTAATACTTTTTTTAGTTTTACGATATTTTACAATTTAATAAAAGTCGGGTTACTATATAGTGTAGCTACATCGCGCTCACATTAATCTTCAGTATGAAAAACTTTTTTGTTTCTTCAGCTATCTCAGTGGCAGCGGGCAGCGTGAATATAATTATGTTTCTCATAAAAAAAAAATTTTACTTTGATTTATATATAACAGCGTTTGGTCAGCCGGCAGGCGAAATGGTTAGGTAGTGCAGAGGATAGTGTGTTAGACCCAGGTGCGTGCAGGCACTGGTTCAAATCCCAGCAAGGGCAAGAACTTTTTTTAAATTTTTTTTTATCCTTTTTTTAATTTAACGATATTTTACAATTTGATAAAAGTCGGGTTACTATATAGTATAGCTACATCGGGCTCACATTAATCTTCAATATGAACAACTTTTTTGTTTCTTCAGCTATCTCAGTGGCAGCGGGCAGCGTGAATATAATTATTCGTTTCTTTTTTTTTTTTAAATGTTACTTTGATTTATATATAGCAGCGTTTGGTGAGGCGGAGGACTAACATAAGTGAGTTGGTAGTGCAGAGGATGGTGTGTTAGACCGAGGCGTTCGCCGGCGCACGATCACACCCCAGCAAAGGCAAGAATTTACTTTTTCTTAAGTTCTTTTTTAAATTCAATAATATTTTACAATTTGGTGAAAATCGGGTTACAGTACAATATGGCTACACCCTGACCAAATTTGGTCATTATCGAGTAACTATATCATATAGCTGCCATTGGAACAATTGGATGGAAATTAACTTTTACTATGAAAATTATTTTCGTTTTGAGCTATCTCAACCAAACACTTTATTTACTAAATGTTAAACCCTGTTCAAATTTGGTCTAAGTCGGATGAGTTATAATATAGATGACATATGAACGTCGGTTTCAAAATAACCTTTAATATGAAAAATATTTTTAATTTTTGCAATTTCTTAACAAAACTCACAGATTTGCTTTTGCACGCCAAATTTCTAACTTTTCTGTCAAATCTAGCAGCGTGCATACAATTGTTCGATTCTTTTACTTAAATTGTTATCTATATATATAAAATTGCTTGACCTCATTCACTGACTTAGCATTGCACAGGCCAAATGGCTAAAGATACAAGTCTGAAACTTGGCCAAAATAAACTTAAGATAATTTCATCGGCGTTTAAGACGCCATTTTGTAATATTGTAAGTGGAAGTGCGTCAAAATCGAGGTCAAAGTTCGCGTGTATTTTGATTTATATATAGCAGCGTTTGGTCAGCCGGCAGGCGAAATGGTTAGGTAGTGCAGAGGATGGTGTGTTAGACCCAGGAGCGTGCAGGCACTGGTTCAAACCCCAGCAAGGGCAAGAATTTTTTTTTAATTTTTGTTTTTGAATTTAATTTTTTTAATACTTTTTTTTAGTTTTACGATATTTTACAATTTAATAAAAGTCGGGTTACTATATAGTGTAGCTACATCGCGCTCACATTAATCTTCAGTATGAAAAACTTTTTTGTTTCTTCAGCTATCTCAGTGGCAGCGGGCAGCGTGAATATAATTATGTTTCTCATAAAAAAAAAATTTTAATTTGATTTATATAACAGCGTTTGGTCAGCCGGCAGGCGAAATGGTTAGGTAGTGCAGAGGATAGTGTGTTAGACCCAGGTGCGTGCAGGCACTGGTTCAAATCCCAGCAAGGGCAAGAACTTTTTTAAAATTTTTTTTATCCTTTTTTTAATTTAACGATATTTTACAATTTGATAAAAGTCGGGTTACTATATAGTATAGCTACATCGGGCTCACATTAATCTTCAGTATGAAAAACTTTTTTGTTTCTTCAGCTATCTCAGCGGCAGCGGGCAGCGTGAATATAATTATTCGTTTCTTTTTTTTTTTTAAATGTTACTTTGATTTATATATAGCAGCGTTTGGTGAGGCGGAGGACTAACATAAGTGAGTTGGTAGTGCAGAGGATGGTGTGTTAGACCGAGGCGTTCGCCGGCGCACGATCACACCCCAGCAAAGGCAAGAATTTACTTTTTCTTAAGTTCTTTTTTAAATTCAATAATATTTTACAATTTGGTGAAAATCGGGTTACAGTACAATATGGCTACACCCTGACCAAATTTGGTCATTATCGAGTAACTATATCATATAGCTGCCATTGGAACAATTGGATGGAAATTAACTTTTACTATGAAAATTATTTTCGTTTTGAGCTATCTCAACCAAACACTTTATTTACTAAATGTTAAACCCTGTTCAAATTTGGTCTAAGTCGGATGAGTTATAATATAGATGACATATGAACGTCGGTTTCAAAATAACCTTTAATATGAAAAATATTTTTAATTTTTGCAATTTCTTAACAAAACTCACAGATTTGCTTTTGCACGCCAAATTTCTAACTTTTCTGTCAAATCTAGCAGCGTGCATACAATTGTTCGATTCTTTTACTTAAATTGTTATCTATATATATAAAATTGCTTGACCTCATTCATTCATTCATTCACTGACTTAGCATTGCACAGGCCAAATGGCTAAAGATACAAGTCTGAAACTTGGCCAAAATAAACTTAAGATAATTTCATCGGCGTTTAAGACGCCATTTTGTAATATTGTAAGTGGAAGTGCGTCAAAATCGAGGTCAAAGTTCGCGTGTATTTTGATTTATATATAGCAGCGTTTGGTCAGCCGGCAGGCGAAATGGTTAGGTAGTGCAGAGGATGGTGTGTTAGACCCAGGAGCGTGCAGGCACTGGTTCAAACCCCAGCAAGGGCAAGAATTTTTTTTAAATTTTTCTTTTTGAATTTAATTTTTTTAATACTTTTTTTAGAACTACGATATTTTACAATTTAATAAAAGTCGGGTTACTATATAGTGTAGCTACATCGCGCTCACATTAATCTTCAGTATGAAAAACTTTTTTGTTTCTTCAGCTTGATTTATATATAACAGCGTTTGGTCAGCCGGCAGGCGAAATGGTTAGGTAGTGCAGAGGATAGTGTGTTAGACCCAGGTGCGTGCAGGCACTGGTTCAAATCCCAGCAAGGGCAAGAACTTTTTTTAAATTTTTTTTTATCCTTTTTTTAATTTAACGATATTTTACAATTTGATAAAAGTCGGGTTACTATATAGTATAGCTACATCGGGCTCACATTAATCTTCAGTATGAAAAACTTTTTTGTTTCTTCAGCTATCTCAGTGGCAGCGGGCAGCGTGAATATAATTATTCGTTTCTTTTTTTTTTTTAAATGTTACTTTGATTTATATATAGCAGCGTTTGGTGAGGCGGAGGACTAACATAAGTGAGTTGGTAGTGCAGAGGATGGTGTGTTAGACCGAGCCGTTCGCCGGCGCACGATCACACCCCAGCAAAGGCAAGAATTTACTTTTTCTTAAGTTCTTTTTTAAATTCAATAATATTTTACAATTTGGTGAAAATCGGGTTACAGTACAATATGGCTACACCCTGACCAAATTTGGTCATTATCGAGTAACTATATCATATAGCTGCCATTGGAACAATTGGATGGAAATTAACTTTTACTATGAAAATTATTTTCGTTTTGAGCTATCTCAACCAAACACTTTATTTACTAAATGTTAAACCCTGTTCAAATTTGGTCTAAGTCGGATGAGTTATAATATAGATGACATATGAACGTCGGTTTCAAAATAACCTTTAATATGAAAAATATTTTTAATTTTTGCAATTTCTTAACAAAACTCACAGATTTGCTTTTGCACGCCAAATTTCTAACTTTTCTGTCAAATCTAGCAGCGTGCATACAATTGTTCGATTCTTTTACTTAAATTGTTATATTATATAATTTTATTGCTACTTATAACATTCAGAAGGGAATTTCCAACAACAACAAATTTTTAATTATTCTCTAAAACCTGATTACTGATAATAATTGCTTTGTACGAACGGTGAAAAAACGTGGTAGTCTAATATGTATAAGAAGGTATCATGTCATTTAGCAAGTACTGATAACTGATCCATCAGAATTAAAGGGAGATTACTGATTAAAAAATCTGATTAAATAAACCCAATGTTAGAGAGACGACCCTTTCCTATAAAATGACAGAAACTTTAGTTTTAATGCCTTCTCTTGCACATATTTTTGCTACTTTTATTCTTTTTTCTACACGCAAACACGTTAATTTGATCGGATTTCAGACTCAACAGATTTGTATGGTGCCTGGGCAACAGATTATTTTTATAGATAAAAAATTAATTCAAGACAAATATAAGAAGTGCTTCGCTCTTTTACGCTTCAATTCCGCGAGCGAAGCGAGCCGGGGGTTGGTGAGCGAAGCGAGCAGGGGGCGGAGCCCCCTAGTCTATATATATAAAATTGCTTGACCTCATTCATTCATTCACTGACTTAGCATTGCACAGGCCAAATGGCTAAAGATACAAGTCTGAAACTTGGCCAAAATAAACTTAAGATAATTTCATCGGCGTTTAAGACGCCATTTTGTAAAATTGTAAGTGGAAGTGCGTCAAAATCGAGGTCAAAGTTCGCGTTTATTTTGATTTATATATAGAAGCGTTTGGTCAGCCGGCAGGCGAAATGGTTAGGTAGTGCAGAGGATGGTGTGTTAGACCCAGGTGCGTGCAGGCACTGGTTCAAACCCCAGCAACGGCAAAAATTTTTTTTTTAACTTTTCATTTTTAGTTTAATTTATTTTAATACTTTTTTTAATTTTACGATATTTTACAACTTAATAAAAGTCGGGTTACTATATAGTGTAGCTACATCGGGTTCACATTAGTCTTTAGTATGAAAAACTTTTTTGTTTCTTCAGTTATCTCAGTGGCAGCGGGCAGCGTGAATATAATTATGTTTCTCATAAAAAAAAAATTTTACTTTGATTTATATATAACAGCGTTTGGTCAGCCGGCAGGCGAAATGGTTAGGTAGTGCAGAGGATAGTGTGTTAGACCCAGGTGCGTGCAGGCACTGGTTCAAATCCCAGCAAGGGCAAGAACTTTTTTTAAATTTTTTTTTATCCTTTTTTTAATTTAACGATATTTTACAATTTGATAAAAGTCGGGTTACTATATAGTATAGCTACATCGGGCTCACATTAATCTTCAGTATGAAAAACTTTTTTGTTTCTTCAGCTATCTCAGTGGCAGCGGGCAGCGTGAATATAATTATTCGTTTCTTTTTTTTTTTTAAATGTTACTTTGATTTATATATAGCAGCGTTTGGTGAGGCGGAGGACTAACATAAGTGAGTTGGTAGTGCAGAGGATGGTGTGTTAGACCGAGGCGTTCGCCGGCGCACGATCACACCCCAGCAAAGGCAAGAATTTACTTTTTCTTAAGTTCTTTTTTAAATTCAATAATATTTTACAATTTGGTGAAAATCGGGTTACAGTACAATATGGCTACACCCTGACCAAATTTGGTCATTATCGATTAACTATATCATATAGCTGCCATTGGAACAATTGGATGGAAATTAACTTTTACTATGAAAATTATTTTCGTTTTGAGCTATCTCAACCAAACACTTTATTTACTAAATGTTAAACCCTGTTCAAATTTGGTCTAAGTCGGATGAGTTATAATATAGATGACATATGAACGTCGGTTTCAAAATAACCTTTAATATGAAAAATATTTTTAATTTTTGCAATTTCTTAACAAAACTCACAGATTTGCTTTTGCACGCCAAATTTCTAACTTTTCTGTCAAATCTAGCAGCGTGCATACAATTGTTCGATTCTTTTACTTAAATTGTTATCTATATATATAAAATTGCTTGACCTCATTCACTGACTTAGCATTACACAGGCCAAATGGCTAAAGATACAAGTCTGAAACTTGGCCAAAATAAACTTAAGATAATTTCATCGGCGTTTAAGACGCCATTTTGTAATATTGTAAGTGGAAGTGCGTCAAAATCGAGGTCAAAGTTCGCGTGTATTTTGATTTATATATAGCAGCGTTTGGTCAGCCGGCAGGCGAAATGGTTAGGTAGTGCAGAGGATGGTGTGTTAGACACAGGAGCGTGCAGGCACTGGTTCAAACCCCAGCAAGGGCAAGAATTTTTTTTAAATTTTTCTTTTTGAATTTAATTTTTTTAATACTGTTTTTAGTTTTACGATATTTTACAATTTAATAAAAGTCGGGTTACTATATAGTGTAGCTACATCGCGCTCACATTAATCTTCAGTATGAAAAACTTTTTTGTTTCTTCAGCTATCTCAGTGGCAGCGGGCAGCGTCAATATAATTATGTTTCTCATAAAAAAAAAATTTTACTTTGATTTATATATAACAGCGTTTGGTCAGCCGGCAGCCGAAATGATTAGGTAGTGCAGAGGATAGTGTGTTAGACCCAGGTGCGTGCAGGCACTGGTTCAAATCCCAGCAAGGGCATGAACTTTTTTTAAATTTTTTTTTATCCTTTTTTTAATTTAACGATATTTTACAATTTGATAAAAGTCGGGTTACTATATAGTATAGCTACATCGGGCTCACATTAATCTTCAGTATGAAAAACTTTTTTGTTTCTTCAGCTATCTCAGTGGCAGCGGGCAGCGTGAATATAATTATTCGTTTCTTTTTTTTTTTTAAATGTTACTTTGATTTATATATAGCAACGTTTGGTGAGGCGGAGGACTAACATAAGTGAGTTGGTAGTGCAGAGGATGGTGTGTTAGACCGAGGCGTTCGCCGGCGCACGATCACACCCCAGCAAAGGCAAGAATTTACTTTTTCTTAAGTTCTTTTTTAAATTCAATAATATTTTACAATTTGGTGAAAATCGGGTTACAGTACAATATGGCTACACCCTGACCAAATTTGGTCATTATCGAGTAACTATATCATATAGCTGCCATTGGAACAATTGGATGGAAATTAACTTTTACTATGAAAATTATTTTCGTTTTGAGCTATCTCAACCAAACACTTTATTTACTAAATGTTAAACCCTGTTCAAATTTGGTCTAAGTCGGATGAGTTATAATATAGATGACATATGAACGTCGGTTTCAAAATAACCTTTAATATGAAAAATATTTTTAATTTTTGCAATTTCTTAACAAAACTCACAGATTTGCTTTTGCACGCCAAATTTCTAACTTTTCTGTCAAATCTAGCAGCGTGCATACAATTGTTCGATTCTTTTACTTAAATTGTTATCTATATATATAAAATTGCTTGACCTCATTCACTGACTTAGCATTGCACAGGCCAAATTGCTAAAGATACAAGTCTGAAACTTGGCCAAAATAAACTTAAGATAATTTCATCGGCGTTTAAGACGCCATTTTGTAAAATTGTAAGTGGAAGTGCGTCAAAATCGAGGTCAAAGTTCGGGTGTATTTTGATTTATATATAGCAGCGTTTGGTCAGCCGGCAGGCGAAATGGTTAGGTAGTGCAGAGGATGGTGTGTTAGACCCAGGAGCGTGCAGGCACTGGTTCAAACCCCAGCAAGGGCAGGAATTTTTTTTTAATTTTTCTTTTTGAATTTAATTTTTTTAATACTTTTTTTAGTTTTACGATATTTTACAATTTAATAAAAGTCGGGTTACTATATAGTGTAGCTACATCGCGCTCACATTAATCTTCAGTATGAAAAACTTTTTTGTTTCTTCAGCTATCTCAGTGGCAGCGGGCAGCGTGAATATAATTATGTTTCTCATGATAAAAAAATTTTACTTTGATTTATATATAACAGCGTTTGGTCAGCCGGCAGGCGAAATGGTTAGGTAGTGCAGAGGATAGTGTGTTAGACCCAGGTGCGTGCAGGCACTGGTTCAAATCCCAGCAAGGGCAAGAACTTTTTTTAAATTTTTTTTTATCCTTTTTTTAATTTAACGATATTTTACAATTTGATAAAAGTCGAGTTACTATATAGTATAGCTACATCGGGCTCACATTAATCTTCAGTATGAAAAACTTTTTTGTTTCTTCAGCTATCTCAGTGGCAGCGGGCAGCGTGAATATAATTATTCGTTTCTTTTTTTTTTTGTAAATGTTACTTTGATTTATATATAGCAGCGTTTGGTGAGGCGGAGGACTAACATAAGTGAGTTGGTAGTGCAGAGGATGGTGTGTTAGACCGAGGCGTTCGCCGGCGCACGATCACACCCCAGCAAAGGCAAGAATTTACTTTTTCTTAAGTTCTTTTTTAAATTCAATAATATTTTACAATTTGGTGAAAATAGGGTTACAGTACAATATGGCTACACCCTGACCAAATTTGGTCATTATCGAGTAACTATATCATATAGCTGCCATTGGAACAATTGGATGGAAATTAACTTTTACTATGAAAATTATTTTCGTTTTGAGCTATCTCAACCAAACACTTTATTTACTAAATGTTAAACCCTGTTCAAATTTGGTCTAAGTCGGATGAGTTATAATATAGATGACATATGAACGTCGGTTTCAAAATAACCTTTAATATGAAAAATATTTTTAATTTTTGCAATTTCTTAACAAAACTCACAGATTTGCTTTTGCACGCCAAATTTCTAACTTTTCTGTCAAATCTAGCAGCGTGCATACAATTGTTCGATTCTTTTACTTAAATTGTTATCTATATATATAAAATTGCTTGACCTCATTCATTCATTCACTGACTTAGCATTGCACAGGCCAAATGGCTAAAGATACAAGTCTGAAACTTGGCCAAAATAAACTTAAGATAATTTCATCGGCGTTTAAGACGCCATTTTGTAAAATTGTAAGTGGAAGTGCGTCAAAATCGAGGTCAAAGTTCACGTTTATTTTGATTTATATATAGCAGCGTTTGGTCAGCCGGCAGGCGAAATGGTTAGGTAGTGCAGAGGATGGTGTGTTAGACCCAGGTGCGTGCAGGCACTGGTTCAAACCCCAGCAACGGCAAACATTTTTTTTTTAACTTTTCATTTTTAATTTAATTTATTTTAATACTTTTTTTAATTTTACGATATTTTACAACTTAATAAAAGTCGGGTTACTATATAGTGTAGCTACATCGGGTTCACATTAGTCTTTAGTATGAAAAACTTTTTTGTTTCTTCAGTTATCTCAGTGGCAGCGGGCAGCGTGAATATAATTATGTTTCTCATAAAAAAAAAATTTTACTTTGATTTATATATAACAGCGTTTGGTCAGCCGGCAGGCGAAATGGTTAGGTAGTGCAGAGGATAGTGTGTTAGACCCAGGTGCGTGCAGGCACTGGTTCAAATCCCAGCAAGGGCAAGAACTTTTTTTAAATTTTTTTTATCCTTTTTTTAATTTAACGATATTTTACAATTTGATAAAAGTCGGGTTACTATATAGTATAGCTACATCGGGCTCACATTAATCTTCAGTATGAAAAACTTTTTTGTTTCTTCAGCTATCTCAGTGGCAGCGGGCAGCGTGAATATAATTATTCGTTTCTTTTTTTTTTTTAAATGTTACTTTGATTTATATATAGCAGCGTTTGGTGAGGCGGAGGACTAACATAAGTGAGTTGGTAGTGCAGAGGATGGTGTGTTAGACCGAGGCGTTCGCCGGCGCACTATCACACCCCAGCAAAGGCAAGAATTTACTTTTTCTTAAATTCTTTTTTAAATTCAATAATATTTTACAATTTGGTGAAAATCGGGTTACAGTACAATATGGCTACACCCTGACCAAATTTGGTCATTATCGAGTAACTATATCATATAGCTGCCATTGGAACAATTGGATGGAAATTAACTTTTACTATGAAAATTATTTTCGTTTTGAGCTATCTCAACCAAACACTTTATTTACTAAATGTTAAACCCTGTTCAAATTTGGTCTAAGTCGGATGAGTTATAATATAGATGACATATGAACGTCGGTTTCAAAATAACCTTTAATATGAAAAATATTTTTAATTTTTGCAATTTCTTAACAAAACTCACAGATTTGCTTTTGCACGCCAAATTTCTAACTTTTCTGTCAAATCTAGCAGCGTGCATACAATTGTTCGATTCTTTTACTTAAATTGTTATATTATATAATTTTATTGCTACTTATAACATTCAGAAGGGAATTTCCAACAACAACAAATTTTTAATTATTCTCTAAAACCTGATTACTGATAATAATTGCTTTGTACGAACGGTGAAAAAACGTGGTAGTCTAATATGTATAAGAAGGTATCATGTCATTTAGCAAGTACTGATAACTGATCCATCAGAATTAAAGGGAGATTACTGATTAAAAAATCTGATTAAATAAACCCAATGTTAGAGAGACGACCCTTTCCTATAAAATGACAGAAACTTTAGTTTTAATGCCTTCTCTTGCACATATTTTTGCTACTTTTATTCTTTTTTCTACACGCAAACACGTTAATTTGATCGGATTTCAGACTCAACAGATTTGTATGGTGCCTGGGCAACAGATTATTTTTATAGATAAAAAATTAATTCAAGACAAATATAAGAAGTGCTTCGCTCTTTTACGCTTCAATTCCGCGAGCGAAGCGAGCCGGGGGTTGGTGAGCGAAGCGAGCAGGGGGCGGAGCCCCCTAGTCTATATATATAAAATTGCTTGACCTCATTCATTCATTCACTGACTTAGCATTGCACAGGCCAAATGGCTAAAGATACAAGTCTGAAACTTGGCCAAAATAAACTTAAGATAATTTCATCGGCGTTTAAGACGCCATTTTGTAAAATTGTAAGTGGAAGTGCGTCAAAATCGAGGTCAAAGTTCGCGTTTATTTTGATTTATATATAGCAGCGTTTGGTCAGCCGGCAGGCGAAATGGTTAGGTAGTGCAGAGGATGGTGTGTTAGACCCAGGTGCGTGCAGGCACTGGTTCAAACCCCAGCAACGGCAAAAATTTTTTTTTTAACTTTTCATTTTTAGTTTAATTTATTTTAATACTTTTTTTAATTTTACGATATTTTACAACTTAATAAAAGTCGGGTTACTATATAGTGTAGCTACATCGGGTTCACATTAGTCTTTAGTATGAAAAACTTTTTTGTTTCTTCAGTTATCTCAGTGGCAGCGGGCATCGTGAATATAATTATGTTTCTCATAAAAAAAAAATTTTACTTTGATTTATATATAACAGCGTTTGGTCAGCCGGCAGGCGAAATGGTTAGGTAGTGCAGAGGATAGTGTGTTAGACCCAGGTGCGTGCAGGCACTGGTTCAAATCCCAGCAAGGGCAAGAACTTTTTTTAAATTTTTTTTTATCCTTTTTTTAATTTAACGATATTTTACAATTTGATAAAAGTCGGGTTACTATATAGTATAGCTACATCGGGCTCACATTAATCTTCAGTATGAAAAACTTTTTTGTTTCTTCAGCTATCTCAGTGGCAGCGGGCAGCGTGAATATAATTATTCGTTTCTTTTTTTTTTTTAAATGTTACTTTGATTTATATATAGCAGCGTTTGGTGAGGCGGAGGACTAACATAAGTGAGTTGGTAGTGCAGAGGATGGTGTGTTAGACCGAGGCGTTCGCCGGCGCACGATCACACCCCAGCAAAGGCAAGAATTTACTTTTTCTTAAGTTCTTTTTTAAATTCAATAATATTTTACAATTTGGTGAAAATCGGGTTACAGTACAATATGGCTACACCCTGACCAAATTTGGTCATTATCGATTAACTATATCATATAGCTGCCATTGGAACAATTGGATGGAAATTAACTTTTACTATGAAAATTATTTTCGTTTTGAGCTATCTCAACCAAACACTTTATTTACTAAATGTTAAACCCTGTTCAAATTTGGTCTAAGTCGGATGAGTTATAATATAGATGACATATGAACGTCGGTTTCAAAATAACCTTTAATATGAAAAATATTTTTAATTTTTGCAATTTCTTAACAAAACTCACAGATTTGCTTTTGCACGCCAAATTTCTAACTTTTCTGTCAAATCTAGCAGCGTGCATACAATTGTTCGATTCTTTTACTTAAATTGTTATCTATATATATAAAATTGCTTGACCTCATTCACTGACTTAGCATTACACAGGCCAAATGGCTAAAGATACAAGTCTGAAACTTGGCCAAAATAAACTTAAGATAATTTCATCGGCGTTTAAGACGCCATTTTGTAATATTGTAAGTGGAAGTGCGTCAAAATCGAGGTCAAAGTTCGCGTGTATTTTGATTTATATATAGCAGCGTTTGGTCAGCCGGCAGGCGAAATGGTTAGGTAGTGCAAAGGATGGTGTGTTAGACACAGGAGCGTGCAGGCACTGGTTCAAACCCCAGCAAGGGCAAGAATTTTTTTTAAATTTTTCTTTTTGAATTTAATTTTTTTAATACTGTTTTTAGTTTTACGATATTTTACAATTTAATAAAAGTCGGGTTACTATATAGTGTAGCTACATCGCGCTCACATTAATCTTCAGTATGAAAAACTTTTTTGTTTCTTCAGCTATCTCAGTGGCAGCGGGCAGCGTCAATATAATTATGTTTCTCATAAAAAAAAAATTTTACTTTGATTTATATATAACAGCGTTTGGTCAGCCGGCAGGCGAAATGGTTAGGTAGTGCAGAGGATAGTGTGTTAGACCCAGGTGCGTGCAGGCACTGGTTCAAATCCCAGCAAGGGCAAGAACTTTTTTTAAATTTTTTTTTATCCTTTTTTTAATTTAACGATATTTTACAATTTGATAAAAGTCGGGTTACTATATAGTATAGCTACATCGGGCTCACATTAATCTTCAGTATGAAAAACTTTTTTGTTTCTTCAGCTATCTCAGTGGCAGCGGGCAGCGTGAATATAATTATTCGTTTCTTTTTTTTTTTGTAAATGTTACTTTGATTTATATATAGCAGCGTTTGGTGAGGCGGAGGACTAACATAAGTGAGTTGGTAGTGCAGAGGATGGTGTGTTAGACCGAGGCGTTCGCCGGCGCACGATCACACCCCAGCAAAGGCAAGAATTTACTTTTTCTTAAGTTCTTTTTTAAATTCAATAATATTTTACAATTTGGTGAAAATAGGGTTACAGTACAATATGGCTACACCCTGACCAAATTTGGTCATTATCGAGTAACTATATCATATAGCTGCCATTGGAACAATTGGATGGAAATTAACTTTTACTATGAAAATTATTTTCGTTTTGAGCTATCTCAACCAAACACTTTATTTACTAAATGTTAAACCCTGTTCAAATTTGGTCTAAGTCGGATGAGTTATAATATAGATGACATATGAACGTCGGTTTCAAAATAACCTTTAATATGAAAAATATTTTTAATTTTTGCAATTTCTTAACAAAACTCACAGATTTGCTTTTGCACGCCAAATTTCTAACTTTTCTGTCAAATCTAGCAGCGTGCATACAATTGTTCGATTCTTTTACTTAAATTGTTATCTATATATATAAAATTGCTTGACCTCATTCATTCATTCACTGACTTAGCATTGCACAGGCCAAATGGCTAAGGATACAAGTCTGAAACTTGGCCAAAATAAACTTAAGATAATTTCATCGGCGTTTAAGACGCCATTTTGTAAAATTGTAAGTGGAAGTGCGTCAAAATCGAGGTCAAAGTTCGCGTTTATTTTGATTTATATATAGCAGCGTTTGGTCAGCCGGCAGGCGAAATGGTTAGGTAGTGCAGAGGATGGTGTGTTAGACCCAGGTGCGTGCAGGCACTGGTTCAAACCCCAGCAACGGCAAACATTTTTTTTTTAACTTTTCATTTTTAATTTAATTTATTTTAATACTTTTTTTAATTTTACGATATTTTACAACTTAATAAAAGTCGGGTTACTATATAGTGTAGCTACATCGGGTTCACATTAGTCTTTAGTATGAAAAACTTTTTTGTTTCTTCAGTTATCTCAGTGGCAGCGGGCAGCGTGAATATAATTATGTTTCTCATAAAAAAAAAATTTTACTTTGATTTATATATAACAGCGTTTGGTCAGCCGGCAGGCGAAATGGTTAGGTAGTGCAGAGGATAGTGTGTTAGACCCAGGTGCGTGCAGGCACTGGTTCAAATCCCAGCAAGGGCAAGAACTTTTTTTAAATTTTTTTTATCCTTTTTTTAATTTAACGATATTTTACAATTTGATAAAAGTCGGGTTACTATATAGTATAGCTACATCGGGCTCACATTAATCTTCAGTATGAAAAACTTTTTTGTTTCTTCAGCTATCTCAGTGGCAGCGGGCAGCGTGAATATAATTATTCGTTTCTTTTTTTTTTTTAAATGTTACTTTGAATTATATATAGCAGCGTTTGGTGAGGCGGAGGACTAACATAAGTGAGTTGGTAGTGCAGAGGATGGTGTGTTAGACCGAGGCGTTCGCCGGCGCACGATCACACCCCAGCAAAGGCAAGAATTTACTTTTTCTTAAGTTCTTTTTTAAATTCAATAATATTTTACAATTTGGTGAAAATCGGGTTACAGTACAATATGGCTACACCCTGACCAAATTTGGTCATTATCGAGTAACTATATCATATAGCTGCCATTGGAACAATTGGATGGAAATTAACTTTTACTATGAAAATTATTTTCGTTTTGAGCTATCTCAACCAAACACTTTATTTACTAAATGTTAAACCCTGTTCAAATTTGGTCTAAGTCGGATGAGTTATAATATAGATGACATATGAACGTCGGTTTCAAAATAACCTTTAATATGAAAAATATTTTTAATTTTTGCAATTTCTTAACAAAACTCACAGATTTGCTTTTGCACGCCAAATTTCTAACTTTTCTGTCAAATCTAGCAGCGTGCATACAATTGTTCGATTCTTTTACTTAAATTGTTATCTATATATATAAAATTGCTTGACCTCATTCATTCATTCACTGACTTAGCATTGCACAGGCCAAATGGCTAAAGATACAAGTCTGAAACTTGGCCAAAATAAACTTAAGATAATTTCATCGGCGTTTAAGACGCCATTTTGTAAAATTGTAAGTGGAAGTGCGTCAAAATCGAGGTCAAAGTTCGCGTTTATTTTGATTTATATATAGCAGCGTTTGGTCAGCCGGCAGGCGAAATGGTTAGGTAGTGCAGAGGATGGTGTGTTAGACCCAGGTGCGTGCAGGCACTGGTTCAAACCCCAGCAACGGCAAAAATTTTTTTTTTAACTTTTCATTTTTAATTTAATTTATTTTAATACTTTTTTTAATTTTACGATATTTTACAACTTAATAAAAGTTGGGTTACTATATAGTGTAGCTACATCGGGTTCACATTAGTCTTTAGTATGAAAAACTTTTTTGTTTCTTCAGTTATCTCAGTGGCAGCGGGCAGCGTGAATATAATTATGTTTCTCATAAAAAAAAAATTTTACTTTGATTTATATATAACAGCGTTTGGTCAGCCGGCAGTCGAAATGGTTAGGTAGTGCAGAGGATAGTGTGTTAGACCCAGGTGCGTGCAGGCACTGGTTCAAATCCCAGCTAGGGCAAGAACTTTTTTTAAATTTTTTTTATCCTTTTTTTAATTTAACGATATTTTACAATTTGATAAAAGTCGGGTTACTATATAGTATAGCTACATCGGGCTCACATTAATCTTCAGTATGAAAAACTTTTTTGTTTCTTCAGCTATCTCAGTGGCAGCGAGCAGCGTGAATATAATTATTCGTTTCTTTTTTTTTTTTAAATGTTACTTTGATTTATATATAGCAGCGTTTGGTGAGGCGGAGGACTAACATAAGTGAGTTGGTAGTGCAGAGGATGGTGTGTTAGACCGAGGCGTTCGCCGGCGCACTATCACACCCCAGCAAAGGCAAGAATTTACTTTTTCTTAAGTTCTTTTTTAAATTCAATAATATTTTACAATTTGGTGAAAATCGGGTTACAGTACAATATGGCTACACCCTGACCAAATTTGGTCATTATCGAGTAACTATATCATATAGCTGCCATTGGAACAATTGGATGGAAATTAACTTTTACTATGAAAATTATTTTCGTTTTGAGCTATCTCAACCAAACACTTTATTTACTAAATGTTAAACCCTGTTCAAATTTGGTCTAAGTCGGATGAGTTATAATATAGATGACATATGAACGTCGGTTTCAAAATAACCTTTAATATGAAAAATATTTTTAATTTTTGCAATTTCTTAACAAAACTCACAGATTTGCTTTTGCACGCCAAATTTCTAACTTTTCTGTCAAATCTAGCAGCGTGCATACAATTGTTCGATTCTTTTACTTAAATTGTTATCTATATATATAAAATTGCTTGACCTCATTCACTGACTTAGCATTGCACAGGCCAAATGGCTAAAGATACAAGTCTGAAACTTGGCCAAAATAAACTTAAGATAATTTCATCGGCGTTTAAGACGCCATTTTGTAATATTGTAAGTGGAAGTGCGTCAAAATCGAGGTCAAAGTTCGCGTGTATTTTGATTTATATATAGCAGCGTTTGGTCAGCCGGCAGGCGAAATGGTTAGGTAGTGCAGAGGATGGTGTGTTAGACCCAGGAGCGTGGAGGCACTGGTTCAAACCCCAGCAAGGGCAAGAATTTTTTTTATACCCTGAGCCCATTAAAAATGGGCAAAAAGGGTATAATGCATTTGGCAGAATGTATGTAACAGGCAGAAGGGGGCGTGGCAGACCCCCAAAAGTATATATATTCTTGATCAGGATCAACAGTCGAGTCGATTGAGCCATGTCCGTCTGTCTGTCCGTCTGTCCGTCTGTCCGTCTGTCCGTCTGTCTGTCCGTCTGTCCGTCTGTTTGAACGCGTCGATCTCAGAAACCATAAGAGCTAGAGACTTCAAACTTGGTATGTAGGTTCCTGGATACCGTACGCAGATCAAGTTTGTTTTTTTTTTTGGATCGGACAACTATATCATATAGCTGCCATAGGAACGATACATCGAAAATGAAGTTTTTGTATGAAAAGCTTCTTTAATTTTTGAGATATCTCAACCAATCTCACACGATATATATTTGGGGTGGTATTATATATCCTGACCAAATTTGGTCCAAATCGGCCCACTATATCATATAGCTGTCATACAGTCGCTCTGCCGAAAATCAAGTTTTAGTATGAAAAAGTTTTTTGTTTTTTGAGATATCGTAACCAAACTGATAGAATATGTATCTGGGCTGGTATTATACATCCTGACCAAGTTTGGTCCAAATCGGCCTATTATATCATATAGCTGTCATACAGACGATCTGCCGAAAATCAAGTTTTAGTATGAAAAAGTTTTTTGTTTTTTGAGATATCTTAACCAAACTGATAGAATATGCATTTATATTGGTTTTGTACATTCTGAACAGATTTGGTTCAGATCGGTTCCATATATCATATAGCTGCCATTGGAATAATTGGTCGCAAATCAACATTTATAAAAGAGTACCTGGGCTCAGGGTATCCTACTGTCGAGCGTGCTCGACTGTAGCCGCACCTCACCGCGAGCGAAGCGAGCCGGGGGTAGGCGAGCGAAGCGAGTAGGGGGCGGAGCCCCCTTGTTTAATTTTTCTTTTTGAATTTAATTTTTTTAATACTTTTTTTAGTTTTACGATATTTTACAATTTAATAAAAGTCGGGTTACTATATAGTGTAGCTACATCGCGCTCACATTAATCTTCAGTATGAAAAACTTTTTTGTTTCTTCAGCTATCTCAGTGGCAGCGGGCAGCGTGAATATAATTATGTTTCTCATAAAAAAAAAATTTTACTTTGATTTATATATAACAGCGTTTGGTCAGCCGGCAGGCGAAATGGTTAGGTAGTGCAGAGGATAGTGTGTTAGACCCAGGTGCGTGCAGGCACTGGTTCAAACCCCAGCAACGGCAAAAATTTTTTTTTTAACTTTTCATTTTTAATTTAATTTATTTTAATACTTTTTTTAATTTTACGATATTTTACAATTTAATAAAAGTCGGGTTACTATATAGTGTAGCTACATCGCGCTCACATTAATCTTCAGTATGAAAAACTTTTTTGTTTCTTCAGCTATCTCAGTGGCAGCGGGCAGCGTGAATATAATTATGTTTCTCATAAAAAAAAAATTTTACTTTGATTTATATATAACAGCGTTTGGTCAGCCGGCAGGCGAAATGGTTAGGTAGTGCAGAGGATAGTGTGTTAGACCCAGGTGCGTGCAGGCACTGGCTCAAATCCCAGCAAGGGCAAGAACTTTTTTTATCCTTTTTTTAATTTAACGATATTTTACAATTTGATAAAAGTCGGGTTACTATATAGTATAGCTACATCGGGCTCACATTAATCTTCAGTATGAAAAACTTTTTTGTTTCTTCAGCTATCTCAGTGGCAGCGGGCAGCGTGAATATAATTATTCGTTTCTTTTTTTTTTTTAAATGTTACTTTGAATTATATATAGCAGCGTTTGGTGAGGCGGAGGACTAACATAAGTGAGTTGGTAGTGCAGAGGATGGTGTGTTAGACCGAGGCGTTCGCCGGCGCACGATCACACCCCAGCAAAGGCAAGAATTTACTTTTTCTTAAGTTCTTTTTTAAATTCAATAATATTTTACAATTTGGTGAAAATCGGGTTACAGTACAATATGGCTACACCCTGACCAAATTTGGTCATTATCGAGTAACTATATCATATAGCTGCCATTGGAACAATTGGATGGAAATTAACTTTTACTATGAAAATTATTTTCGTTTTGAGCTATCTCAACCAAAAACTTTATTTACTAAATGTTAAACCCTGTTCAAATTTGGTCTAAGTCGGATGAGTTATAATATAGATGACATATGAACGTCGGTTTCAAAATAACCTTTAATATGAAAAATATTTTTAATTTTTGCAATTTCTTAACAAAACTCACAGATTTGCTTTTGCACGCCAAATTTCTAACTTTTCTGTCAAATCTAGCAGCGTGCATACAATTGTTCGATTCTTTTACTTAAATTGTTATATTATATAATTTTATTGCTACTTATAACATTCAGAAGGGAATTTCCAACAACAAAAAATTTTTAATTCTTCTCTAAAACCTGATTACTGATAATAATTGCTTTGTACGAACGGTGAAAAAACGTGGTAGTCTAATATGTATAAGAAGGTATCATGTCATTTAGCAAGTACTGATAACTGATCCATCAGAATTAAAGAGAGATTACTGATTAAAAAATCTGATTAAATAAACCCAATGTTAGAGAGACCACCCTTTCCTATAAAATGACAGAAACTTTAGTTTTAATGCCTTCTCTTGCACATATTTTTGCTACTTTTATTCTTTTTTCTACACCCAAACACGTTAATGTGATCGGATTTCAGACTCAACAGATTTGTATGGTGCCTGGGCAACAGATTATTTTTATAGATAAAAAATTAATTCAAGACAAATATAAGAAGTGCTTCGCTCTTTTACGCTTCAATTCCGCGAGCGAAGCGAGCCGGGGGTTGGTGAGCGAAGCGAGCAGGGGGCGGAGCCCCCTAGTATTATATAATTTTATTGCTACTTATAACATTCAGAAGGGAATTTCCAACAACAAAAAATTTTTAATTCTTCTCTAAAACCTGATTACTGATAATAATTGCTTTGTACGAACGGTGAAAAAACGTGGTAGTCTAATATGTATAAGAAGGTATCATGTCATTTAGCAAGTACTGATAACTGATCCATCAGAATTAAAGAGAGATTACTGATTAAAAAATCTGATTAAATAAACCCAATGTTAGAGAGACCACCCTTTCCTATAAAATGACAGAAACTTTAGTTTTAATGCCTTCTCTTGCACATATTTTTGCTACTTTTATTCTTTTTTCTACACCCAAACACGTTAATGTGATCGGATTTCAGACTCAACAGATTTGTATGGTGCCTGGGCAACAGATTATTTTTATAGATAAAAAATTAATTCAAGACAAATATAAGAAGTGCTTCGCTCTTTTACGCTTCAATTCCGCGAGCGAAGCGAGCCGGGGGTTGGTGAGCGAAGCGAGCAGGGGGCGGAGCCCCCTAGTCTATATATATAAAATTGCTTGACCTCATTCATTCATTCACTGACTTAGCATTGCACAGGCCAAATGGCTAAAGATACAAGTCTGAAACTTGGCCAAAATAAACTTAAGATAATTTCATCGGCGTCTAAGACGCCATTTTGTAATATTGTAAGTGGAAGTGCGTCAAAATCGAGGTCAAAGTTCGCGTGTATTTTGATTTATATATAGCAGCGTTTGGTCAGCCGTCAGGCGAAATGGTTAGGTAGTGCAGAGGATGGTGTGTTAGACCCAGGAGCGTCCAGGCACTGGTTCAAACCCCAGCAAGGGCAAGAATTTTTTTTTAATTTTTCTTTTTGAATTTAATTTTTTTAATACTTTTTTTAGTTTTACGATATTTTACAATTTAATAAAAGTCGGGTTACTATATAGTGTAGCTACATCGCGCTCACATTAATCTTCAGTATGAAAAACTTTTTTGTTTCTTCAGCTATCTCAGTGGCAGCGGGCAGCGTGAATATAATTATGTTTCTCATAAAAAAAAAATTTTACTTTGATTTATATATAACAGCGTTTGGTCAGCCGGCAGGCGAAATGGTTAGGTAGTGCAGAGGATAGTGTGTTAGACCCAGGTGCGTGCAGGCACTGGTTCAAATCCCAGCAAGGGCAAGAACTTTTTTTAAATTTTTTTTTATCCTTTTTTTAATTTAACTATATTTTACAATTTGATAAAAGTCGGGTTACTATATAGTATAGCTACATCGGGCTCACATTAATCTTCAGTATGAAAAACTTTTTTGTTTCTTCAGCTATCTCAGTGGCAGCGGGCAGCGTGAATATAATTATTCGTTTCTTTTTTTTTTTTAAATGTTACTTTGATTTATATATAGCAGCGTTTGGTGAGGCGGAGGACTAACATAAGTGAGTTGGTAGTGCAGAGGATGGTGTGTTAGACCGAGGCGTTCGCCGGCGCACGATCACACCCCAGCAAAGGCAAGAATTTACTTTTTCTTAAGTTCTTTTTTAAATTCAATAATATTTTACAATTTGGTGAAAATCGGGTTACAGTACAATATGGCTACACCCTGACCAAATTTGGTCATTATCGAGTAACTATATCATATAGCTGCCATTGGAACAATTGGATGGAAATTAACTTTTACTATGAAAATTATTTTCGTTTTGAGCTATCTCAACCAAACACTTTATTTACTAAATGTTAAGCCCTGTTCAAATTTGGTCTAAGTCGGATGAGTTATAATATAGATGACATATGAACGTCGGTTTCAAAATAACCTTTAATATGAAAAATATTTTTAATTTTTGCAATTTCTTAACAAAACTCACAGATTTGCTTTTGCACGCCAAATTTCTAACTTTTCTGTCAAATCTAGCAGCGTGCATACAATTGTTCGATTCTTTTACTTAAATTGTTATCTATATATATAAAATTGCTTGACCTCATTCATTCATTCACTGACTTAGCATTGCACAGGCCAAATGCCTAAAGATACAAGTCTGAAACTTGGCCAAAATAAACTTAAGATAATTTCATCAGCGTTTAAGACGCCATTTTGTAAAATTGTAAGTGGAAGTGCGTCAAAATCGATGTCAAAGTTCGCGTTTATTTTGATTTATATATAGCAGCGTTTGGTCAGCCGGCAGGCGAAATGGTTAGGTAGTGCAGAGGATGGTGTGTTAGACCCAGGTGCGTGCAGGCACTGGTTCAAACCCCAGCAACGGCAAAAATTTTTTTTTTAACTTTTCATTTTTAATTTAATTTATTTTAATCCTTTTTTTAATTTTACGATATTTTACAACTTAATAAAAGTCGGGTTACTATATAGCAGGGAATCAAACCGAAACAAATATCGGTTCCGGTTCCGGTTACGGTACGTACCGAAACAACTATTTCGGTAAACGGTTCTATTTCGGTTTTTTCCTTTCGGTTCCGGTATCAGTACCGGTACGTACCGGTACAGCAATTAACTTAAAACAAAAAATAATTAAATGGTAAAAAAGAAAAATATATAAACGGATTTGTACATACATACGAATTATATGTTCGTATTTTATCGAGACAAACCTATCTTAAATTTAAAGTTATTTTTTAATAAAAAACAGTATTGTTAAAATAAATATATATGGAAAACAACTACAAAAAATTTAAAAAAGTGTACCGAAAGCGTACCGGTACAAACGTTTCGGTTTTCGGTTCTTAAGCACAGTACTCTCGAGAGATAAAAGCTGTTCGCGAGGTGTCAACTCCATATAAAAAAACGGTGTCGAAATTAGGTAGAAGAAAATTCAGCAGCGGTTTAGCTGAGCAGTCCTCAGAAAAAAAATTCAGAGTTGCCAGATCTAAGGGGCTGTCGGTTTCCAACACTGTTAGTGAAACAGCTGATTTTCGCTAGGCTGCCTGTAAGAAGAATGAAATTTTCAATCCTCTTACACCCCTTGGCAAAAATGGCAGCCATTTATTTGAAAACAAAACAAAATGTTTGGAGTTATTCAACAAGAATACAAAATCTACAATATAGGATACAACTGAAACCATTTTTGCACCCTGAATATACAAATTTTTTTTTATTTATATTAAAAAAGTGCAGAAATCTGCAAAATATATATATTGAGCTACCAGACATATAATATCCTACATTTTCCATTCACCATGCCTCTTCAATGGGTTCTAATCAGTTGTGTGTTTTTTTAATTTAAACAAAGCGCGCAACTGACGCAACAGAGTTACCATTATACTTTAGTTAATTTTTGTGAGTTGCACTGGCAACACTGGCTTTTTCTAGGGCCTAGCGAATGATTGGGAGTTTTTCGCCAGCGAAGACAAACTTTTTCTGAGTACTCACCTTTACAAAAATATTTATTTCGGTTCCGGTTCCGGTTCCGGTACTCAAATTGAAACGGTTAATTTTGGTTAACGGTTCCGGTACCGGTTCCGGTATTATTCCCTGCTATATAGTGTAGCTACATCGGGTTCACATTAGTCTTTAGTATGAAAAACTTTTTTGTTTCTTCAAATATCTCAGTGGCAGCGTGCAGCGTGAATATAATTATGTTTCTCATAAAAAAAATATTTTACTTTGATTTATATATAACAGCGTTTGGTCAGCCGGCAGGCGAAATGGTTAGGTAGTGCAGAGGATAGTGTGTTAGACCCAGGTGCGTGCAGGCACTGGTTCAAATCTCAGCAAGGGCAAGAACTTTTTTTAAATTTTTTTTATCCTTTTTTTAATTTAACGATATTTTACAATTTGATAAAAGTCGGGTTACTATATAGTATAGCTACATCGGGCTCACATTAATCTTCAGTATGAAAAACTTTTTTGTTTCTTCAGCAATCTCAGTGGCAGCGGGCAGCGTGAATATAATTATTCGTTTCTTTTTTTTTTTTTAAATGTTACTTTGATTTATATATAGCAGCGTTTGGTGAGGCGGAGGACTAACATAAGTGAGTTGGTAGTGCAGAGGATGGTGTGTTAGACCGAGGCGTTCGCCGGCGCACGATCACACCCCAGCAAAGGCAAGAATTTACTTTTTCTTAAGTTCTTTTTTAAATTCAATAATATTTTACAATTTGGTGAAAATCGGGTTACAGTACAATATGGCTACACCCTGACCAAATTTGGTCATTATCGAGTAACTATATCATATAGCTGCCATTGGAACAATTGGATGGAAATTAACTTTTACTATGAAAATTATTTTCGTTTTGAGCTATCTCAACCAAACACTTTATTTACTAAATGTTAAACCCTGTTCAAATTTGGTCTAAGTCGGATGAGTTATAATATAGATGACATATGAACGTCGGTTTCAAAATAACCTTTAATATGAAAAATATTTTTAATTTTTGCAATTTCTTAACAAAACTCACAGATTTGCTTTTGCACGCCAAATTTCTAACTTTTCTGTCAAATCTAGCAGCGTGCATACAATTGTTCGATTCTTTTACTTAAATTGTTATCTATATATATAAAATTGTTTGACCTCATTCACTGACTTAGCATTGCACAGGCCAAATGGCTAAAGATACAAGTCTGAAACTTGGCCAAAATAAACTTAAGATAATTTCATCGGCGTTTAAGACGCCATTTTGTAATATTGTAAGTGGAAGTGCGTCAAAATCGAGGTCAAAGTTCGCGTGTATTTTGATTTATATATAGCAGCGTTTGGTCAGCCGGCAGGCGAAATGGTTAGGTAGTGCAGAGGATGGTGTGTTAGACCCAGGAGCGTGCAGGCACTGGTTCAAACCCCAGCAAGGGCAAGAATTTTTTTTTAATTTTTCTTTTTGAATTTAATTTTTTTAATACTTTTATTAGTTTTACGATATTTTACAATTTAATAAAAGTCGGGTTACTATATAGTGTAGCTACATCGCGCTCACATTAATCTTCAGTATGAAAAACTTTTTTATTTCTTCAGCTATCTCAGTGGCAGCGGGCAGCGTGAATATAATTATGTTTCTCATAAAAAAAAATTTTTACTTTGATTTATATATAACAGCGTTTGGTCAGCCGGCAGGCGAAATGGTTAGGTAGTGCAGAGGATAGTGTGTTAGACCCAGGTGCGTGCAGGCACTGGTTCAAATCCCAGCAAGGGCAAGAACTTTTTTTAAATTTTTTTTTATCCTTTTTTTAATTTAACGATATTTTACAATTTGATAAAAGTCGGGTTACTATATAGTATAGCTACATCGGGCTCACATTAATCTTCAGTATGAAAAACTTTTTTGTTTCTTCAGCTATCTCAGTGGCAGCGGGCAGCGTGAATATAATTATTCGTTTCTTTTTTTTTTTTAAATGTTACTTTGATTTATATATAGCAGCGTTTGGTGAGGCGGAGGACTAACATAAGTGAGTTGGTAGTGCAGAGGATGGTGTGTTAGACCGAGGCGTTCGCCGGCGCACGATCACACCCCAGCAAAGGCAAGAATTTACTTTTTCTTAAGTTCTTTTTTAAATTCAATAATATTTTACAATTTGGTGAAAATCGGGTTACAGTACAATATGGCTACACCCTGACCAAATTTGGTCATTATCGAGTAACTATATCATATAGCTGCCATTGGAACAATTGGATGGAAATTAACTTTTACTATGAAAATTATTTTCGTTTTGAGCTATCTCAACCAAACACTTTATTTACTAAATGTTAAGCCCTGTTCAAATTTGGTCTAAGTCGGATGAGTTATAATATAGATGACATATGAACGTCGGTTTCAAAATAACCTTTAATATGAAAAATATTTTTAATTTTTGCAATTTCTTAACAAAACTCACAGATTTGCTTTTGCACGCCAAATTTCTAACTTTTCTGTCAAATCTAGCAGCGTGCATACAATTGTTAGATTCTTTTACTTAAATTGTTATCTATATATATAAAATTGCTTGACCTCATTCATTCATTCACTGACTTAGCATTGCACAGGCCAAATGCCTAAAGATACAAGTCTGAAACTTGGCCAAAATAAACTTAAGATAATTTCATCAGCGTTTAAGACGCCATTTTGTAAAATTGTAAGTGGAAGTGCGTCAAAATCGAGGTCAAAGTTCGCGTTTATTTTGATTTATATATAGCAGCGTTTGGTCAGCCGGCAGGCGAAATGGTTAGGTAGTGCAGAGGATGGTGTGTTAGACCCAGGTGCGTGCAGGCACTGGTTCAAACCCCAGCCACGGCAAAAATTTTTTTTTTAACTTTTCATTTTTAATTTAATTTATTTTAATCCTTTTTTTAATTTTACGATATTTTACAACTTAATAAAAGTCGGGTTACTATATAGCAGGGAATCAAACCGAAACAAATATCGGTTCCGGTTCCGGTTACGGTACGTACCGAAACAACTATTTCGGTAAACGGTTCTATTTCGGTTTTTTCCTTTCGGTTCCGGTATCAGTACCGGTACGTACCGGTACAGCAATTAACTTAAAACAAAAAATACAAAAACAATTGTTCGATTCTTTTACTTAAATTGTTATCTATATATATAAAATTGTTTGACCTCATTCACTGACTTAGCATTGCACAGGCCAAATGGCTAAAGATACAAGTCTGAAACTTGGCCAAAATAAACTTAAGATAATTTCATCGGCGTTTAAGACGCCATTTTGTAATATTGTAAGTGGAAGTGCGTCAAAATCGAGGTCAAAGTTCGCGTGTATTTTGATTTATATATAGCAGCGTTTGGTCAGCCGGCAGGCGAAATGGTTAGGTAGTGCAGAGGATGGTGTGTTAGACCCAGGAGCGTGCAGGCACTGGTTCAAACCCCAGCAAGGGCAAGAAATTTTGAATTTAATTTTTTTAATACTTTTATTAGTTTTACGATATTTTACAATTTAGTAAAAGTCGGGTTACTATATAGTGTAGCTACATCGCGCTCACATTAATCTTCAGTATGAAAAACTTTTTTGTTTCTTCAGCTATCTCAGTGGCAGCGGGCAGCGTGAATATAATTATGTTTCTCATAAAAAAAAAATTTTACTTTGATTTATATATAACAGCGTTTGGTCAGCCGGCAGGCGAAATGGTTAGGTAGTGCAGAGGATAGTGTGTTAGACCCAGGTGCGTGCAGGCACTGGTTCAAATCCCAGCAAGGGCAAGAACTTTTTTTAAATTTTTTTTTATTTTTTTTTTAATTTAACGATATTTTACAATTTGATAAAAGTCGGGTTACTATATAGTATAGCTACATCGGGCTCACATTAATCTTCAGTATGAAAAACTTTTTTGTTTCTTCAGCTATCTCAGTGGCAGCGGGCAGCGTGAATATAATTATTCGTTTCTTTTTTTTTTTTTTAAATGTTACTTTGATTTATATATAGCAGCGTTTGGTGAGGCGGAGGACTAACATAAGTGAGTTGGTAGTGCAGAGGATGGTGTGTTAGACCGAGGCGTTCGCCGGCGCACGATCACACCCCAGCAAAGGCAAGAATTTACTTTTTCTTAAGTTCTTTTTTAAATTCAATAATATTTTACAATTTGGTGAAAATCGGGTTACAGTACAATATGGCTACACCCTGACCAAATTTGGTCATTATCGAGTAACTATATCATATAGCTGCCATTGGAACAATTGGATGGAAATTAACTTTTACTATGAAAATTATTTTCGTTTTGAGCTATCTCAACCAAACACTTTATTTACTAAATGTTAAACCCTGTTCAAATTTGGTCTAAGTCGGATGAGTTATAATATAGATGACATATGAACGTCGGTTTCAAAATAACCTTTAATATGAAAAATATTTTTAATTTTTGCAATTTCTTAACAAAACTCACAGATTTGCTTTTGCACGCCAAATTTCTAACTTTTCTGTCAAATCTAGCAGCGTGCATACAATTGTTCGATTCTTTTACTTAAATTGTTATATTATATAATTTTATTGCTACTTATAACATTCAGAAGGGAATTTCCAACAACAAAAAATTTTTAATTCTTCTCTAAAACCTGATTACTGATAATAATTGCTTTGTACGAACGGTGAAAAAACGTGGTAGTCTAATATGTATAAGAAGGTATCATGTCATTTAGCAAGTACTGATAACTGATCCATCAGAATTAAAGAGAGATTACTGATTAAAAAATCTGATTAAATAAACCCAATGTTAGAGAGACCACCATTTCCTATAAAATGACAGAAACTTTAGTTTTAATGCCTTCTCTTGCACATATTTTTGCTACTTTTATTCTTTTTTCTACACGCAAACACGTTAATGTGATCGGATTTCAGACTCAACAGATTTGTATGGTGCCTGGGCAACAGATTATTTTTATAGATAAAAAATTAATTCAAGACAAATATAAGAAGTGCTTCGCTCTTTTACGCTTCAATTCCGCGAGCGAAGCGAGCCGGGGGTTGGTGAGCGAAGCGAGCAGGGGGCGGAGCCCCCTAGTATTATATAATTTTATTGCTACTTATAACATTCAGAAGGGAATTTCCAACAACAAAAAATTTTTAATTCTTCTCTAAAACCTGATTACTGATAATAATTGCTTTGTACGAACGGTGAAAAAACGTGGTAGTCTAATATGTATAAGAAGGTATCATGTCATTTAGCAAGTACTGATAACTGATCCATCAGAATTAAAGAGAGATTACTGATTAAAAAATCTGATTAAATAAACCCAATGTTAGAGAGACCACCCTTTCCTATAAAATGACAGAAACTTTAGTTTTAATGCCTTCTCTTGCACATATTTTTGCTACTTTTATTCTTTTTTCTACACGCAAACACGTTAATGTGATCGGATTTCAGACTCAACAGATTTGTATGGTGCCTGGGCAACAGATTATTTTTATAGATAAAAAATTAATTCAAGACAAATATAAGAAGTGCTTCGCTCTTTTACGCTTCAATTCCGCGAGCGAAGCGAGCCGGGGGTTGGTGAGCGAAGCGAGCAGGGGGCGGAGCCCCCTAGTTTATTTATAATTTTGCACTTTTGAAAATGTTGGTTATATTAAGTATACGATTGTGGGGATCAGGCATCCTTTAACCACAGTCTTCGATATATTTCGACAGTATATCATTTATCGATATTACGAAATGGCAAAAAGTACATCGCTATCTCATATGTACTCACTCTCTTCTATTTTAACATTCAATCAGTCAACACGTATAATAAAGTGATATCCTAAATTTAATATAATTGATTTTTATTATAATTAGTGGGTAGTCTCTAAATTAGTCTGCCCATAAATTGGTGACCCCGACAATCAAAATACGCAAGCAGTAACTGCAAACCACGCACAAGTTTGCTATTTCACAACATCGCTCCGCTGCGTCACACACGCATACACATACACACAAGCGTTCCACGAATTGCAACTACGCTGTAGGCTCAATTCAAAATGCCGGAGGGTGAAAGTTTTGCTGATGCCGAAAACGAAGCAGAAAACACTGCTAACGTTAATTCTGTTTTCGTCAAAATGCCCTTTCCGCAACTCCACACAATTACCAACATCGAAATGTTTTTTACAAAACTTGAAAGCTGGTTCTTGTTACAAGGCATCGGTGTTCGTAAGGAGCATGAGAAGTACGCAGCCGTGATCGCATACGCAGACACAAAGTACCTTGAGCAAGTGCATGATCTCGTACAAAACGAACCCGAAGTTAATCCGTACACCACACTCAAGCAAGCGATTCTGGGTAAATTCGCAGAATCTGAGATGGTTCGACTCGACAAGCTAGCCACCGGAATTCAGCTCGGCGATGGACGCCCAAGCCATCTTCTTAGCCAGCTGCAGCGAACAAATGCCATTAACGACGAATCTGTTGTCCGTCGTTATTGGATCGAACGCTTACCTCCAGCAGCTCGTGCCGTCATTGTGGGAATGCTTGAGAGCGCACCAAACACTTCATTGTCGCAGCTTGCTACCACAGCCGATGCTGTCATGGACTCGCTACACAGCAGGCGACATCTCAGCGCTATCACACAGCAGCGTTGGTTCCATTCAGCCCAAAGACGATCGCATCAGCCGTCTCGAGAAACGCATCGACGAGCAGGATAAGATATTTCAACAAATAAACAGCAAGCTCTCTCAAATTGTTGGCAGCAACAATAACAATCGACGCGCACGCAGTCGTGGCAGATCACAGAGCAACAACCGCAGCAGCACACAACAAGCAAGCAGCTCAGCAAATCAATTTTGTTGGTATTATAGCAAGTTTGGCAGCAGCGCTCAGCATTGTCAAGCACCATGCTCGTACAAGCCAGACAACAACAACAACGCAAAAAACTAAACCTCACCGTCGAAGATCAAGAAGGCAGCTTTGACGGCCCACCCACCAATGCCTTACATAAAAATGCAAAGCTCAGAATACACGTCAATTCCATATCAACCTCAAATAAACTCTTTATTCCGGATATCCAGTCTGGCAGGAAATTTCTCATCGATACCGGTGCGGACGTTTCTGTCATTCAACAATAAACCGACGTTTTACATCTTCCAACGAAAGTCCACTCTTCACAGCCAATGGTTCGATAATTAAGACGTATGGTACAACTCCCCTCATCCTCGATCTTGGGTTAAGTCGAATATACTCATGGAATTTTATTGTTGCTGATACCACACAACCAATCATAGGATCAGATTTTCTGGTTAACTTAACGCTTCAACACCCAAGCCAACAACGGCTGACGTCACTCACTGCATCGATACTAAGGGTGCGCCAACATTTGCGAAGCCACGTCGACTCACTCCAGAGAAGTTTAAAGCTGCAAAAGCAGAGTTTGAGTACTTGCTCAAAATCGGTGTGTGTCAACCATCCAAAAGTTCGTACGCATCACCTCTGCACATGGTTCGCAAAGCAACAGGCGATTGGCGGCCATGTGGTGACTACAGAGCTCTAAACGCACAAACAGTCCCGGATCGTTACCCGCTACCACACATACAGGACTGCACACATATTTTCTATGGCAAGAAAATATTTTCAAAGCTTGACCTCAACCGTGCGTACCACCAAATTTCAATCGAGCCTCGTGATGTTCCGAAGACAGCAATAACCACACCATTTGGATTATTTGAGTTCACGCATATGACGTTTGGATTGTGCAACGCTGCACAAACATTCCAACGTTATATGGACTCTGCATTCAGAGACCTGAACTACGTTTTCGTCTACGTTGACGACATCGCCATCGCATCAGACAGCATGGAACAACATGCAATCCACCTGCGACAAGTCTTTGAGCGACTTCGACGTTTTCACCTCACCATTAATCCTGGTAAATGTCGTTTTGGACAAACTTCGATCGATTTCCTTGGACACCAAGTTGACGCAAACGGCATCACACCGCTTCCTGACAAAGTCAAGACAATCTCCGATTTTCCCTTGCCACAAGTTGCAAAGGAACTTCGACGTTTTTTGGCAATGATAAATTTCTATCGAAGATTTCTGCCAAAAGCCATTAAACATCAAGCACCACTGCTACAGCTCATTCCAGGCAATAAGAAGAACGACTCTTCTACAATAAACTGGACAGAAGAAACCAAGAAGCACTTTGAGGAATGCAACCGATCCCTTGCCACAGCAACACTGCTGGTTCACCCATCCCCAGATGCTTTCCTCTTACTGAGTACTGACGCTAGCGACATAGCAGTTGGCGCTGTACTTCATCAAGTCGTCAATAAAGAGTACCAGCCAATGGGATTTTTCAGCGTTAAACTGATATGATCGTGAGCTTCTAGCGATCTATCTTAGCATCAAACACTTTCGCTACATGCTAGAAGGAAGAGCATTTGATGTTCAAACTGACCACAAGCCATTGGTTTTCGCCTTCATGCAAAAGCCCGAGAAAGCTTCACCCCGGCAACATCGCCAATTGGACTTCATCAGTCAATTCACCACATCGATAAAACACATTGCTGGCGTTGAAAACATAACCGCATATACACTGTCTCGCATCACAGCAGTGGAAACTAACATCATTGATTATGACCAAATCGGTTCTGCACAGGCCAATTGCCAAGAACTCGCTAAACTCCTGAGTGACAGCAACACAGCACTTCAACTCAAATCTGTAAACCTTCCTCACTCGGCAAATCCAATAATATGTGATTTTTCTACATCAGCAGTTCGACCATTTATACCACAACCACTTAGAAGAAAGATCATTAGCAAAATGCACAACATTGCTCATGGAGGCGTTCGCTCAACCCTACAGTTAGTTAAAGAACGCTTTGTATAGCCGTCGATGCACAAAGAAGTAACTGATTTCGTAAAGCATTGCATACCTTGCCAGAAAGGTAACACGTCATGTCCACTCACCACTGCAGCAGTACACACTCACCACACAGAGAATTGAGCACATCAACTTGGATCTTATTGGACCACTACCTCAGTCCGGTCAATTTAGATACTGCCTCACAATCATCGATCGCTATACCAGATGGCCTGAAGCTGTTGCCATTGAAGACATGCAAGCAGAAACAGTTGCCGCCGCATTGATCAACACATGTATCTCCCGTTTTGGAGTACCATCACGCATCACCACGGATCAGGGCAGGCAGTTTGAATCCAGGCTTTTCAATGAGCTATCAAGACTTCTCGGAATCAACCATCTTCGCACAACAGCGTATCATCCACAGGCTAATGGAATCATCGAGCGTTGGCATCGCACTCTAAAAGCAGCCATCATGTGTCAAAATAGGAGCAGGTGGCCCAGCAAGTTTCCAATCATATTGCTCGGACTACGATCAGCATATAAGCCCGACATCAAAGCATCAGCAGCACAACTTGTCTATGGCACTACACTACGACTTCCTGGTGAGTTTTTCCACATGAACAGCCAATTCAAGCCTCAAACAGATTTCGCTAAGGATTTAGCCCAGATGATGAATGACATCTTTAGTTTTAATGCCTTCTCTTGCACATATTTTTGCTACTTTTATTCTTTTTTCTACACGCAAACACGTTAATGTGATCGGATTTCAGACTCAACAGATTTGTATGGTGCCTGGGCAACAGATTATTTTTATAGATAAAAAATTAATTCAAGACAAATATAAGAAGTGCTTCGCTCTTTTACGCTTCAATTCCGCGAGCGAAGCGAGCCGGGGGTTGGTGAGCGAAGCGAGCAGGGGGCGGAGCCCCCTAGTTTATTTATAATTTTGCACTTTTGAAAATGTTGGTTATATTAAGTATACGATTGTGGGGATCAGGCATCCTTTAACCACAGTCTTCGATATATTTCGACAGTATATCATTTATCGATATTACGAAATGGCAAAAAGTACATCGCTATCTCATATGTACTCACTCTCTTCTATTTTAACATTCAATCAGTCAACACGTATAATAAAGTGATATCCTAAATTTAATATAATTGATTTTTATTATAATTAGTGGGTAGTCTCTAAATTAGTCTGCCCATAAATTGGTGACCCCGACAATCAAAATACGCAAGCAGTAACTGCAAACCACGCACAAGTTTGCTATTTCACAACATCGCTCCGCTGCGTCACACACGCATACACATACACACAAGCGTTCCACGAATTGCAACTACGCTGTAGGCTCAATTCAAAATGCCGGAGGGTGAAAGTTTTGCTGATGCCGAAAACGAAGCAGAAAACACTGCTAACGTTAATTCTGTTTTCGTCAAAATGCCCTTTCCGCAACTCCACACAATTACCAACATCGAAATGTTTTTTACAAAACTTGAAAGCTGGTTCTTGTTACAAGGCATCGGTGTTCGTAAGGAGCATGAGAAGTACGCAGCCGTGATCGCATACGCAGACACAAAGTACCTTGAGCAAGTGCATGATCTCGTACAAAACGAACCCGAAGTTAATCCGTACACCACACTCAAGCAAGCGATTCTGGGTAAATTCGCAGAATCTGAGATGGTTCGACTCGACAAGCTAGCCACCGGAATTCAGCTCGGCGATGGACGCCCAAGCCATCTTCTTAGCCAGCTGCAGCGAACAAATGCCATTAACGACGAATCTGTTGTCCGTCGTTATTGGATCGAACGCTTACCTCCAGCAGCTCGTGCCGTCATTGTGGGAATGCTTGAGAGCGCACCAAACACTTCATTGTCGCAGCTTGCTACCACAGCCGATGCTGTCATGGACTCGCTACACAGCAGGCGACATCTCAGCGCTATCACACAGCAGCGTTGGTTCCATTCAGCCCAAAGACGATCGCATCAGCCGTCTCGAGAAACGCATCGACGAGCAGGATAAGATATTTCAACAAATAAACAGCAAGCTCTCTCAAATTGTTGGCAGCAACAATAACAATCGACGCGCACGCAGTCGTGGCAGATCACAGAGCAACAACCGCAGCAGCACACAACAAGCAAGCAGCTCAGCAAATCAATTTTGTTGGTATTATAGCAAGTTTGGCAGCAGCGCTCAGCATTGTCAAGCACCATGCTCGTACAAGCCAGACAACAACAACAACGCAAAAAACTAAACCTCACCGTCGAAGATCAAGAAGGCAGCTTTGACGGCCCACCCACCAATGCCTTACATAAAAATGCAAAGCTCAGAATACACGTCAATTCCATATCAACCTCAAATAAACTCTTTATTCCGGATATCCAGTCTGGCAGGAAATTTCTCATCGATACCGGTGCGGACGTTTCTGTCATTCAACAATAAACCGACGTTTTACATCTTCCAACGAAAGTCCACTCTTCACAGCCAATGGTTCGATAATTAAGACGTATGGTACAACTCCCCTCATCCTCGATCTTGGGTTAAGTCGAATATACTCATGGAATTTTATTGTTGCTGATACCACACAACCAATCATAGGATCAGATTTTCTGGTTAACTTAACGCTTCAACACCCAAGCCAACAACGGCTGACGTCACTCACTGCATCGATACTAAGGGTGCGCCAACATTTGCGAAGCCACGTCGACTCACTCCAGAGAAGTTTAAAGCTGCAAAAGCAGAGTTTGAGTACTTGCTCAAAATCGGTGTGTGTCAACCATCCAAAAGTTCGTACGCATCACCTCTGCACATGGTTCGCAAAGCAACAGGCGATTGGCGGCCATGTGGTGACTACAGAGCTCTAAACGCACAAACAGTCCCGGATCGTTACCCGCTACCACACATACAGGACTGCACACATATTTTCTATGGCAAGAAAATATTTTCAAAGCTTGACCTCAACCGTGCGTACCACCAAATTTCAATCGAGCCTCGTGATGTTCCGAAGACAGCAATAACCACACCATTTGGATTATTTGAGTTCACGCATATGACGTTTGGATTGTGCAACGCTGCACAAACATTCCAACGTTATATGGACTCTGCATTCAGAGACCTGAACTACGTTTTCGTCTACGTTGACGACATCGCCATCGCATCAGACAGCATGGAACAACATGCAATCCACCTGCGACAAGTCTTTGAGCGACTTCGACGTTTTCACCTCACCATTAATCCTGGTAAATGTCGTTTTGGACAAACTTCGATCGATTTCCTTGGACACCAAGTTGACGCAAACGGCATCACACCGCTTCCTGACAAAGTCAAGACAATCTCCGATTTTCCCTTGCCACAAGTTGCAAAGGAACTTCGACGTTTTTTGGCAATGATAAATTTCTATCGAAGATTTCTGCCAAAAGCCATTAAACATCAAGCACCACTGCTACAGCTCATTCCAGGCAATAAGAAGAACGACTCTTCTACAATAAACTGGACAGAAGAAACCAAGAAGCACTTTGAGGAATGCAACCGATCCCTTGCCACAGCAACACTGCTGGTTCACCCATCCCCAGATGCTTTCCTCTTACTGAGTACTGACGCTAGCGACATAGCAGTTGGCGCTGTACTTCATCAAGTCGTCAATAAAGAGTACCAGCCAATGGGATTTTTCAGCGTTAAACTGATATGATCGTGAGCTTCTAGCGATCTATCTTAGCATCAAACACTTTCGCTACATGCTAGAAGGAAGAGCATTTGATGTTCAAACTGACCACAAGCCATTGGTTTTCGCCTTCATGCAAAAGCCCGAGAAAGCTTCACCCCGGCAACATCGCCAATTGGACTTCATCAGTCAATTCACCACATCGATAAAACACATTGCTGGCGTTGAAAACATAACCGCATATACACTGTCTCGCATCACAGCAGTGGAAACTAACATCATTGATTATGACCAAATCGGTTCTGCACAGGCCAATTGCCAAGAACTCGCTAAACTCCTGAGTGACAGCAACACAGCACTTCAACTCAAATCTGTAAACCTTCCTCACTCGGCAAATCCAATAATATGTGATTTTTCTACATCAGCAGTTCGACCATTTATACCACAACCACTTAGAAGAAAGATCATTAGCAAAATGCACAACATTGCTCATGGAGGCGTTCGCTCAACCCTACAGTTAGTTAAAGAACGCTTTGTATAGCCGTCGATGCACAAAGAAGTAACTGATTTCGTAAAGCATTGCATACCTTGCCAGAAAGGTAACACGTCATGTCCACTCACCACTGCAGCAGTACACACTCACCACACAGAGAATTGAGCACATCAACTTGGATCTTATTGGACCACTACCTCAGTCCGGTCAATTTAGATACTGCCTCACAATCATCGATCGCTATACCAGATGGCCTGAAGCTGTTGCCATTGAAGACATGCAAGCAGAAACAGTTGCCGCCGCATTGATCAACACATGTATCTCCCGTTTTGGAGTACCATCACGCATCACCACGGATCAGGGCAGGCAGTTTGAATCCAGGCTTTTCAATGAGCTATCAAGACTTCTCGGAATCAACCATCTTCGCACAACAGCGTATCATCCACAGGCTAATGGAATCATCGAGCGTTGGCATCGCACTCTAAAAGCAGCCATCATGTGTCAAAATAGGAGCAGGTGGCCCAGCAAGTTTCCAATCATATTGCTCGGACTACGATCAGCATATAAGCCCGACATCAAAGCATCAGCAGCACAACTTGTCTATGGCACTACACTACGACTTCCTGGTGAGTTTTTCCACATGAACAGCCAATTCAAGCCTCAAACAGATTTCGCTAAGGATTTAGCCCAGATGATGAATGACATCCGCCCAGTGCACACAGCACACCACGATACCTCTAAGCCCTTTATATTCAAAGACTTAGATGACGCAACGCATGTTTTTCTACGCAATGACACGGTACGTGGATCTCTTCAGCCACCCTACGATGGACCTTATGAAGTTAAAGCTAATCAACCCAAATTCTTCAGCATCGTTATCAACAATCGAGATACCAAAGTATCGATTGATCGTCTCAAACCAGCCTTCATTGAGTCACAAGGACAGTCTACAGCAGACGTTCCAGATGCAACAACTATTCCAGATTCGCCATCTTCGTCAACCATTCCAGATGCAGCATTAACATCTTCATCCGCCAATCAGACAATCCGTCTGCAGCACAATTGAGTGCATCTCCACTATCAGAAACAGATGGTGCTAGTGGCACAGAGGCTGCTCATCAGGCAGTATGCATTGAAGATTCTAACTCTTCGATTCAAGAGCAAGCGAATAGAGCAATGTCCAATGACATACAGCAATCCAAAATAAATGCTATGTCCGCAGTGATGACGCAGCAAAACCAATTTTTATCACAGTCGATTGCAGCTGGGTTGCATAGCTTAAATCTGCAAACTGCAGTCCATTCAGCTCGATCTGTAGTCGATTCAAGACCCACAGGGCTTACCCCAACGATGCAACACCAATCCTTTGAAGATTTTGTTGACATGACCACTCTTACAATGGATCTCAGCAATCTAGTAGTTTGCGTCCTGATCGTGTCAGTCAAATAATTGCTAATTGTAAAGTTCGATTCTCAGGACACTCAGCCATTTCAGTAGATGATTTTCTATATAGAGTCGAAGCACTCACGCATCAGACTCTTGATGGAAACTTTGGCTTACTTTCTCGCTATGCGAGCAACCTCTTTGAAAGTAGCGCCAGTGAATGGTTCTGGCGTTATCATAAAAGCGTAGACATTATAGAATGGAAGGCATTAGGTAAAGCCCTACAAGCTCAGTTTAAAGACAGCCGAACCGATCTGGAAATTCGGAAAGCTATCTCGGAACGTAAGCAAAAGCCAAACGAGTCCTTTGACACGTTTTATGAGGCAATTGTATCGTTAGCTGATCGGCTTGTGCAACCTATGTCCGAACTATCGTTATTAGAAGTGCTGCGTGCCAATTTATTGCCAGTTACTCAGCACGAGATTTTATATGTGCCAATATACACCATAGTTCAGCTTCGAGAAATAGTACGCAAGCGAGAGAGGTTTTTGAAAACGGTGGACCAACCTGTTCCTCGTGCTCCCCCAAAACGGTTTGTAAACGAAGTTTACACTCAGCCTGAATTGGCTAACGAAGATGACGTTGATACCGATGACGTCGATGGTTAATTAGCCAATGGCCATCGATATCAAGATTACGTTGCAGAGCGTCGTGTGTAAGTGGCAAGTTTGCGGCTTTCGCAACATCAGCAAGTATCAAAACTGACTAGCTGAATCATTAGATAGACGTTGGCAATTCAAAGCCTATAAAGCAGCGTCACTACGCGGTATAGCCAGCTGTGGATAAGCTTATGTACAGCGAACTTGGAGTCATTGAGGAATCTAACAGTTCTTGGTCCTCTCCCGTTGTTATTGTTCAGAAGCCAGGGAAGGTGCGCTTATGCATTGACAGCCGCAAAGTCAATGAAGTAACGATTAAAAATGCTTGGGACGCAAGCCACACTGGCGTAGGTGGAGTATTGTTGCAGAAAGATGAGCAAGGGAACGACGTCAATATAGCTTTTATGTCCAGGAATCTCAACAAAGGCTAGCGAAGTTATTCGGTAACTGAGAAGGAGTGCCTCGCTGCCATTCTTTGCGTCAAGAAGTTTAGAGCTAATGTGGAAGGTCAGGAATTTTCTATATACACCGACCATGCGTCGGCAGGCAGACTGAAGCTCTAGATCAGCCAGATGGTCCTTAAAATAACTTTTAAATTTACCATCGCAAAGGTAGTAAACCTTGATCCAGATGCATTATCTCGTGTCTTCACTGAAGATCTATCAGCGATGTGATTAGACAGCCTGATAAATTTGAATTCAGACAAGTTTTCTTCACCAGAATATTTAGAAATAAAAGCTAACTCCCAGCTGCCAGACATGAAAGTGCTGGATAATTATGTATATCGACGCTCGGAGCTTGCCACTGGAAATGCAGGAGCGGATGATTTGTGCTGGAAATTGTGGATTCCCGTGACTATGGTGCCGGAATTATTGAAACGCAGTCACGAAGACCATTTAGCCGCTCATAGTGGCATAAATAAGACATTAGAGACATTACGTCGATATTTTTACTGGCCCAATATGGTAGTTGATGTAACGCTTATCAAAAATTGTTCCGTTTGCAAAACCACCAAGCACCCCAACCAAATTTTGAAACCGCCATTAGGAAAATCATCGAAACCAGTAGATTCTTTCAGAAGATTTATGTCGATTTTCTGGGTCCATATCCCAGAAGTAGATCTGGTAATATTGGAATATTTGTTATTCTAGATTATTTTTCAAAATTTCCCAAAAAGAAATTCACAGCAGAGGCCATAATTAGATATTTGGAAAAAGATTTGTTTCATTGTTTCGGCGTACCCGAAACAATAGATTCCGACAATGGTGTACAATTCAAGACCCATAAGTTTAACGATATGCTCAACAAATATAATATCAAGCATTTTTATACGGCAATATATTCGCCGCAGGCCAACGCTTCAGAAAGAGTAAATAGGTCGGTGATTCGAGCCGAATCAGTTAAACTGGGATTCCCTATTAAGTCACATTAGCTGGGCATTACGGTCTAGCAAACACTCGGCTGTTCATACGAGTCCTTACCTTGTAGCCTTTAGTCAGCATATGATCACCAATGGAGAAACATATCATCTACTACGAAATTCGAACACGCTTGAAGATCGAACGGTTCGATTTGACAGAGATGACTCGTTTGAAATAATCAGGCAAAAAGCTCAACAAAGTATTCAGCAGCAGTTCGCTCGCAACGAGCGCTCTTATAATCTTAGAAGCCGAGATGTTGCCTTTAAGAATGGTCAAGAAGTATACCGACGCAATTTCACACAGAGTAACTTCACAAAGGGATTTAGTGCGAAATTAGACCCAGTCTTTGTAAAAGCTAGAATACAGCGTAAACTTGGCAACAGCTATTATGACATTACAGACTTAAATGGTAGATATGCAATGCAAGTATCATGCCAAAGATATAAAGCCATGACGAATCCTTGGTTAACCGGAATATGTAGCCTCCAGGTGTTTGCAACCCCTTAAGTGTGTAGTGTCATCTAATTTTAAACAAACTTTGAAATTAACGTATTTAAAATATAAAACGTTTATTTCCCCTCCTAGAAGTAGTCAACAAAAATAGGCTTTGCTATTTGTGCAAGCAGTACAAGCAGTGCAAGCATCTAGCAAGTGACCAGCTTACTGCGCCGATGCCAAAACTAATTTTCTAGTCCACATAAATAATAATAATAAGTTGAATAAAAACAAGTTTATTGCTATGAATAGAATAGATAGTATGAAATGAATATTAATTGGATTAAATGAATTCGATAATTTTTATTTTTCTTCCTCTAGAGGGGACTTTAGTAATTAAAAATTGGTAATACCATTTTGAGTTGCTTATATTGCAGCCCTGGTAGCAACCCAAAGCTGCAAATATAGAACAAAAAGAATTTCAAAAGAATTATGCCCTTATGCTTCCATTTTTTTCACAAGCGTTCCTTTCACCTCGTGGCCATCCAAGAAAACACTTGTGTGCGAATTAATCGCAGTGAAATTTACTAAGTTGGCAAGTGCCATTTTGAAAGGATTTAGTGCAAAATTGGCATATGTTAGTATGCAAGAATGCATGTATATTGCAGATAGCTGCTATAAATCACACTAATTCTACCTTTTTCCTGCAAGATCGCAGCCTACAAATTGTGTCTGGCGACGAGCAGCCACTACACATAATTTGAAATTTGAATCTAGATTGAACTGTAGCTATGCCGATTCGCAAACGGGTAAGCTTGGTCAATTTAATTGAGGTGAGCAGTGACTAATTAGTGTGTGTGTGAGTCTCTGTTTATCTTTCATTAGTGCTCAGGCGCAGCTGTTCTAACTTCGCAGTCACTGTCTTGTTTTGACATATATTCTAAATTCGCATCCCTTATCGAAGTAAATGGTAGAAATTGGCTAGAAGCAAAAAGAGTTTTCCTATAAATATTTAACGAAATGGGTAAACCAAAAGAAATAAAGGCACACAAAGATTCAGCATTATGTGCATAACAAATCTGGTTAAGATCAGAAGGAGTAGACATTAATATCACAACAAGTAAAAACGACATTTTGGATGTTGAAAGATTTCATAAAACTGTTAGTGAAAAGTTATGAATTATAAACAGTGAATCAGATCCAGAGAATAAGTTAACTAGGTTTGAAATAATACTTTAATACTTTAATAATACTAGACACATACAATAGACAATTACCTTTAGTACGTTCCAAATCAACGAACCCATTTAAAAGTCAGGGGACTGAAAGCAAATAGACGAGAAACATTTCGATGAGACAAATAGAGGCATAAAAATTATACATTATAAATCTAAGTTTAAGAAAAAAAAAGAAAATTAACAAAAGTAAAAACCTCAACATAAAACAATACTATTCCTAATATTATTCTTGATAATATATTTGACTTAACAAACCAATGGCCAAAGCTTAGAAATAAATCCGATCCAATAAAAAATGGATATCTTATATTTCCAACAGGATCTAATAGCTTACCAATTAATTACGAATACCATTACTTAACGGTTAATTTAACAAAAATTGAAGTTACATACAATAACACTAGGCAACAAAACCGATTTTCAAAACCTTTACTTTTCCTGAAAGCCATTGAATATATCTATAATTCATTAATATAAAGTCTTGGATTTAAACTTATAGTTTAAGAGATATCAGTTTTTGAATTAAGAAAATGATGATTTTTTTTAAGCATTTTTTTTTTAGCTTTTTTTACTTTAAAATTCGAGGAAAAGTCGAAAAAAATTTAATACATTTTGTCTTTTATTTTATTTGCATAGCTGCATTAATTTTTACTTGTACATTAATTTATTAAAGTTATTATTATTAAGATGGGAATAAATGCACTGCGACTTTCTGGATCTATTGGGCCCCCTTCTGGGCGTACAGCTCTTCCATCAACCCTATATCTCTCACAAAGTCAAGAATTTTTGCCGTATTGAGATCTACAATGTCCTCCGTCGGTATGACATATTTCCCAAGAAATTTGCATCTGCGTCTAGCTAGAGCAGTGCATTCTGCCAGAATGTGCATTGAGGATTCCTCCTCGGAGTCGCAGAAACGGCAGGTACTGCTGCTTACAATTCCTAGTTTAGATAGGTGACTTTTCAGTCTACAATGTCCTGTCAGTAGACCGGTGAGTATCCTGAGTCTATTCTTCCCCAATGAGATTACTTGCTTGAATCTCTTTAGGTTGTAGTTACTTATGAGATGTTTGGCTTGTCGGTGGCCTGTGGTCTCCGCCCAATACGACTGTTGTAGCCGTTTCTCGTCTTTATGCAGGTACTCCCGAATCGTGTGTCCTCCTATCCCACAAAACGGCTCGGGGCCTATCAGGGGCTTGCCTGCTCCCATTCTGTCTAGTTTGTCAGCTGCTTCATTCCCTGGTATCTCCATGTGACCTGGGACCCATCTTAGGGTTAGCTTATTGCATGACCCCAGCTGGTTTAGCTTCCTTCTCACTTCATGTACTACTTTAGACGTAACTTTCGCCTTATTGAGTGCATTCAGAGCTGCTTGGCTATCAGAAAGAATGGCTATTTCCCTGTTCTGATAGTTACGTTTGAGGTTAATGTCAACATGGAAGATGCTGGTGTATGTTCCTAGGGATTCATGGTATGATACCCGAGGGCCCACTACACCAAGTCCTGTGGCTTGGTCTGTGAGAGATCCATCAGTATACCATTTGATCGTGTGCTGACCCATCGGATGGACTTCATCAAGTGTTGTCCAGTTCTTTTTGCTGCTTAGGTTCACTTCGAAATGCTTTTCGAACATAAGCTCGGCTGTCATTTCGTCCCTTGGTTGCACCAGTAATGGGAGCTCACCTAAAAGCAGTTCTGCATCTCTGTGACTAAGGATATGGCTGCTTCCAAAACCCTCCCGCGCCATCCTTAACAGAGTCGCTCTTTGTTGTAATCCAATGAATACATGGAGTGGACTGAGCTCCATTAGAACTTCTATGGCCGTTGTCGGACAGGTGCTCATAGCTCCCGTCATACATACTCAGGCAGTCGTAGCAACTGTTTCTTTATGGTGATGAGCTGCGCCCTGTCACCCCAGGCTATTGTTCCGTATGTGAGCATTGGCCTGACTACCATAAGGTATAGCCATCTAATTATTTTCGGTGATGTGCCCCATGATTTTCCGGCTATGCTGCGACATGTGTAGAGTGCTCTTAAACACTTTGCTATCGCGTTCTTAACATGTGAGCCGAAGTTTAATTTATTGTCAAAAATATATATGATATAGTGCCGTATCCGTAGATCGGCCTGCTCTGTATGCGTGCCGCGTTGATTGCAGCGGAGTTTGCATCAGAGGAGTATTTCTTATCTTGTAGTCCACCAGATTTTCCAACGTTTTCAAAAAAAACGATATTAAACTGATGGGTCTGAAGGACTTGGGGCTGGTGATGTCTTTCTTTCCTGCCTTGGGGATGAAGACCACCCTCGCTCTTCGCCATGCACTAGGTATGTAACCTAGCGCGAGACAGCTGATCATTATCTTCCTAAGGATAGGGAGGAGAATGTCCTGCCATTGCTGTAAGAAGGAGGGTGATATCATGTACAGGCCCGGCGATTTATAGGCTTGGAAAGTTCCAATTGACCATTGTAATCGTTCCGATGTGACTGTCGATTTTCCAATCTACAGACGTTGGCCTGATCATGTTTCATATTTCGAATGTGTCTTCTTTCAGCGGGATACTGCCTGGGAAGTGGGTCTCGAATAATAGCTCTATCCTTGTTATGCTACTACTAGTGAAGGTGCCATCCCTTCGTTTCAAAGCTAAGTTCGCTTCCGGTGTGCGTTTAGAAAGTGCCCTGTGAAACCGAGCACCTTCAGTCGTACTACCTATGCTTTCGCAAAAATCGCGATAATTCTTCCGTTTGGCCTTTCTAATCTCTCTGTTGTAGGAGGTGAGGCTTTCACGGTATGCGTCCCATATTTCGTCCCACTTCGCTCTGTTGAAGAGGCGACGGTGGTTAGTCTTAGCCTTTCGAGGCAGTCGCTCCACCATGGGGCTTCTGTTTCTTTGCGCTTCCTCCCAAGAGGACAGCTTTCTTCAAAGGCATTAATTATGCTACTGTTTAAATTGTCTACAACTTCCTCTAATTCCAGTGGTTAACGGAGTATGCCCGTTCTTCCATTGGACAGATCTTTTTATACTTTTCCCAGTTTGTTTTCCTGGGAATGCGGGTTTGTAAGCTGATGTCCATATTTACTAGCAGCTCAAATAGAATGATTCTATGAACAGACATAGATTCATCCGAAGAGACATGCCAGTTTTTTAGGTGCGGCTTAATACCCTTGCTAATCAGAGTGATGTCTAGGACTTCTTCTCTGATTCTGGTTACGAATGTCGGTGTGCTTCCGACATTTCCAATTTCTAGGTTATATCTTAATATAAAATCAAGAAGGTACTCACCTCTTGTGTTGGTATCCGTGCTACCCATACCTCATGATGAGCGTTGGCGTCACATCCGACGATTAGGGGGAGCTTCTCCCGGGAGCAGTGCTCGACAAGCTTGACGACTTCCGGTGGTGGACAGGCTCCATCTCCTGCGAATTACGCCGAAGTAAGGATAGTATAGTTAATACATTTCCTTACATGTCCAACGGGTTGGTAGGATCTGCCAGCTGAACATCGGATCCGCAGACAGCCGGAGATGGTACCATATCCACCGGAGGGGGGTTGTCGCTGTAGCTGTAGCCTTGACGCTACAGTCATTAGCCAGTCTGCCGAATTTTCATCCGTGCAGTCGATCACCAGCTGGCCCACCCGGAAAATAATGCCGGAGAAAGATACGGCAGTGTCCCATACTGTCAGTATAACTTCATCCAGGATGGCCTCCTCAAGCGCTCCTGGTGCGCCTTTGTAGCGTACTTCCGATCTGCTCCGGTAGGTGTGGTCACTCCAGATCCTTGTGCAGCACTTGGCCCCGCCGCGCGTACCCTTTTGGGGGTATCGGTTGGCGGTGTCAGTGTACTGCTGGATCTTTTGTGGGTTGGTGCCCTACCTTGGGTGGTCGCTGGTCTTAGCTCTTTCGCTTTGGCCAGCGCATACTCCAATGACATCCCCTGCTGTAGGTACCGGATGTACCATTTGACCCTTGATTCACAGAGATTACGTCTGTGGGGGTCATCTTGTCCACCCGGTTCTCCCAGATCTGGCAGGAGGTCCTTCTTCGAGGGTGGCCGTTGTTGGCCTTGCCGTATATCCGCGGCTAGCGCGGGACGCATCGGTCGAGAGGGTCCGACGGTGCTCCCTTGCGTGTGCCGTGTTGCTGGCAGACAGGGTTGTCTGTACTGTGCCTGTGGCACTTTCCTTTTTAAAGCCGGAGCTTGGCTACATGGAGGTAAGTCTACCACGTTGGAGGGCCGCTCCCTGTCCAGGAGACGGTCCTCGAAGTGCCTCGCGACACTTTCCGCAGGGCAGTCCTGCGGTAACCTTAAATTTTTTTTTCCCATACTTTTGATCCCACGAGTAGCGCGACAAGGATGAGGTCCATCCGAGCAGAGGTCCGCATGCCCGGATAAGGCTAGTTAGAACAGGCGGTCGCCACTTGCCTGAGCCCACCGTTAGCGACTGAGCTAGTTTTTGACCCGGGCCCCCAGCCAGGCTGACTCTCGGCACGGTTCGAGTGACACCCTTAGTCCGGCCCAGGATGAGATGTAGGGGAGAGGATTGGGTAGGTATATTGTGAGGGGGCTGAGGGGTGTGTGAGGCTATGCTTTAAAGGCAGCAACACAAACGCTCGCTATTCGCAGCTAACCTCCCCGAAGGGTGGCCGTTCGCTATCCGCAACCCGCGACCCGCTTGGTGGCCTCAGCTGAGCCCCCTCCGAACCATCCCATAAGTTCTTCGGAACAGGTATTTAAGTTAATTTTATTTTATTTATTTATTAAAAAAAATTAATTAATTTATTTATTTATTTTATTTATATATTTTTAAAATTTTTTAATATTTTTATTTTTTTTTTTATATTTTGGGTTTAGTTTCTAAGGTGTGTAATAAGTTTTGCTCTGAATTGCGCTGCGCCTGAAGCAGATTTTAGGTTTTGTGGTAACTGATTCCATAAGCGAACAGTATGTATGAAGAAGTGCCTGTCAGAACTGGCCAACTTATGTTTTAAGCAAACAATATTGTTTATTCTTCTGGAGCTGGTAAATCGGCTCTTTGTTATTAATTATTTTGTGAAGTAAAATTAAAGCTCTTAAGTTTGTCTATTTTTCCAAGCTGAGGTCAAATATTTTGTTTGAATAACTTGTTATATGTTCTGTCCTTCTTATATTTAAGATATATCTAGCTATGTTATTAAAGCCCACATTCAATTTCTGTTTACATCTAGAATCACAGTTGGCAAAAATTTCCAATCCATAGAAGAGTGTTGGTATAAGATAGCTCTTAGCAATACGTAGTCTAATTCTTTCAGGTACAAATCTTTAAGTTATATATAGTATTCTCAGTAGTCCGTACGTCCTCCCAACCATTTTTGTTATGTGGTCATTTCATGTCAAAGTATTGTTCAGGGTGAATCCCAGGTTGTTGATACGATCTACATAATTTATTGCACAGTTATTTTATTTAATCTCCCTAAGCCTGCCAATATCAATTGTTTTTTTGTATTTTACTATTCAATTGGACTTGGAAGGATTAAGAGCCAATCCGTTATCTTTTGCCCACTCATCAATGTTAGCTAGTTCCTTAGTGGTTATGTCAATACATTCATTAATATTACACAGTGGACGACTCACATACATTTGCACATCATCAGCATACATATGAACATCACACACTGACAGAACACTTGGTAGGTCATTAACATAGATCGAAAACAACAACGGACCTGAAACTGACCCTAGTGGGTCACCACGTGTAGACGACAAAAAGGAGGAGAAACCATACTTTGTGACAACAGCCTGACTCCTATTGGTCAAGTACGAGTTTAGTAGCCTGACTTCTGTACTAGAGAACCCGAAGAGTTTTCTAGTTTTTTTGCACAGAACTTCATGATTAACTGTGTCAAAAGCTTTACTAAAGTCTAGCAGTGTCAAGAAAGTTACTTGCCCATCGTCTAATTTCTTTCGAATGTCTTCAGTAACTTTTAAGACCTCAGTATTGCAGCTTCTGTTCTTCTTGAACTGTAGATTGAACTGTAGCTGTGCCGATTCGCAAACGGGTAAGCTTGGTCAATTTAATTGAGGTGAGCAGTGACTAATTAGTGTGTGTGTGAGTCTCTGTTTATCTTTCATTAGTGCTCAGGCGCAGCTGTTCTAACTTCGCAGTCACTGTCTTGTTTTGACATATATTCTAAATTCGCATCCCTTATCGAAGTAAATGGTAGAAATTGGCTAGAAGCAAAAAGAGTTTTCCTATAAATATTTAACGAAATGGGTAAACCAAAAGAAATAAAGGCACACAAAGATTCAGCATTATGTGCATAACAAATCTGGTTAAGATCAGAAGGAGTAGACATTAATATCACAACAAGTAAAAACGACATTTTGGATGTTGAAAGATTTCATAAAACTGTTAGTGAAAAGTTATGAATTATAAACAGTGAATCAGATCCAGAGAATAAGTTAACTAGGTTTGAAATAATACTTTAATACTTTAATAATACTAGACACATACAATAGACAATTACCTTTAGTACGTTCCAAATCAACGAACCCATTTAAAAGTCAGGGGACTGAAAGCAAATAGACGAGAAACATTTCGATGAGACAAATAGAGGCATAAAAATTATACATTATAAATCTAAGTTTAAGAAAAAAAAAGAAAATTAACAAAAGTAAAAACCTCAACATAAAACAATACTATTCCTAATATTATTCTTGATAATATATTTGACTTAACAAACCAATGGCCAAAGCTTAGAAATAAATCCGATCCAATAAAAAATGGATATCTTATATTTCCAACAGGATCTAATAGCTTACCAATTAATTACGAATACCATTACTTAACGGTTAATTTAACAAAAATTGAAGTTACATACAATAACACTAGGCAACAAAACCGATTTTCAAAACCTTTACTTTTCCTGAAAGCCATTGAATATATCTATAATTCATTAATATAAAGTCTTGGATTTAAACTTATAGTTTAAGAGATATCAGTTTTTGAATTAAGAAAATGATGATTTTTTTTAAGCATTTTGTTTTTAGCTTTTTTATACCCTGAGCCCATTAAAAATGGGCAAAAAGGGTATAATGCATTTGGCAGAATGTATGTAACAGGCAGAAGGGGGCGTGGCAGACCCCCAAAAGTATATATATTCTTGATCAGGATCAACAGTCGAGTCGATTGAGCCATGTCCGTCTGTCTGTCCGTCTGTCCGTCTGTCTGTCCGTCTGTCCGTCTGTTTGAACGCGTCGATCTCAGAAACCATAAGAGCTAGAGACTTCAAACTTGGTATGTAGGTTCCTGGATACCGTACGCAGATCAAGTTTGTTTTTTTTTTTGGATCGGACAACTATATCATATAGCTGCCATAGGAACGATACATCGAAAATGAAGTTTTTGTATGAAAAGCTTCTTTAATTTTTGAGATATCTCAACCAATCTCACACGATATATATTTGGGGTGGTATTATATATCCTGACCAAATTTGGTCCAAATCGGCCCACTATATCATATAGCTGTCATACAGTCGCTCTGCCGAAAATCAAGTTTTAGTATGAAAAAGTTTTTTGTTTTTTGAGATATCGTAACCAAACTGATAGAATATGTATCTGGGCTGGTATTATACATCCTGACCAAGTTTGGTCCAAATCGGCCTATTATATCATATAGCTGTCATACAGACGATCTGCCGAAAATCAAGTTTTAGTATGAAAAAGTTTTTTGTTTTTTGAGATATCTTAACCAAACTGATAGAATATGCATTTATGTTGGTTTTGTACATTCTGACCAGATTTGGTTCAGATCGGTTCCATATATCATATAGCTGCCATTGGAATAATTGGTCGCAAATCAACATTTATAAAAGAGTACCTGGGCTCAGGGTATCCTACTGTCGAGCGTGCTCGACTGTAGCCGCACCTCACCGCGAGCGAAGCGAGCCGGGGGTAGGCGAGCGAAGCGAGTAGGGGGCGGAGCCCCCTTGTTTACTTTAAAATTCGAGGAAAAGTCGAAAAAAATTTAATACATTTTGTCTTTTATTTTATTTGCATAGCTGCATTAATTTTTACTTGTACATTAATTTATTAAAGTTATTATTATTAAGATGGGAATAAATGCACTGCGACCCTCTGGATCTATTGGGCCCCCTTCTGGGCGTACAGCTCTTCCATCAACCCTATATCTCTCACAAAGTCAAGAATTTTTGCCGTATTGAGATCTACAATGTCCTCCGTCGGTATGACATATTTCCCAAGAAATTTGCATCTGCGTCTAGCTAGAGCAGTGCATTCTGCCAGAATGTGCATTGAGGATTCCTCCTCGGAGTCGCAGAAACGGCAGGTACTGCTGCTTACAATTCCTAGTTTAGATAGGTAACTTTTCAGTCTACAATGTCCTGTCAGTAGACCGGTGAGTATCCTGAGTCTATTCTTCCCCAATGAGATTACTTGCTTGAATCTCTTTAGGTTGTAGTTACTTATGAGATGTTTGGCTTGTCGGTGGCCTGTGGTCTCCGCCCAATACGACTGTTGTAGCCGTTTCTCGTCTTTATGCAGGTACTCCCGAATCGTGTGTCCTCCTATCCCACAAAACGGCTCGGGGCCTATCAGGGGCTTGCCTGCTCCCATTCTGTCTAGTTTGTCAGCTGCTTCATTCCCTGGTATCTCCATGTGACCTGGGACCCATCTTAGGGTTAGCTTATTGCATGACCCCAGCTGGTTTAGCTTCCTTCTCACTTCATGTACTACTTTAGACGTAACTTTCGCCTTATTGAGTGCATTCAGAGCTGCTTGGCTATCAGAAAGAATGGCTATTTCCCTGTTCTGATAGTTACGTTTGAGGTTAATGTCAACATGGAAGATGCTGGTGTATGTTCCTAGGGATTCATGGTATGATACCCGAGGGCCCACTACACCAAGTCCTGTGCCTTGGTCTGTGAGAGATCCATCAGTATACCATTTGATCGTGTGCTGACCCATCGGATGGACTTCATCAAGTGTTGTCCAGTTCTTTTTGCTGCTTAGGTTCACTTCGAAATGCTTTTCGAACAGAAGCTCGGCTGTCATTTCGTCCCTTGGTTGCACCAGTAATGGGAGCTCACCTAAAAGCAGTTCTGCATCTCTGTGACTAAGGATATGGCTGCTTCCAAAACCCTCCCGCGCCATCCTTAACAGAGTCGCTCTTTGTTGTAATCCAATGAATACATGGAGTGGACTGAGCTCCATTAGAACTTCTATGGCCGTTGTCGGACAGGTGCTCATAGCTCCCGTCATACATACGCAGGCAGTCGTAGCAACTGTTTCTTTATGGTGATGAGCTGCGCCCTGTCACCCCAGGCTATTGTTCCGTATGTGAGCATTGGCCTGACTACCATAAGGTATAGCCATCTAATTATTTTCGGTGATGTGCCCCATGATTTTCCGGCTATGCTGCGACATGTGTAGAGTGCTCTTAAACACTTTGCTATCGCGTTCTTAACATGTGAGCCGAAGTTTAATTTATTGTCAAAAATGTATATGATATAGTGCCGTATCCGTAGATCGGCCTGCTCTGTATGCGTGCCGCGTTGATTGCAGCGGAGTTTGCATCAGAGGAGTATTTCTTATCTTGTAGTCCACCAGATTTTCCAACGTTTTCAAAAAAAACGATATTAAACTGATGGGTCTGAAGGACTTGGGGCTGGTGATGTCTTTCTTTCCTGCCTTGGGGATGAAGACCACCCTCGCTCTTCGCCATGCACTAGGTATGTAACCTAGCGCGAGACAGCTGATCATTATCTTCCTAAGGATAGGGAGGAGAATGTCCTGCCATTGCTGTAAGAAGGAGGGTGATATCATGTACAGGCCCGGCGATTTATAGGCTTGGAAAGTTCCAATTGACCATTGTAATCGTTCCGATGTGACTGTCGATTTTCCAATCTACAGACGTTGGCCTGATCATGTTTCATATTTCGAATGTGTCTTCTTTCAGCGGGATACTGCCTGGGAAGTGGGTCTCGAATAATAGCTCTATCCTTGTTATGCTACTACTAGTGAAGGTGCCATCCCTTCGTTTCAAAGCTAAGTTCGCTTCCGGTGTGCGTTTAGAAAGTGCCCTGTGAAACCGAGCACCTTCAGTCGTACTACCTATGCTTTCGCAAAAATCGCGATAATTCTTCCGTTTGGCCTTTCTAATCTCTCTGTTGTAGGAGGTGAGGCTTTCACGGTATGCGTCCCATATTTCGTCCCACTTCGCTCTGTTGAAGAGGCGACGGGTGGTTAGTCTTAGCCTTTCGAGGCAGTCGCTCCACCATGGGGCTTCTGTTTCTTTGCGCTTCCTCCCAAGAGGACAGCTTTCTTCAAAGGCATTAATTATGCTACTGTTTAAATTGTCTACAACTTCCTCTAATTCCAGTGGTTAACGGAGTATGCCCGTTCTTCCATTGGACAGATCTTTTTATACTTTTCCCAGTTTGTTTTCCTGGGAATGCGGGTTTGTAAGCTGATGTCCATATTTACTAGCAGCTCAAATAGAATGATTCTATGAACAGACATAGATTCATCCGAAGAGACATGCCAGTTTTTTAGGTGCGGCTTAATACCCTTGCTAATCAGAGTGATGTCTAGGACTTCTTCTCTGATTCTGGTTACGAATGTCGGTGTGCTTCCGACATTTCCAATTTCTAGGTTATATCTTAATATAAAATCAAGAAGGTACTCACCTCTTGTGTTGGTATCCGTGCTACCCATACCTCATGATGAGCGTTGGCGTCACATCCGACGATTAGGGGGAGCTTCTCCCGGGAGCAGTGCTCGACAAGCTTGACGACTTCCGGTGGTGGACAGGCTCCATCTCCTGCGAATTACGCCGAAGTAAGGATAGTATAGTTAATACATTTCCTTACATGTCCAACGGGTTGGTAGGATCTGCCAGCTGAACATCGGATCCGCAGACAGCCGGAGATGGTACCATATCCACCGGAGGGGGGTTGTCGCTGTAGCTGTAGCCTTGACGCTACAGTCATTAGCCAGTCTGCCGAATTTTCATCCGTGCAGTCGATCACCAGCTGGCCCACCCGGAAAATAATGCCGGAGAAAGATACGGCAGTGTCCCATACTGTCAGTATAACTTCATCCAGGATGGCCTCCTCAAGCGCTCCTGGTGCGCCTTTGTAGCGTACTTCCGATCTGCTCCGGTAGGTGTGGTCACTCCAGATCCTTGTGCAGCACTTGGCCCCGCCGCGCGTACCCTTTTGGGGGTATCGGTTGGCGGTGTCAGTGTACTGCTGGATCTTTTGTGGGTTGGTGCCCTACCTTGGGTGGTCGCTGGTCTTAGCTCTTTCGCTTTGGCCAGCGCATACTCCAATGACATCCCCTGCTGTAGGTACCGGATGTACCATTTGACCCTTGATTCACAGAGATTACGTCTGTGGGGGTCATCTCGTCCACCCGGTTCTCCCAGATCTGGCAGGAGGTCCTTCTTCGAGGGTGGCCGTTGTTGGCCTTGCCGTATATCCGCGGCTAGCGCGGGACGCATCGGTCGAGAGGGTCCGACGGTGCTCCCTTGCGTGTGCCGTGTTGCTGGCAGACAGGGTTGTCTGTACTGTGCCTGTGGCACTTTCCTTTTTAAAGCCGGAGCTTGGCTACATGGAGGTAAGTCTACCACGTTGGAGGGCCGCTCCCTGTCCAGGAGACGGTCCTCGAAGTGCCTCGCGACACTTTCCGCAGGGCAGTCCTGCGGTAACCTTAAATTTTTTTTTCCCATACTTTTGATCCCACGAGTAGCGCGACAAGGATGAGGTCCATCCGAGCAGAGGTCCGCATGCCCGGATAAGGCTAGTTAGAACAGGCGGTCGCCACTTGCCTGAGCCCACCGTTAGCGACTGAGCTAGTTTTTGACCCGGGCCCCCAGCCAGGCTGACTCTCGGCACGGTTCGAGTGACACCCTTAGTCCGGCCCAGGATGAGATGTAGGGGAGAGGATTGGGTAGGTATATTGTGAGGGGGCTGAGGGGTGTGTGAGGCTATGCTTTAAAGGCAGCAACACAAACGCTCGCTATTCGCAGCTAACCTCCCCGAAGGGTGGCCGTTCGCTATCCGCAACCCGCGACCCGCTTGGTGGCCTCAGCTGAGCCCCCTCCGAACCATCCCATAAGTTCTTCGGAACAGGTATTTAAGTTAATTTTATTTTATTTATTTATTAAAAAAAATTAATTAATTTATTTATTTATTTTATTTATATATTTTTAAAATTTTTTAATATTTTTATTTTTTTTTTTATATTTTGGGTTTAGTTTCTAAGGTGTGTAATAAGTTTTGCTCTGAATTGCGCTGCGCCTGAAGCAGATTTTAGGTTTTGTGGTAACTGATTCCATAAGCGAACAGTATGTATGAAGAAGTGCCTGTCAGAACTGGCCAACTTATGTTTTAAGCAAACAATATTGTTTATTCTTCTGGAGCTGGTAAATCGGCTCTTTGTTATTAATTATTTTGTGAAGTAAAATTAAAGCTCTTAAGTTTGTCTATTTTTCCAAGCTGAGGTCAAATATTTTGTTTGAATAACTTGTTATATGTTCTGTCCTTCTTATATTTAAGATATATCTAGCTATGTTATTAAAGCCCACATTCAATTTCTGTTTACATCTAGAATCACAGTTGGCAAAAATTTCCACTCCATAGAAGAGTGTTGGTATAAGATAGCTCTTAGCAATACGTAGTCTAATTCTTTCAGGTACAAATCTTTAAGTTATATATAGTATTCTCAGTAGTCCGTACGTCCTCCCAACCATTTTTGTTATGTGGTCATTTCATGTCAAAGTATTGTTCAGGGTGAATCCCAGGTTGTTGATACGATCTACATAATTTATTGCACAGTTTTTTATTTAATCTCCCTAAGCCTGCCAATATCAATTGTTTTTTTGTATTTTACTATTCAATTGGACTTGGAAGGATTAAGAGCCAATCCGTTATCTTTTGCCCACTCATCAATGTTAGCTAGTTCCTTAGTGGTTATGTCAATACATTCATTAATATTACACAGTGGACGACTCACATACATTTGCACATCATCAGCATACATATGAACATCACACACTGACAGAACACTTGGTAGGTCATTAACATAGATCGAAAACAACAACGGACCTGAAACTGACCCTAGTGGGTCACCACGTGTAGACGACAAAAAGGAGGAGAAACCATACTTTGTGACAACAGCCTGACTCCTATTGGTCAAGTACGAGTTTAGTAGCCTGACTTCTGTACTAGAGAACCCGAAGAGTTTTCTAGTTTTTTTGCACAGAACTTCATGATTAACTGTGTCAAAAGCTTTACTAAAGTCTAGCAGTGTCAAGAAAGTTACTTGCCCATCGTCTAATTTCTTTCGAATGTCTTCAGTAACTTTTAAGACCTCAGTATTGCAGCTTCTGTTCTTCTTGAACCCTGATTGCACTTCACTTAGCAAATTGTTTATTGTCAAATGATTATTGATTTGACTAGCTAAGACTGCTCAAAGACTTTTCCCAATTATCATTATTAGATTTTACGATCGGCAATATCTTGGCAATTTTCCATTGTTCAGGAAAAGTTGAGGTTATAATTGCAGTATTTATTATATGGGTAATGTATATCAAGATTTTTGGTAGCAATATTTTTAGAAATTTAGGATCTACTTCGTCAAGGCCTACTGCATTAGATTTAATTTTTAATATTGATTCTAGTACATCACATTGAGACACGCATTCAAAACTAAAGCTAATCAGGGGTGCTACAGAAATCACTTCCGCTTGAATTTCACTTCAATTTCATTCCGCCCTGCCACAGAGCAATCCCCAAAATATTTTTGGGCGAAACGAAACAGCTCTCAATCCACTAGCATCCGATGCTGCCACCTGGTTCGATTTAGATTTTCGGTGTCAGGTTCAGGTATACCATATTTTTCAATTATATTTCGAAGTAAGGGATTTTTTTAAATTTATATGGAACCACTTCTGTTTACTTAAAATTAAGCATTAAAAAAATAGCACTTTTGAGGTAAAACTAGTTTTACAGCAAAATTCTTTTACTTATTGTGCAATTTGTGAAAACATTTGTGGGCAGTTGTAACTCTGCTAGGTGGCATCGCCTTAAAATCGTTATTAGTGTCAAAGTGCCATTAAAAATCAAGGAAGTAAAAGGAATCACGAGCAGAATGTAAGTAAATTGGTTTCTTTGTATTATTATTACAATTTTTTGATTTATTAAAGGGGAAAACATCGCAGTGCAAGCCAAGACGCAATAATAATTGATTTTATGAGGAAGCACCCGGACATTGCCCGAAATTTTACTAAAGGGGACAGGGTGGCTGTGGCAGCAGCTTGGAAAGATTTGGCGCTTAAGCTAAATACAGTGGGCCCTCCAATCAAAACTGCGGAGGAGTGGCGTTGTGTAAGTAGCTAGTCAATTGCAATTATTTGTAAGTATTTTTGTTCATTGTTTACAACAGGTATGGAAAGATTGGAAGCTGGCTATTAAGAAGAAAATTACCCATAACAAGAGGGAGAGCCGAGCAACAGGCGGCGGGCCGTTCAATCAGGTGGCGCTCACTCCCACCGAGGAGGAAATATCGCGGCTATGCCACCTGTTTGAGGCGGTAGATGGAGTGGCCGGCGCCAAAACATTTGGCATCTTGCAGCCAAATACCGAGGAGAAGGAGAATGTTGAAGAAATAGACGAAGGTACGTACAAAATAACAGATTTTCAAAAGCTATTCAATTAAATTTTTAATTTTAGAAACTTCACCAAAACGTCCGAGGATGGATGCTCCAACTTCCAAAAAGGCGAGTGAAAACAAAGAAAAAGCGCCGAGCGAGGGCAGGCTGGCTGCAATGGTGGCGGATGAGAGCAAGGTTCTCCAAGAAATAAGACATGAGCTGGTGGGGCTAAGAAAGAATTCAGAAGAAATGTTGGAGGAGCGGAAAAGAACGAATTCTATCTTAGAAAAATTAGTTTCAGTTCTTGAAAATAAATTAAATTAAATATTAAAATTAACATTGCATTTATTTATTAAATAACAAATAATTACAATAGAAACTGAAAAATAATAATAAAAAAAAAATTAGATTTACATAAAAAAGTCAACGCCTTGTCAGGGAATCTGCAATGTCGTCTCGAATTTGAGAAGTTGTTTCTGGCTGATCCGAATTTGTTACATAGTCAACTTCTTCGTGTCCTTCATCAACTTCGACAATTTGAAAATCCCTTTCCTTAGATTCGCGGCATAAGTTATGAAGTGCACAGCACACATTTATTATGCACGTCACCTTTAAGGGGCTATACAGTAGAATCTCTTGGAGTAATCTAAATCGACTTTTAATTACTCCAAAAGTTCTCTCAATTACATTTCTCGCAGAAGCATGACGAAGGTTAAATGTATGTTGACTCGTCCCAGCTCTTGGATTTCTGTAAGGCGTAAGTAGAAAGGGCTCCAAGGGATAACCCGAATCCCCAAGGAGCATATTGCCACGGAAACCACCATCATATTGTTCTTGAAGAAAAGCTCTGGCTTCGCTCTGACTCCAAGCGCAAGAGTCATGAGTTGCTCCAGGCTTCGAAGCATCCACATACAAAACTTTAAGGTCGTAATCGCATATCTATAAGCACCAAAATTTAAAAGTTAATAAAGTATTCATATAGGGCAACATTGGAACAAAAAGCGAATGCTAAGACGCACATAACAAAACGGACAACCAGAATAAACGAAACACTTCTTCACAATTAAAAGTACACATTTTTAAATAATCAGACTTACTACCATTGCGTTAAGGCTAAAATACCCCTTTCTATTAAAATAAACATGTTCGGCACTGCTTGGCTTCATAATCTTGATGTGGGTGCCATCGATGCAGCCAATTACACCAGGAATGTTGTACTTGTGATAGAAATGCTGTTTGCATTTCGTCAGCATTTCCTCCGATCTGTTAAATTGAATAAAACGGGGCCCAAGTTTCGTTTCTAGCAAGGGAAGTATTTTCCAAAGAATTTTCCCAACGGATTGCCTTGACATCGACAGATCCTTATCCTTCCCTATCGCTCTTTGAAAGGATCCAACTCCTAAAAAGCGCAATGCAGTCGCCAACTGCAGAACAGGCGAAATCGAAGATCTTGGAATATCGTCCTTAATTAAATTGAAGATCCTTTGAAAGGTACTTTTTTCAACCCGATAATTATACCAAAAACTGTTTTGTGAAACGAAAACAAATTGCAGTAAATTATGCAGAAAATCATAAAATAACATACGTATCATCTGATTGTGAATATGGATCAGATGCGCATCTGAGAAGCCTTCGCTGCATGGTCTCCTTTTTCATTTTCTGCCGCCGGAGCTCTTCGATGGCCAACAGTCTCGCTAACGGCATATTAATTTATTTTGATCAAAACAATTTAGGTTTTGTTTGGGTTTGAATTTTGTTTTGAATGCTGCAAGTCACGATGAGATGCCAGACTATTGGCAGACAGTTGCTAGAGTTGTGGTTTAACTTTAATTGTTTGCCGCGCCAAAAATTAAATGTTTAAATTTTTTAACTTTTTAGCTAAACAAAATCAATTGCTATATAAATAAATTAAATTATATAAATTAAACATAAAAACAATTGAAAACCAACTGTTCTGCAATGATAAACTTAAAAAAATGATAAACAAATCCTTGGGTAATTTAATCTGAGAAAGTGGCAGCCCTTAGCAACCGAGTTCGAAAAGGTTTGTGAAAATGCTAAAAAATCAAAATCACTCGAAGTTCTGTGGCACCCCAAAAATTTCCGCGCGGAATTGCTTTCAGAGAAATTCAATTTCACTAGTGATTTCTGTGGCACCCCTGAATATCACAGGTAGATGTATTATCACAGTCAAAGTATTTGTTTTCCACAACTTCAGGTACTTCAGATTGCACAAATTTTCTGTTTAAATTATTTAAATCTACATCACAATTTGGAGATTTTGGCATCTGTTTCCCTATACCACGTGATTTTATTTCGTTCAATTTCTGTCCCGTCATTTTTGCTTCATTACATTTTGAGCAGTAAAAAGCAGTTTTAGCATTGTTAATCACAGAAAGAACTAAAGTTTTTTGCTTCCTATACCATTCATAGTGATATTCCGTTTTATATCTCTTCCATTTCGCATAAGCCCGATTGCGTTGGAGAATAAGTTGTTTAATTTCCACTATAAACCAAGGTTTTTGAGAAGTCTTAATTACTTTAGTTTTAACGGGTACACATGTGTTGTACAACCTAAGTAATTGGTTCTGAAAGTGATAAACCTGTTCATCTACTGAAGAATAATTAAATAATATGCTCTAGTCAAGTTCATCACATTTAGTACGTAACAAGGTATAGTCAATATTATTGAAGTCCCTAATCGTAAATTGTTCATCAGCATAGTCAAGGTAAATGTCATATGTAATAAATATAAGGTCATGTTTTGAGAAAACTGGCACAGATATTTGGTCATATATAACAATTTTTCTATTATCACTTACACAAAATACATCTAGCAGTGTATTGATTCTATTTGTAAAATGTGTTGGCAAAGTGGCGATAATCAAATGTAATCCTAATGATTTAAGGCTATCAGAGAGTTGTTTTTCAACTATCATATTACTGTTCAAGTCGCATGTAATTATAACGTCATTGTAACTTATAGATATCTCATCTAGTTTGGTTAGAACTTCTGAAAAATCTACAGTTCTACTCTTATCCTTTTATCTCTATAAATATATATTCAAGCGGAATTTCATTGGTTTGCTTGCTTTTTATATTTGCTGTCAATTTATTGTTAACATAAATTGCAACACCACCTGCATGGCCCTCACGATCAGAACGAAAAACATTATATCCGTCACATATTATCATTTGGTCACACATATTAGACAAGAACCATGTTTCAGACACACAGATGACATCAACATTTGAGTTAACAAACAAATACCTGAACTCTTTAATTTTTTTTGGTCAAACTTTGAGCGTTTATGTGACAAACATTAAGGTTTATGTTGCTTGCTTAAAATTCTGATAACTGCATGACTGTTCGCATTCTGAGTTATGTTAGCCTGCATCTATACTGTAATCAATATTTATTAGGATGCGCACGCATATTTGGCTCAGTTGAGAACTTAAAAACTGAGGTACACACCATAGAAACTTACATAAAGACTTAAAACCTAGGAACATTAAGAGTGATTACTAAACTGACATTAAAGAGAAACAGAACAATACTTATAATATTATGCTTGCATTCGAAGAGATAAGAACATTTAAGAGAAATATATCTGTATTGCCTAATTATTACGAAAGCTAGGCTCAGGTTGAGTTTCAGTCGCTGCATCAGTGTCCAAGAGAGCGGCATCATTGCGTAAAGATAATAATAGCTCAGGCATACTGCCGATGCAGGTGTATTTCTCTCTCCCACGCATTCTCACATGCACAAGAGAGCGCCGCTTGTAGACAGCTGTGGGCCGATTAAGCTTTTTCATCTTCATAGCCTCTTTAAAAATCTCGTAATGAGCTTTCGTCAGCTGTTCATTGACGTAAAAGGGCACGTGGGACTCAAAGCCTAGCAGCGTTAGATTCAGTTACTGCTTCGTGTTTTGCTTATACCCCGCTTTAAGCAGTTCGATTTTCTCCCGCATGTGCTCAAGTTTTACAATAACAACCGGGTCTACAGTTCTGTTTTCCGATCGTTGTTGTCTAACTCGAAAGATATCGCGTATTTTGGGAGCTGGTGTAAGGCTAAGTGAAGAACACAGTGTACCAAATAGTGTCATTAAATTTTCACCATCCATGCAGGGAACACCATGGATGAACCAACATCTTTGCCTCCAGATTGGCCTCCAGTGACTGCAGCTTTGTTTTAAGTGCCCGCACTTCACCAGCCTCTGTTTCCAGCTCCTGCACTCGCCCAGCCAGCTGTTGCAGTTCAATGGTCATGCTGATGATGCTTTCATGCAACTCTCCCAGTATACGTTGCTCAGTGAGTCGAATTAGATCCGCCTGCTCGCCAAATCTTTGGTTGATTAGCTCCAACAGCTGGGGAGAGGTCGCATCATTTCGAAATAAAATCTCCGCTGCATTGATTTCTCGCTGGCATTTAGTTGGTGGTGGAGCCATGGTGAGCGTAATAGTTGTTTTTGGTCTTTTTTGTATATATCTTTTGCGTGTTTTTGTTTAATATTATAAGTGTATTAATTGATTTTTATGAGTTTTCGTTACGAGTGATTTTTGTTTATAATACAATATTGGGTTTTGAGTGTGTTGTGAGTGTATGGTACATGTAGCGTAGAACGATTATTTTGTTATTGAGTGTTTTTGTTTATTGCTTTTAAATGAGTGAATAGATTGAGAACGGTAATTGAGTGGTATATTTTGGTTTTGATTTTTTTTTGATTTTGTCTGCTTTGTGGTTTATATGTATAGAGCCCCGCACATATATGTATGTAGACCAATATTTATATGTTTTCAATTGTTTATAACTCAAGTTAATTGAGCGCACAGCACTAAATTTAGGTTGGATATACAAAACTAGTTATTCTCGGCTACGATTAAACTGTTTGTGGTTTATAAACTGTCTTTATTTATGAAAAAATTGTCTTATTAGACGGAGCAAAAGAAAACTCGACCGCCAACACAAGTATCGATCCTTACGATAAGAATTATTAATCGATGAAAAATTTTACAAATACTTATTTGGTACATTAAATCAAGAAGATTAAGTAGAACTAGAAAAATAATAAATAACCTTTCAGAAAACAGCGTACAAGCAAAGGAATTAATCCAAGTTATAGATGCAGTAAATAGAGGAATAGAAGTAATAAACACTCTAAGTTTAATCAATGAAGGAGAAGAAAAATTAGCAATAATTACATTTAACTTTTAAGAATTTACAGAATACATAGAAAATAAGAATTACTAAAACATAGTTTATTATCACACGTTAATTCTGAAAAATTTTTAAACATAATAACTTTAACTTTTCCCATCCCAAATAAAACTATCGACCTAGTTATGAACAAATGCATTACAGGAATATTAAATCAAGCATCAACCGAATGTAGATATTCAAAGACACACAAGACTTTTGAAACTAAGTACGGAGAGCCCAATATAATGTTGCAATGGAACTTACCTAAAACCATTTTATATCAAAATTGTTTGATAAGAGAAATAACAATAGAAGGTGACAATATAATAAAATCATTTATTTGATCATTACAATTAGAAGAAATATTAATTAAAAGTACTATGTTAGACTACACACAAACAATTTAAGTAAACAATAACATAACTAAATTGGTACAACTTTTCTATACATTAAAATTAACCACACTTATATTTATTGTAATCACAGTAATACTACATTTTAGCTATAAGTATAAAAGCATACCACACAAAATTATTAATTATAAGAAACAAACAAAAACAACGCCACAAACAAATAATGTAAACTCAAATCAAATTTCAACCGCTAAAGAAAATCCAAATCAAATTTCAAACGTTAACGAAAACCCAAATATTGTACTTGAATCTGTCCCAACCTTATACCTTTAGATCCCCGCCTGACGACAGGCAAATTTTTTATGGATGGGGAAGTGACATATCCACTACACATACCCAATTAATTTATTTAATACAACACACCACTTATGAATGCCAAAACACTTTCTTGTATCAAGTAATAAGATATTTATTTAATTTATTTATTTATTTATTTATTTCAATAAAAACATTACAATATGCAGTAATGATATTAACTATTTTAAACAAGAGTTTAAAAATAAATTCTGCACCACCGACCCGGTGGGACAAAGTTTATAAGGCTATGGTCCGACTCACAGCAGCAAGGTGGACGGCAGTACAGAATTTACAAATCAAAAATTATCTTAAGTATAACATAACAGATTTTCTTATATTAGGTACAGAAAATTGAGAACTAATAACAGAATATAAGTTATTATATGTTGAGCAAAGAACATAAAACGGTTCATGAAGAGCGTAATTCGCAAAACAGCGCCGTAGAGATAATGGTTTAAAGTTACGTAAGGCTCTTGAGGGAACAGCAAACTTTAACGGTTCAGTTAATTAGATGAAATAGAAACATGGCACCATGGCAAGTCCTTCTGTTTTTAAGCGAGGGTAAATCGATGAGTTCCAATCTAGCAGAGTAGGGAGGAAGTCTAAGGCTAGGATTCCATGGAAGGCCGCGAAAAATCTTTTTTGTACTGATTCAATCATATCTTGGTAAACAGCATACTGGGGACTCCAGACACAGGAGCAGTACTCAAGGCCAGGACGCACCAGTGACATATAAAGTAGTTTAGTGGTATAGGGATCATCAAACTCTTTCGACCATCTTTTTATAAAGCCAAGATTACTATTAGCCTTATTGACCACGAGGGCAATATGATTATTAAAGCATAGTTTATTGTCAAATAACACTCCAAGATCATTAACGGATGAAATACGCTGAAGTTGAGCAGATCCAATTGAGTAAGGCATAATGCAAACATTAGAACGATAGAAGGACATCACTGTGCATTTGGAGTGGTTAAGGATCAAATCATTAGCTGAGCACCACGCACTCAAAGAGTTTATATCATCCTGCAGCAGGTGATGAGCAGAGGGGTTGTTGTAAGAGACGCAAAGCTTTACATCGTCTGCGTACATCAGGACCTTAGCATGCAATATGACTAAAGGAAGGTCATTTATAAATAAGTTAAAAAGGAGAGGACCAAGATGACTTCCTTGCGGCACCCCAGATGTAACATCGATCACCTTCGAAAGCGTTTGACGGAATATAACTCTTTGAGTTCTATTAGTCAGGTAATCAGCAATCCACTTTAATAAATTTGGCTGAAAGCCAAGCATGTCTAATTTTCTAATTAGAAGATTGTGATTAACTTTGTCAAATGCCTTACTAAAGTCCGTGAAGACAACATCAGTCTGCATTTTGTTAAGAAAACCATTACTAATGTAATTACAGAATTCCAAAAGGTTTGTGGTTGTTGAGCGACGTTTCATGAACCCATGTTGCGTGGGGCTAATTATAGAAAAACACAGGTGTTGCAAGTGGCAGACAAACATTTGTTCAAGCAACTTAGGAATTGCTGACAATTTTGAGATGCCTCGATAATTTTCGACACAAGATTTACTGCCCTTCTTGTGGAGAGGAATAATGAAAGAGCATTTCCATGCCTCGGGAAACGAGGATGTAATAATAGAAGCATTAAAAAGAATACTTAACGGGATGCACAGTGAATCCGCACAATACTTGAGTATGCAACTAGGAATACCGTCGGGACCAGCAGAAAATTTTGATTTTAAGGCTTTCATAGATTTACAGACATGTGCACAAGTAAATAACGGAGGAAAAATTGAACTGCAGTTATAAATATTATAAGGATATGACAAACTTAGTTTAGCATCAGAATATGATTCTTGAAAAAATCTGGCAAATAGATTAGCTATTTCGGAGTCATTATCATCAATAAGAATATCGGTGAAAATAACATTTCAAGTGCTCCCACAAACCTAATGTTAACATAAACATCCGCTAGCTTACGAAGGGTCATTTTTGTCGACGCGGCACAAATCCAAGCTGTTGCTTAGCAACCCAAATGTTCGTCATCTCAAGAGAGCGATACCTAAGATCTCTGTTTACTTAAGAGCAGACTCCGTCTCCAGGATCCCCCAACCGAGGTTTGCTAAGCGTCGCCAACACACTTTAAAGTTAGTCTAGATATATTCTATAACTCGAATGTTCGCCTTATCCGTATTATAAATAAAGTTTATTTTTAGACCCCGTACTTAAAAAAAAGTACAGGGGTCTATTGGGTTTGTTTTAACGAAAATGTGCGTAACAGGCAGAAGGAGGCGTGGCAGACCCCATAAAGTATATATATTCTTGATCAGCATCAATAGCCGAGTCGATATAGCAATGTCCGTCTGTCCGTCTGTCCTGACGACCTGCTGTCCTGACGTCCTGACGTCCTGACGTCTGTATGAACACCTAGATCTCAGAGACTATAAGCGCTAAAGACACCAAAATTGGTATGTAGGTTCCTCTATATTGCAAGCAGATCAAGTTTGTTTCAGAACTCGGCCACGCCCCCTTTACCGCCCAAAAATCGACATAGAAAATTTCGTATCCATAATAAAAGACCAGCTTAGATGCTAGACACACCAAACTTAGTATGTGGTTCCTCTAAATTGCAGGCATATCAAGTTTGTTTCTTTTTTGGATCAGACCACTATATCATATATCTGCCATAGGACCGATCGAGCGAAAATCAAGTCTTAAAAGAAAAACTTTTTGGTTTTATAAGATATCTTAACCAAACTAATAAAGTATGCATATAACTTAGTATTATATATCCTGTCCAAAGTTAGTTCAAATCGGATTACTATATCATATTGCTGCCATTGGACCGATCGGGCAAAAATCAAGTCTTAGTAGGAAAAACTTTTATGTTTTACTAGGGGGCTCCGCCCCCTGCTCGCTTCGCTCACCAACCCCCGGCTCGCTTCGCTCGCGGAATTGAAGCGTAAAAGAGCGAAGCACTTCTTATAAAAATTTAAGTAAAAGAATCGAACAATTGTATGCACGCTGCTAGATTTGACAGAAAAGTTAGAAATTTGGCGTGCAAAAGCAAATCTGTGAGTTTTGTTAAGAAATTGCAAAAATTAAAAATATTTTGCATATTAAAGGTTATTTTGAAACCGACGTTCATATGTCATCTATATTATAACTCATCCGACTTAGACCAAATTTGAACAGGGTTTAACATTTAGTAAATAAAGTGTTTGGTTGAGATAGCTCAAAACGAAAATAATTTTCATAGTAAAAGTTAATTTCCATCCAATTGTTCCAATGGCAGCTATATGATATAGTTACTCGATAATGACCAAATTTGGTCAGGGTGTAGCCATATTGTACTGTAACCCGATTTTCACCAAATTGTAAAATATTATTGAATTTAAAAAAGAACTTAAGAAAAAGTAAATTCTTGCCTTTGCTGGGGTGTGATCGTGCGCCGGCGAACGCCTCGGTCTAACACACCATCCTCTGCACTACCAACTCACTTATGTTAGTCCTCCGCCTCACCAAACGCTGCTATATATAAATCAAAGTAACATTTAAAAAAAAAAAAGAAACGAATAATTATATTCACGCTGCCCGCTGCCACTGAGATAGCTGAAGAAACAAAAAAGTTTTTCATACTGAAGATTAATGTGAGCCCGATGTAGCTATACTATATAGTAACCCGACTTTTATCAAATTGTAAAATATCGTTAAATTAAAAAAAGGATAAAAAAAAATTTAAAAAAAGTTCTTGCCCTTGCTGGGATTTGAACCAGTGCCTGCACGCACCTGGGTCTAACACACTATCCTCTGCACTACCTAACCATTTCGCCTGCCGGCTGACCAAACGCTGTTATATATAAATCAAAGTAAAATTTTTTTTTTATGAGAAACATAATTATATTCACGCTGCCCGCTGCCACTGAGATAGCTGAAGAAACAAAAAAGTTTTTCATACTGAAGATTAATGTGAGCGCGATGTAGCTACACTATATAGTAACCCGACTTTTATTAAATTGTAAAATATCGTAAAACTAAAAAAAGTATTAAAAAAATTAAATTCAAAAAGAAAAATTAAAAAAAAATTCTTGCCCTTGCTGGGGTTTGAACCAGTGCCTGCACGCTCCTGGGGTAACACACCATCCTCTGCACTACCTAACCATTTCGCCTGCCGGCTGACCAAACGCTGCTATATATAAATCAAAATACACGCGAACTTTGACCTCGATTTTGACGCACTTCCACTTACAATATTACAAAATGGCGTCTTAAACGCCGATGAAATTATCGTAAGTTTATTTTGGCCAAGTTTCAGACTTGTATCTTTAGCCATTTGGCCTGTGCAATGCTAAGTCAGTGAATGAGGTCAAGCAATTTTATATATATAGATAACAATTTAAGTAAAAGAATCGAACAATTGTATGCACGCTGCTAGATTTGACAGAAAAGTTAGAAATTTGGCGTGCAAAAGCAAATCTGTGAGTTTTGTTAAGAAATTGCAAAAATTAAAAATATTTTTCATATTAAAGGTTATTTTGAAACCGACGTTCATATGTCATCTATATTATAACTCATCCGACTTAGACCAAATTTGAACAGGGTTTAACATTTAGTAAATAAAGTGTTTGGTTGAGATAGCTCAAAACGAAAATAATTTTCACAGTAAAAGTTAATTTCCATCCAATTGTTCCAATGGCAGCTATATTATTTAGTTACTCGATAATGACCAAATTTGGTCAGGGTGTAGCCATATTGTACTGTAACCCGATTTTCACCAAATTGTAAAATATTATTGAATTTAAAAAAGAACTTAAGAAAAAGTAAATTCTTGCCTTTGCTGGGGTGTGATCGTGCGCCGGCGAACGCCTCGGTCTAACACACCATCCTCTGCACTACCAACTCACTTATGTTAGTCCTCCGCCTCACCAAACGCTGCTATATATAAATCAAAGTAACATTTAAAAAAAAAAAAGAAACGAATAATTATATTCACGCTGCCCACTGCCACTGAGATAGCTGAAGAAACAAAAAAGTTTTTCATACTGAAGATTAATGTGAGCCCGATGTAGCTATACTATATAGTAACCCGACTTTTATCAAATTGTAAAATATCGTTAAATTAAAAAAAGGATAAAAAAAATTTAAAAAAAGTTCTTGCCCTTGCTGGGATTTGAACCAGTGCCTGCACGCACCTGGGTCTAACACACTATCCTCTGCACTACCTAACCAATTCGCCTGCCGGCTGACCAAACGCTGTTATATATAAATCAAAGTAAAATTTTTTTTTTATGAGAAACATAATTATATTCACGCTGCCCGCTGCCACTGAGATAACTGAAGAAACAAAAAAGTTTTTCATACTAAAGACTAATGTGAACCCGATGTAGCTACACTATATAGTAACCCGACTTTTATTAAGTTGTAAAATATCGTAAAATTAAAAAAAGTATTAAAATAAATTAAATTAAAAATGAAAAGTTAAAAAAAAAATTTTTGCCGTTGCTGCGGTTTGAACCAGTGCCTGCACGCACCTGGGTCTAACACACCATCCTCTGCACTACCTAACCATTTCGCCTGCCGGCTGACCAAACGCTGCTATATATAAATCAAAATAAACGCGAACTTTGACCTCGATTTTGACGCACTTCCACTTACAATTTTACAAAATGGCGTCTTAAACGCCGATGAAATTATCTTAAGTTTATTTTGGCCAAGTTTCAGACTTGTATCTTTAGCCATTTGGCCTGTGCAATGCTAAGTCAGTGAATGAATGAATGAGGTCAAGCAATTTTATATATATAGATAAGATATCTCTATCAATCACTGCGAACGGCAGTTCGCTCTAGTGACGAAAGCAGCACGAAGGGTGCGAAAGGCGACTAGAACTATATACAGCTAATTTGGAAAATTTGCTACGACTGTCCGATCAGATCGAGTTATATACCGAAAGGTTGAGTCCTAACTTACAAAATGGCATACTAAAACTTTTTGTAACTCACCTGGTTCATGAGATACGGGGGTGTAAGTGGGAGGGGAAAAATTTAAACGATCGCAGCTAATGGGGCCGTTGGGGCCTTTTTGTAAAATTTTTTATTTTTAAAAAATTCTAATCAAAAATACGCGTCGATTGATACCCAAATCACCCAAATCCGATAACTGGTTCGAAAGATAATAAAATTTGAAATTTTTAGTGGACTTCTCAAAATGAGATGAAAAGTCAGTTTGTTTGTCGGTTCGTTTGCGCGTATCAAAGCGCTAAAAAAGCTTAGATGTAATGATGAGGATTTGTTTCTTTTCAAAAATATAGAAATGTTTGTTCTACGACTTTTTGAATTTCCCGCTAGTTTAGCGGGAAAACGCTATTTCCCGCTAAAATTGAAACCATAGAAGCTACAGATATGTTCTATATATCATTGGAAAGGTGAGTTTAAGGGCTTTTTGACGTACCTTCAAACTTTTCTTCTAAAGTACTCAGGTAACATTTTACAGGTGAAATAAGGTTTTTTAGCTTATATTTTGGCGATTTCTGACAAAACGGCTCTAACGATTTTTATTATATTTAAGTATATTGTAGTACATACAATTCTGCGTTTTTTGGTATATAACACATAACACATGGTTGAGGGGTTTGGAAGATATTGCCTGTTAACTGAATATATATATTTTTCCATCGGTCGAAAATCACGTTTTAGTTCGAAAATCACGTTTTAGTACTAAAAACTTTTTGGTTTTATGAGATATCTCAACCAAACTGATAAAATACGCATTTTACATTGTTTTATATATCCTGACCAAAGTTGGTTCAAATCGGACCACTATATCATATAGCTGTCATAGGACCGATCGGATCAAAATTAGGTTTTAGTATGAAAAACTTTTTTGTTTTACGAGATATTTTAACCAAATTGATAGAATATGCATTTAAGTTAGTTTTATACATCCTGACCGAAATTGGTTCAAATCGGACCACTATATCATATAGCTGTCATAGGACCGATCGGATCAAAATTAGGTTTTAGTATGAAAAACTTTTTTTTTTTACGAGATATTTTAACCAAATTGATAGAATATGCATTTAAGTTAGTTTTATACATCCTAACCGAAATTGGTTCATATCGGACCGCTATATCATATAGCTGTCATAGGACCGATCTGGTCAAAATAAGGTTTTAGTATGAAAAACTTTTTTGATTTATGAGATATTTTAACCAAATTGATAGAATATGCATTTAAGTTAATTTTATACATCCTGACCGAAATTGGTTCATATCGGACCGCTATATCATATAGCTGTCATAGGACCGATCTGGTCAAAATTAGGTTTTAGTATGAAAAACTTTTTTGTTTTACGAGATATTTTAACCAAATTGATAGAATATGCATTTAAGTTAGTTTTATACATCCTGACCGAAATTGGTTCATATCGGACCGCTATAACATATAGCTGTCATAGGACCGATCTGGTCAAAATAAGGTTTTAGTATGAAAAACTTTTTTGATTTATGAGATATTTTAACCAAATTGTATGAAAAACTTTTTTGATTTATGAGATATTTTAACCAAATTGATAGAATATGCATTATATGATTAAGTTAGTTTTATACATCCTGACCGAAATTGGTAACCGGTAATCAAACCACTATATCATATAGCTAACATAGGACCGATCGGGCGAAAAGTCTTAGTATGAAAAGTAGACAGTAGTAGCGCGAGCGAAGCAAACAGGGGCGGAATCTCTTAGCTATATTTTTTACTATCTCCCTGCATTTATGATAAAGTTAAAATGTCAAAAGCAAAAGCAATTGCAAAAATTTCTGATATCCCACAAAAAAAACCTCTACACGAGGTAAAAGTCTAGTGACGAAAGCAATTTTTAGCTCCAAAATTTCTGATATCCAATTGTGTGACGAGCTAAATTCAGTTTACTATAAAAACTATAAATAAAAATAAAAATTATTAAAAAAAAAAAAAAAACACGAAAATTGGTATTCGGCACTGTGCAAAAAGTAATTTTTATGTACAAAGAAGCTCGTCACACAATTGGATATCAGAAATTTTGGAGCTAAAAATTGCTTTCGTCACTAGACTTTTACCTCGTGTAGAGGTTTTTTTTGTGGGATCTAATAGAATACGCATATAACTTTGTTTTATATATCCTGACCGAAGTTGGCTGCCATTTGACCGATCGGGCTAAAATCAAGTCCTAGTATGAAAAACTTTTTTGTTTTATGAGATATCTCAACCAAAGTAATGAAATATGCATATTTCTTAGATTTATATATCCTGTTCAAAGTTGGTTCAAATCGGACAACAAAAATTGGTATGTAGGCTCCTCTATATTGCAAGCAGATCAAGTTTGTTTCAGAACTCGGCCACGCCCCTTTACCGCCCAAAAATCGACATAGAAAATTTCATATCCATATTAAAAAAGCAGTTTAGATGCTAGACACACCAAACTTAGTATGTGGTTCCTCTAAATTGCAGGCATATCAAGTTTGTTTCTTTTTTGGATCAGACCACTATATCATATATCTGCCATAGGACCGATCGGGCGAAAATGAAGTCTTAAAAGAAAAACTTTTTGGTTTTATAAGATATCTTAGCCAAACTAATAAAGTATGCATATAACTTAGTATTATATATCCTCTCCAAAGTTAGTTCAAATCGGATTACTATATCATATTGCTGCCATTGGACCGATCGGGCAAAAATCAAGTCTTAGTAGGAAAAACTTTTTTGTTTAATAAGATATCTTAATCAATCTAAAAGAATACGCATATAACTTTGTTTTATATATCTTGACCGAAGTTGGTTCAAATCGGACAACTATATCATATAGCTGCCATTTGACCGATCGGGCTATAATCAAGTCCTAGTATAAAAAATATTTTTGTTTTATGAGATATCTCAACCAAAGTAATGAAATATGCATATTTCTTAGATTTATATATCCTGTTCAAAGTTGGTTCAAATCGGACTACTATATCATATTGCTGCCATTGGACCGATCAGGCAAAAATCAAGTCTTAGTAGGAAAAACTTTTATGTTTTATAAGATATCTCTATCAATCTAATAGAATACGCATATAACTTTGTTTTATATTTCCTGACCGAAGTTGGCTGCCATTTGACCGATCGGGCTAAAATCAAGTCCTAGTATGAAAAACTTTTTTGTTTTATGAGATATCTCAACCAAAGTAATGAAATATGCATATTTCTTATCCTGTTCAAAGTTGGTATGTAGGTTCCTCTATATTGCAAGCAGATCAAGTTTGTTTCAGAACTCGGCCACGCCCCCTTTACCGCACAAAAATCGACATAGAATTTCGTATCCATAATAAAAGACCAGCTTAGATGCTAGACACACCAAACTTAGTATGTGGTTCCTCTAAATTGCAGGCATATCAAGTTTGTTTCTTTTTTGGATCAGACCACTATATCATATATCTGCCATAGGACCTATCGGGCGAAAATCAAGTCTTAAAAGAAAAACTTTTTGGTTTTATAAGATATCTTAACCAAACTAATAAAGTATGCATATAACTTAGTATTATATATCCTGTCCAAAGTTAGTTCAAATCGGATTACTATATCATATTTGTGCCATTGGACCGATCGGGCAAAAATCAAGTCTTAGTAGGAAAAACTTTTATTTTTTATAAGATATCTCTATCAATCTAATAGAATACGCATATAACTTTGTTTTATATATCCTGACCGAAGTTGGCTGCCATTTGACCGATCGGGCTAAAATCAAGTCCTAGTATGAAAAACTTTTTTGTTTTATGAGATATCTCAACCAAAGTAATGAAATATGCATATTTCTTAGATTTATATATCCTGTTCAAAGTTGGTTCAAATCGGACTACAAAAATTGGTATGTAGGCTCCTCTATATTGCAAGCAGATCAAGTTTGTTTCAGAACTCGGCCACGCCCCTTTACCGCCCAAAAATCGACATAGAAAATTTCATATCCATATTAAACAAGTGGGAAAGGCTATAGTCGAGATCCCGACCATAGGATACCCGTTACTTATTTCAATACATTAGCGATTCAATCATAATGTCATATTTGCGTTGCCAGAATTACTTGAGAATTTGAAGCATTCTAATAAGGTTTAACAATACAAAAACTATTGCATACTCTAGGGGGAACCTGTTGATTTAACAACTTAGACACGCAATACCTGCTGTTCTACTTGTCCGATCTTGTTGCGATTCAGTGGGATAATAGATAATAAAAACAGATATCGGTTATTACCAAAAAATACGTATTATATGAACAATTGTGGGTGTGGTGGTTTTCCGCGATTTGCGGGGGCGGAGGGGGGCTTGGCTTAAATTTGAAACAAACTTGATCTGCGTGAGGTATATAGAAATCTGTGTACCAAATTTGGTTAGTTTATCTCTTATAGACTCTGAGATTCCTTTGTTCATACAGACGAACAGTCGGTTTTTCGCTATTTGCGGGGGCGGAGGGGGGCGTGGCTTAAATTTGAAACAAACTTGAGCTGCGTGGGGTATATAGAAATCTTTTAGTGAAAGTTTGGTAGCTTTATCTCTTATGGTCTCTGAGATCCTTTTGTTCATACAGACGGACAGACGGACAGACGGACATGGCTATATCGACTCGGCTGTTGATGCTGATCAAGAATATATATACTTTATGTGGTCGCAGATACCTCCTTCTGCCTGTTACGCACATTCCAACGAACACAATATACCCTTATACTTATTTTTTATAAGTAACGGGTATAAAAAGCAGTTTAGATGCTAGACACACCAAACTTAGTATGTGGTTCCTCTAAATTGCAGGCATATCAAGTTTGTTTCTTTTTTGGATCAGACCACTATATCATATATCTGCCATAGGACCGATCGGGCGAAAATCAAGTCTTAAAAGAAAAACTTTTTGGTTTTATAAGATATCTTAGCCAAACTAATAAAGTATGCATATAACTTAGTATTATATATCCTCTCCAAAGTTAGTTCAAATCGGATTACTATATCATATTGCTGCCATTGGACCGATCGGGCAAAAATCAAGTCTTAGTAGGAAAAACTTTTTTGTTTAATAAGATATCTTAATCAATCTAATAGAATACGCATATAACTTTGTTTTATATATCCTGACCGAAGTTGGTTCAAATCGGACAACTATATCATATAGCTGCCATTTGACCGATCGGGCTATAATCAAGTCCTAGTATAAAAAATATTTTTGTTTTATGAGATATCTCAACCAAAGTAATGAAATATGCATATTTCTTAGATTTATATATCCTGTTCAAAGTTGGTTCAAATCGGACTACTATATCATATTGCTGCCATTGGACCGATCAGGCAAAAATCAAGTCTTAGTAGGAAAAACTTTTATGTTTTATAAGATATCTCTATCAATCTAATAGAATACGCATATAACTTTGTTTTATATTTCCTGACCGAAGTTGGCTGCCATTTGACCGATCGGGCTAAAATCAAGTCCTAGTATGAAAAACTTTTTTGTTTTATGAGATATCTCAACCAAAGTAATGAAATATGCATATTTCTTAGATTTATATATCCTGTTCAAAGTTGGTTCAAATCGGACTACAAAAATTGGTATGTAGGCTCCTCTATATTGCAAGCAGATCAAGTTTGTTTCAGAACTCGGCCACGCCCCTTTACCGCCCAAAAATCGACATAGAAAATTTCATATCCATATTAAACAAGTGGGAAAGGCTATAGTCGAGATCCCGACCATAGGATACCCGTTACTTATTTCAATACATTAGCGATTCAATCATAATGTCATATTTGCGTTGCCAGAATTACTTGAGAATTTGAAGCATTCTAATAAGGTTTAACAATACAAAAACTATTGCATACTCTAGGGGGCACCTGTTGATTTAACAACTTAGACACGCAATAACTGCTGTTCTACTTGTCCGATCTTGTTGCGATTCAGTGGGATAATAGATAATAATAACAGATATCGGTTACTACCAAAAAATACGTATTATATGAAAAATTGTGGGTGAGGTGGTTTTTCGTTATTTGCGGGGGCGGAGGGGGGCGTGGCTTAAATTTGAAACAAACTTGATCTGCGTGAGGTATATGGAAATCTGTGTGACAAATTTGGTTATTCTATCTCTTATAGTCTCTGAGATCCTTGTGTTTATACAGACGGATGACCAGTTTTTCGCGAATTACGGGCGTGGAAGTAGGCGGGTCCAAAATTTAAAACAAACTTGACCTGCTCCAACGCATTTCTGATCTACGTGTGAAAGTTTGGTTACTCTATCTCTTATGGTCTCTGAGATCTAGGCGCTCACACGGACAGACAGACGGACAGACGGACAGACGGACAGACACACATGGCTATATCGACTCGGCTATTGATGCTGATCAAGAATATATATACTTTATGGGGTCGGAGATGCCTCCTTCTGCCTGTTACGCATATTCCAACGAACACAATATACCCTTATACTTATTTTTTATAAGTAACGGGTATAAAAAAGCAGTTTAGATGCTAGACACACCAAACTTAGTATGTGGTTCCTCTAAATTGCAGGCATATCAAGTTTGTTTCTTTTTTGGATCAGACCACTATATCATATATCTGCCATAGGACCGATCGGGCGAAAATGAAGTCTTAAAAGAAAAACTTTTTGGTTTTATAAGATATCTTAGCCAAACTAATAAAGTATGCATATAACTTAGTATTATATATCCTCTCCAAAGTTAGTTCAAATCGGATTACTATATCATATTGCTGCCATTGGACCGATCGGGCAAAAATCAAGTCTTAGTAGGAAAAACTTTTTTGTTTAATAAGATATCTTAATCAATCTAATAGAATACGCATATAACTTTGTTTTATATATCCTGACCGAAGTTGGTTCAAATCGGACAACTATATCATATAGCTGCCATTTGACCGATCGGGCTATAATCAAGTCCTAGTATAAAAAATATTTTTGTTTTATGAGATATCTCAAGCAAAGTAATGAAATATGCATATTTCTTAGATTTATATATCCTGTTCAAAGTTGGTTCAAATCGGACTACTATATCATATTGCTGCCATTGGACCGATCAGGCAAAAATCAAGTCTTAGTAGGAAAAACTTTTATGTTTTATAAGATATCTCTATCAATCTAATAGAATACGCATATAACTTTGTTTTATATTTCCTGACCGAAGTTGGCTGCCATTTGACCGATCGGGCTAAAATCAAGTCCTAGTATGAAAAACTTTTTTGTTTTATGAGATATCTCAACCAAAGTAATGAAATATGCATATTTCTTAGATTTATATATCCTGTTCAAAGTTGGTTCAAATCGGACTACAAAAATTGGTATGTAGGTTCCTCTATGTTGCAAGCAGATCAAGTTTTCTTTTAGAATTCGGCCACGCCCCCTTTACCCCCCTAAAATTGACATTGACATTGCCAATTTTAAAGCTAGAGATTCAAGATTTTGAACAGACGAAGAAAAATGTCATAGATTTTTGGTGAAAATTTCATTCCGATCGGACAGTAAATAACCAAGATATTCAAATAATAAATTTTACTGTTTCGATGATGGAGCGTTGGCAGTAATTAAGATTTGCGTAACTTGAAAACATGAAAATTGAATAACCATATTATATAACAAAATTGCCTCCTATACATAATGGGCTTCTGTGACGTAGTGTGCCGAGTCGCAGCGCTCGTGATATGGTTAGTCATCCGATCGTGAGTTCAAACCCTGGCAGGGACATATGTTTTTTAATTCAATCATTTTGAATTGAAATTCAATTTGTATTTATTAATGTTATGATAACATATAATATTAACATTTAATGTTAGCAAACGTTTTTAAAATTATGAAATAGAGTCCTGTAAAATCAATATAGAAATTTGGCGACTTGCGCGCAATGCGATGTGTGGCTCAGTGGGTTGAGCCACCGAAGTTTTAAGCTTTCTTTTAAAGCTAGGTCGTGGGCTCGATTCCCGGCTCCAACAACATTTTTTTTTTGCGGGTTCGCCACCCGGCTGTTAAATCTTTTTTTAAGGTGATTTTTTAGCTATTTTTAATTTATTTGTATTATTTTATTTTAAAACTTTTTCTAAAATTATTATCTAATAATTTTGTATTGACATATTAAGCATCGAATACCTGTTAAATCATTTTATTTAAATAATGTTATATTGGCAGTTATATAAATGTTGTGTTAGAATTCTATGTACTATGTAAATTCATGTTTTTAATAAATTAATCTTTTAATTTCTATTGATTCAAATATATTATTTTGTTTTATCGCGTGCTTAAATATGTATGTATGTATGCACTTAACAGATCTTAGAATTGTGTATTTGGCTGACTTTACATGACTTTACATTGGCTCTTCTTCTATTCTTTTTTGCGCGTTGTCTTCGAGTGATTTTAAAATTGACTTTGCGATTTAACGAGTGTAACTTAATTAGATAAATGGTGCGACTAGTGATCATAAACAATGTTTAACAGAAGACCCTAGGAAGGCATATAAACTATAAGTTATTTTAAGTTTATTTTAAATATTATTTAATTTTTAGCAGTGACTACTTTTTGTAAGTACGGGGTCTCCGACAGTCGAGTATGCTCGACTGTAGCACCGTCCGACTAGTTTTTTATAACTAAGCCGGATTGAGCATTGTTATTATATATCTGAATAATTTTCCCAACGGTGTATTCAAACTTAAATAATATTTGGGCAAACTTTTTTATTTATTTGTTATTATTATATGGGTATTTTTTATGAGGGAGGATGGGCGATAGCATACAAGTCAAAATGACGTATTGCATTTAACTTGGTTAATGCCAGCATGATTCTTGTCCCTGTTATTCTCAAGTCGGCGCACTACCTCCATGTGGTTCCTACTGGATTGTTACCTAGTACCTTTTGGGTGGAAAACTTAAGCGCGCTACGAGGGGGCAAATTGAACAAAAAGCCATGCGCCAAATGGGGCCTCAGGCCATAATAATAAATTTTAGTAATAATACTTATTCCTCAAAAATATTTTTTTCTCAAAAAAAATTACACTAAAGTACTTTTATATATATTGAAGTAAGTAACGGGTATCCTATAGTCGGCATCTCGACTATAGCCTTTCCCACTTGATTTTTACATTTATTTAATTTTTATACCAGGTACTTATAAAAAATAAGTAAAATGGTATATTGTGTTCGTTGGAGTGTGCGTAACAGGCAGAAGGAGGCATCTCCGACCCAATAAAGTATATATATTCTTGAACATCATCAACAGCCGAGTCGATATAGCCATGTCCGTCTGTCCGTCCGTGTGAGCGCCTAGATCTCAGAGACCATAAGAGATAGAGTAACCAAACTTTCACACGCAGATCACAAAGGCGTTTTATCAGGTCAAGTTTGTTTTAAATTTTTGACCCGCCTCCTGCCATGCCCGTAATTCGCGAAAAACCGGTCGTCCATCTGTATAAACTCAAGGATCTCAGAGACTATAAGAGATAGAGTTAGCGAATTTGACACACAGATTTCTATTGACCCCACGCAGATCAAGTTTGTTTCAAATTTAAGCCACGCTGCCCTCAGCCCCCGCAAGTCACGAAAAACCACCACACCCACAATTTTTCATATAATACGATCTTTGTGGTAATAGCCGAAATCTACTATTATTTTCTATTATCCCACTGAATCGCAAGCAGATCGGACAAGTAGAACAGCAGTAATTGAGTGCCTAAGTTTTTAAAGCAAAACAAGCTCCCTAGAGTATGCAATTGTTTTTGTATTGTTGGACCTTATTAGAATGCTTAAAATTCTCTTGAATCGTTAGTCGAGTCAATACAAATGGTACTGATGATAGGGAGTGGCATCTCTTGAATCAGCTGTACCATGTCATGCTCCATGCTTCTATGCAAGTGTTGAGTGTTGTTGGTTGAGTCATGTCATGTAATCAAAGAGATTTGAAAGTTGGTTAAAAATTAACTCTTTCAACTAAGTTACAGCAACACACGATGGCATCCAAACCTTTTTTATACCCGTTACTTCAAAAATAAGTAAATACGGTACATTGTGTTCGTTGGAATGTATGTAACAGGGAGAAGGAGGCATCTTCGACCCTATAATGCATATATACTCTTGATCAAAATCAACAGCCATGTCCGTCTGTACCTCTGTCTGTCTGTATGAACAAAAGGATCTCAGAGACTGAAAGAGATAGAGTAACCAAATTTGGCACACAGATTTCCATATACCCCTCGCAGATCATGTTTGTTTTCAATTTAAGCCACGTCCCCCACCGCCCCCGCAATTAACGAAAAACCACCACACCGACAATTTTTAAGATAATACGTGTGTTTTGGTAATAACCGTTATTTAGATTTGTTCTTTCCTGGAGACTTAAAAATTTTTTTAAAATCGACGTTTCAATTTAATCATAGCAATACACAATTATCCAAACAATTTTGCCTTAAAATTCCCAACTAGTTTTTGGCGACGCAAAGATGACAGCACAACATCCAATAATTCATATTGTGCTATAATTCGGTCTACTTTTTGGGATAGTTTTCGATACTTTGAACTGACAGAAATAATGTGCCAGCGATATGAGCAGCCATTTGCAATTGCAATATTATGGCATCCGGTCAAAAGTCGTCAGACGAAATTGTTCTACTTAGAACCCGCATTTGCGACGCAATTCAAGTTCCTGGATATGCAATTAACCTTTTTTCAAGTTATCAGGAGACTGATTGTTATAATAGACACAATCTATCCTCAATTCCCACTGAACAATATATGTCGGAAGCTATAGATTCCGTTAAAGCCACTCATCTTAGCTCATAGTCTAGGTACACAAGTCTGATACACAATGCTTGTGTACTTTATTGATTTTAAAAACCATAGCCATATATATGGAACAGTCAATATAGGTACTTCCGACGGCCTTGTGAATAAAGCTTCTGGTGTTCTAAAAGAGATTGGATACAGTTCAACTAATACCCCAGGTGTTCTATGAATCTCTTTTCTTGATGATAGAGTAGGGCTCAGTACAGTCATCGAGTGGAGAACTTTTGGACCCCTTTTCACAAAACTATCAACTACTATTTTCTTTCTAAGCACGGAAAGTTTGCACTGCCATATAAGCGATGTGTGTGCAGATCTGCTCATGCCCCAACCTTCTATTTTGTGTTTTGTTGAGGATTCGACATACTCAAACGAAGCATACAATATTCCTGGTTTTACTACAGCAGTGCGACTAGATTGCCAGTCCTTAGCTCACGGAAATCAACCAAATAGAGGCATTCTCATTTTTATTAAAAATGACCTTTTTGAGAATATCAGTTTTTTTACTATTTATGCTAATAGTAGGAACTTTTCTGCTCCAGTGTTTGAATATGCCATTTTCAAATACAGATTATTTGGATTTTTAATAGTCAACAAAAGTATAGCCTATCCGTTACTTAAATTCGAACAGGAGTTTAAAGAGCTATTTGGAAGGCATTCTTCATTAAATACAGACTTATTTGTGAAACTACATATAGTTATCATAGCGCAATCATAGTCACGGCAACTGAGCCTACACCCTAGAGAAATTAAATACGTATTTATATATATCTGAATAATATTCTTAACGGTGTATTCAAAGATAAGTAATATTTGGGCAAACTTTTTTATTTATTTGTTATTATTATATGGTTATTTTTTATGAGGGAGGATGAACGATAGCATACAATGCAAAATGACGTATTGCATTCAACTTGGTTAATGCCAACATGATTCTTGTCCCTGCTATATTCAAGTTGGCGCACTACCTCCATGTGGTTCCTCCTGGATTGTCACCTAGTACCTTTTGGGTGGCCAACTAAAGCGCGCGGAGTGGCAAACAAAAAGCCATGCCCCAAAAAGGGCTTCAGGCCATATAAATTTTAGTAATAATAGTAATTTCTCAACAAATCTTTGTTTCTCAAGAAAAAAATTCTTTAACGTACTTTTATATATATTGAAGTAAGTAACGGGTATCCTTTAGTTGGGACTTCGACTATAGACTTTCCCACTTGTTTTTATTTAATTTTGACAACCCATTTTCACCACGTATCATGGTGAATAAATGTTGTTCCAATAAAGAAGCCTATGGTGAGAAAGTACTCCACCTTGTTAATTTCCTCATGGACAGGGCATTAAACGACATTTTAGGGTCGAGCACCGCATTTTGTAATTGTAGAATTATAATTTCGTTTGACTTGATATTAATGTTCATTTATGCCTTTGAAATTATTGTCAATAAGTCAAATTCAAGTTAACAAATGATGTGTGCAGTATTATTGCTGAACTATATATTTTAATATCAATAATAAATTTCTACAATGCCAGTCAAAAAGGGAACCAAAAAATTAAAAAAAATCAAGCAATGGGAGAAGAAATCAGAACTAACATTTGAAGAGGGCACAGATGAAACTGATGTTTTGGAATTAAATTTGTACACGGATATTAACAACAATTTTTTTAACGAGGCCAGTCGTGTAAGCGCAAAGATTTAATAATTTAAAATTTTTAACAAATAAAATTTATTTAACATGTCAGATTGTCCAATTTTTAATGGAAGCAGAGCGCTTTTTTGAGGCATCACGCATAAAACGATATGCTGACATAATATTTAATTTACACAGAAGATATGTAGAAGAAGTAAATGACAATGAAACTTTGCGCCCTCAAATAAAATCTACTGAACAAAAACTGCGTCTGGCACTTGAATTAACCGCAACTTCCGAAGATGCTTTGCAAAAATTAAAACATACTTTGGGTGACGCATGGAAAGAGTCTGATGCATCGGCACTTAGAGAACAATTAGTTCAGGAGAAACTTCAAGAAGTCCTAATAAAATGTGAGGGACTTGGCGATCGAGATAGTAACAAAACTGATGATGCAGCGGAGTAAGCTCAAATTGACACCTATACTATCGATGAATTTAATTCTATTGCTATTATAGGTTTGGCTATTTAGCAAAATACAAAAACATAATACTTCGCGAGCGAGATCGTTTGGCGGGCGAAGTTATTGATATGGAAAAGCGGTTGGCTACAAATCGTTATTATTCAGAAAATCTTGAGTATATTATTCGTAATAATGAAGATGCTTTAAGTAAAATGGCATCGAGAGCTAAATTTTCGGAAGGTGAGCGGATTAACGTAGAATCAAAATTACGTTCACTTATGAAGTCAATGGAAGAGCAAAAAGAAGCACACGGTAAAACAATGATTAAGCTTGAAATAGCAAATCGGGACTTAGGAGAAACATTGCGTAGGTTAAATCAAAAGATGGCCGATTTTGATAGGCAAAAAGTACAGCTAGATAAATATAAAAGTGAAGTGAATGCATTAAATAAGGTTATGCATAAGTACGAGGATGAAATTAGTGAGTTCACCAAGAACCAAAAAAATAACGATGAAATTATAAAACAGTTAAGACTGATCGAAAAGGAGAAATCACATGCAGTTATACAGCTGACTGGTAAACTTAAAAAATCTATAGAGGATCAAAATAATGCAAGTACACGATTGTATAAGCTAAACCGGAAAGTTATGATACTTAATAACGAGATATTACGCCATAAGTATAAAGTTAAAATGTATTCATGTATAATCTTCTAATATATTTATTTTAGAAATAACATTAATTCCCTTGAAAAAGATGTACTTAATGCGAGTGGACGCGCAGATGATTTTCGACGCATTAAAGATTCTTTACAGAAAGAACGCGATAGCCTACGCAGTGAAATTATTAAATTAAACAACTCAATTGCAGATCTAAGACATGACATGATGCTAAAAACCAACATGATTAGTTCCTTAAATTTAGATTTAAATAAGTTAAATATACGACTTGATGAGGCCTACATACTTAAGTCAAAAGCGGAGAAGGAAAGAGATGAAATGGCCCAAGAAATGGAATCTCTACATGAGAGAATTGAAAGCTACCAGGGTAAGCTAGTCTCTTATATATCGCTCTTTAAAAATCAATGTATGCCAAAAATGTAGAAATTTTTGCAGAAATTGTCTTTTAAAGCCCTACATCCTTGAGAAACCAAACAGATAAATATAGATAAATACTAATGGGCTCCGCCCCCTGCTCGCTTTGCTCGCTGAATTGAAGCGGAAAAAAAGGAGCACTTCTTATATTTTTGTTAAGTAAACTTCTTAAACGCAAAAATAAATTACTGTACTGTTTCAATAATTCAAACACTTGTTAACTCGATTAACCTGATAATTCGGACACTAAATCTTTATCTAAAAAATATACTGTGCATGCAAATCTGCACTTGAACTCTGTCGCGATGTTAGTCGCAACTTCGGAACTAGTGTGTAAGTACGCTTGCCAATCCCTAACTAAAAACTCTCTCGCGTTGGTTTAAGAACTGACATCGTTTATTAAATTGTATGGGGTTTTATAGATTATCTTATGTACTAATTAGACAGAGTTCGATATAGTGTTGACAATGTTTTGGCTTACTCTAATCAATACACTAGGCAACAATTTTCAACTTTTTGTCTATTACACGAACCAAACCCACTTTTTTTGATAGATTTAGGGCCGTTTTCTCATCATGCTTTTAACCTTACAGTCTAGACAAATTGGCCTTGAAGGAAACTTTGATTTTCTTGTCAAAAATTTAGTTGCAGGCAGGCTGTAAGTTACAGGGCGGATCATCCATACTATAAGGGCTTAACATTCGCCAACTACGATTATTTCGGTGTTGCTAAGGGCAACGCCATAAAGTATATAAATTATTGCATACCTTTAGGGTCCTGAATTGCTTATCATCATTTATCCTAATTTTTAACCGCAATTTTTATCTGATATTAATGAGAATAAGCTGAATAATGGCTAAAAATAACACGAAACGTTATTTAAGAACAAAAGAGTTTTATACTCAAAAATGTGGGTGCAATATGTTGTTTTTGCGATTTGCATTGGACAACCGTGGCGTGGAATAAATTTGAAAGACTATTGAATTACTCCACATTCATGGTAGTCCGTCTATCAAATTTGGTTGTACTAGCTCTCAAAGCGGTTGAGATATAGGCACAATTCACACAAAAATTTCAGGATTTTAAATTTTGCGCCAAACCTTCTGACAAGTGTTGCTCATTTTTAAAAAGTGTGACCCTTTTTTTTGGAACCGAGCTGCCAACTTAGTCACATTTCTAAATGTGACGTTAAAATCAAGATGAGAAAACGAAAAATGTTAAAGCCTACATTTAGAGCAAAGTTCCCTATGAGTAAAGTAGGCTTTAAAAATAAGATGAGAAAACGGCCCTTAGGGCTCCAAATGACGAAAAACATTTTTTTTTTTTTTTTTTTTGGTTAGATTTTCAAATACTTGACTTTTCCTGAAACCCATTGAATATATCTATAATTCATTAATACAAAGTTTTAGATTTAAACTTATTGTTTAAGAGATATCAATTTTTAAATTAAGAAAATGATGTTTTTTTAAGCTTTTTTTACTTTAAAATTCGAGAAAAATCGAAAAAAATTTAATACATTTTGTCTTTAATTTTATTATTTTATTTAATGACGAAAAAACTGGGCGCACCAGCCAGATTTTAAAAAAATTCTAAAAAAAAATCTCACCACCAAAAAAAAAAAAATGTCTTTCGTCATTTGGAGCCCCAAATCTATCCAAAAAAGTGGGTTTGGTTCGTGTCATTTTTTGGCTGTTGCCTAGTGTTATATATATGGGATCTTATATACTATTAGGATATAGTTGACATGGTGTTAAAGTATGTTTGACTCCTTGTTACTTATTGTTCCTTATTATTTAGAGTGAGTTTACCATAGTGTTAAAGTGTACTTGGCTCTTTTTTACTTATTGTATAGATCAGCGTTGTAATATATTTGACTTCTTTCTTTGCATCCTTTTTAGACATGATCTTACGTACTAGCGTGCATTTCTTCTCTATTTTGAGCATACAGGTTCTCACAGTAGTCTATTATTTCTGAGCGGAAGGATTGCTACCCATGTGGTAATTCTACGCTGTAGTGACCCTTTCAAGAGGTTTGTGTTCCAAATCTGTCACGCATCCCTTGGGCTGTTTAAGCCGTATTTTCATTTATGAATATTTGGCGGGGGCCGTTGTTAAGTGGTAGTTTTTGGTAACCCGAAATCTATATTAATTTTTTGCTTATCTGTTTTACATTTTCTTATTACATATATATACTCATAGCTATTATTCCAATGATTATCAGTGTTAAAGACGTGTGTCCGGTTACTTTGTGAAATTCTATGTTTCCTAGCTTTAATTTATTGTTTATCATTTATTTTATCAATTTGTTCTGTATTGTTAATCAACTTATTTGTTATTGGTCTTATTTGAGTAAGTGGGATGTTATTTGCTAATTTTAATAAGGGAGCTTTCAGATATTCAGCGTCATCCTCCTTAGTAATCTCTTGAGATGCGGTTAGCAGATGTTTATCTTGGCGAGCTGTGCATCCTTCTTCCAGTCGTAATATAATTTGTGATGTGATGTGTTTCACCTTGTTGTGCTGACTTCCACATGTCCATTCCAGAACTGGCCCAAGTGTTTCGGGGTTGCAGTTGTGTCCACATATCTTCTGTTGCAATTTGTTGGAATTCACAATCTGGATTCAGATTTTGTTTAAACGTTGATACTTCGCAGGAGTTATCAGTTGCAGTCTTCGAGGCCCAATTTCCCTTGCATAATATATGTTTGTTGGATTCCGAGTTACATGACGCTAACTGGGTGGGTGATATTAAAGTATAGATATCCTTGTTGAAGTTATAAACTAGATATTCAGCCTTTATTTGCACCATGATTGTTCTTTTATGTATTACAATAGGAATTGGGACAAGTCGGTAGACAGTTGAATAGTGGAATCTCGGCATGTATTACTAGTCGATTATCCATTATCATTGCTTGAGCTTCCATTAAATTATATATTTCCTTTAGCTCTGTCCCTGTTGATGCTCCTGGAAGTCTTTGTTTGGATGGTAATCTTTCTTTGATCGCATTGATTTCCTTTTTCAGCTGGGACGGTTCAAATAGTTGTGGGTTGATTCTTCCATGATTCAGATCGATGAATAAGTTCGTGATTGCTGATTGTATATTTTCGCAATTTTCTATCAACTGAATAATTTGTGATAGCATAATTTGATATGATAGCGCCATTTGGTTTATATATATTTTTTCTCCGCTATATCGTTGCAAAGTCTTTGAATCTCGTTATCCATTTCAGTGAATTGCTTGTTGACGTCGTCCGTAATTTTCTTTAATATATTTAGTGTCGAGTCTGTAATCGACGTTTGTTTCTTGTACATTTTATGAAGATCTTGTTGGTTGTCAAATACATTTTGGATGTTGGATTTTAACATTGTCCGGTCATCGGCATCCATTGTTCCAAATAGGATGTGATGTATTGACCCAACAAATTCAAAAGGTGCTCGTCTCTTTCTTTTTATTTTTAGTAGTAATTCGTTGTTGTTTTTCAGCTGGGAATATCTGAAGGCCATGGCTTGAGTCATCATGTGGCGTGCTCCTTCGAACTGAACCAAATATCTGCAGTTAATTGCTATTTCCTCGATATAGCCATTTATTCTGCTCAATTCTAATATGTATGGCTCCAGATTGAAGTGAATAATGAGGTTCCATTTTAATGAAATTGTGTCCAGTTTTCCTTGAACGTCTAGAAATATCATTGCGTCCTTGTTGATTGGAGTTACTTGCACTTGCTCCAATTTTGTTTTGTTAAGGCAAGCGACGTTGTTCGTTAACGTTAGGATAAGCAGACAGCTCAACAAGGTTACTGCTGTTGACGTACTTGATCCGCTCCTATGGCTTACTTTATTCTCTTCTTTATCAATTTTCAATGGGCAGATTTTGTGAATTGGTCTTTTTATTACTCCATTTTGCGTTTTAATTGAGACAACTCTGACCTTTCCGTCTATTCCAGGGTGTGTTTCTTCGATTCGTCCAAGTGGCCATTTTGTTGGACTTGTATTTTCATTCTTTATTAACACAATTTCTCTTATTTCTAGGTTTGATGACTCCTTTTGCCATTTTAGTCGTTTTTGTAGGGTGACCAAATATTCGTCTTTCCATTTTTGCCAAAAGTGTGTTTTCATTTTAGAAATTAATTTCCACCGATTTGTTAAAGACACCTTTGTATTTATCTCATTCTCCGTTACTTCTAGCATCGGTCTCCCGATGAGAAAGTGTCCTGGAGTCAGGATGTCATCGAACTCATTGCTGTAGTCTATTGGATATCCCACAAAAAAAACCTCTACACGAGGTAAAAGTCTAGTGACGAAAGCAATTTTTAGCTCCAAAATTTCTGATATCCAATTGTGTGACGAGCAAAATTCAGTTTATTATTAAAACTTTAAATAAAAATAAAAATTATTAAAAAAAAAAAAAAACACGAAATTTGGCATTGTGCACTGTGCTCAAAAAGGGCGAGCTTCTTTGTACATAAAAATTACTTTTTGCACAGTGCCGAATACCAATTTTCGTGTTTTGTCAGAAATCGTCGAAATATAAGCTAAAAAACCTTATTTCACCTGTAAAATGTTACCTGAGTACTTTAGAAAAAAAGTTTGAAGGTACGTCAAAAAGCCCTTAAACTCACCTTTCCAATGATATATAGATATTTGCAAACTATTGGGGTTTCAATTTTGGCGGGAAATAGCGTTTTCCCGCTAAACTAGCGGGAAATTCAAAAAGTCGTAGAACAAACATTTCTATATTTTTGAAAAGAAACAAATCCTCATCATTACATCTAAGCTTTTTTAGCGCTTTGATACGCGCAAACGAACCGACAAACAAATTGACTTTTCATCTTAATTTGAAAAGTCCACTGAAAATTTCAAATTTTATTATCTTTCGAACCAGTTATCGGATTTGGGTGATTTGGGTATCAATCGACGCGTATTTTTGATTAGAATTTTTTATAAATAAAAAATTTTACAAAAAGGCCCCAACGGCCCCATTAGCTGCGATCGTTTAAATTTTTCCCCTCCCACTTACACCTCCGTATCTCATGATCCAGGTGAGTTACAAAAAGTTTTAGTGTGCCATTTTGTAAGTTAGGACTCAACCTTTCGATCGGTATATAACTCGATCTGATCGGACAGTCGTAGCAAATTTTCCAAATTAGCTGTATATATTGCTAGTCGCCTTTCGCACCCTTCTTGCTGCTTTCGTCACTAGAGCGAACTGCCGTTCGCAGTGATAATGGTCTTGAGTTCATTATAGCTTCAATCTGTGCTAGTAAAGTGCTCATTTCTTCATATGTTAGTGTGCTGTCTCCAATTATTCTTTTCAAATGATATTTTACGGATTTTACGCCAGCTTCCCAAATTCCTCCAAAGTGAGGACTTGCCGGCGGAATAAAATGCCATTCTATTCTTTCTTTTTCCAGTATTGGAGCTATGCTGTTATGCTGGATAGCTTGATTAAATTCGGAGTTCAACTTTCTTTCTGCTTTTACGAAATTTGTGCCGTTGTCTGAATATAAGTGTTGACATTTTCCTTTCCTTGCTATGAATCTTTTAAGTGCTGCTATAAATGCCTCTGTAGTTAGGTCATTTACAGCTTCTAGATGGACAGCCTTTGTGCTCATACATACAGAAAACGCTATGTATCCCTTGTATGACTTTTGTCCTCTTCCTTTAGAGACTCTCATATTTATTGGTCCGGCATAGTCGATTCCTGTATGACTGAATGGTTGTGAAATGGTGACTCTCGGCTCTGGAATCTGACCCATTAATTGTTCCGCGTTCGATTGACGATACCTCGTACATTTTGTACATCGATGAATTATCCGCTTTACTGAATTTTTTAGTCCGTTTATCCAAAATTCTCTTTTTATTTGTGCTTCGGTTATTCTATTACCTCCGTGAAGAGTTTCCAAATGTGCTTTCTCAATTATTAATTCTGCTAGATGCGATTTATTTATTATCAGTGGATGGTTTTGATTGTATTGTAGCTCTGCGATTTGTAATCTGCCGCCTACTCTCAAAACTCCATTATCGTCGAGGACTGGATGTAGAGGTGCAATTTTAGCTTTTTGTGTCTATTTGTATTTTTTCTTGAAGTTTCACAACTTCGGTTGTGTATTCTCTATATTGGTGTTGTATAACTATCATTGTTTAGCTTCTCTTTGCTCATTTGCTGATAGTTTTCCTTGGTTGCCCTTTTTATTGCAAAGGCTTAAAAATCGTCTGACGTACGCGATGATTCTAATTAATTTTTCAAAACTACTGAATTTGGTTTCCAATATGTTTTGAAAGTTTTCTGTGTTTTGTGTTTGAAGATTAATTTTTACTATGTTTTCTCTTTCTGTTGGCCACTCTTTTGGATCCTTTGTCAACCAGTCTGGGTCATTCCACCATATTTTAGACATTGTTAATTTGTCTGGTGTGATTCCCCTTGTTCCTAAGTCTGCTGGATTTTCTTTGGTTCCTGCGTGTTTCCATGTTGCAGTAGGCGCCAATTCTTTGATTTGTTCTATCCTCATTCGCACGAATTTGTCCTTATTTCTGTTGTTCCTGCTGCACACAATTCTAATTTTGGGAACGTCTTCCTGTTTTATTGAATTTACTTTCGTTTTGCTGGTAGTTATAGCTATACCCGTCGGTGTCTTCCCATATATAACTACAGCATATGCTATTTCAGAGGCATCCGCGAATCCATGAATTTCTAGTGGTGTGCTGTGTGATGCTCCTGTCCAACATGGAATCTTTATGAATGCTAGCCTATTTCCGACATCCAAAGCTTTTGAATGAACAATTTGGCCACAATTGTTATTGGTGATAGCCATCCCATTGGGTCGAAAATTCTAGCTAACGTTGATAAAATTGTTCGTTTTGTTAATTTGGTGTCTGTTGGACTACATATATTGAAGCTGAAGTGATCATCTTGTGGATTCCATTTTAGTCTTAGTGTTTTTATTGTTTCTTCGTTATTTATTTCAAACAAATTCTCGGTGACTTAGCCAAATAAGGTTGTTGTAACTGATTTATCATTCGATGTTTATTTTCGCAGGTGAAATCCATAGTTTTCTAGCTCCTTTGATAGGTGTTTGTAAATGTCGACACATTCCCCTTTGCTTTCAGCTCCTGTCATTAGGCCATTCATGAAGAAATCGTTTTTAATAATTTCTTTAATGATTGGTTGTGTACATCTTTCTGATATTTCCAGCAAGCATCTTGTTGCTAAGCACGGCGCCGAAGTAGTCCCATACGTTACTGTTGTTAACTTGAATTCCTTAACTGATTCTTTTGGGTCATTTCTCCTTAGGATTTTCAGATACCTCTTCTGCTACTTTTATCTGCCTGTACATATTTTCAACGTCCGCGGTCATTACATACTTCCAGTTTCTCCATTTTAACATTATCTCAAAAATTGTTTTTTGAATATGAGGTTGAACGTCATTCAAACTTTTTCCATTAGTCGTTTTTGATGAAGCATCGAACACAACACGCAGTTTGGTTATCAAGCTTTCTTCTCTAATTACTGGTTGATGTGGTATATAATATTTCCCGTCTCCAATTATCCTTGTTTCTCTCATGTGATTGTTTTCCTGATACTCTTTCATAAACTGGTTGTACTGTATCCTTAGATTACTGTCGTTCAGTAGTCTTTTCTCTAAATTTATGAAACGTGCCATTGTTCGGTTCCTGGATTCTCCCAACTCCTTTTCTTCAATAAATGGCATTTTTACTAAAAATCTGCCATCGTTATCAATCTGTGTTGATTCTTTAAATAGCTCCATGCACATTTCATCATCATTTGATGTTTTAGTTTGTGGAACTTCTTCAATTTCCCAAAACTTTTCTAAATTAACCGCTGTATGAATCCGCTTCGTTCCGGGTATCTTAACTGCTCCAGTAGTTTCCATCCGAGTTTGGTGCATTGTCCTATTACTATGTCGTCTTGTTTCAACCCTTTTGTTAAAATTGCTGCTAGCAGCTCGCCTCCAATCAGAATATCAATTCGACTTCTCTTATTGAATGTGGGATCTGCCAACACTTCATTCTGCCAAATATCTTTATCATACTCGAAAGACTGGGGACGCTGTGAGCTTACAACCTTTGTCAGGACTACTGCGTCGGCATCTCAATTTTACAACAGCCTTAGAAACTCCAACTAGATTTTCTCCAAGCCCATATAATTCTGTTCGCTTCTTTTGCTTTCGTAGGTTAACCGTCTGTGCTGTTTCCTCGGAAATAATGGTGACCTTAGATCCTTGGTCAACTAGTGCACGACAAATGATCCATTCCCCTGTTAATGATTGTTTACATTAAATGTTATCATAACATTAATAAATACAAATTGAATTTCAATGCAAAATGATTGAATTAAAAAACATATGTCCCTGCCAGGGTTTGAACTCACGATCGGATTATGGTTAGTCATCCGATCGTGAGTTCAAACCCTGGCAGGGACATACGAGCGCTGCTACTCGGCACACTACGCCGCAAACTGCTATGGATATGAAATTTTCTATGTCGATTTTTGGGCGGTAAAGGGGGCGTGGCCGAGTTCTTAAACAAACTTGATCTGCTTGCAATACAGACGAACCTACATACCAATTTTGGTGGTCAGGACAGCAGGACGTCAGGACAGACTATCGACTCGGCTATTGTAGGCGAATAGTTTGCGATGGGAGCATACGAGAAAACTCGAGCTATTAAATATAGAATAATGACTGAATTTAACAAGAAAATTATTAAGGAATCATTGAATGAGTCAATAATTCACGAAATAGAAGAAAATGAAATGCGAACAGAAGAGTTTATTCGGGCAGCTCGTACGTTGCAAGAAAGAATGAATCGTGCTGGACAAAATTATAAACAGCACCAAAATGATTACGACGAAATCAAAAACGACTAATCGAAAAAGTTTGAATGATGTTCAACTTACGGGACTGTTTGGTCACAGACCAGTATTAGGAAGTAGAATTGAATTGAATAATATCTAAGTAGCATGTAAGAATTAGCATAATGTATATATTGAAGTACCCTAGATTGTAGTTATTCTCTTATATTATGTATAAGTGCAAGCGAAGCGCAGGCAGCTCAAAACGGCCGAAGAAGAAAGGCAGAGCTAGCAGCTGTGTAAGCGAGAGTTTTCAGTTGTCATACGAGAGCTTAAGCGGCCGATCGTTTAATTACGCGCAGCAGCCACCTATACTCTTTAACGCCTTTGCCGTCTCAATTTAGATAAATAAAATTATAAAGTTTAATTGAAACTCCGGTCTTTTTATTTGTCCCTTTGTTTTCGAATTTTTCATTGGCGCCCGAGCAGGGACCTCAATCGCGTTTTGTCGGTCTTTATTAAAAAGACAATTTTCAAGAGTTGGTTGGCTGTTTGCGGTAATTCGGTTCGCGATCGTCGTTGTTGTTGCTGCCCTAGTGGTGTCGCCGCTGAGTTCCGCTTGCTGTTGTTGCTGGACCTTTATTGTAAATTCCCTGGACATCGAGATGCCAAGTATTGAGACCATCGATGACTCCTCCGATGACCAGGTAACAGGGCCCAAACGAATGAAAGCATAGTGCAGCGTAATACATATTTACATACATACATTGGTATATATGTAAGTGCAAGCGCATACACATGCATATGTATGTCCATACATATGTGCATAACAATTAAAGTGGTTAACACTTGCAGTTAAAAGTATCACTGCGTTTCGGCACTGACAATATTTGCATTTTTTATAAGTGAATCGTTGAAGCAAAATATAAAATATAAATAAAAAACAAATACATTTATTTGCTAGGATCATACATAATTGCATTGTTTGATTTCTGTTCGGTCGTTTCGTTAGGTTGCTCATAGGTATATATATGTACATATCTACGCATATATACTCCAACGTGCATGTATATATATATATAATATATAGATAGGTTCTTGCCCTTTTTTTGTCGTTAGCCGCTACTTATACATACATACATAAGTTCAAGCGCGCGCTAACATAAAACACATACATACATATTGGTTGCGTTTTTCTTTGCTTTGCTGTCCGTTAGCCGCTGCGTATGCATAAGTGCAAGCGCGCGCAATTTAACACACATACATACACAGAATTGGTTGCGGTACTCTTTTTCGTCACTCTTCGTTAGCCGCTGCTTACACATACATACAAGTAAGTGCAAGCGCGCGGGCACCACACATACATGCAAACAAGTGCATGCTATTCTCTCTCTCTCGTAGTTGATTCGCTTCGTTTCGGCAGTGTCATTTGACATACATACAAACGCCGCCTACACAGAACATTTGCTATCTCAGCATCTTCGTTGCTTGCAGTTGTTTTTCTTTTTTTCTTTCTCTTCTCTTTGATAGACTTGAGTGCAGGCACACTCTTAATTATTCTTGTGGGCAACTCTTAATTAGCTGCTCTCTACATTAAGTGTTCTGCATATCAGTGGTATAGCTTGTATGACACACATACACATATACTCGTGCATCAGCGTACACATAAGTGCATTTAAATAGTGCCAGTCTAAGCATGCCTAAAGGTGCCGGTAAAATGGATCCCAACGCGACAGTCGTGGTTGATGGGGATTGCTATAGCGAACGATTAACGATATTGTTCGCTAAATTAGACAAAGTGGAAGGAGACATTGAGCGTTAAAGAGCATCATTGTCAAACAAAATGGTTACGCCGAGTAAATTTGAAATTCAGTGCAGGTTAGATATTTTAAATTCGTATATTGCCAAAGCTATGGATCTACAGTCCAAAATCGACGGCATTGATCCGGATAACACTAGCCGTTCGATGCTTGAAGAAATGTGTGTTCTTGCAAGATCTTCATATCTGACCGCTCTAAATGATCTTCAAGTGTCTGAACATGTGCCGACGGCATCTCATCAATCACAGTTGCCTAAATTAAAATTACCCAAATTTAGTGGCAAACATGAGGAATAGAAGCAGTTCATTAGTCTATTTAAAAGTCTGGTAGATTCTGATCGTTCGTTGACAGACATGGAAAAATATAATCATTTAATTTCATGGTTGTCTGATGGTCCTGCGGGAACGATTAAGTTGTTACACGTCTGTGAGAAAAACTATCAAAAGGCATTGTCCACTCTTGACTGCGTTTATGACAAAAAGTACATAATCTTCTCCAACACGGTAGCCCAGTTGTTCGACATTGCGCCTATGAGCAAACCTTCTGCATGCGGAATACGCTCAATTATCGACTCTGTCTCCGCAATTTTTGGGTCTTTGATGACCATTGGTAATGAGCAAGATTTTGCCAACGCGGTTCTTGTCCACATCGCAATGTCAAAGGTCGATAATGTCACCAAATTGAAATATGAAGACCAAATCGATTATAACGCATTACCCCAGTGGTCGGATTTTTCAATTTTGATCCGGCGATACCAGCAGTTATCTACTGAGGAGAGTTCAAGGGCTAGAATGAGTCAAAGGTCTGATTTGAAGCCCGTAAAAAGCACTAAATCGTCTTTCGCATGTACCAATGCAGATAATCGTAATGAGCCAAAATGCCAGTTCTGCAGTGCAAATCACACTATCGGAAATTGTCAAGGGTTTTCGGCCATACCTGTGTCAGATCGCTTCAACTTTGTGAAATCTAACCAGTTGTGCATAAACTGTTTGCATTCTGGGCACAGGGTGTCTAATTGCATTTCATCGAAGTGTAGAGTTTGTTCTCGTCCCCACAACACTCTCCTTCATAAGTATGCAACTCCTGAAACGGCACAAGCCTCAGCGCATCCTGCTCACGTAAACCATGGTGCGGGTGAGGTGGATCAAGTTATCCTTGAAACAGCTGTCGTGAAAATTCGTGATAGATTTGGACAAATTCACAATGCTAGAGTTTTGTTAGATTCTGGATCCCAGGTGAACTTTATGACGGAAGAGCTTGCTCAAGCATTGAGGCTTTCTAGGAAAAACAAGTGCTTGACTGCTACGTCTGTTGGAAAAGCCAGTTTAGTGGCGAAAGGTGAAGTGTCGACAGTGGTTTCGTCTCGAATAAATGCACACCAGTTCAGCGCCGAATTTTGGGTGCTGACTTCCATTTCAGGCAGGCAGCCAGACTATGATCTTCCAATAGGTCAATGGAAAATTCCAGCAAATTTGGAACTGGCAGATCCTGAATTTTTTAAGCCTCAGAGAATTGATCTGTTATTAGGAGCAGACTCATTTTTCGAACTTTTGTGTACGGGACAGATAAAATTATCTGAAAATGGCCCTCTATTGCAAAAAACGTTGTTAGGTTGGGTAGCATCGGGACGGTGCAAAAAAATTGCAGATTCAAAACCCGGTGTGTTGCCCAATCATGCATCCGAGCGAAGAGTCCAGGCTAGAGTCCCTTGTTGAACGATTCTGGGAACTTGAAGCTCTTCCCGAATCAAATATCTCAGCCAAATACTTAACAGAGCAACTTGCATGCGAGCAAAGTTTCAAAGATAGTGTTCGGAATTTGGCGTCAGGGCGTTTTGAGGTCAGTTTGCCTTTTAAAACAGATCCACAGATATTAGGATCATCGTTTGAAACAGCCAAGAGACGATTTCTATCGTTAAAGCGCAGAGTATCCAAAGATTCGGAACTCAGGGAGATGTACGTAAGTTTCATGAAAGAATATATTGATCTCGGCCACATGTCTGCCATAGGTACAGAAGCTGGTGGAACTTCCACACTACGTCATTCCACATCAGTGCGTCCTGAGGCCTGATAGTAGTTCCACCAAGCTTCGAGTTGTGTTTGACGCGTCCTGTAAGACAACCTCGGCACACTCACTTAACGATCTTCTCATGGTGGGACCTACTATTCAGAGGGAGCTAATTTTGTCGCTTCTACGGTTCCGTCTGAACCGGTATGCCCTCAAGGCGGACATTAAGAAAATGTATCGGTAAGTCAGCATAGCTAAAGACGATCGACGTTTTCAGCTAATTGTTTGGCGTGAAAATCCATCGGATGAGCTTCAAATTTATCGTCTTAATACGGTAACATATGGTACTGCGTCCGCACAGCACTGTTTGCAAGAATTGGGTTTGCGTAATAAGGACACCCATGTTCTTGGTTCGGAAGTCATTTGCAATGATTTCTACGTCGATGATATGCTCACTGGCGCCGATAATATTGACACTTTGAAAGGTATTTGCGCTCAGGTGTCCGAAATACTCGGTTCTGGAGGTTTTCAATTAGCCAAATGGTTTTCAAATCATCCTACTTTAATAGAAGAAGGCGGAAACGAAAAACTTCTTAGCTTCAATGATACCGACTCCACAAAAACGCTGTGCATGAGGTGGACTCCAAAGTTGGATACGTTCAGGTATCATTTGGACGATAGTTTCACCGAGTTGAGCCCCACTAAGCGTAATATATTATCAGTCGCTGCACGCATGTTTGACCCACTTGGCTTGTTGAGCCCAATTAGCATAAGAGCCAAAATTCTGCTGCAAGAGCTGTGGCGAATGCAGTTGCCATGGGATGAAACAATGCCAATGGAAATGCATAGCAGATGGGAAAAGTTTAAAGAGAATCTTCTTGATCTGCATCAGATCGAAATTCCCAGATACGTTCATGCCAGCTTCAACACAAGCATTCAAGTGCATGGATTCACGGACGCATCTAGTCAAGCATATGAGTGTTGCCAATATGTTCGAGCTAACGACGGTGATAAAACAGTATGCAGATTACTGACCGCAAAAGCGAAAGTTGCGCCTCTCAAGACGAAGTCTATTCCCAGACTCGCATTGTGCGCCGCGCATTTGTTAGCTCAATTATGGTCAACTATCAAACACATGTTGGACCGTTGTAGAGTCGAGAGTGTGAATTTCTGGACAGATTCAGAATTCATTGTTGGCAACATTCGTGGCTAATCGAGTTGCAGGAAAAGTTTAAAGAGAATCTTCTTGATCTGCATCAGATCGAAATTCCCAGATACGTTCATGCCAGCTTCAACACAAGCATTCAAGTGCATGGATTCACGGACGCATCTAGTCAAGCATATGAGTGTTGCCAATATGTTCGAGCTAACGACGGTGATAAAACAGTATGCAGATTACTGACCGCAAAAGCGAAAGTTGCGCCTCTCAAGACGAAGTCTATTCCCAGACTCGCATTGTGCGCCGCGCATTTGTTAGCTCAATTATGGTCAACTATCAAACACATGTTGGACCGTTGTAGAGTCGAGAGTGTGAATTTCTGGACAGATTCAGAATTCATTGTTGGCAACATTCGTGGCTAATCGAGTTGCAGGCATCCAAGAGATGTCTAAAGATGTATCTTGGAGACATGTGCCGACGTTGTTGAACCCAGCCGATTTGGCTTCTAGAGGTTGCGACACTCATGAAATTGTACCTTCGATTTGGCTAGAAGGACCACCCTTTCTTTGCAAAGAATTTGAACATTAGCCTCAAAATAAACACTTTTCGCTACCATCAGAATTGAAGAACAGCGAGTGCAAGAAGTCTGCAATAGTTTGCCTAGCTAGCAGTTCTGACTTCACATCCAGTCTTGTGTCTCGATTTTCGTCATGTCGCAAATTAGTTCGAATAGTTGCGTACATGTATCGTTTCATTATGGGTTCGAAAATTGGAAAGTGCACAGCTGTGCTCAGCCCAAAGGAATTGGATTTTGCGTTTTTGAAGCTGCTGGAACTTGTTCAGCGCTCAGAATTCAAGGAAGATTTCGACAAGTTGAAAAATGGCCATTTGGTACAGGCAAAGTTTCAATCTCTGACTCCATTTATTCAAAGGTTGAATGAGTTTGGAAGACGAGTCTCATTGATTCGAGTAGGAGGCAGATTATTGAATGCACCATTGGAGTATGATGCCAAATTTCCAGTCTTAATGCCCAAAAATTGTCAATTAGTTGGACTGTATCTGCGAGAGCTTCACTTAGACAATCGTCACGCAGGAGCAAAGGCAATGATCGCACTGCTTCGGCAGCGAATTTGGTTAGTAAATGCTCGAAGAGAATGTACTCAAGTAGTCCGGAAATGTGTTCATTGTTTCAGGTACAAGCCGAAGTTAATGGAACAAATAATGGGAAATTTGCCGGCAGATCGATGTTCACCAATACGTCCATTCTCTGTGTGTGGAGTAGACTTTTGTGGCCCAATTAATGTGTCACTTCGAATTCGAGGACGCAGTCCACTAAAAGTGTATATTGCCGTATTTGTATGTTTTGCTTCAAAGGCGGTTCACTTAGAACTCGTTGCTGACTTATCGACTAATGCATTTATTTCAACATTAAAAAGCTTCATCGCAAGACGTGGCGTTCCCAATCGGATGTACTCGGACAACGCGACCAACTTCGTGGGGACAAACAACTTGTTGAAGGAGCTGCAGGAGGCGTTCGAGCGACAGCAGACCAGTCTGCAGTTGTTCGCAGCGGAGAGGGGAATGGAGTTGTGCTTCATACCCCCGCGGGCACCTCATTTCGGGGGACTGTGGGAAGCAGCCGTCAAGTCCGCCAAGCACCTCCTTCTGCGGCAAATCGGGAGCGCGTCGCTGGTGGAAGGCGAGGTCAGAGGGCACCTGGCCGACGTGGAGGCCATTCTCAACTCTCGGCCTCTGACTCCGCTAAGCGGGGACCCGAACGACGGAGAGGCGCTGACGCCAGGCCACTTGCTCATCGGTCAGCCGCTTCGTTCGCTGCCGCAAGGGTCAGAGCCGGACACACGAAGCAGCGGAATTTCATACTCTCGCAGGTGGCAGCTGCTGTCCACGCTCAGACAGCGGTTCCGGCAAGCGTGGTCGAAGGATTACGTCCACAGCCTTCAACCTCGTGGCAAGTGGACAGTCGAGCAGCCCAACGTGGCGGTCGATTCGCTCGTCATAATCCACGACGACAACACGCCACCTCAGCGATGGATAACCGGCAGAGTCACCAGCGTCATTCACGGGGCCGACGGCAAGGTCAGGGTAGCAGACGTCAAAACGGCCGTGGGCGTTTCTAGGCGTCCAATTCAGAAGTTGGCGGTGCTCCCAGTGTTTTTAAGATGCGATCATTTCAACGTGGCCGGAATGTTTGGTCACAGACCAGTATTAGGAAGTAGAATTGAATTGAATAATATCTAAGTAGCATGTAAGAATTAGCATAATGTATATATTGAAGTACCCTAGATTGTAGTTATTCTCTTATATTATGTATAAGTGCAAGCGAAGCGCAGAAGAAGGGCAGAGCTAGCAGCTGTGTAAGCGAGAGTTTTCAGTTGTCATACGAGAGCTTAAGCGGCCGATCGTTTAATTACGCGCAGCAGCCACCAATTACTCTTTAACGCCTTTGCAGTCACTTTTTGATAAATAAAATTATAAAGTTTAATTGAAACTCCGGTCTTTTTATTTGTCCCTTTGTTTTCGAATTTTTCAGGGACCTCATATTCAACTAGTCGGACGGTGCTACAGTCGAGTATGCTCGGAGACCCTGTTCTTACTATCCAAAAGCAGCCACTGCTAAAAATTAAATAATATATAAAACAAACTTAAAATAACTTATAGTTTATATGCCTGTTCTGTTAAACATTGTTTCTGATCACTAGTCGCACTATTTATCTAATTAAGTTATTCTCGTTAAATCGCAAAGTCAATTTCAAAATCACCCGAAGACATCGCGCAAAAAAGAATTGAAGAAGAGCCAATGTAAAGTCAAATAGACATACATATGCGCATTAGGGAGAGCGAGACAGCCATATACACAATTCAAAGATCTGTTAAGTGCACACATACATACATATTTAAGCACGCGACAAAACAAAATAATATATTTGAATCAAAAGAAATTAAAAGATGGATGGTACACAATTGACAATAAAGAAAATGTGTCTACCACGAATTTCAAAATTTTGTCACCAAATTCAATTAGTCTTATTCCACCTTTTCTTACCCTTTTTGACTTGTGGTCCTTATCCAACAAAAACTGATTGTACTGAGGACAATGCTTTTCTTTTAGATGGTTGAGCAAATTTAATGTCACCTTAACCGATCCACGAAGTCTTTTGTGGCAGACTTGGCAAACAGCCACAACACCATTTGCAGCTGATGCTTAGTGTCCGAAATCTACGTAAGAATAAGAAATATTTATTCAATTTATTATATACATAAATTTTTTTTTTATCTTATAGGTACGGTCAAATTTTTTCTTACTGCATTAACAATTTTAAAATATTTTCCACTTAAAATTAATGGCAATTGCGCTTCCTCAGCATTGACCTCAAATATTGTGCTAGTCCTAAATTTTTATAGATAACAATAATTTTTTATGTCCATTTAAGATTGACAAATTTTATACTTACGAGCAATTTGGAGCAAATTAAATATAGATTGATTACTGCATTCGTCAAGGACTTCAAATGGACTCATAATGTGTTGTTAGTAATAGTATGACTGATTGGCTATTAAAAATAATATAACATGTTCTTAGTATTAGTAAGGTTAGGAATTTAACGATTTAAAATATTGGAAAATTGCGGATTTTAGGGAAGGGAGTAGTATAAAAATGCGGGTTCTGGGACAAATTGGGGGTGGGGGCGATCAATCACTGTCAAAGACCTGTCAAAAATTGTGACAGCTAAAATAATTAGTGATTGATTGATCGATGAAAAGTGTGGGAAAGAGGGGGGATCGTGGTCAAAAGTGTGGGAAAAAAGGGGGAACCGAGGCTCGAATCGTGGGAAAAAGGGGGAAAAAGGGAAAAAAAGGTTCAAATCAAGTGATCGTGTGCGAGTATGTGTCAGGTGAGTTTGATTGATCTGTCATTGGCGATGTTCTAATTAGGGAGATGCTATTGTAAAATGTGATCGTGTGCGAGTATGTGACAGGTGAGTTTGATGGATCGGTCACCTCTTGATGCTCAAAATTAGGGAGATGCTATTGTAATGCATGTCTTTTGTTTACATTGGTGTGGCATGCGTTGCTATGAGTAAGCAAGTGGTGGGCACGTGTTGGGCACGTGTTGGGCAAGGTTCAGGCACAGGGCCGGCGCCGGGACGTCCCCTGTCAATCAAAGCAATGTATGGGTATGTTGCAGCATGATAATTGAATGGGAATTTTAGTCCCCTGTCAATCAAAGCAATGTATGGACATGTTGCAGCATGATAATTGAATGGGAATTTTGGTTCTGTGACCCATGACATGAAACCTGTTCCCATGAAACCTGTTCTAGTTGCTTATGATCTTGGTAATTTGTTTCGATGACTTATGAAATGAACCCTACTCCCATTGGCTTACATTGATATGTTGTTTCTGTGACCCTTGGCATGAAACCTGTTCTCGTTGGTTTTGATCTTGGTATTTTGTTTCTGTGACCCTTGACATGAAACCTGTTCTCATTGGCTGATCTTGATATTTTGTGACCCTTGACATGAAACCTGTTCTCATTGGCTGATCTTGATATTTTGTGACCCTTGACATGAAACCTGTTCTCATTGGTTTTTAGCTTGTTGTAACAGGTAGGCTCAACCCACACCTTTTCCCACACTATAGACAGTAGAGCTCACAAACATTTTCCAACACTACATTACTCCATCCAACATTTGATTCTGAAAATGAATAACAATTTATGCTGTAAGATAAAAATATAAGAAAAGTTGAAGAATAATAAAAGAAACGTTGGTTTTGTTTTTAATTGTTTTTTATTTTGAATAATATGGTTTGACATTATTTATTTTCTCCCATCTTCTCAATTAATATATAGTATGTTTTCATAATTTCTATTGCTTCCAACTCTTGTTTGGTGGAATATAAGCAGCGACAAATGCCTGGTGAGCAGCTCCCTCTCTCATTGGACCATGGACATGTTTGGTAGTGGACTCCAAACCGGGAAGGGACAGCTCCATCAACATTGTAACCAGCAATTATTATAGTTTGCAGCTCCTCAAGTCGATCTTGATGTTCTTTAAACAGGAGACCCTTGAATTGTTTAAGAAAAATTCCGATTTGCCACTGGATCATTTTTGTTTGGAGATAGGTTGTTGGCTTCTTTCGTCTATTGAACTCGAAGTGAAAATATTTTCAGGAAAAGTCACCTTAAGTACCCAAATTTGAACATAACATTCTTTTCCATACTCCAAGCCTCTCATCTTATCCCACCTGTATACTTCTTATCCATCAATGTCATTTTAAATTCTTATCCATTACACTACTATTGATGGGAAAAAATTCTTATCTATTGTATTAATAACGATTGGGAAAAAATTTCTCAACCTTGTATATGCATGTGTGTGTGTGTGTGTGTGTGTGTATGTGTTTGATTCGATTTTACTTGAACATTTATTTGGATATTTTTTTTTACATTCTTTGACTTAAGTTAACATATGTAGAAATTAATTTTCTAGTTTCCCCCATTTTTTCGTCATAGTGATAGCAGCAACATGTGTCTGGACCGTCCACACAAGCATCATTGGACCATACACAAAATTTATAGTGTTGACCATATTGTGATGCAATCAGTTCCTGACCTCCAGTATTCATGAACATATCCCTTGATTCCAGAAGAAATTTCAAATGATGTTTAAATATCTTCTTGCGAAATTGTTTAAGAAAAGTATTTATTTCAGTAAGAAATGATCCATGGTTGTTATTATCTCGATAATTGTAGCTGTAGCTGTTGTTGTTGTTATTATCCTTCTCTTTATCCATTTTAAATTAGTTGTCCAGTAAAGTAGATGTTCTCAGCTTGAAACTCAAAATGCAAATGATATATGTGATGACTTCTTAAGACATTATATCATTATAAAATTTTAAAATGTTGTATGCATTATTTAATGCACAAACTCCTTCACGACGAACCGGTTTTCCTTGAAAGTTTGTCGTTGTGGACATCCAAGCTCCTCAACATCGACCAGATGTGGTTCTCTTAAAAATATTTCCAGAAATCGTTTTCTTTCAATGCCCTTACATAAGATCTCTTTTCCTGCAGTTATTTTCCTTAGAAAGTTTCTTGTTTGAGTGAAATAGTTTATTCCGTCATTCCAGTGTATTTTGTGATGATTTTTAGTTAACCATGTAGCAAATTTTCGTGACTTTTTATTTAGTTGAGTAAAGTTATATGGAGCTCGTATAATGAAATGATTATCGAGTGTGGGTTCTTTGTGAAATACTATCCCAATTTCCTTTAAAACAAACTGATTATGATTATCAAAAAATCCTTGAACATCGATCGCAACAATGTCCTCAACCATTTTGCATGTATTTTGTTAGACGACTCGTTGTACTAAACCGTTCAATGGGTTGTATTCGACTTAACGATCGTGTATAAGTAGACAATACACTTGTGTATCCGCATCGCTTGCTTGTCTTAGTTCCGTTGAAATTCTCACATCAATGGGACCAGATTTCACCATTTCATTTTGATATGATAAATCTATTACAACAATTGGCGCCTTATTTTTAAAATCCGTTGGTGTTAATACTGCTTGTGATTCACGGTTGTAGTACTACAAACTAGTTTGAAATCTCGAGTACATTTCATACAAGTGAGCATATCGATCCTTACTAAAATCAACATTCAAATCATCATAGGGATAGGTTTCCGAATTCAAATACACTTTCAAGTTTGATAAATGGTTTGTAATAAGTTGACCCTTTAGCATGAAACCGATTATTGCAAACCGAGGACGTTCTCGATTTTTTCGTATTTTATTTCATCCAAAAAGTATGCCATACAATTATTTTTAAATGCTGCAGCAACACCGTCCGTCGTAGTTGTTCTATCTGCCAGAATTTTTTTTAACAACTCCTTGAAAACTAAGATAGCTCTCGTGAGGGAGTATATACAAGTCTTGATTTTGAATTGTAATTCGAATTTCATCATTTGGCTTAAATGTCTGTTGATATGATGAGTATGTATGATATTCTTTCTTCGATATACTTTCGTCTGAGAAAGGTTTTTCCCGCACATTTAATATTTCATTCATTTTGTTTTCGTTCTTGTTATACTCGAAGCTTGAATCCCAATGATTTTAAGTACAATCTGTTTTGTAGAGTGAGCGTGCTCCTCTTCAAGTTTGTTCCTCTTCCTTTAGCTTTACAATTAGTAGTGCGGGGTTTTGGGTATGTAACCGACCTTTTATTGTATACAATCATTCTATCTTTCGTAAATGTATACGAATTGTTGCGGTTTCACCATTAAAGTATATTGATTGTTTGCTGGTTAAGATCTCTACTTGAAGTGTATTATTATTTCCTTTAATTGTGACTGTATTCTCAAGTTCAGTACCTTTTAGCTTTGAATAAATAAACTCGACAATATCATCAAGTTCATAGGAGCCGATAGGAATTGTGATTACTTGTTTACCAATGTGGAAAAGATTGTTGTTTGTATCAACATTTGGGATTGAGTTGTACATGTGAAAGTCAATCAATGCGCACTCATATTGTCCATTCAATTCGATGGGGGGAAAATAGTTTGTGTTTATAATGGAAGTATTCCCATTTATCGATAATGGTTATGATCTACTCATTGTGAAATCAGATGTTTAACTGTGGTTAATATTCACACACACCCAATCTTATATTGAAAAAACATTTTAAATTATAATAAACTGATCGAAACCCTTTCTATAGCGTCCTTTATCCATGTCATCGTCTTTAATTACCAACAACAATCCGAATTTATCGTCCCAACATTTTTTACAAATTTTCACGAATGAATCATAACTCATGTCTGTGTTAATATGATCACGATATATATGTCGCATATTTAGATCGTCTTGTTTAAACATAATAATCATGTTTGCATTGTCACGTATAAGATGCTTTGGTATATGTGTATAAGTTTGACACAAATAAAACGAATCAATATTCTTGTGTCGTCCCATACAGAAATACGATCGAATATTATCTTGTTTTTCACAAGCAACATCATCAAAAATCATAATAGAATTATTTTTGGCTTCGTTGGGTGGTAAAACTGTCTCATTCTGTGAGAATGTGTGATAGCCCATACCTTTAATTGGTTTGATTAGCTTCTCCAAGTACTCATACTTGGGTTGGTATAGACTCTTTGAAAACACATAAATATTTTCAAATTTCAACCCATTCGGACTTTCAATTAGACTAAACATTAGGTTGGTCTTGCCACAGTTTGATGGGCCAACAATAAGCGCTCTTATTGTGTTGGGTATGACGTGGCGGTAACTTGTTTACAATATTACCCCCATCAATGTTTCTAACAAAGATATTTTGTTTTTGCTTTATTAAGCGCATACTTCATTGCAATGTGTTCATTCAATGAGAAACAATTGATGATTAAACAAGCATAAAATGGGGAAACGTTTTTATAATCATGGCAGTCATAGTTTAAACGGTAAACAGGGCAGTGGTCTTGTCAACAAATTAATTAACCTGTTACCTGTGGAGGCGCATCTTCCTGGCTATAATTTCTGTGGCCATGGTACAAAGATGGGGGTGAAGAAGAGGGTAAAGCGACATGGAAAGAAGCAAATGAAGAGCTTAGCATCTGTTGTTAATGATGCTAAGCGTACATTGAAAAGGCAAAAACCATTAGATATTATGAATGCAATTAAGATTGCACATAAAGCAGTATATAAATCAATGGGTCGTAAGAAAAATGTTAGAGTTCCTCGCATAATTAATGTACCTAAAGTTGGAGGCTTTTTACCACTAGTTCCAATTCTGACTGCACTAAGCGCGTTAGGTAGTCTAGCCTCTGGTAGTGCAGCTATTGCAAAGGCAATAAACAATGCAAAGGCGGCAAAGGAACAGCTGGATGAGAGTAAACGACACAATATGAAAATGGAGGGAGTTGCCTTGGGTGATGGAATGTACCTGAAACCATATCGTAAAGGTTATGGATTATACCTCAATCCCTTTAGAAAAGGTTCTGGAGTAAAGAAACAAAAAAACTAATAGGTAGGCTACCCAAAAGAGCGTTAACAAATTTAGACATTGAAAATTTTGCTCGCAAACACATACCGCATTTTCGAGGCGTATTTATGAAAGACTCACTACCAGAATCACCTCATAGTCAGGAATGTGGAGTCATAAACCTAGGTGATTCATCATCAAGTGGTACGCATTGGGTAGCTTATAATAAAAAGAAAAAATTTGTGAAATACTTTGACAGTTTTGGGAACCTACAGCCACCAAAAGAAGTTATCAAGTATTTGGGAAATGCAATCAAATACAACTATGAGAGAGTGCAACGTTTTAATACATACAACTGTGGCCACCTGTGTCTCAAATTTTTGCTGTCATTCAAATAAACGGGAGGGGTATGGTTTAATAGATTGATAGATCACCTGTCTTAAAATCAAGGGTGATTCAAACCATATATACACACTGCCACACCAATACAGACATACAAAATAATGTGTTAGTGCAATGCTTGAGCTATAAAAGATGAGCTGAAATTGACTCGAAGCACACTCAAAGTCATCACCTCAACCGGACTAGACGATCTTCAACACCAACCCAACAAGGCAAGGCAGCACTATCAACGTCAACAACACCAACTCAACAAGGACATCACCAACAAAATGAATCAGCCCCTTTTCGGAGATAGTGAGCTGGAGGCATATCTGGAGGAGGAGAAGAAGTCTTCAAGTGTTCTCAAGGACTTCAATGGACGGGTTCAGAAGCCACTACTATCAAAAACCAAAATGATAGTGGATAGAGCTTACCCCATTCTCAGAGCTCAACGGAAGACAACAAGGATTGGTAATTCTATTGCTCTCGAGTTAGAGCATTACATTCTATACCTACCGGAAAGGTATTCTCATTTGAAGGATGATTCTATTGAGGCAATGAAGGACAAAAAGTATATAATTTTAAAGAAAAACGATGAAAATCTCTATTTAGAATTAAATAAAACTCTTCAAAATTTGTAATTAACAATTTTCAATTTGTAATAATCAATTTTCCATTTTCAATTTTTTTATAAACAATCTTCAACAAATATATGATTTTAAACTAAATTTACTATTCTTTTTTAATGGGTGGGTGTGGAAATTTTCAGATATCTATAAACAATCTTTAATAAAATATATGATTTTAATATAAATTTACTATTCTTTTTAATGGGTGGGTGTGGAAATTTTCAGATATCTATTATAAATATAAAATGCAACCCCATTCTTTAACAGTATTACATGAAGTGTGATAACCTACACACATACGCATACACACACACATATTCGATTGAATACAAGCGTAGTTTTCATTTGATTCTTATATACTTTACAGCTGTTGTTTATAAACCGGGTTTCATGAATTGAAAATCGTTGAGAGTTCATTAAACATACTTTATCTCTCTCACATTGAATGCATTTTCGTGTTTTGGTGGTGTTGTATTTACATAAAACATTTAAAATGAGTCAACATATTTTGAATCAGCTGACAAAAGCGAGAAATGCGTTGAAAAGAAAATTTGAAGCTATTAAACAAAGGAAATCTCTTACTGATATTGAATTAGAGAATACTTTTAAACCTCTAATAGAACCTCTACATGAACTCGTTGACAATAAAAGAAAAATTAAAAAGTTAATAAAAACTGAAGGTGATTCTATAAAGTCTAGAGTAAAGCAGGATTTTAAATCATCAAAATATGTACAGCTTGATGAAGAAGATGATGATGATAATTACGATGAGGGTGATCTTTATGTGGATAAAAGCAAGTTTCAAAGTGCTGGGACTAGTGGAAAAATGAGTCAGGTGAACAAACCAATTATTTTTCTCATTCAAATATTGATCTAGAACCAGACATAGAAACAGTAGAACATGATATGAATTTTAATATCAGTCAACTACAGAGAGAACAACTCTTGGATAATGCTTCTGGACCTAGAAAAAGTACTTCAGCTTCTCGTTCTTTAATGTTGGGAAACAGTACATTAAATGTTAACAATACGGAAATTAAATTGTCAAGTGGTAGCAGTTGGTCCCTTACCCCTGGTCTATACTCATTAATTTTTCATAAAAAACCTACAGACTATAACAAGAATGAATTGAATATATATAAAAAAATATTAATTGAGACTAGTGCGCATAGAAGAAATTACAATCCACGCAGTCAAGTGAAGGGAAGTCGAGCATATAAGTATACTGAAATTATCAAGCCTCTTCTAAGTAGTAGTGTTTCATTGCCAACAGCAATGTCCACACCAAATCGTTCGAAAACAGGTTCAGGGTTTATGACCCTACAATCATCAAAGCCAAATTATGTGTATTGGGATGATGTAAATGAATTAGTTGAACGATTACAACTCTTAATAGCATCTAAAACAGCAGGTAATACCAGCCATGATAATGAAATTATGTCAATAATAGAAGAATTGCGTGAGGCACAGATTATCTACTAATACATATAAATACACACTACAAATGACAATTACATTTATAACCATTATGTCTGTTGACAAGTTTGGTCATTTTTTTATTGATAAGGAGCGATCAAATCACTTGAAAAGAGACGTAAAAACTGTTGTGGGGTTGTACATTGATAGTGATGGTAATTTGAATGCTCAAAAGAAACGAATAAAAAACTGTGTGACACCAATCGATAATAGTGATTTGGTAATTAAAGAATACGTTGACAAAAGCATTGAGAACTTAAGGAATACTCTAATGCCAATGATGAGTCAATCACTTAAAGATTATGTTGACGAAAGTATAAAAAGCTTGAGAAACGAAATAAATATGAAAATAACTCAAGCACTTAATACCAAAATTGGAAATTTGGAAAGCAAAGTTAGTTATTTAGAGCAGGCTGTAAATAGTGTTAAGAATACTTTCACAACTACTAAATCCCAACTGCAAAGTCTTGAGGAATATACCTATAAATATGGGAATATGCCAAATCCTAAATAATTGTCAATAATTACTAGAATATGAGTAAACGAGATATAATTAATGAGTTACATGGACCGTCACGCAAGAATTTCCAACGACTTAGAGTAGTCACAAAGGGAATAAACGATCTATGGCAGGCGGATTTGGTTGAAATGGGAGCGTATGCTAAGTCCAATAATGGCTATCGATATTTGTTGACAGTAATAGATACATTTTCAAAATTCGCTTGGGGTGAAGCACTAAAATCAAAAACCGCTAAAGATGTGACTCATGCAATGGAGAAAATATTTAAATCTGGGCGTGGTGCTACCAAGAACCTGCAAACAGACGACGGAACCGAGTTTTTCAATAAACAATTCAAGGAGTTGACAACCCAGTTCAACATCAATCACTATTCAACATACAGTACGCTGAAAGCATCAATTGTTGAACGTTTCAACAGAACCTTAAAAGAACTAATGTGGGCATTGGTGCGTTGGTTGGGCTTCCCGAAGAGTGAAGATAGTTGGATTGACGTCAATGAAATTTTATAGTTTATATAAACACAGACACACACGCATACATAGAAAAACAATTACATGTTGTGTAAGAAAAGAATTTTTTTTTTTATTAATAGGAATATATGTATGTTATCAAAATAGATTGTTAGCACAAAGTAATTTTGTTTCATTAAATCATTTATAAATGTTCTAAAGACGTCTGATGAAATTATGTAAGTGAGCATGGGGTGAAAGATTAACAACATGTTTTTTATATGTGTATGTATGTATGTGTACACGTGTGTGTATGCGTGTGTGCGTGTGTACACATTTGGTGGTGATATTTCGAGGCCACTAACCGAATGCTTATTTACATTGCTTTTCCATGTATATGCTTTTGTCTGTTTGAAAGCGACGTATAGTGGAAAGTATAAATGGTTGGAAACTCAGACGCTTTTTGTCAGTTGAGTGAAACGGTGTGTCGCTGTAAAAAAAAAAATGTTTCATTATTTAAAAAGTTTTATTGTGATATACTGTATCATAAGTACAGTTTATCCAGCAACCATAAGAAATTTTCAAGAATATAATGGAACATTGAGTGAAGTAATCCCGTTTAGGCTACCGAATAATGATATAATTGAAGTGACACTTCAATTTAAATTGTTTAAAAACACTAGCTTGTTTGAAAATAATAATTCTGATCAATCAATGTCATCAGAACCAAGTTTACAACAATTATTACAACCTATAACGCCAACAACCTCAACATCGGCTACATCATCAACAACAACGACAACAACTACCATGACACCGGTTTTTGATGAATATGATGAGGGTCAGAATAATGTGCGTGAGGATAGTAGCAATACCCTTACCAGCAACGTCAACACAACCAACAATATGGATAAAATGGGTATAGTCACTAGCTCCACCCCATCCACTAATAACGATGAAGTGGAGACAACCACTAGTACCACCACAACCACAACCATGCTTACACCAACCATTAGCAGTACCACCAACACAACCATCAACAATGAGGATTTTGTGGGTAAAATAACTATCACCAACACCAGCATGAGTAGTATAGTTAACAATGAGAATGGAATATCTACATCAACCGTCACACCCAACACCACCACCACCACCACCACCGACACCGCCACCACCACCACCACTACAACTACTCCCAGCACCGTCCACATCAATACAAACAAACTAGATTCAATAGATGTAAGTTCGAATAAAAATAATTATGTAGTAGGTAGTGATTATGTTAGTGATGAAGATGATTCACCTAGTAGCAGGGATTAAAACCTTAACCGAAACCGTAACCTTTAACCGGTAAAAACCTTTTGAAATTTGGAACCGTAACCGAAACCGTAACCGAAAAAAAATTTTTTCACTATAACTAAACCTTAAAACCAAAACTTTTTAAACCGAAATAACCGTTTAATAACCGATTCATTTATAAGCGTTCATTTCGGTTCTAGACGTCGCGGCGCGTCGCTGAAACTGATCAAAACTAAATTTCTACCAGTCTTCTAAACAGGTAGCAGACCGTTACTTTGGCTTGCTCGCGATCTTCGACGATACAGCAACAACACAGCCAATGTGCGTCGCGAGACTCTGGACAGCATCAACAACAACACAGATTTTCAACGCGACGATAGAGCAATAAAAGTGTTAATTTTGCTTTAATTTATGACTTCAGTGTTGTTGTAGTGCTCATTGCAAATTTTGTGCAGCTTCAATTTTTATCTTTGTGTGAGTTTCTTAAGAATTTTGTGGTGACGTATCGGCGGTTACTTTTGTGCGATGTCTTGGCGTCGCCACGCGACTTAGCAAAATTGAAGATTGAGCAAGTGCGAGCGAGACAGTTTGTTTCGTAGGGTGGACTGTGTACATATGAAAGTGCGACTATTGAAATACCCATCATATTTATTTATATTAACATACATATATACATATGTGCATAAAATAAACATATTAACAATGGGATTATTTACGTAAAATTACGTTTAACCATATTTACATACATACAATTGTTACTATGCAGTTATATTCATATAAGTACATATACATACAAATATACTTAGTTGGACACGGTATTTCGTAGCCGCGTCACGTTTTGCCTTGTTGCTCGCGATTTAACAACGCGCAACTTTGCTTTTGTTATTCCACTTAAATCGGTGCTGGCTTTAAAAAGTGCGTAAGTGCGTTTTTGTGCATGTACATATGTACAACTTGTACAACAGTCAATTTTAACTTGGAGAAAAATTTGAAATTTTTGTAAGAAAATTTTTTTTTTGTGAACCGAAACCGAACCGGTATTTTAAAACCGAAACTTACAAAAAACCGTTAACCGTTACGAAACCGATACTAAAATTTTTTTCGTAACCTTAACCGAAAACCTTAATACAAGCGTAACCGAAACCGTAACTGAAACCGATATTCGTTTCGGTTTTAATCCCTGCCTAGTAGTAGTACAGATAAGAAAATGTTAAAGAGAGAATTTTGGAGTGCATCGAAAAAACGACTTATTGCTGACTTTGAAGCGGATCTAATCAAACGAGAAGCTCTTATTGGTGGAACTTTAGTTACAAGTAAAAGTGGGTTTTATAAATTTTTCGTGATTATTAAAGATAAGTTATATATTGGTATTAAATGTCACTATGTTGCCTATGCAAAACATCATATGATGAACTTGCGAAGAGGGAGCGCTTCAATTACTTGTGTAGAATTAAATGAATACTATCTAAATCATCCAATAACATGGAATGATAGTAAAAGAAAACAAACTAAAAAAGTTAATAGCAAACCAGTTGAGAAAGAGCCCTTTGAAGTTCGTGAAATGCAGGCTGATCAAGCTGCTGATTTTCAATTACAAAGACAACCTAAAGAAAGTGATTATGTAGAGGCTAACATTAAACTTGAGGATTTTGTTTCAGTTGTTAATGATCGTATAAATGGTAGGGATTATGGTACACATACAACTTTCGGGGAGAAGCGTAGCAGGGGAATGATATAGTGAATGATTCTAAGCAATAACAATAAAAAAAAATAAATAAATATAAAAATAAAATGTATAAATGATTTAAAAATACAATGTAAAAATACTTCTTTAAAACAAATTGAATAAAAACATAAAAAACAAAAAACAACAACATTTTATTTACAGATTACTGATTTTAGTGGAGACGGATCCATTGAAGATTTTGAAACAAATATTAACATTAGTGGTAAGTTCTTTTTAAAAATATTTTTTTCAAATAATTTATTTTCCATTTATTTCCATTTCAGACAAATTAACCAATTATAAACAGATTATCCCATCAAATATTAATGTTAAACCAAAGGAAAACATTGAATTTTATTTTGAAGAACCAACGTTTAACCTAAGTGAATTTAGACAAATTATTCCATCGAATTTATCACCAACCGACCCCAATGAAGATCTGGAGGTTACGCATGCGATGGATACCCTGCTCCAAGCTATAGCTAAAGAAAATGATTTGGATAGTGGTAATGATGATGATGGTGATGATGATGATGATGATGATGATGATGCTGATGATGATGAGGATATTATTAATGATATTGATACTAACATTAGTATATCACACCTGTCAAAAGATATTGCTAAGATAATATATGATACAAAAGTAAAACATTCTAAAAAGTTGCAAAAAAAGCAAAAGCTTAAACCATTTTCCAATACAGATAGAGATATAAACTCATTAAAACATATTTTGAATTTCAATTAAAAAATTTTTAACTTTATTAATATATATTATATAAACATACTATACAATTTCAATACATTTTTATATAAAATTTAAGGTATAAATCTAACATTTTATATTAAACTTAAGTGTAACAATTTTATAAACATTTCCATATTAAAAATAAATACATTGTTCAATAAAAATAATTTCAAAGTCTTATAATTTCTATGGTTGGTGGGACTGATATTCATCTTGGTGTAATTTAAGTTCAAGGTCTGCATACTTTAACTCAAAATCAGCATTATCTCTATTTATTTTACATAAATTTAGCTCAGCTCTCTGTTCTACGGAAAGGAAATCATACTTATTTTCTAAGTCATATGCTTGAACAGTCAAGCATGCTGATACTCTAAATAAAAATTCTATATTTAATTTAAGTTCTTTTTCTTTTTTAAAATATTCCAAATGTCTTCTGTCTACTAATTTATAGTGGTTGTAGGCTAATGTGGAGTAATTATCGTTTTGAATTGAACGCTTATTGTCTTTATTATCAAGGATTACCTTGTTAGACTGATAAGTGCATATAGTATGGTCTATGGATCTAATCATTGTCATTTTCCCACATTTTGCTTCACCTGATTCTAAACATTCTTTATAATGTTCAATGTTTAACTTGTCTAAAGCCGTTCTTTTTACACCCTTTGACTTCTTAAACGATTTCTCAATATTGTCAATTTTATAACAATCCACTTTGGGACGAAGACCTACAAATTCCAACATGGGCTTACCATTAAGCTCATCCTTGAAATAACCCAGTTGCTTTTTATTAACTTTTTCGAAATTATATAAACTAGCCTTTTCTTCAGAATAATCAGATGTGTCAAAGTTGGGTCTACTAATTAAGGCTCTAGCACAAAGTCTTTTGCGACCTGCTGTAAACGTTTGTGCTGGCTCCCACTCACTCACTAGTCGCACATCAACCCTCTTCTCTACATTTTCCATGGTTTTGCCATAAACTGCATTGTTAAGTAATTTGAAAAAATCTTTTTCAAACGAATTTTTCGCCTTGGCTCGCAGTTCAGTATTGAGTTCAATATATTTGCTAAGCCAAGCACTTTGTCTAAAGCATATACCTCTATGAATTTTTTTCAATTGTAATCCATTACCTAAACATTGTTGAAGTTCACGGTAGTGGATAACATAATTTCTTTCATTTCCTAGGTCGGCAACTAACTTTTCTACTTTGGCTGTCTTTGTTGGTAATTTAATGCTCGGACAAAAGGGGAGATCATTATGCTCATCATGAATAGTTTGCGGATAATCTAAGTCGACTTCTAAAACGTAACCAAAATCAGCATCAATTGGTATATTTTCAATTGCTAGATTTTTGATATCTTCATCGGATAACCATTTAAAGCCATTGTATGGTAAAGGTTGTGACATTGCCCAACCATACAAATTGTTTGCATCTAAATACATTAAAAATGTTGAATCTTTTGATGGGTCATAAGTTGATAGGTATTTATTATTTGCTTTGCTATACCTATGACAACATTGAACTAACCCACCACGAATACCAGATTGGATAAAACTATACATATCTATATCTTTAATTAGTTCTAATTCAATCTTCGTGGTCTTTAGCATGGCCTCCCAAGATAAGCCTGGAGTTGTATAGTAATGAGCTGGGTCAAGGGAATAAATATTCATACAAATTAAGCGGAAATTTTCAAAAACATCAGTTAACAATAAAACATCAGTTTTTAAGTACAATTCTAAATAATCTTTCATTGTTGAACATGAAAATTCAGACCAAACTTTAAGTGCATGCATATAATCTTTATCAGAACAATCACTTTCCGTTAGACTACTATAGAACTTTTCTCTTGGTGGTAGAGATGTTTCTTGCAACCTACTTTCAGAATCTAAGTATTCATAAGGGAAAACGCCCTTTTTACACATAAGTCTAAACTTATTTTTAAAACTGAAATGTGATTTAATTGTTGTGAGTTGTTCATCAACTAAATTAGATGCAAGAGTATCTAGACTTGCTGACATAAATCTAAAAGTGTCAAGAAAACGAATTTCAAAACCACTACCATTATCATACTCTATTGTTTTCGATACAGAAATGTAGTGTTCTTTATTAATGGGAATAGCTTTAATTTGTCCAGGTACGTTTGCAAGTTCTTTTATGAATAAATGAGAATCGTACTTGGTGAAATTATGAAAGAAAACGGGTATAAAATTACTCGTCTTATATGATAAATTACATTTTGAATGAGCAGCACCTCTAAACTTCCCAGTAAAATGACAATGATCCCTTACCCTATCTGCTAATAAAACACTACCACAAATATGACAATTAATAGTCTCTTGAAAATTACTCTCATCTTCCAGACCCATGACAATGGGAACTACCTTGCTCAAATATTCATTGTTTAAGCGTTTTAAATTTTCTATAAGTGAATTGAAAAAACTTAAGCCTTAACTTAATATTAACTAATTTAGGACTTACTTCTATATTCTTCGGTTGAAGAATACATTCGAAGTCTGCATACACCACAAACGGAACCTGGAGTTGGTGTTGGTGTTGGGTGAACTTTATAGTCGCATCATTGGGGTGGGGTAAAACTGCAACCTTTCCACTGCAGAGCTCCTTGTGTCGTAACGCCGCCTTCTCACTTGATGAAAAGTTGAGACATACATTGCAGAACCATTGCTTCCTCCTTGAATTTCCGGTTTGTGATGACAACAACCTACAAAAAATAAATAATATTTTGAAAATAATTAGTATTTATTCAAACATTACATATTAAAAATTTAAAATAGTTACCTTGTTATATTTTTTATCCACATGTAGTGAGCATTTACTCCGTCTTCTAGGAACAGCATATTGATGTGTATACGTGTTTCATATCCTGAGTGGAATAGGGGCCCAATTATTGTCTCAGCCTCTTCATCATATCCGAAAACATTGATGCTCACTTGAGGATTGAGCTTTGTAAAAATGTGTATATCCCGAATCTTTAAAGGGAATGACAACCCAGTGAAATCCAATGTGAAATCTTTTGTTACTTTGATCTCAGTGGAAAACGGTACCAAGTCTCTTAATATTCTGATTTTATCATCAGTGATTGCAACACCATAAGTATTGCATCTTTGGGGTCTATTTGTTATCTTCAATGCCGAAAGTAATGCCCATTTAAAGCAGTATGAGTCATTATTCTCGACATTGACGATGGCATGTTTCAGCAACAGCTTCTTTGACAATTTAATGTCTGAAGAACCTCGTATTGGTTTATACTGGTTAACATTCATTTCCAATCGGATTATACTAACCAGAGCCCATCCACTATCCTTTTCTTGGAACTCTTCCATTTTAGCAATTATTTGCTTAGAATGCTGTTCAAAAAGCATATTAAAATCATTGATTTCGAGTGTGATAGTCATTTTACTTTGGAATGACTTTATATCATGAAGAGACTCATTTTCTCTTAAAAGAACATATTCAGCGAATAGTTCAAAATTTACTTTCACTGCATCGTAGCTATCCAGCACACGTATCAAATGCGGTATGAATGCAGCTCCTGCTTCATTCATAAATGCTTCAGGGAGTCTAAACGCCACTCCTTCATTCAAATACATATAATGAAGGATGCGCCCCTTGAATCCCTGTGAAATCTTTTTAATCTTCCCATCTGTCGGCACAACCGCATTCTTCTTATGGGTTTCGGTGCGAGCATGATGTTTCCATTGTGTTCCCGGTGGTAGGTCTATCTTGCACAAGCCACAGAATCTTTCACCGCTGTCACTCATTATAGTTGTTGTTGTTGTTGATGAGGTGTCCTTGTTGATCTGCTTTTGACCTGCTACTGATGATGATGCTGAGTTGTCCATTTGATCTGCTACTGTTCTTGTTGCTGTTGTTGTTGTTATTGTTGCTGTTATTGCTGTTGAACTGTCACTGTTGTTAAGCTGTTTTGAGCTGTTCTTAACTTGTTTTGAGCTGTTTGGAGCTGTTCTTATCTTGTTTTGATATTGTTTTTTTTTATGTTGTAAATTGTTTATAATATTTTTTATTTTTTTTAAATTGTTTATAAAAAATTTTTTTTTTTTTTTTTGGTTATTTATAAGTTTTATGTATGAGCACTGGAGATCACTTTTCACTTCAACGGTAAAATTGAACTGATATTTCTAACATTGAGATGCACACATTTATGATATCTTTTGTATACACTCTATGATTCAATGTTGAAGGTGAAACCAGTTTAAATATTTGTATTTCAATTTTCTTTCCCTTTCTTTTGGTAGAGGACTTCTCCCACTATCTATTACCTGTCACAAAACCAACGAGAACAGGTTTCATGTCATGTCACAGAAACAAAATTCCAAAATTCCCATTCAATTATCATGTCGCAACATGTCCATACATTGTTAAAATTCCCATTCAATTATCATGCTGCAACATACCCATACATTGCTTTGATTGACAGGGGACGTCCCGGCGCCGACCCTGTGCCTGAACCTTGCCCAACACGTGCCCACCACTTGCTTACTCATAGCAACGCATGCCACACCAATGTAAACAAAAGACATGCATTACAATAGCATCTCCCTAATTTTAAGCATCAAGAGGTGACCGATCCATCAAACTCACCTGTCACATACTCGCACACGATCACATTTTACAATAGCATCTCCCTAATTAGAACATCGCCAATGACAGATCAATCAAACTCACCTGACACATACTCGCACACGATCACTTGATTTGAACCTTTTTTTCCCTTTTTCCCCCTTTTTCCCACGATTCGAGCTTCGGTTCCCCCTTTTTTCCCACACTTTTGACCACGATCCCCCCTCTTTCCCACACTTTTCATCGATCAATCAATCACTAATTATTTTAGCTGTCACAATTTTTGACAGGTCTTTGACAGTGATTGATCGCCCCCACCCCCAATTTGTCCCAGAACCCGCATTTTTATACTACTGAAGGGAGACGGAGAGAGAGTTCTGAGTAGAAAGCGTGAAAAAGGCTATTATAATTAGTGCATAAAACACGGAACGAACCGTGTGAAGCGTAATCAGTTGTGCATGTAGGTACAAATAAAGGCCTGTAATTCCTAGTAATTGCGGGGGACCGAAAATCTGAGGCGGCCCAAAAGGGAACTAGAATCAATGTCGTCATTAATCAATTTGTGAAGAAAAACCACACTACTACGATGAATTAAAGACGGAAGGTCAATAAGACGAAGCCTATTGGAGTACGGTGGTATACGACGGTTGGGATCCCAGTTAAAACCACGTAAGGCGAAAAGCAAGAATTGCTTTTGAACTGATTCAATTCGATTCTGATTTATTTGATACTGCGGGCACCAAATGCACGAACAGTATTCAAGGATGGGACGGACTCAAGAGACGTAAAGGAGCTTAGTGGTGAAACGATCATTGAATTCTTTCGACCAACGTTTAATGAAACCAACTACTCCTTTGTCATCATTAACTATAGTGGAGATGTGCAAATTGAAGCATAATTTTCAGTCAAATAAAACTCCAATATCCTTTACAGTTTTTATACGTTGCAAAGGGATATTGTCAATCGTATAAGAACCTAAGTAGGGCCTAGAACGACTAAGTGTCATAAACATACACTTCGAATAATTGAGATGCAACTTATTGGCCGAGCACCATTGTTGCATAGTGTTCAAATCGTCTTGCAGACGATTGTGAAACAGGGGATCCGTGTATGAAAAAATAAGACACTGTATACTTAGACCAGTCGAGACTTGAACCTGACTTCTTATATTTTTTAAAATATTTAGATTTAATATTCTTTAATTAAGAAAGTCTAGGTGTGAACCAAGGAGGCTTTATAGAACCAGACGATAGAATATAATTTGGAATGCACACATCTAAGAGTGCATTTAGGGTCTCATAGAAAGAACTAAGAGCAATATCGATGTCAGTCGCTTTTTCTAAAAAGCGCCAGTCGGTAGCAAGGATAAGTTCATTAAGCAATGAATAATTTCCCTTGCGAAAACAACGACGAGGTGGTTGCTGACATAATTAAGGGGGACTAAAAGGATTAGAAATTGAGATAGAAATTTCTATAGTAGGCTATTGCATCATGCCTATTTCCACGACTACTCACACTTGGCTCATTCGCGCACATTCGGATGTGGCTCAATTTTGGCTTTCCACGACCAAATGTGACACATTCAAAGCACTTGCCATGTAACCAGAATAAATCAGCTGTTCGGTTGCTGTGCACATATAATAAAAAGCTGACAATAACAACAATTTAATATTTGAATTATAATTGTCACAAATTAAATGCCTACTGTTTTTATTAAACAAAACAGCTGGGTTAGGTGATGGTTGCTTTTTATCACGAGTATATCGATAAACATCGGGTGTTCGATAATAAAATACTTAAAATACTGAAAAAAAATTGGCACATTCTTTTTGGATGAGCCAAAAAGATTATTTGGATTTTGTACTGAAATGAAGTCTACACTCGAGACGGATAATGAAAATGGCGTCGAATGTACCTAATGTGCTGTCGTGGAAATAGGCTATAAGTCTTCAGGGATACTTAATGGGGATGACCTAGAGACGCCAGATTTTTCGAAGTCATTAATAAAAACTAGATCAAGAATTCGATCATTATGATTTCTAATTGAGTTTATTTGAAACAACGAGAGATCAAACATGTTATCTAAAAAATTATATTGTTTTAAAGGAATAAGATAATTTGTGCTACTCGAAAATGACCAAGAAATTTTAGGCAAATTCAAATCACCCAGCACAATAAATAAATCGTTATATTTTACTTGATGACTAATTTCTTCAATACTGGCAAAATGCTACAAGTAAACTGACTGAATAGCATTATTTGGAGGGATGTAAGAGCAAGTGATAAAAATTTATCGAGTTAAAAAAGTTACTTTGACAGCAAAAATTTCAATATCAGTAGTAAAATAAAAGAAATGCGATCTGACTGAAGAAACGATTTAGTAGCAATAAGTACGCCACCACTTCGAGTCGGTCGATCATTTCTATATAAAATCTAATCGACAATTGAATTTTTTAATAAAATCAATGCCTATTATTCCATCACACGGTATTGAAAAATCTGAACCTACTAAAGTTGTTCCTTGAGATTTTATTACACCTTTGCCAATGCCTTAGATGTTTAAAATTTTTTTCTTCTTAAATTTTGAAATTATCTGATTTTATTTTTAAAAGTGAAATATCTGCACAAGTATCTATTAGGAATGGTAGTTTATTCTCAGTTGAATGATTATAAAAAGTGACAAATACATTAAGACTGTAATTGATGGAATGAACCCTTGCATTTACTAGTTGTTCCCTAAAGGGTTCTGAGAGTTTTCCGACGCATTTTGCGCCACTCTCACATTGTTATTATTATTACCTTGATTGCAGTTACCTCGGCCTCTTCCGCGGGATCGTCTTCCTCCACGGTTATTGTAATTATTGTTGCCGTTGTTACCGCCTCGGTTGTAATTATTGTGGTTGTAATTTCTGCCCCGATTATAACCTCGGCCTCCTCTATTATTGTTGTTTGCACCTCGTCGATAATACAGGACAGTGTTACTTTGACCTGTTATCTCCGTGCAAGTATTGACAAATTTGGAAACGGCATCATTCATATTTTTGAATGTGCCTGCCTGCATGATAAGTTTTATCTTATCAACGAACAATTTTGGGTCATAGCTTTTACAGCTGTTGTAGTGCTGTATTTGTTCGCAAGTGGTTGGCTTAAACCTTCACTGATATAGGCGCCTTCAAGGGCTTTTGCCGGTTTTTCCACCTCTTGCGTGTATTTGAATTGCCGTTTTACTTTTCTGTTGCAGATTAAGAAGCTTAGCAGATACAACTTCTACCGATTCTCCTTTTACTGCATTTAATAGTTACGTAATGATTGCAGCAATGGTCTGCTCATTACTTATTAAATTTCTCGCATGGCGCTTTAGCTTTGTTTTTATAAGGCTTATGGCTGTTAGCTCATGTGTGCCTTTTAAGGTTTCTTATAGATTCAAAGAATCTACAAAATTTTATACATTTTCCGGCTTACCATCAAACTTTTGTATCAGAGATGTGGCTAGTTTGATAAATTCTCCAACTGTTTGTGCCATTTCAGAGATTGTTATTATTTTCGGTTTGTTTCGATTGGATCGTTTTCTTCTAGTGCTTCAATTTCACTATCACTACCTCGCAATATAATAGTGATAAAAGAGGAAAAGCGCAGTACAATTACATACGTTTTCGCTATGCCAGGCATCACACGAGATTAAAATATAAATTTTTTTACCCGTTACTTCTTAAATAAGTATAAGGGATATTGTGTTCGTTGGAATGTGCGTAACAGGCAGAAAGAGGCATCTCCGACCACATAAAGTATATATATTCTTGATCAGCATCAACAGCCGAGTTGATATAGCCATGTGTGTCTGTCCGTCTGTCCGTCTGTGTGAGCGCCTAGATCTCAAAGACCATAAGAGATAGAGATACCAAACTTTCTCTTTACCCCACGCAGATCAAGTTTGTTTCAAATTTAAGCCACGACCCCCTCCGCCCACGCAAATCGCGAAAAACCACTACACCCACAGTTTTTGAGATAATAAGTTTTTAGCTCGATACCCAAAAAAATGGGTATAGAGCCTATTAGATTCGTGTCGATTATGGTACAGAATTTTGAACACATATATCTCCGCAACTATAAAAGTAAGAGCAACCAAATTTGGTGACAATACTCCTAGGATGTTGATCTATACTAAGTTTGTATTTAAATTTGACCCCGCCCACGTCCGCCCACGTAAATGATATAAAATCTAATAACAAGAGCACTATTAAAGCTACAGCATTGAGACTTGGCACACAGGATGGGGGGACGAGTCCTGAGGTGTGCTGAAAATTTCATTGAGATCGGTTTATAAACAGGGAAGTAGTTTGAGAAAATATGATATATGGAGAAAATATAATCACCTGGATCTCAGAGACTATAAGAGATCGAGATTCCAAATTTGGTGACAATACTGCTATGTTGCGCACGCAGATCAAGTTTATTTTAGAATTTTGCCGCGCCCCCCAATTATCCTGTAATCGACAAAAAACTATAATATCCAAATACAAGGCCAATTTAATAGGTACAGATGTCAAAATCTGCACACACACTAAACACAATTTTGATAATGCATCCTGAAAACTGCATTGCAATCGGATAACAAATACAGAAGATATTAAATCAAAACTTCACATTTCTCATGCCTACAAGCAGTGGCCAGATTTTGGTACAAAACTTGCAACAATGCATGCGATTTGTGGGTACATTGGACTCGGGATCAAAACAACTCTTTGTTTTGAACCAAATTATTTATTATTATTATTATTTTTATTTTTTTATTTTTTTTTCATTGCATTAAATTAATTACATATTAATTAATAATTACATACTTTTTAAATGAATACTTTACATACTTAATCAATAATTTTATGTGATGCACATTTTGCAATCAGTACCATGAATTAGCAACAAAACGAATTTGGTTCTATAAATAACTTTATTTGCACATGTATGTATGTGTGTATGTAGGGCTTCTCTTCTAACGAGCGAGACATAATGGAAACAAAAGAAACGTGCAAAACGTACAACGAAAAAAAATGATATATATTGATATTGCCACATGCAAATATAATGCTCCGATGGCTCTGATGATAGAGCCGTGTATTTCGAGGCGATGAGTCGAGAGTTCGAATCCCGTTTCAATCTTGCCCATGAGCAACTTTTTTTTTTTTTTTTGTCAACTATTTCCTTTTTTTTTGTCATTTATTTTCTTTATTACAATTTGTACTTTTTTAACAACTTGTATTTTCTTTGATTTTGTGAAAAGAGTAACTAAATATATATATATAATATAATCTGTATTTTATTATTCACGTATTGTATTATAGTTAGTATTAATACCAGTTCTGTCACAGACTAGCACCCCTAACTGTAGGCTATAGGATAGCATATAGTCTGTAGCATTTTATGTTGACCATATTTTACTGAAATTGAATTAATCGGTTGTGAACGTTTGGGTATCGAGCAAGTTACTGTCGAGTGCGCTCGACTGTAGACATACCACACCTCATCCGCCGGGGGTAGGCGAGCGAAGCGAGCATGGGACGGAGCCCCCTTGTTTGTGATTATTAGCGTTATATATTAGCGTTATCTATCATCCCACTGAATCGCATTAAGATCGGACATGTAGAAAACACTTATGGCGAATTAAAGTTTACAAAGCAAAACAAGTATTTTCTTTAAAGTACTTTTTAATATATTAAAGTAAGTAACGAGTATCATATGGTCGGGATCTCGACTATAGCCTTTCCCTTTTTTTTTTTTTTGTAATAATCGTAATGAAACTTTTTTAAATACTAATTAATTCTGTTTAAAACATGGAAAAAGATTAAAATATGTATTTGGCCAACTAAAAATTGCACTAAAAATATTTTTCAATTTTGGTCAACAACCCTGAGTCGGCTTGTGGACCAATCACCCTGTGCAAGAAATCATTTGAAAGCCTATTCAGTTTTCTATCAAATTTTTAATTTTCTTAAGTTTGAAAATATCTTCACTGGTTAAAACGATATGATTTTTGCAACGCAAAATGAGAAATGGCCCCACTGTGCGTCGTTTGTTTGAGTTGATTCGTCTATTTCTTTTAGTTGGTCGGGATTAAACTCCATAAATTAATTTAAAGCTTCTGGCACGTTTATCTGAACATGTCGCCTATTGGAGACAGTAATCAATCTTGTGTTTTATTACCCGTAAACATTTAATATTGTGCTCAGATGTGAATCTATTTTTATAACTATTTACTAAGGTAACTATATTATTGTATTCCCTTACTAAAATTTCTATATGGTTTGTTAGTGCTTCCGCTTTTATGACTGCATCTTTATTGATGCATTTGTAAGATTTATGAAATTTGTAACAAAATGAGTCTATATGTTTCTCCATTTCCTTCCATTCCATTCTTTTACTGGAATTTTTGCAAGCGTACTAACCATATAGTTGCTATACCTAAGTATGGATCTTCTTCTTCTGTTAATTTTATTCTGACATATGGTAGTGTAGAAAGTACCATTGTCTTTTCTGCTTTATCGCAGTGTATAAGTGGGCTAAAGATTTCGCCGAAAGCTTCTATATAATCAGTCTCAAACTGATATACTGATATGCATTCGCTGTGGGAATATAAAACTAATCGCATTAATGCGAAAATTTGGAAAGATTTCGGAAACGTGATCTATTTTCTCCTTATTCATTTTTAGACAATTAAGTTATCTGCCCTACTAATGTATCTTTTTTTAATCATTATATTATGCTTACCATAGATTGTAAGCAGAAATTGTAAAACTGACACTATCGTGATAATTAATAACAGGATCCACATCGATTTTATATCGTCTGTGTGATCAATTATCTTGACGTTGTTTACAACGTTGGCAGTATTGTCTTTGGCCTTACTAGAATCACTAAACCATCCCATTATGTGATTTAATTGTTTTTATATATATTCCAGAGCTCGATATTTGGCTGCGATTGATAAGTCGGTTCATAACAAATGGCGTCCAAAGGAAAAAGGATGCAAGAATGAGGGATTCCGCCTTAACCCTCTACTGCATGCTCATAGAATCATTAAAGAAAAACATTTTTATCATGCATATAAAAGTGTATTTGGTATAAATTAAGAAATATTTGAGCAAACTTTTTTTTTTGGGTAAATAGTTTAGGAGAAAATTGGATATTGGCTTTTTCAGTTTTTGCTTAAAATAATAAATATAAGGCTTAATTACAGTCAAATTATAAGTTTTTATAAAAGATTACTCTATGTTCTTTGAGACAAAAATTACTCTTCAACATAAAAAATTGTTTTTTGTTGTGAAAACTTCATACGAAAATTCATTGTTCATCAAATTCATCAAAATTCATTTTCGTTCACGAAAGACGTCTTAACAAAATACATAAAAACACGAAATAAAGCCAAATTATAATTATTTTTAAATTTTTTTCCAATAGAAAATAGTGCAAATATATTTGCCAATAACACTAGGCAACAATTTTCAACTTTTTGTCTATTACACGAACCAAACCCACTTTTTTGGATAGATTTGGGGCTCCAAATGACGAAAAACATTTTTTTTTTTTTTTTTATGGTGAGATTTTTTTTTTAGAATTTTTTAAAAATCTGGCTTTTTTTTCGTACTTTTTTTCAGAGGTGCGCCGACTTATGTCATCATTACTCGAGAATGACTAAACCGATTTTCAAAAGCTTTACTATTTCTGAAAGTCAATGAATATATCTATAATTCATTAATACAAAATTTTGGATTTAAACTTATAGTTTAAGAGATATCAATTTTTGAATTAAGAAAAGGATGATTTTTTTAAAGCTTTTTTTTTAGCTTTTTTTACTTTAAAATTCGAGGAAAAGTCGAAAAAAATTTATTACATTTTGTCTTTAATTTTATTTGCATAGCTGCATTAATTACGCGTCGTTTATGATATGTCTTATCAAAATCTGTGGAGAGACGGCGATGTATTATTTTTTTTGTCTAGGCATGTTTTTGTCGAATTTCATGACTTCCTTGTAGAGCGGCATGACATTTAGTATGAAAAACTTTTTGGTTTCTTAAGATATCTTAACCAAACTCACAGATAGTGTATTTGGGACTGTCTCATACACCCTGACCAAATTTGGTCTAAATCGGATTACTATATCATATAGCTGCCATAGGAACGATCGTTAGAAATACAAGGGTTAGTATGAAAAAGTTTTTTGTTTTTTGAGATATATCATCCAATCTTGCTGGTTATGTATTTAGTAATGTGGTATGTATCCCTACCAAAATTGGTTCAAATCGGATCACTATTTAATATAGCTGCCATAGGAACGATCAGTCGAAAATTCACCTTTAGTATGAAAAACTTTTTTATTTTCTAAGATATTTTAATCGAACTCACAAATTGTGTACTCTTTGTTGTCCTTTACATCTTTATTTATATTGGTTCGAATCTGTCTACTATATCATACAGCTGCCATAGGACCGATCGGTCTAAAAACAAGTTTTAGTATAAAAAACTTTTGTGTTTTTTAAGATATCTTAACTAAACTGATAGAATATGCATATAAGTTGGTCTTATGCATCCTGACCAAAGTTGGTTCAAATCGGTCCACTATATCATATAGCTGTCATAGGACCGATCGGTAGAAAATCATGTTTTAGTATAAAAAACTTTTTTGTTTTTGGAGAAATCTCAATAAATCTCATAAATTGGGTATCTTTAATTGCCCATTACATCCTTACCAAATTTGGTAGAAATCGGACCACTATATCATATAGCTGCCATAGGAACAATCGATACGAACGGTCGATAAGCAACCTTTAGTATGAAAAACTTTTTTGTTTCTAAAGTTATCTGTTCAAAACATACAAGTTATAAGCCTTCTATTGCCTTATACAACCTGTCCAAATTTGGTTGGAATCGGATCACTATAACATATAGCTTCCATGGGACCGGTCAGTCGAAAATCTACCTTTGCGTAAAAATTGTTTTATTGTCAATATACTAATAACTTAGCCGTCCTTTCATAGATTTTAACGGTAAACATACGCAACGATTGGTAATTAATATAGCTATATATATATAAACAAATTTAATAGTTCAGATGACCATCTTAAATGCATATTCTGTCAGATTGGTTAAAATATCTCAAAAAACAAAAAACTTTTTAATACTAAACCTTGATTTTCAAACGATCGTTCCTATGACAGCTATATGATATAGTAGACCGATTTGAACCAAATTTGGTCAAAATGTGTAAAATAACAACAATTTGATATTGTGTGAGATTGGTGAAGATATCTTAAAAATCACAAAAAATTTTCATACTAAAGGTCATGCTGCTCTACAAAGAAGTCATCAAAGTCGACAAAAACATGCCTACACACAAAAAAATATTATATCTCTGTCCCTCCACAGATTTTGATAAGACTTATCTTTAACGACGCGTAATTAATGCAGCTATGCAAATAAAATTAAAGACAAAATGTAATAAATTTTTTTCGACTTTTCCTCGTATTTTAAAGTAAAAAAAGCTAAAAAAAAAGCTTTAAAAAAATCATAATTTTCTTAATTCAAAAATTGATATCTCTTAAACTCTAAGTTTAAATCCAAAACTTTGTATTAATGAATTATAGATATATTCATTGACTTTCAGAAATAGTAAAGCTTTTGAAAACCGGTTTAGTCATTCTCGAGTAATGATGACATAAGTCGGCGCACCTCTGAAAAAAAGTACGAAAAAAAAGCCAGATTTTTTAAAAATTCTAAAAAAAAAATTTCACCATAGAAAAAAAAAAAAAAATGTTTTTCGTCGTTTTTGGCCCCAAATCTATCCAAAAATGTGGGTTTGGTTCGTGTAATTTTTTGGCTGTTGCCTAGTGTAATAATCCACTTCGCTGAGATATCATTTAAACTAAAATAAATTTCGTTAAAAATGAAAAGCCATATATGGCACTATATGCGGTAGAGGGTTAAGCAGGCGGCCAAAATTGAATTTAAAATTTTTAAATAGTAAAATCGATCTTTACCAGAGCTAATATAAAGCACAAAGTAGATTTTTTTTATAACTTGTTGCAGTTGCTACGTGAATGGTTGGTATAAAAAACTGCATTGAACAATTGTGAACATGATGCAGTTGATAACCAATATCAATTTTTAACCTGAAGAAGCGTTTAAATCAAAATTTGATCAACGTTGTATTCAAAGTCAAGTAATATTTAGGCAAACTTTTTCATTTATTTATTATGATTATATTTGTTTGGAAGGAGATGGGGGATAGCATTCAACTTGGTTAATGCCAGCATGATCCTTGTCCCTGCTATTCTCAAGTCGACGCACTACCTCTCGTGGTTCGTCCTGGATTGTCATTTAGTACCCTTTGGATAGCAAACTAAAGCGCGCGGCGAGGAGGCAATTTGAGCAAAACGGCATGGCCCAATATAATAATATTTTTTAGTTATAATAATAATATCTCAAAAATCCCTTTTTCTTAAAAAAATTTTCTATAAAGCACTTAAATTTATATTTAAATAAGTAACGGGTATCCTCGGGATCTCGACTATAACCTTTACGACTTGTTTTTTATAAGTAGTCGAGACCGACTTTAGGAAACCCGTTACTTACTTTAATATATATACACTGATAAAAAAAAAAAAATGTTCTAAGATCAAGATTTTGGGCTTAGAACTAAAATTTTTGGTCTAAAAAATGCGTCGAGAACATAAATTTCTAAAATTAAGAAAACATTATTAATAAGAACATGGTATTGATAAAAAAATCTTATATTTTCAAGACCAGAAGTATAAGTATAAGATTAAAACGAATAAATTTTTTAAGAATATATGTTCTTATTTATTTATTTATTTTATTTATTTATTTATTTACGTCAACTAAAATCAGTCGACAAAAAGTTAAATTATGAAGAAGATAAAATAAAATTATTATAAAAATAAAATTGAAATTAAATTAACAATTTAAATTAACAACTATATATGTACTATATAACTGAAATTATAAAAATATGAAATTAAATTAAGTTAAGTCTAGTCTGGGGAATTCATAAAATTATTTAATTGATCCAACATTTGTTGCAAGGATTGGGGAAAACCCAGAAAAAACCCAATCAGATCAATGATGGAAAATAATGAAAGTTATGTTGTGTTAGTGCCTACGGTTTAAATAGTTTAGAATTAGAAATTTAATAGTAGAAAGAGAAGCCTCTGAGTTGAAAACACGATAAAGTCGATTATATTCAGCACAGAGTACTCTAAAAGGTTCATGCAGAGAGTAGTTAGTAGTACAGGTGTTAAGAGAAAGAGGAGTGAAGTTACGTGTACGCCTAGAAGGAACCGACAAGTTAATTTGGCTAAGTAATGCAGAGGAGTCAATATCACCCTTAAGCAGTTAGATGATGAACATAACACCCAGCATAGTGCGCCGATTAGCTAAAGATGGAAGGTTAATCAATATCAGTCTATCAGTGTATGAGGGCAAGTCTAAACCAGGGTCCCAGTTGAAGCCACGAAAAGCAAAAAGAAGAAATTTCTTTTGAACAGACTCAATTGAATTTTGATGTGCCATATATTGTGGCGACCACACACAAGATCCGTATTCTAAAATAGGACGAACGAGAGAGGTATAGAGTAGTTTAGTCGTGTAAGGGTCATCAAATTCCTTAGCCCATCGTTTAATGAATCCAAGAACTTGAGTAGCCTTATTGACAGTGTGTGCAATATGAAGATCAAATTTTAACTTATGATCAAGGAGTATTCCTAAATCATTCACGCGATTAAGTCTCTCCAAGCAGTTTCGGTCGATCGTGTAGTTAAATATATGAGGTCTGCTTCTATAAAATGACATAACCTTACACTTTGAGCAGTTTAGATGTAATTGATTAAAATTACACCAGGCGAAAAAAGAATCGACGTCTACTTGCAAAAAGTGATGGGAATTTATGTCATTATACGAAAAGCATAGCTTCACATCATCGGCATACATTAGTATATGAGAGTGGGAAAAGATTAATGGGAGATCGTTAATAAAAAGATTAAAGAGTAAAGGAAAGTTTTAAATACTCAAGTCAACAAATCTTATAATAAGAATAAACATCTTAAAATTTTAAGAAGAATTATACTTATTTATATTCAAGACAAAAATTCATAAAATAAGATTAAGCTTCTTAAAATTGTAAGAAGTATTATTCTTATTTATGGTCTAAAGACAAGACAAAAAATTCTTAAAATAAGATTAAACTTCTTAAAATTTTAAGAAGTATTATTCTTATTTATAGACCAAAAATATTTAAATAAGATTTAAGCGTTTTTTTAATTTTTAGCCGGCATTTCTTATTTATGGTCTAAAGACAAGACAAAAAATTCTTAAAATAAGATTAAAATTCTTAAAATTTTAAGAAGTATTATTCTTATTTATAGACCAAAAATATTTAAATAAGATTTAAGCGTTTTTTTAATTTTTAGCCGGCATTTCCGTTTACAATTACAAAATTAAATTATATTTTTGATTAGAAATGCTCTCGAACTTTTTTTTTGGAATTGTTCAATCTATATTAACCCTTTCGACCCCAACTTTTTTTCTGGGGTGTCAGACATATTTTTTTACTTTGAATCGTTTTATTTTAATTAAACGAGTATTAAGCCAAAATTTAAAGTTGCCATGCCAACTGGTTTGGGCGCTACAACAGGCAATTTGATATCGTTAAGATATTCATATTTTGAAAATTATGCTAATATTATCAATTTCAACTTGTACGCCTATAAGTTTAATCTATTCTGAAAACAATTGCAATTTTACACTTACAATTTATTAATCGATTTAAAAAAAAAATTATTCAATTCAAAACGTCTTCAAAAATTTCACAGTGTGCCCCACAACATTTTCGTCGAGGCAGGTGCCGTCATTTGAAAATATGTTCGTTTAATAACTTCTAAATGTAAGTTTATTTACTCACCTTTTGAGTAAACATATGTACCTTACGATATTATAAACAATCATATAACAAAAACATAGGGATCGCTCACAGTAATCTGTCAAACAGCCAAGTTGCCCACAGCCAAAGTTGGGGTCGAAAGGGTTAATGTAAAGGTGGACTTGTAAAATCATTTATTGGTTAAAGGCACTTTTCCGTGCAATTGAAGCCTTTTAAATTAATTGAGTTGCAAACAATATATATTCTTTTGTTATGAATTATAAAATAATTAATTTTAAATAATGTCATTAGCAAATACACAACTTTCTAAATCCATGCCTTGATTTGCAAATAAAGTAATATGAGCTTTTCGATTACATTTAGACTTTCAACACTTAAGACTTTACACATATGTTCAATACCATTTTCATTATCAAAAAAAAATTTTTAAAACTTAATGCTTGCTTGGTCGGCAAAAACCCTCGACTGAACCCTCCACGAGGGTGCCGACTGGTAATAACACTCCAATTGTTCCCTTAGGAACTGGTGTTAGCTAAGGCATTTGTCGAAGACATGTGTAATGGCTTCTTAATAGACTTAACGCATGCCGGAAGCTCCTGTCATGGTCTTGAGGTAACGAGGGCTGGACTAAGGTGTCATGCGACCCGTGCCGATAGTCAGCCTGGCTGGGGGCCCTTACCAAAAATAGCCAAGTCGTAAACGGAGCGGCCAGATACCTGGCGCCCTCCGGTCGTGATAGCCTTACCTGCATAGTGCGGATCTCTGTGCAGGCGGACCACCCTTTCTCCGCAACTCGTGGGACTCAAACATGAACACAATCAACAATAAAAACACAAACACAAATAACAACAAAAATATAAAAAATAAAAAACCACAAAAAAATAAAAACAACAACGACGGTGGAACCGCAGGTTCCTCGTCGTCGGCAGCGGCAGGGGCTTCAAAGCCTGGCCAAAGCCTACCGTTGACACCGGAGATGGTCACCATGCCAGCCGGTGGACCTTGCATAGCTGGTCCAAGCAAACCCGTATTCCACCCGGGCCTTGGGGTAGATGGAGTGATTTCACCATCTCCTGTCACCAAAGAGGCACAGCAGAGCACTAGTGCGGCAGTGCCACTTTCGGGTGCAGGTGCGATGGGGAAACCTCCAACAGCCAGCGTCGCAAAAAAATTCTCATATGCTGAGAAAAGAACTGCTGGCAACATCCTTCAGCGTCAAAACGCAGGAGCAGAGGCCAGTCCTTCAGCGGAGTGGCTGGAAAAGGTGGCATGGGCCAAGAGTGTGCTACCCGCTTACAGCGAGCAGGCACCCAGGGCGCAAGCAATGGCTCAGGCAAAGAGACAGCGGTCTCAAGAGACTCCTGGCCCATCCGCCAAGAAGTCAAGGGTTCAGGTGGGCAAATTCTTCGCCCAAATCGCCAAGGATCGGATCCTCATTGGAGTCGTTGACCGAGGTGATTCGGGCGGAAGGATTCCCAGAAACCAGTGGAAGTGGGTGGAGACGGCACTGGCCATCCGCTGCTTCGAGATGCTGGAGCAGGAACCTGGACCACCACCGGTCTGCAAAGATGTCGGGTGGTATCAGGGTAGCGTGAAGGTTATAGCTTGCGACGATGAGAGGTCTGCAGAGCTCTACAGAGCGGCAGTCTCCAATATCGGCGAGGTGTATCCTGGAGCCAAGCTGGAGGCAGTAAAGTGGAGCGACATTCCGGTCCGGCCCAGGGCCAGAATGTGGATTCCATCCTCCATCAAGGAGCCGGAGCGAATCGTTAAGATGCTCCAACGATGCAACCCGAGTCTCCCCACTCACGACTGGAAAGTTGTGAAAGTAGAGGAGATGAAGGGTCCAACGAACCAGGTCGTGCTGATTCTCAATAAAGAATCGCTCGCCCCAATTGAGGCCGCTGGTAACGAGCTGAACTTCGGCTTCAGCTCTGTTTCCATTCGGGTGTATAAGTCGGACACCGCGGCCGGTATAGATTCTCCCGACAAGCCAGTCGAGGAGGACATAACGGCAGAGCCAGAGGATCCGGAGCATAGCGACGCTGAACGCGGCTATATTTCCGATGCGTCCACCATAACGCGGGATCTGAAGGCAATGTGCCAACTGGGTGAAGGAGAGGCCACCTCGGATGTAGCGTCGGATGATGAGGACGCGAACGTGACAGTGGTGGAGGGACCATCTTCAGATGTCTGTAAAGATTCTGCAGATAAACCTCCACCACTGTAAAGCAGCCTCCGCTGCACTACTACTCCGTCTGGCTGGAGACGGAGCCGACATAGTCCTAGTCCAGGAACCCTGGTTGATTGGTGGTAAGGTTTCTGGACTAGGAACACCAGACTACAAGCTAGTAGTTGCTGAAACACAAGGTAAAACCCGTACCTGCATTCTGGCCAGAAAACATTTGAGTATTTTCTTGCTTCATAATTTCAGCAATGAGGATAACACGGCAGCAAGCCTGGAACTTCAGTCAGCTCCGATAAGGTTGCTGTCCTGTTACATGGCCTATGACCAACCGGGCCCTCCTCCAGAAGAAGTCACGAGAGGTCTAATAAAAGACTGCGAGACACGAGGTATCAACCTCATCATTGGATGCGATGCCAATGCACACCACACCCAGTGGGGCAGCACAGATACAAACACAAGGGGTGAGTCACTCCTAAACTACCTTCTCAACACTAACCTAGTTTTAGGCAACAAAGGTTGCGAACCTACTTTTATAATTAAGGGCAGGAAGGAGGTCATTGACCTTACCCTGGTATCTTATCCTATATATGATCTCATCAGAGACTGGAAAGTGGCAGACGATCACTCCTTCTCTGATCATAGGTACATTGAATTCTCCCTCAAAGCGAGGCACTCTAAACCAGCCCCGTTTACCAACCCAAGAAAAACCAAATGGCCAATATTTACTGATATCCTTAAAAAGGCTATCCCAGAGATAGCACCAGAAGGAGCTCACTCTACAGAGCGACTGAGCTACTTAATAAAAACCTTTACTGAGGCTTGCAACTCGGCTTTCAGGGCAGCATGTCCCATTAGCAGACCCAAAAGGGGTAAGCAACCACCATGGTGGAACCCCAGCCTAAACGAACTCCGCAAGAGCTCGAGAAACCTCTTCAATCAAGCCAAGGCTGTTAACACAGAAGAAACTTGGCTAGACTATAAACACGCCCTATTAATATACAAAAAGGCGACTAGACGAGCCAAAAGAGATTCATGGAGAGACTTTTGTTCTGACATAGAATCAACACCGGATGCGGCCAGACTGAGGAAGATTTTATCCAAATCTGCCCCCACACTAGGGTACCTCAAAAAAGAGGATAACACCTGGACTACATCTAGCGAAGAATCGCTAGACGTACTCTTGAAAAAGCACTTTCCGGGCTGCAAAGCAACCAATCAAGGTAGACACCAAACCCCTACTGAGGTGCCAATCAGCCCCTCTCTTCTAAGCAGACGTAATATAACCTGGGCTATAAACAGCTTTAAGCCGTACAAGTCACCTGGACCAGACGGCATTTTTCCTGCCCAATTACAACAAGCAGGGAACACTGCCATAAACTGGCTGCAATCTATCTTCACAGAAGTTCTAAAAACTGGTCATATCCCTAATACATGGCGAGTCTCAAAAATAGTTTTCATACCAAAAGCTGGGAAATCATCCCATACGACAGCAAAGGACTTTAGACCAATCAGCCTGTCGTCATTTATGCTCAAAACCTTCGAGCGACTCCTGGCTCTTCACCTAAGAGCAACCATTCCCCCCCATCTCATATCCAATTCTCAACACGCATATCGGAAAGGCAAATCGACGGAAACAGCTTTGCACTCCGTAGTCGCCACTACAGAAAAATCCCTTTCGCTCACTGAATACTCCCTCATAGCCTTCCTAGACATCGAGGGGGCCTTTAACAACGTCGTCCCGGAAGCTATCACTGGAGCACTGACAAACTTGGGGATTGAAAGCCGGCTAGTGGGACTCATCGACCAATTGCTCACAAGCAGGGTCGTAACGTCCACACTTGGCTCTTCAACACTCACCAGGTTCGTCAGTAGGGGAACACCTCAAGGAGGGGTTCTATCTCCTCTCTTATGGAACCTAGCAGTCAACAGGCTGCTATGCGACATAGAGGGTGGAGGCTGCCAGGTTGTTGCCTACGCGGATGACGTTGCACTAATTTTCAAGGGTAAATTCCCTCAAACACTATGCGACTTGATGTCAGTCAAGCTACAAAAACTGGTCACCTGGGCCGATGAGTGTGGCCTGGGAGTAAACCCAGCCAAAACGGAACTTGTACTTTTCTCTAGGAAATACAAAATCCCTACTCTAATACCCCCAAAAATAAAAGACTCCGTCCTCTCCTTCAGCGAAAGCGCCAGATACTTGGGTTTAATTCTGGACAGGAAGTTGGACTGGAAAATTAATACGCAAGATAGATGTAGAAAGGCAACAGTTGCACTCTACACTTGCAGGAAAGCGATCGGCCTGAAATGGGGCATGTCGCCATATATCGTCCACTGGCTATACATAGCTATAGTCAGACCGATACTACTATATGGTATAGCAATATGGTGGCCTGCCTTAACAAAGCAGTCCATAAACAAACAGCTCAACAAAATTCAAAGGATGGCCGAAATCTGCATCACAGGTGCTCTCAACACAACACCTGGCGAAGCTCTAGACGCCATTCTTAACATACAACCAATCAGGCAAGTTAGCAAAAATATTGCCACCATGACAGCAATTCGACTGAGAGACTCTAACTCTTGGACAGAATGCTCAACAGGGCACTCCTCTATCCTTAAGGATAACCAAATAGTTCCTTCCAGAACGGACTACTGTATGCCAATTGAGCATATTGAAACTCCCTTTCAAACAACCATTACGCACAGGGAGGAATGGTCATCACATACCCCAGGACAAAATGGGGCCATATCCTTCTACACAGATGGTTCAAAGTTGAACAATCAAGTGGGTGGAGGGGTATACTCTCAGGATCTAAATATACAGGTCTCTTTTAGGCTACCTGACCATTGCAGCGTCTTTCAAGCCGAAATCCTGGCTATAAATGAAGCCTTAAAACTCCTAAGGGAATCCCAAGTCAATTCGGGCCGTATTAACATATACAGTGACAGCCAAGCAGCTATCAAGTCCATTGAATCGACCACAACTTATTCCACCTCAGTTTCGAACTGCCGCAAATCTCTACATGAGATGGCTGAGCATTTCGACATTTCCCTAATATGGGTACCAGGGCATCAGGACATTACAGGAAACTGTAAAGCTGATGAACTAGCCAGGAATGGTACAACAGTACACCTCCTTCTTGACAAGGAGGATACGCGTATGCCACTGGCGACCTGTAAGCTACTACTTCTAGCTCAATCCATAACAGTTAGTGAAAACCGATGGCGAAACACGCACCATTGTCGTGTCGCGAGGCAGACCTGGCCTCACCTGAATAAGGCTCGTTCTAGTATTCTATGTAAACTAAGTAGAACAGATTGTTCTGCAGTAGTAAGAGCACTGACAGGACATTGGCTGGTAGGTATCCACGCCACAAGGCTGAATTCCCCATACAATGACTTCTGCAGGAGCTGTAGAGACGAAGAAGAAATTGAATCACCTGAACATTTCTTCTGCTCCTGTCCCGCATTGAGTAATAGAAGACTCCACACCCTGGGAAAACCTTTTCTCTCCACTTTAGGTGAACTTGCCTCAGTTACACCGCGCAAAATCGCTAAATTTATTCAGCTATCAAACTGGACGCCATACTGATTGACATGTCACCACAAAGGTAGAAAGGATATCTAGATCCGCGGTACCACAATGGGCCCAACTGTGGCCTAAGTGAGTCGTTGAATCGACAGCCGCCCTAACCTAACCTAACCTAATGCTTGCTTTTAATGCAGCTGTGTATGGCGGATTTTTTCTAGAAATTATATTATTAAAATATAGTTTTGATTCCTTATGCTTTGCCTCAAACCTCATCGTCTATAAATTTTTAAGTGGTCCACACTTTTTTTTTTTACCAAAAAATATTAACGATATAAATCTTCGTCAATAAAATATGATTTAAAGAGAATATCGATATTTGAAGACGTACTGTAAAAGTACGATGGTAAAGGAACATGATCTCCAATCATTAATGGAAGAATGTAAAAAAGAGCAGTCATTTTTAAATTAAATTTTTTAAGTTTGCAATAGTTAATGAATTCGAAATGTTTCCGATTTCGATTTCGCCAAAGTTAAAGAGTTGCTTTCTTCCATTTATGTCGTCTAAAGTTACAATTTTATCATTAATTAACGATGTTAATATATTACAAGCATAATAGGCACGTACACCCTCGAAAATGTCATGCATTATGTCAAAGCAAAAGTTTTCAGTAACATGAAAGTTAGTTAAATTTTCAAATATACACACGTCTTTTACACCAGTTTCTTAAAAACCACTTTTGCGTAAATCCAATTCATAACTAACTTTGTTTCTTAATGATTTAACAACCTCACCAACATCGTTTTGCATTTCCATTTTTGTTCTTGAGCATGCTCGACAATATCGTTTTGAATCGAACGACTGAACAAAGCCCATTATGCTATTAACGTCTAAATTGTCTCCAACAACTAATCCAAGAATAAATCTTATCTTGCGAGCTTTTCCATCAGTTACGATTTCAATGCCATTTTCTAATTTTTTCAATTCACGTACAAGTTGATAAAGTGCGTTATTTTTACCAACATCTTTTAGATTTTTTGAAGATACAAATGGAACTGGAAAAATATTATTTAATTTAGATAAAAGGTGTTGTGTCATGGATGGAAAATTAAAATAACATCCGGATATTGAAAAAGTGTGGGTGCCAAGCGCATTATTGAGTTTAGGCAACTGAAAAATGGATTTAAAAGTAAATTCTAGTGGCATTATATAAATGCTGGCAGGACTAGGCCCCAATGTGGGATTTCCGTTGCAGATAATTTATTTTTACTTATAATAAATTTTTTTGGATATTCGAACAAATGTAAACTATGAAAGAATTTTCGCAAAAATGTATAATACTGTCAAAGTCTTCTTTACATTTTTGATCATTAATACAACTTAAAAATGCCATTGAGACTGCCAAAAGCAAGGATTTTATCTTCTTTTGAATTTCTATTACTTGATTCCGCGGCATACATTTTTATACCCTGAGCCCATTAAAAATGGGCAAAAAAGGGTATAATGCATTTAGCAGAATGTATGTAACAGGCAGAAGGGGGCGTGGCAGACCCCCAAAAGTATATATATTCTTGATCAGGATCAACATCCGAGTCGATTGAGACATGTCCGTCTGTCTGTCCGTCTGTCTGTCCGTCTGTTTGAACGCGTCGATCTCAGAAACCATAAGAGCTAGAGACTTCAAACTTGGTATCTAGGTTTCTGGATACCGTACGCAGATCAAGTTTGTTTTTATTTTGGATCGGACAACTATATCATATAGCTGCCATAGGAATGATACATCGAAAATGAAGTTTTAGTATGAAAAGCTTCTTCAATTTTTTAAATATCTCAACCAATCTCACACGATATACATTTGGGATGGTATTATACGTCGTGCCCAAATTTGGTTAAAGTCGGACCACTATATCTTATAGCTGCCATAGAGACGCTCAGTCGAAAATCAAGCTTAAGTAAGAAAAAGTTTTTTGTTTTTAGAGATGAACATTTAAGTTCGTCTCATATATTCTGGAAAAATTTGGTTCAGATCGGACCACTATATCATAGCAATAGAGACGCTCAATCAAAAAGTAAGTGTTAGTATGAAAAAATTTTTGGTTTTTTGAGATATCTTAACCAAACTCATAGAATATGCATTTAGGTTGGTTTTGTAAATTCTGACCAGATTTGGTTCAAATCGGTTCCATATATCATATAGCTGCCACAGGAACAATTGGTCGAAAATCAACTTTTATAAGCCCCCTTGTTCATCTTATTTTCTATACAGAGTATATTACTGTCATTTTGCTCATTATTTACATTTTCATTTGCAAAACATTCATTATTTATAGATTCAATTAGAATAGATATTTCCTTATCAATAGACATTTTACTTGCAGTAGAATTATTCAAAATGTTTTTAGAGTTTGATTTTTCAAATTAATAGTATTTTCATATGTACCACATATGGTATGTTCGTGCATAGACCGCTTAGAAAACAAGGGGGCTCCGCCCCCTGCTCGCTTCGCTCGCCTACCCCCGGCTCGCTTCGCTCGCGGTGGGGTACGGCTACAGTCGAGCGCACTCGACAGTAGAATACCCTGTGCCCATTCTCTATTAAAAATGTATTGCTTACAATAAAATTGATTATATATATATACATATGTATATTTAAAAATTTCGCCGCTCGAATTTGCTTCCGATTGAAAAAATCGGTTCCCAGGGAACACCACGTGGAGGCCATTACAATGGTAATGGGGTCACTTTCCAAATAATAATTTGGTGACCTACGAGTCGACTTGAGCTGCCTAAAAGCTCCTAAGTTCCCCAAATTAAAAACTTAAAATTTTCTGCAAATTCATCAGCAGATAATATAATAAATATAATAATATAATGAACTGATAATATAAGGAAGACATAATAAATAAACTCTGCAAAATCCAAAAGCAGATATAATATTACTAGAAATACGTAAGAATAATATGAAATATTTAAATAATGTATAAATACAAATCTGCAAAATTCAATAACAGATATAATAATAATACTGATGGAATACGGAATAAAATGTTACATACATAAAGTAATGGATAAATAAATAATAATAACATAAATGTATATCTGTACATGAATGTATACTATTTAATAGTACATCCCAACTTAGTAAATTTAATCTATACTCTCCTCAACACTAACAGAAAGACCACTGTGGTAACTATAAACCGTCTCAAAAGTCCTGGCGCTTATAATGTCTGCAGAGATATTTGAAAACGCCCAATCAATATGTGTGTCCAAATTGGTAGTGGACGTATTCAAATTTAGTAAGCTTCTAAATCCCCTCCTCTGCAAATTATTAAATATTTCCACTGTGGAACCTTCTAACATTTTCAAACATAAATTAAAATCTCCTAAAATTATTGTTTTCCCATTTAAAAATTCATATTGCAGAAATAGAATCTCAAGATCTGTTCTAAATACTGATGGCGGATAGGTAGGATTTTTATATAAAATCCCACAAAAAAAACCTCTACACGAGGTAAAAGTCTAGTGACGAAAGCAATTTTTAGATCCAAAATTTCTGATATCCATATTAATATTACATATATATTGGGCAGCAACACTTTGCTTGACCGCTATGTATATATATATGTGCATGCATAACACTCTCAGCCCGCTAGCAACGTTTCCGTTGCTTTAAATATTTACTCTTATGTACAATATGTTAAACGGCTGCTATGTAGATTTCTCTATATTGCAGGCATATCAAGTTTGTTTCTTTTTTGGATCAGACCACTAAATCATATAGCTGCCATAGGACCGATCGGGCGAAAATCAAGTCCTAGTTTATTTTATTTATTTATTTATTTATTAATGCACGACTAAAAGCAGTCGGCAAAGAAAAAAATTATTAAATATAAAAATTTAGATTACAATTTAAAATAAAATTAATATTAAATATAAATATAAGAAATATACTGTAAAGAAAAAATTAAAATTAGAATTATATCTGGGGTAAGCAAAAATTAATAATTTAAAATGATCCAACATTTGTTGCAAGGATTGGGGAAAACCCAGAAAAACCCAATCAGATCAATAAATATTAGTGTCCAATTGTGTGACGAGCTAAATTCAGTTTATTATAAAAACTTTAAATAAAAATAAAAATTATTACAAAAAAAAAAAAAAAAACGAAAATTGGTATTCGGCACTGTGCTCAAAAAGGGAGAGCTTCTTTGTACATAAAAATTACTTTTTGCACTGTGCCGAATACCAATTTTCGTGTTTTTTTTTTTTTTTTAATAATTTTTATTTTTATTTAAAGTTTTTATAATAAACTGAATTTAGCTCGTCACACAATTGGATATCAGAAATTTTGGATCTAAAAATTGCTTTCGTCACTAGACTTTTACCTCGTGTAGAGGTTTTTTTTGTGGGATATATCAGAATGATTGAATGAATAAATCTATTTATATAAAAATATATATTTTTTTAATACGTTTTCCGATTTTTTTTGTTTCAACTTCTTTCACTGTCAGCAGTAGAGCAGCAGCAGCGCTGCTGACTTCGCATGACATGCACAAACTCATACGAGTTGATTTTAGTCTTTTGAGTTTTATTCTTAATTCAACTCAATCAATGTTGAGTCGAATGAACGAACGCCCGAAGTGAATGGTTTGAACACGAACATGAATAAACTCAGACACCAAAAATTATTCGCTCATTTGATTGATTTTAAATCAAAAGTGAAAACATGTTCGCTTGCAGGTTTGATGGTTTGAGCCAAACGGTTCGATTATTCAGCAGTTGTTTGTGTATGACCGATTTTGCAATCACGCCATGCCGCTCTCTGCTACATTTAGAGCAAAGTTCCCTATGAGTAAAGTAGGCTTTAAAAATAAGATGAGAAAACGGCCCTTAGAGTGTGATCGGCACTCTAAAATAAGGGTTGTTGCCTTGCACAGATATTTTCGAACATGCTCATACGCACAAACGCAAAACGATTTATAAGTGTGATTCGGGTGCCAAAAAGTGACAGCCAGAGCTCCCCTGTTTTGATCCTCATATTAGAACTGAGATAAAACTGTTATTTTCAGACACTTCATAAAACTGTTTCAAAATTCCCATTCAATTCTGTTTTAAGTTTGTTTGGGATTGCTCGGAACGGAACACTTTTATAAAAAAATTTTCTCAACCTGTTTTTCCATGAGCATTTCCCAAAATTTTTTAACCAAAGTGGCCCCTGTTGTTTGAACTATTTGACGAGCTGTCTGTAATTTTACAAAAGGCATTAGTTGCATATCACTGCGAACGGCAGTTCGCTCTAGTGACGAAAGCAGCACGAAGGGTGCGAAAGGCGACTAGCAATATATACAGCTAATTTAGAAAATTTGCTACGACTGTCCGATCAGATCGAGTTATATACCGATCGAAAGGTTTAGACCTAACTTACAAAATGGCGTACTAAAACTTTTGCTAGCACACCTGGTTCATGAGATAAGGGGGTGTAAGTGGGAGGGAAAAAATTTAAACGATCGCAGCTAATGGGGCCGTTGGGGCCTTTTTGTAAAATTTTTTATTCTAATTCTAATCAAAAATACGCGTCGATTGATACCCAAATCACCCAAATCCGATAACTGTTTCGAAATTTTTAGTGGACTTTTCAAATTAAGATGACAAGTCAGTTTGTTTGTCGGTTCGTTTGCGCGTATTAAAGCGCTAAAAAAGCTTAGATGTAATGATGAGGATTTGTTTCTTTTAATATAGAAATGTTTGTTCTACGACTTTTGTAATTTCCCGCTAGTTTAGCGGGAAAACGCTATTTCCCGCTAAAATTGAAGCCCCAATAGTGCACAATGCCAAATTTCGTGTTTTTTTTTTTTTTTTAGTAATTTTTATTTTTATTTAAAGTTTTTATAATAAACTGAATTTTGCTCGTCACACAATTGGATATCAGAAATTTCGGAGCTAAAAATTGCTTTCGTCACTAGACTTTTACCTCGTGTAGAGGTTTTTTTTGTGGGATTTTAAAATCTTGAAACATGTAAATAATAAATAATGATATTATTTGCATCTTTACACATATTTATTTGTTTTTATATATAATATTGTAGGTTTCTGATACGATTCATCAAAAAGCAGCATGTGGTGTCGAGGCGGTTTGTCAATTATGCCCAACACTTAAAAAATTCGAGGTTCTGTCAAAGTGACATCAAATTTCTTAAGCCATCTTTGGGAAAGGCATCCTCCCGAGTATGACGAATTTTTAGTGGAAAAGGACCAGATGTCTAAGCGTGCAAGAAACGGTGGCTTAAGACAAGCTGATTTTGATGAAAAGGTCTTAAAATATGTTGTTGACACATTTGCGCCCTAGTCCACTGTTGACCAACCGTCGTTTATTGCGCTATTCCATGGCAATAATGCTAAAGTTCCGAGGCGACGGAAATTGACAAGACTCCTTGAAACCAAGTTCGAGTTTCATAAGGTGCACTTAATTGAGCAGTTGAAGACCGTGTCGTACGTGTGCACCACCGCAGATATTTGGTCGACCAGAAGAAGATCCATTTTTGGATACACTTGCCACTGGATCGACGGTAACTTTGAACGGCATTCAGTTGCACTGGCGTGTGAAAGGTAAGTTCATATATATATTCTATCAGGTTTGTATTTCGAAATTCTGTTTTTAGTCAATTATGATGCTGACGAAGAAGATTCCGACTCAGACGATGACATTCCCCAAGCAGAAGAGGTTCCCATAAATCGCCTACCAAAGCATTACAGGTGTGCAAGTCACACCTTAAATTTGCTTGCGACTACGGACTACATAAATGTAATTAAGTCCGACGCAATAGCAAACGAATTGCATCGGAGCGTAATGAAAAGGTAATTAATATATTTGGATACTAACTGAAAGAAAATGTTCAGAAAAACACATGATTCTTTTATTAAAACATGCAACATTTTTTCAGATGCTCAGCAGTTTGGAACAAGTGCAATCGTCCGAAGTCCGCTGAAGCTATGAAAAACTTTCTAGGGTTTTCACTGAAAACGCCTGGTCCAACTCGATGGAACTCGCTCTACGACGCATTCAAGCATTTGCTGAAATGCAAAAATCAACTTGATGATTTATGCGTCCTTTTGCAAGAGGCAAAGTTGTCGTCGAGGGAGCTCAAATATTTGGAGTTTATGGAACCATTGGCAATGGGGCTGGATTTCCTTCAAGGCGAAAAGAGGATGTTTTATGGGTACCTTATAACAACATTGATAACTATGAAAGTTAAATGGCAAAGAATGCATTCAATGGACAACTTGCAGTTCCTTAACGAACGTGTTCGAGATATGGTGAATGCACTGGAGCGGAGATTTCAGCATTTTTTTGAAGTAGCTCCCAAATGCCAGGATGCATTTGAGGCCGCCATGACCTGCCCAACACTTAAAAAAATTCGAGTATGACGAATTTTTAGTGGCAATGGGGCTTTTTGTTAAAATATTTTCTTTTATAAAAATTCTTATTAAAAATACGCGTCGATTGATACCCCGATCACCCAAATCCGATAACTGGTTCAAAAGATAATCAAATTTAAAATTTTTAGTGGACTTCTCAAAATGAGATGAAAAGTCAGTTTGTTTGTCGGTTCGTTTGCGCGTATCAAAGCGCTAAAAAAGCTTAGATGTAATGATAAGGATTTGTTTGTAGCCTTGGATAGCGAAGGATTCAGGGAAATTAGTAATCCCATTTACAATGCACTGAAAATGACTCCAATTACATCGCGAAACATAATGGAGTTTGTAAACGAAACAATGGGGCTCCGCCCCCTGCTCGCTTCGCTTGCCTACCCCCGGCTCGCTTCGGTCGCGGTGGGGTGCGGCTACAGTCGAGCGCACTCGACAGTAGAATACCCTGTGCCCATTCTCTATTAAAAATGTATTGCTTACAATAAAATTGATTATATATATATACATATGTATATTTAAAAATTTCGCCGCTCGAATTTGCTTCCGATTGAAAAAATCGGTTCCCAGGGAACACCACGTGGAGGCCATTACAATGGTAATGGGGTCACTTTCCAAATAATAATTTGGTGACCTACGAGTCGACTTGAGCTGCCTAAAAGCTCCTAAGTTCCCCAAATTAAAAACTTAAAATTTTCTGCAAATTCATCAGCAGATAATATAATAAATATAATAATATAATGAACTGATAATATAAGGAAGACATAGTAAATAAACTCTGCAAAATCCAAAAGCAGATATAATATTACTAGAAATACGTAAGAATAATATGAAATATTTAAATAATGTATAAATACAAATCTGCAAAATTCAATAACAGATATAATAATAATACTTATGGAATACGGAATAAAATGTTACATACATAAAGTAATGGATAAATAAATAATAATAACATAAATGTATATCTGTACATGAATGTATACTATTTAATAGTACATCCCAACTTAGTAAATTTAATCTATACTCTCCTCAACACTAACAGAAAGACCACTGTGGTAACTATAAACCGTCTCAAAAGTCCTGGCGCTTATAATGTCTGCAGAGATATTTGAAAACGCCCAATCAATATGTGTGTCCAAATTGGTAGTGGACGTATTCAAATCTAGTAAGCTTCTAAATCCCCTCCTCTGCAAATTATTAAATATTTCCACTGTGGAACCTACTAACATTTTCAAACATAAATTAAAATCTCCTAAAATTATTGTTTTCCCATTTAAAAATTCATATTGCAGAAATAGATTCTCAAGATCTGTTCTAAATACTGATGGCGGATAGGTAGGACTTTTATATAAAATAAGAAAAGCTATGGATTTGTATCTGAATATAATATACTCAAAGAAACTCGAATCAGTTATATTATTTCTACCGCTTACTGAAAAAGAAATTTCATTCACTATTTCATTTTTGGCATAAACTAAAATACCCGTTGAACGTCGTACAGACTCAAGATGGGCAGCAACACTGAACCCAGGAATTTCTATATTTTCTGTAAAAGTAGTGGCTTCCACAAAACACAGAATAGACGATAGAAGCATAAGTCTATCTGATCGAATATCTGCAATATGCAGATTAAGACTTTGAGTGTTGTGAAAGAAAATGTCTAAGGCGGAACTGTTAAGCAAGTGATCATAATGTGTTCGAAGAAGTTTAGCAGTCCGCAAATTCTCTAATTGATTTTTGACCTTATCATTGATTTGGGGAGGTTTAGGAGGATTGAAATTACCTATTATAAACAATCCTGAAGCTGTGGTTGCCCTACTACAAGCTACATATATGGAAGCACGGTCCATTCTTGAACTGGTGTGAACTACCACCATGCCATAAGTAGCGCCCTGACTTTTGTGAATAGTTATACCTTCTGCAGGTACAACTGGAAACTGCTTACGGTCAATGGTAACTTGCTCATTGTTCTTATAATGAAAGCTTCTTACTATTTTCCGAATAGGGGTCCATAAAGGTTCGGATTGGTGTGCACGTTTTGAGCGCGCAATTTCTCCTACGGTTTCCTCTGAAAATTTAATCCATAAAATAGTTGGAGTGTTGGATATATCAAAATCTATTTGCATCAATATGCCGGATGCTCCATTAACTAACCCATCCCCTGTATCTACATTGACCGTCATCATATACTTGGCAGTGGTTTTTAAAAGAAGAGACATACAAAGTCCCTGCGTTTCGGAAGTTTTAAAGCTCCTAACACCTACTAAAACATTATTTCTTTGTGCCGCACTTAAATGGGCAGCTTTTATGAAATCTTCAGCGGTAGAATAAAACTGTTCTGTTGGAATCAAATTAAGTTTTGTTGTGTTAAAATTATCCACCTCCATATTGCTAGTAAACAGATGAATTGCGTCATCGGCACATCGGATGGTTGACAGATGCGTGATCGGATAAGTTGAATATCATCAGCAGTCATGCAACCCGATGCCATATTATTAAGGGCAGACGCGAATTGTTGGTCATCCCGTTGTCGCATGATTTCTGTGAGCTCAAAATACCTAAACAGGTCCCACAAAGAAGAGCCAAAAATAGCAAAATAAGGATCAGTGGTATTGGATTCAAAAATCCAACGACCACCTACTGGCCGTAATTGTCTTAGATCACCGAAAACAATGACAGAGATATTTCCAAAGGGAGCGGAATTTTTGAAAATTTGTTTTAATCGGGAATCCAAGTGTGAAAACATTAACGAACTGACCATTGAAATTTCATCAATAATAATTAATTTAAGGTCCATTAAGTTTGAATGCAATGTGTTAACTAAATCATGACTTAATGGTCTCAAATGAGAGCGAGACTGGTTGACTGGAAGAGAAAACATGGAATGCAGAGTTGACCCACTGATTCCGAATGCGGCTTTTCCGGTCGGGGCACACAAGAATATATTTATTATTATCATTATTAGGCCCATGAACGGCTCCTGCCTTCCGATTGTACATATCAGATAGGGATTGGAAAATTGCTGAAATAAGTCGGCTCTTACCAACACCAGCACCGCCTCCAACAAATTCGTGGTACACAGATTTTATTTTGGCATTGTGCATTACATGGGTTAAATAGGTTTTCTGTTTTAAATTGAGAGACCCAACAATATTAGATAAAGTTTCCTCTGAAACTAAGGGTGGAAGCTTAATCAAGCGAACGTTATTGTCACCTACATTGTTATCATCCCCATTGACGTTTAAGACATTTAGTTGAGGATCTATCTCAGGAAATCCTAGGACTCTAAACTCATTATCTTCTGGGTTTTCTACATTATCCTCATCTTCTGCCTGGACTGCATTTTCCACTGCATTCTCAAGCTCACTAGCATCTAATACATTATAATTCCTACGATTGTTTTCTATTAAATTTTTGTTAACGTTACAAAATGCCTCGCAATCCCTGGTTAGTAACTGAACTTGCTCATCCCTCCATGGTGCATAGAGCATAACTAATTCCCTAAAATAGTCGCATCTCTCAGTATTAATATTAAATCTTCTATATCTAATGATCCTTGGACTGAGTCTTTTTCTAATAAACCCGCTACCATCGCGAAGGGGATATACCACAGATTCAGTAGCCCTTGGCTCTTCGTTATCGCCTTCTGGGTCATTCCGTGGATGGCGTTTGCTAAAAACATAAAAAGCAGCAAAATCGGCTAGGCATAAGCTCTCAAGAACGTCTGGACGTTGAATGTAATGCTCTGTAAGTCCAATTTCGAAAATGTCTTCACAATCTTCGGGAAGATTTTGAAGCTGTTCTCTTGATTTCAGAATTCAACCCGTTTTTCTGGATGTGCAGTATTTATAAATACTACATTAGTACTGCTACTAGACAAAGGCATCCCTAAACAGCAATAAACGGCTTCCTGAGCAGAAATCTCAGTGCCACAAATAAATTTGTTTCCTATGTGTTGTAACTTTTGCTTGATTGTTACATTACCTCGGCTAATTTCACTAACTGCTTCTCGCATTAATTGTGAAATTCCTCGTTGGGACTTGTTAATATAATTAACAACATAGGAGCAGCAAGCATAGGGATCCAAAATGAACTGAATATCTATATTTGCTCGCTGCATCAAGAGAAGATGCTTATTATAGCTGTTTATCTTAATAGCACTAAAAGATCGCTTTAAGAAAATTTTGGGTTTCTTTAGACTCGATCTTAGTGCATTAATATACTTCTCATAGGTTAGGTAAGGATGCACGTGGGACAGGAAGTTATTAAAATCTTCAAATAGCTCCAAGTATTCATTATTAAATGGATATTCTAACACTGTTTGAATTTTTTCAAAATTTCTTCTATGCTCCTCTACATTTTGAGTGTTCTCTCCAAACGGGAACAAAATTTCTGTTTGAGGCATAGGAGGGTATGGAATACCGAATCGACAAATTTTGTTTCCTCTAACTTCTCGCTTGCAAGAATGTCCGTGATTGTGAGTTTGATACTCCAGAAATGGACGAACTTCTTGGCAAGTAGTATCAGTTGTGATAAACTGATCAATAAATGACTTGATAGGTTGAATACTAGATTCATCATTTAAGTCGAGCTTTGGGGCATCTTTCAGCCAAAATATGCCATGTACATGTGGAGAGCCTCTTTGCTGAAACTCAACTCGCCAATAAAACTGAATGACCCTATGGCTACCAAAAACACCGCCATCTTGCTTCATTGTTTTTAAAAGCTCCCTATATCTATGCTCAAAATACCTAGCACATGTTACAGGATCCGCTCTAATAAGACGGGCTTTTGTATCAAAACTTAAATTTGATGCAGCTTCTTCTGTTATAGTTTGCTTATCTACATTATAAGATAGCAAGACTAAAAGCTCCGTCCACTTAGTCTCTGCTGCTGAAAATGTTATGAAAAAGGTAGGCAGACCAATCTGTCTGATCATAGCCATAACTTTTTTCTTTTCAGCTTCCCAATGGGCAGGAGAAGTGCGAATACCCTTTAACATTCTAAAGCCATCATCGTGTCTAATTAAAGATTCTATGTGATCCTCACTAAGGGCGTTTGCAGCCGAAATGCCATGAGTAGCGCTATGCTTTCGTAAGCAAATAGAAGTATTATTCCTAATTTTAATCATTTCTAACTTTTTATAGTTAAGAAATAATTTGTCAGCTCTACAACCTCTCCTATCACTATTCCTGAGTTCTGATCTTAGGTTAGGTTAGGTTAGGTTAGGGCGGCTGTCGATTCAACGACTCACTTAGGCCACAGTTGGGCCCATTGTGGTACCGCGGATCTAGATATCCTTTCTACCTTTGTGGTGACATGTCAATCAGTATGGCGTCCAGTTTGATAGCTGAATAAATTTAGCGATTTTGCGCGGTGTAACTGAGGCAAGTTCACCTAAAGTGGAGAGAAAAGGTTTTCCCAGGGTGTGGAGTCTTCTATTTCTCAATGCGGGACAGGAGCAGAAGAAATGTTCAGGTGATTCAATTTCTTCTTCGTCTCTACAGCTCCTGCAGAAGTCATTGTATGGGGCATTCAGCCTTGTGGCGTGGATACCTACCAGCCAATGTCCTGTCAGTGCTCTTACTACTGCAGAGCAATCTGTTCTGCTTAGTTTACATAGAATACTAGAGCGAGCCTTATTCAGGTGAGGCCAGGTCTGCCTCGCGACACGACAATGGTGCGTGTTTCGCCATCGGTTTTCACTAACTGTTATGGATTGAGCTAGAAGTAGTAGCTTACAGGTCGCCAGTGGCATACGCGTATCCTCCTTGTCAGGAAGGAGGTGTACTGTTGTACCATTCCTGGCTAGTTCATCAGCTTTACAGTTTCCTGTAATGTCCTGATGCCCTGGTACCCATATTAGGGAAATGTCGAAATGCTCAGCCATCTCATGTAGAGATTTGCGGCAGTTCGAAACTGAGGTGGAATTAGTTGTGGTCGATTCTATGGACTTGATAGCTGCTTGGCTGTCACTGTATATGTTAATACGGCCCGAATTGACTTGGGATTCCCTTAGGAGTTTTAAGGCTTCATTTATAGCCAGGATTTCGGCTTGAAAGACGCTGCAATGGTCAGGTAGCCTAAAAGAGACCTGTATATTTAGATCCTGAGAGTATACCCCTCCACCCACTTGATTGTTGAACTTTGAACCATCTGTGTAGAAGGATATGGCCCCATTTTGTCCTGGGGTATTTGATGACCATTCCTCCCTGTGCGGAATGGTTGTTTGAAAGGGAGTTTCAATATGCTCAATTGGCATACAGTAGTCCGTTCTAGAAGGAACTATTTGGTTATCCTTAAGGATAGAGGAGTGCCCTGTTGAGCATTCTGTCCAAGAGTTAGAGTCTCTCAGTCGAATTGCTGTCATGGTGGCAATATTTTTGCTAACTTGCCTGATTGGTTGTATGTTAAGAATGGCGTCTAGAGCTTCGCCAGGTGTTGTGTTGAGAGCACCTGTGATGCAGATTTCGGCCATCCTTTGAATTTTGTTGAGCTGTTTGTTTATGGACTGCTTTGTTAAGGCAGGCCACCATATTGCTATACCATATAGTAGTATCGGTCTGACTATAGCTATGTATAGCCAGTGGACGATATATGGCGACATGCCCCATTTTAGGCCGATCGCTTTCCTGCAAGTGTAGAGTGCAACTGTTGCCTTTCTACATCTATCTTGCGTATTAATTTTCCAGTCCAACTTCCTGTCCAGAATTAAACCCAAGTATCTGGCGCTTTCGCTGAAGGAGAGGACGGAGTCTTTTATTTTTGGGGGTATTAGAGTTGGGATTTTGTATTTTCTAGAGAAAAGTACAAGTTCCGTTTTGGCTGGGTTTACTCCCAGGCCACACTCATCGGCCCAGGTGACCAGTTTTTGTAACTTGACTGACATCAAGTCGCATAGTGTTTGAGGGAATTTTCCCTTGAAAATAAGTGCAACGTCATCCGCGTAGGCAACAACCTGGCAGCCTCCACCCTCTATGTCGCATAGCAGCCTGTTGACTGCTAGGTTCCATAAGAGAGGAGATAGAACCCCTCCTTGAGGTGTTCCCCTACTGACAAACCTGGTGAGTGTTGAAGAGCCAAGTGTGGACGTTACGACCCTGCTTGTGAGCAATTGGTCGATGAGTCCCACTAGCCGGCTTTCAATCCCCAAGTTTGTCAGTGCTCCAGTGATAGCTTCCGGGACGACGTTGTTAAAAGCCCCCTCGATGTCTAGGAAGGCTATGAGGGAGTATTCAGTGAGCGAAAGGGATTTTTCTATAGTGGCGACTACGGAGTGCAAAGCTGTTTCCGTCGATTTGCCTTTCCGATATGCGTGTTGAGAATTGGATATGAGATGGGGGGGAATGGTTGCTCTTAGGTGAAGAGCCAGGAGTCGCTCGAAGGTTTTGAGCATAAATGACGACAGGCTGATTGGTCTGAAGTCCTTTGCTGTCGTATGGGATGATTTCCCAGCTTTTGGTATGAAAACTATTTTTGAGACTCGCCATGTATCAGGGATATGACCAGTTTTTAGGACTTCTGTGAAGATAGATTGCAGCCAGTTTATGGCAGTGTTCCCTGCTTGTTGTAATTGGGCAGGAAAAATGCCGTCTGGTCCAGGTGACTTGTACGGTTTAAAGCTGTTTATAGCCCAGGCTATATTGCGTCTGCTTAGAAGAGAGGGGCTGATTGGCACCTCAGTAGGGGTTTGGTGTCTACCTTGATTGGTTGCTTTGCAGCCCGGAAAGTGCTTTTTCAAGAGTACGTCTAGCGATTCTTCGCTAGATGTAGTCCAGGTGTTATCCTCTTTTTTGAGGTACCCTAGTGTGGGGGCAGATTTCGATAAAATCTTCCTCAGTCTGGCCGCATCCGGTGTTGATTCGATGTCAGAACAAAAGTCTCTCCATGAATCTCTTTTGGCTTGTCTAGTCGCCTTTTTGTATATTAATAGGGCGTGTTTATAGTCTAGCCAAGTTTCTTCTGTGTTAACAGCCTTGGCTTGATTGAAGAGGTTTCTCGAGCTCTTGCGGAGTTCGTTTAGGCTGGGGTTCCACCTTGGTGGTTGCTTAACCCTTTTGGGTCTGCTAATGGGACATGCTGTCCTGAAAGCCGAGTTGCAAGCCTCAGTAAAGGTTTTGATTAAGTAGCTCAGTCGCTCTGTAGAGTGAGTTCCTTCTGGTGCTATCTCTGGGATAGCCTTTTTAAGGATATCAGTAAATATTGGCCATTTGGTTTTTCTTGGGTTGGTAAACGGGGCTGGTTTAGAGTGCCTCAATTTGAGGGAGAATTCAATGTACCTATGATCAGAGAAGGAGTGATCGTCTGCCACTTTCCAGTCTCTGATGAGATCATATATAGGATAAGATACCAGGGTAAGGTCAATGACCTCCTTCCTGCCCTTAATTATAAAAGTAGGTTCGCAACCTTTGTTGCCTAAAACTAGGTTAGTGTTGAGAAGGTAGTTTAGGAGTGACTCACCCCTTGTGTTTGTATCTGTGCTGCCCCACTGGGTGTGGTGTGCATTGGCATCGCATCCAATGATGAGGTTGATACCTCGTGTCTCGCAGTCTTTTATTAGACCTCTCGTGACTTCTTCTGGAGGAGGGCCCGGTTGGTCATAGGCCATGTAACAGGACAGCAACCTTATCGGAGCTGACTGAAGTTCCAGGCTTGCTGCCGTGTTATCCTCATTGCTGAAATTATGAAGCAAGAAAATACTCAAATGTTTTCTGGCCAGAATGCAGGTACGGGTTTTACCTTGTGTTTCAGCAACTACTAGCTTGTAGTCTGGTGTTCCTAGTCCAGAAACCTTACCACCAATCAACCAGGGTTCCTGGACTAGGACTATGTCGGCTCCGTCTCCAGCCAGACGGAGTAGTAGTGCAGCGGAGGCTGCTTTACAGTGGTGGAGGTTTATCTGCAGAATCTTTACAGACATCTGAAGATGGTCCCTCCACCACTGTCACGTTCGCGTCCTCATCATCCGACGCTACATCCGAGGTGGCCTCTCCTTCACCCAGTTGGCACATTGCCTTCAGATCCCGCGTTATGGTGGACGCATCGGAAATATAGCCGCGTTCAGCGTCGCTATGCTCCGGATCCTCTGGCTCTGCCGTTATGTCCTCCTCGACTGGCTTGTCGGGAGAATCTATACCGGCCGCGGTGTCCGACTTATACACCCGAATGGAAACAGAGCTGAAGCCGAAGTTCAGCTCGTTACCAGCGGCCTCAATTGGGGCGAGCGATTCTTTATTGAGAATCAGCACGACCTGGTTCGTTGGACCCTTCATCTCCTCTACTTTCACAACTTTCCAGTCGTGAGTGGGGAGACTCGGGTTGCATCGTTGGAGCATCTTAACGATTCGCTCCGGCTCCTTGATGGAGGATGGAATCCACATTCTGGCCCTGGGCCGGACCGGAATGTCGCTCCACTTTACTGCCTCCAGCTTGGCTCCAGGATACACCTCGCCGATATTGGAGACTGCCGCTCTGTAGAGCTCTGCAGACCTCTCATCGTCGCAAGCTATAACCTTCACGCTACCCTGATACCACCCGACATCTTTGCAGACCGGTGGTGGTCCAGGTTCCTGCTCCAGCATCTCGAAGCAGCGGATGGCCAGTGCCGTCTCCACCCACTTCCACTGGTTCCTGGGAATCCTCCCGCCCGAATCACCTCGGTCAACGACTCCAATGAGGATCCGATCCTTGGCGATTTGGGCGAAGGATTTGCCCACCTGAACCCTTGACTTCTTGGCGGATGGGCCAGGAGTCTCTTGAGACCGCTGTCTCTTTGCCTGAGCCATTGCTTGCGCCCTGGGTGCCTGCTCGCTGTAAGCAGGTAGCACACTCTTGGCCCATGCCACCTTTTCCAGCCACTCCGCTGAAGGACTGGCCTCTGCTCCTGCGTTTTGACGCTGAAGGATGTTGCCAGCAGTTCTTTTCTCAGCATATGAGAATTTCCTTGCGACGCTGGCTGTTGGAGGTTTCTCCATCGCACCTGCACCCGAAAGTGGCACTGCCGCACTAGTGCTCTGCTGTGCCTCTTTGGTGACAGGAGATGGTGAAATCACTCCATCTACCCCAAGGCCCGGGTGGAATACGGGTTTGCTTGGACCAGCTATGCAAGGTCCACCGGCTGGCATGGTGACCATCTCCGGTGTCAACGGTAGGCTTTGGCCAGGCTTTGAAGCCCCTGCCGCTGCCGACGACGAGGAACCTGCGGTTCCATCGTCGTTGTTGTTTTTATTTTTTTGGGTTTTTTTATTTTTTATATTTTTGTTGTTATTTATGTTTGTGCTTTTATTGTTGATTGTGTTCATGTTTGAGTCCCACGAGTTGCGGAGAAAGGGTGGTCCGCCTGCACAGAGATCCGCACTATGCAGGTAAGGCTATCACGACCGGAGGGCGCCAGGTATCCGGCCGCTCCGTTTACGACTGGGCTATTTTTGGTAAGGGCCCCCAGCCAGGCTGACTATCGGCACGGGTCGCATGACACCTTAGTCCAGCCCTCTTTACCTCAAGACCATGACAGGGTTTTGCCGATCTTACTATGGTTGTAAAACTTTCCTGACACTTTCTTTTATTGCCAGCAAATATAGTTGGAAACGCCAACTCCTCAAAATCGTCATCCTAAATCATATCTAATGGACGCTGACCTTCTCCAGGGGCAATAATAATTCTTTGCATGGCAACATTTTCTGTAGGGACATTTTCTAAAAGGGTTTCCTGACCTCCTGGGTTAATATTTTCCTCCTCTATATTATTTTGCTCATTTAAATTAGATCGTGCAGATCGTTCTAATAATTCTGTAACTAAATTCCTATCATCAGCTGATGCTACAAAAGGAACAGCCGTATCATTATTTGGAAACGTGGCCAACCACTGTTCATCAACAGTGACATGGTGTTTCATATACAGCTCTGTGTTCACTAGAAACCGAATTGCTTCAGCAATTTTGAATGGTCTGATGGTTTCAGCCATAAAATCATGGTTGTATTCCAATTTCCGTTTCAAGTGAAGTTGAATTACATCAGCTTGATCAAACGCTCTTGGAAGTAACGTTACAACATTGGCCACTGGAATTGGCACATTTACCACTGCTCCTTTAATGGCATTTTGGCGACCATATCCCAGAGTCTTAATTGTCATAAAAGGAAGACGTGGAGAAATAAGTCTTTCTTCTAACGGCGTTAAGCCTATCAAACTTTCATGAAGCTTTGGAAAATCAAGTCCATTTGCTATTGAAGCTCTTGGTTTTTTGCCTTTTTGAATGTCTGTAGTGCAAGTCTTGCAAAAACTATATTTATTATCCGTTGGGGATACAGATGCAAGATTTAAGAAATTTGAACTACTTGGAAGCTCAAATTTGCTTTCAATAGTTGCACGTGAAAGCTTTGTAATACTTTTTTTAAACCATAATCCCTTGCAGCAAAAGCAGACGTGGGTGGGCCCTTCCTTGACGTTTTTGTTAAATTCGGCTATCATTTTATTTAAGCTATTGTTTCTACGCTGAGATTCTCTATCTTCCGGAAGGATATTCACTCGATTCTGCCTATTTCGTGTCGCATTTCTCCTATTCTCTGCTGCTCTATTTGGACTATTGCTTCTATACTGACTAACTCTTTGCGACACATTCAAATTAGCTTCAATGGCCCGCTGCCTTGCTAGTATTCGAGCACTTCGCCTAGCATTTGTATTGCTTGCTTGCTCTATAATCCTGCGAATGCGATTACCTCTAATCACAGCCCTTTGACTTCTATCCCTTTCATTTTCTAAAATTCTTCTATTCAAATCTTGACGCTGTGAAGCCCGCCGAGCTCTGTCTTCTTCTCGTTCTCTTTCCCGAAATTCTGGGACTTGTCTGTGCAACTGGTGTTGCAAGGTATTGGCTGCTTGCTCCAATTCTCTAACTGGAGTATCCGCCCTTCGAGAAGCATGGGCTAAATTGTCGCTTAGCCTTTCTCTTTCTCGAAATTCTAGATCTAGTCTGTGCAACTGGTGTTGCAAGGTATTGGCTGCTTGCTCCAACTCTCTAACTGGAGTATCAGCCCTTCGAGAAGCATGGGCTAAATTGTCGCTTAGCCTTTCTCTATCTCGAAATTCTGGGACTTGTCTGTGCAACTGGTGTTGCAAGGTATTAGCTGCTTGCTCCAACTCTCTAACTGGAGTATCAGCCCTTCGAGAAGCATGGGCTAAATTGTCGCTAAGCCTTTCTCTGTCTCGAAATTCAAGATCTTGTCTGTGAATAGCGTGCTCTAAGCTGTCTCTTTGTCGTTCTCTGTCCCGAAATTCTGGATTTTGTCTGTGCAACTGGTGTTGCAAGGTATTAGCTGCTTGCTCCAACTCTCTAACTGGAGTATCAGCCCTTCGAGAAGCATGGGCTAAATTGTCGCTAAGCCTTTCTCTGTCTCGAAATTCAAGATCTTGTCTGTGAATAGCGTGCTCTAAGCTGTCTCTTTGTCGTTCTCTGTCCCGAAATTCTGGATTTTGTCTGTGCACCTGGTGTTGCAAAGAATTAGCTGCCTGATCAGTAATCCTGAGTATTCTACTACTTCTTCTAAGTTGATGTCTTATATTATCCCTAACCCTTTGAACTTGATTATATTCTTCATTTTCCCTACGCTCTCTTTGAGATAAAGCATTATCTTGTCTCTCACGTTCAGCGTATTCGGAATCTGACCTATTCAAATTGTTCCTATTTTGTTGTCTCCTAGACCTAGCGGAAGCTGACAATCTTTTCTGCCTTGGCATTTTAATAAAATATGAAAATATTTAAATATAGAAATATATATGTAAAATAAAATAAAATATGAAAATATATAAAATATTAAAGTCAATAAAATGTAATAAATAATAATAATAATAATAATTGGTATTATATTTGCAAAATAATAATATTTGATATTATATTTTAAAAATATAATAATAATTATTAAAGTTTATTAATATTGTTTATAATAAAATAAAGAAAATATAAAATTTGGAAATAATAAAAATATATAGAAATAAATCAAAAGTAATAATTAAATAAATTAAAGTAATAATAATAATAATAATAATAATTACTATTATATTTTAAAAATATAATAATAATTATTAATAAAATAATATATAATTATTATAATAATAATAATTTAAATTCAAACTGTAGAAAATATAAATAGTCGATAAAGTAAATTATTAATTAAATTTATAACTTGCGATTATTATCAGCTCAATGTTCACAGCTCAAGGAAACACAACCGATACCGATACCGATAGTTGCACTCAAGCGCTCTCACTCAATATACACGGAATGCGTAACGGACAAAAGCAAATTCGCGCGCGCACTCTACATATATATATATACATACATACGTACATACATATATACATGTATTGCACAAAAGTGACACACGCGACACTATGATCACCACACTGCTTTCTTAAATCACTCAAACTATGTTATTAATGCACCATTGAATTAATAAATCACTCGCTCTTTTAAATAAATAACTGGCGATTATTATTAGTTCAATGGTCACAGCACAAGAGAATCACAACCGATACCGATACCGACACCGACCACGTTACACTCAATCGCTCACTCAAATTCGCGCGCGCATTCACATATACATATATATATATGTATTTCAGAAGAAATACACACGCGAAACTATGAATAATTCTCGGCTTTCTTAAATCACTGTATTTATCACTGCAGTCTATGTTTTTAATGTATCACTGAACTAATATATCACTCGGTATTGTATTAAAAGAAGATTAAATTAATTAAAAATTGATAAATTGATAAATTGCAAATCGTAATCGTAATCGCTCGGAATCGATGTAGAGTGTGTCAAAAGTAGCCACAAACTACAACTTTTCTCAGTCTGCATTCTGGCAGCTCCCATTTTCCTCTCTCACTCTCTCGCTCTCACGCAACAAGTTCAAGCCTGCCAGAGGCTGCTGCATTGCCCGCGGAATTTGAAATAAAATTCAAAGTCTTAATTTATACGATTTTTAAGGCGGAAAATGTTAAACATTTTAATAAAATGATAAAAAGCAGAAACTTATTAGATATATATGTGAGGAATGGGAAATATTAATAATTATAATTATTCATTTGCAGCTTTCAGTGCTCGGCAACGATGCAAAAGTAGTACTGCAAATGATCGCATGTCCCCTTATGCAATTTTATACATAGCAATCAGCTTTTGTACGACTTTATTGAAAAATGTGACGTCACAACGAATATTGCCATGTAAAAAAACATAATTAAATGTAAACACAATTATATTTTAATCTACTTGTATATTTGCATGTACATAAATAAAACATCAACATTTTCAATACATGATAACGATAACATTTTAAATTTAATTTAAAATTGTTGACTCATTTCTGTTCGGTACCCAAAAAAATGGGTACTATTCGAACAGTCTTTGTGCGCTTTCTTTGAACGCGGCTTGCATATAAACGTTTATATGCTGTCCCGCTCGCACGTTCATTTTGTTTTGCATGTGTAATTATTGAATTAAAAGTAATTCTTAAATATCTCCTTTATTTATAGATCAATCGCTTTGAAATTTCTTCTATGCTCCTCTACATTTTGAGTGTTCTCTCCAAACGGGAACAAAATTTCTGTCTGAGGCATAGGAGGGTATGGAATACCGAATCGACAAATTTTGTTTCCTCTAACTTCTCGCTTGCAAGAATGTCCGTGATTGTGAGTTTGATACTCCAGAAATGGACGAACTTCTTGGCAAGTAGTATCAGTTGTGATAAACTGATCAATAAATGACTTGATAGGTTGAATACTAGATTCATCATTTAAGTCGAGCTTTGGGGCATCTTTCAGCCAAAATATGCCATGTACATGTGGAGAGCCTCTTTGCTGAAACTCAACTCGCCAATAAAACTGAATGACCCTATGGCTACCAAAAACACCGCCATCTTGCTTCATTGTTTTTAAAAGCTCCCTATATCTATGCTCAAAATACCTAGCACATGTTACAGGATCCGCTCTAATAAGACGGGCTTTTGTATCAAAACTTAAATTTGATGCAGCTTCTTCTGTTATAGTTTGCTTATCTACATTATAAGATAGCAAGACTAAAAGCTCCGTCCACTTAGTCTCTGCTGCTGAAAATGTTATGAAAAAGGTAGGCAGACCAATCTGTCTGATCATAGCCATAACTTTTTTCTTTTCAGCTTCCCAATGGGCAGGAGAAGTGCGAATACCCTTTAACATTCTAAAGCCATCATCGTGTCTAATTAAAGATTCTATGTGATCCTCACTAAGGGCGTTTGCAGCCGAAATGCCATGAGTAGCGCTATGCTTTCGTAAGCAAATAGAAGTATTATTCCTAATTTTAATCATTTCTAACTTTTTATAGTTAAGAAATAATTTGTCAGCTCTACAACCTCTCCTATCACTATTCCTGAGTTCTGATCTTACTATGGTTGTAAAACTTTCCTGACACTTTCTTTTATTGCCAGCAAATATAGTTGGAAACGCCAACTCCTCAAAATCGTCATCCTAAATCATATCTAATGGACGCTGACCTTCTCCAGGGGCAATAATAATTCTTTGCATGGCAACATTTTCTGTAGGGACATTTTCTAAAAGGGTTTCCTGACCTCCTGGGTTAATATTTTCCTCCTCTATATTATTTTGCTCATTTAAATTAGATCGTGCAGATCGTTCTAATAATTCTGTAACTAAATTCCTATCATCAGCTGATGCTACAAAAGGAACAGCCGTATCATTATTTGGAAACGTGGCCAACCACTGTTCATCAACAGTGACATGGTGTTTCATATACAGCTCTGTGTTCACTAGAAACCGAATTGCTTCAGCAATTTTGAATGGTCTGATGGTTTCAGCCATAAAATCATGGTTGTATTCCAATTTCCGTTTCAAGTGAAGTTGAATTACATCAGCTTGATCAAACGCTCTTGGAAGTAACGTTACAACATTGGCCACTGGAATTGGCATATTTACCACTGCTCCTTTAATGGCATTTTGGCGACCATATCCCAGAGTCTTAATTGTCATAAAAGGAAGACGTGGAGAAATAAGTCTTTCTTCTAACGGCGTTAAGCCTATCAAACTTTCATGAAGCTTTGGAAAATCAAGTCCATTTGCTATTGAAGCTCTTGGTTTTTTGCCTTTTTGAATGTCTGTAGTGCAAGTCTTGCAAAAACTATATTTATTATCCGTTGGGGATACAGATGCAAGATTTAAGAAATTTGAACTACTTGGAAGCTCAAATTTGCTTTCAATAGTTGCACGTGAAAGCTTTGTAATACTTTTTTTAAACCATAATCCCTTGCAGCAAAAGCAGACGTGGGTGGGCCCTTCCTTGACGTTTTTGTTAAATTCGGCTATCATTTTATTTAAGCTATTGTTTCTACGCTGAGATTCTCTATCTTCCGGAAGGATATTCACTCGATTCTGCCTATTTCGTGTCGCATTTCTCCTATTCTCTGCTGCTCTATTTGGACTATTGCTTCTATACTGACTAACTCTTTGCGACACATTCAAATTAGCTTCAATGGCCCGCTGCCTTGCTAGTATTCGAGCACTTCGCCTAGCATTTGTATTGCTTGCTTGCTCTATAATCCTGCGAATGCGATTACCTCTAATCACAGCCCTTTGACTTCTATCCCTTTCATTTTCTAAAATTCTTCTATTCAAATCTTGACGCTGTGAAGCCCGCCGAGCTCTGTCTTCTTCTCGTTCTCTTTCCCGAAATTCTGGGACTTGTCTGTGCAACTGGTGTTGCAAGGTATTGGCTGCTTGCTCCAATTCTCTAACTGGAGTATCCGCCCTTCGAGAAGCATGGGCTAAATTGTCGTTTAGCCTTTCTCTTTCTCGAAATTCTAGATCTAGTCTGTGCAACTGGTGTTGCAAGGTATTGGCTGCTTGCTCCAACTCTCTAACTGGAGTATCAGCCCTTCGAGAAGCATGGGCTAAATTGTCGCTTAGCCTTTCTCTATCTCGAAATTCTGGGACTTGTCTGTGCAACTGGTGTTGCAAGGTATTAGCTGCTTGCTCCAACTCTCTAACTGGAGTATCAGCCCTTCGAGAAGCATGGGCTAAATTGTCGCTAAGCCTTTCTCTGTCTCGAAATTCAAGATCTTGTCTGTGAATAGCGTGCTCTAAGCTGTCTCTTTGTCGTTCTCTGTCCCGAAATTCTGGATTTTGTCTGTGCAACTGGTGTTGCAAGGTATTAGCTGCTTGCTCCAACTCTCTAACTGGAGTATCAGCCCTTCGAGAAGCATGGGCTAAATTGTCGCTAAGCCTTTCTCTGTCTCGAAATTCAAGATCTTGTCTGTGAATAGCGTGCTCTAAGCTGTCTCTTTGTCGTTCTCTGTCCCGAAATTCTGGATTTTGTCTGTGCACCTGGTGTTGCAAAGAATTAGCTGCCTGATCAGTAATCCTGAGTATTCTACTACTTCTTCTAAGTTGATGTCTTATATTATCCCTAACCCTTTGAACTTGATTATATTCTTCATTTTCCCTACGCTCTCTTTGAGATAAAGCATTATCTTGTCTCTCACGTTCAGCGTATTCGGAATCTGACCTATTCAAATTGTTCCTATTTTGTTGTCTCCTAGACCTAGCGGAAGCTGACAATCTTTTCTGCCTTGGCATTTTAATAAAATATGAAAATATTTAAATATAGAAATATATATGTAAAATAAAATAAGATATGAAAATATATAAAATATTAAAGTCAATAAAATGTAATAAATAATAATAATAATAATAATTGGTATTATATTTGCAAAATAATAATATTTGATATTATATTTTAAAAATATAATAATAATTATTAAAGTTTATTAATATTGTTTATAATAAAATAAAGAAAATATAAAATTTGGAAATAATAAAAATATATAGAAATAAATCAAAAGTAATAATTAAATAAATTAAAGTAATAATAATAATAATAATAATAATTACTATTATATTTTAAAAATATAATAATAATTATTAATAAAATAATATATAATTATTATAATAATAATAATTTAAATTCAAACTGTAGAAAATATAAATAGTCGATAAAGTAAATTATTAATTAAATTTATAACTTGCGATTATTATCAGCTCAATGTTCACAGCTCAAGGAAACACAACCGATACCGATACCGATAGTTGCACTCAAGCGCTCTCACTCAATATACACGGAATGCGTAACGGACAAAAGCAAATTCGCGCGCGCACTCTACATATATATATATACATACATACGTACATACATATATACATGTATTGCACAAAAGTGACACACGCGACACTATGATCACCACACTGCTTTCTTAAATCACTCAAACTATGTTATTAATGCACCATTGAATTAATAAATCACTCGCTCTTTTAAATAAATAACTGGCGATTATTATTAGTTCAATGGTCACAGCACAAGAGAATCACAACCGATACCGATACCGACACCGACCACGTTACACTCAATCGCTCACTCAAATTCGCGCGCGCATTCACATATACATATATATATATGTATTTCAGAAGAAATACACACGCGAAACTATGAATTATTCTCGGCTTTCTTAAATCACTGTATTTATCACTGCAGTCTATGTTTTTAATGTATCACTGAACTAATATATCACTCGGTATTGTATTAAAAGAAGATTAAATTAATTAAAAATTGATAAATTGATAAATTGCAAATCGTAATCGTAATCGCTCGGAATCGATGTAGAGTGTGTCAAGAGTAGCCACAAACTACAACTTTTCTCAGTCTGCATTCTGGCAGCTCCCATTTTCCTCTCTCACTCTCTCGCTCTCACGCAACAAGTTCAAGCCTGCCAGAGGCTGCTGCATTGCGCGCGGAATTTGAAATAAAATTCAAAGTCTTAATTTATACGATTTTTAAGGCGGAAAATGTTAAACATTTTAATAAAATGATAAAAAGCAGAAACTTATTAGATATATATGTGAGGAATGGGAAATATTAATAATTATAATTATTCATTTGCAGCTTTCAGTGCTCGGCAACGATGCAAAAGTAGTACTGCAAATGATCGCATGTCCCCTTATGCAATTTTATACATAGCAATCAGCTTTTGTACGACTTTATTGAAAAATGTGACGTCACAACGAATATTGCCATGTAAAAAAACATAATTAAATGTAAACACAATTATATTTTAATCTACTTGTATATTTGCATGTACATAAATAAAACATCAACATTTTCAATACATGATAACGATAACATTTTAAATTTAATTTAAAATTGTTGACTCATTTCTGTTCGGTACCAAAAAAAATGGGTACTATTCGAACAGTCTTTGTGCGCTTTCTTTGAACGCGGCTTGCATATAAACGTTTATATGCTGTCCCGCTCGCACGTTCATTTTGTTTTGCATGTGTAATTATTGAATTAAAAGTAATTCTTAAATATCTCCTTTATTTATAGATCAATCGCTTTGAAACTTTCAGGGTCGTTTAATAGGCTTACTTCTCAACTGGTTGTTCAGTTAGGGAGTGCTACCTTTAAAAATGCGCCTGTAAATGCTTTTGTGCGATTTGTGGGCGAAGGGGGAGTGGCATCCAAAATTTAAAACAAACTTGATATGCGTACGGTATTCAGGAATCTACATACCAAGTTTGAAGTCTCTAGCTCTTATAGTCTCTGAGATCGACGCGTTCAAACAGACGGACAGACAGACAAACAGACAGACGGACAGACGGACAGACAGACGGACACGGCTAAATCGACTCGACTGTTGATCCTGATCAAGAATATATATACTTTATGGGGTCTGCCACGCTTCCTTCTGCCTGTTACATACATTCTGCCAAATGCATTATACCCTTTTTTGCCCATTTTTAATGGGCACAGGGTATAAAAACGGTCAACTGTTATTTGCGAGCTCTGGAATTAATGTAGAGTAAGCTAGTGTGAGTGAGCTTTGCATGCTTGGCACTATTCCCCTTCTTTTCATAGAACAAACGATAATGAGAGAACATAAATGAAACAAAAGAAAATTGCAAAGACACAATAAAAATTACATGCTTTGGTTTTTTTTGGCCATAGACATGGATGGCGGCTGAGATGGATGATCGTTTGCTTTGCGACGAAATTGTGGCGGTTCGATTCCCGGTGTGGTCAATTCCTTTTGTTCATTTATATTAAATTTGGCCTTGTGGAGTTGATTTTGAGTTTCCATACATTTAGTTACTCTTTTCACAAAATTAAAAAAAAACAAGTGGGAAAGATTATAGTCGAGATCCCGACTATAGGATACCCGTTACTTATTTCATTTCAATATATATAAAAGTGCTTTATAGAAAATTTTTTTAAGAAAAAGAGATTTTAGAGAAATAACTATTCTAACTAAAATATATTATTATATGGTCTAACTCCCCTATTGGGCCATGCCTTGTTGCTCAAATTGCCTCCTCGCCACGCGCTTTAGTTTGCCACCCAAAGGGTATTAGGTGACAATCCAGGAGGAACCACGTGGAGTTAGTGCGTCGACTTGAGAATAGCAGGGACCAAGGATCATGCTGGCAATGAATGCAATAAGTCATTTTGCCTTGTATGTTATCACCCATCCTCCCTCCTAACAAATAACCATATAATAATAATAAGTAAATAAATAATAAATAAAAAGTTTGCTTAATAAAAATTTGCTTTAATATTACTTAGCTTTGAATACACCGTTAAGAAATTTGTTCAGATATTTATAAATACGTATTTAATTTTTCTAAGGTGGAAGCTCAGTTGCAGTGACTATAATTCCGCTATGATAACTATATAATAATATAATAATAAATAAATAATAAAAAGTAAATAAAAAAGTTTGCTAAAAAAAAAAGATTGAACTATTAAGTAAACAGTTGTTGTGTCAACTTCTTCAGGCTAACAACGACTTTTGGTTACAACTGCTTTATATTAGCAACTGCTTCAGGTTTAAATCAAGTAGCAACTGCTTCAAGTAAAAAAAAAAATCCTGCTAGTTTGAAATCAATTTAAACCTTTCTGGCTTACAAAATACTGTATGAGATTTATTATGCAAAAACGAAAATTGTGTCTTTTGTTGGTTTATTGTCAATATGACATCTCCAACAAGCAACAACACTTGCATAAATGCAAATAGCATGGATTCTCCATCTTCAGAACCGTTTCTGCTAGTTGACCAGCATTTCAAACTTAATGTCATCTTTTTGTCGCTTAAATCATTTGGGAATTATTTGGCTCAATAATGAAAAAAAAGTTTGGATGCCATGGTGTGTTGCTGTTACTTAGTTGAAAACCTCATAAAGTTGATTTTAAACAAACTTTCAATCTCTTTGGTTAGCCACCTGACATCCTCAATGGAACAGGTGACATGACTCAACCATAATATATAATAGTAACAGATATCGGTTATTACCACAAAAAACTAATTATATGTAAAAGTGTAAGTGTGGTGGTTTTTCGCGATTTGCGGGGGCGGTGGCTTAAATTTGAAACAAACTTGATCTGCGTGGGGTCAATTAAATTCTGTGTCCCAAATTTGGTTACTCTATCTCTTATAGTCTCTGAGATCCTTGAGTTTATACAGATCCAACAAAAAAAACCTCTACACGAGGTAAAAGTCTAGTGACGAAAGCAATTTTTAGATCCAAAATTTCTGATATCCAATTGTGTGACGAGCTAAATTCAGTTTATTATAAAAACTTTAAATAAAAATAAAAATTATTAAAAAAAAAAAAAAACACGAAAATTGGCATTGTGCACTGTGCTTAAAAAGGGAGAGCTTCTTTGTACATAAAAATTACTTTTTGCATATAACACAACGGCCCCATTAGCTGCGATCGTTTAAATTTCTCCCCTCCCACTTACACCCCCGTATCTCATGAACCAGGTGAGTTACAAAAAGTTTTAGTATGCCATTTTGTAAGTTAGGACTCAACCTTTCGATCGGTATATAACTCGATCTGATCGGACAGTCGTAGCAAATTTTCCAAATTAGCTGTATATATTGCTAGTCGCCTTTCGCACCCTTCGTGCTGCTTTCGTCACTAGAGCGAACTGCCGTTCGCAGTGATAGACGACCGGTTTTTCGCGAATTACGGTCATGGCAGGAGGCGGGTCAAAAATTTAAAACAAACTTGACCTGCTAAAACGCCTTTGTGATCTACGTGTGAAAGTTTGGTTACTCTATCTGTTATGGTCTCTGAGATCTAGGCGCTCACACGGACAAACAGACGGACATAGCTATATCGACTCGGCTGTTGATGATGTTCAAGAATATATGTACTTTATTGGGTCGGAGATGCTTCCTTCTCCCTGTTACATACATTCCAACGAACACAATATAACCTTATACTTATTAAAATACAAGTTGTTAAAAAAGTACAAGTACACGGCTCTACCATCAGAGCCATCGCAGCATCATATTTTCGGGTGGCAATATCAATCATTTTTTTTCGTTATCAGTTTTGCACGTTTCTTTTGTTTCAATTATGACTCGCTCGTTAAAAGAAAAGCGCTATACATGTAAGTATGATATTGATATGCGAGCACATATACATACATGTGCAAATAAAGCTATTTATAGAACCAAATTCGTTTTGCTGCTAATTAATGGTACAGATTGCAAAATGTGCATCACATAAAATTATTGATTAAGTATGTAAAGTATTCATTTAAAAAGTATGTAATTATTAAATAACACTAGGCAACAGCCAAAAAATTACACGAACCAAACCCACATTTTTGGATAGATTTGGGGCCAAAAACGACGAAAAACATTTTTTTTTTTTTTTCTATGGTGAAATTTTTTTTTTAGAATTTTTAAAAAATCTGGCTTTTTTTTCGTACTTTTTTTCAGAGGTGCGCCGACTTATGTCATCATTACTCGAGAATGACTAAACCGGTTTTCAAAAGCTTTACTATTTCTGAAAGTCAATGAATATATCTATAATTCATTAATACAAAGTTTTGGATTTAAACTTAGAGTTTAAGAGATATCAATTTTTGAATTAAGAAAATTATGATTTTTTTAAAGCTTTTTTTTTAGCTTTTTTTACTTTAAAATACGAGGAAAAGTCGAAAAAAATTTATTACATTTTGTCTTTAATTTTATTTGCATAGCTGCATTAATTACGCGTCGTTAAAGATAAGTCTTATCAAAATCTGTGGAGGGACAGAGATATAATATTTTTTTGTGTGTAGGCATGTTTTTGTCGACTTTGATGACTTCTTTGTAGAGCAGCATGACCTTTAGTATGAAAATTTTTTGTGATTTTTAAGATATCTTCACCAATCTCACACAATATCAAATTGTTGTTATTTTACACATTTTGACCAAATTTGGTTCAAATCGGTCTACTATATCATATAGCTGTCATAGGAACGATCGTTTGAAAATCAAGGTTTAGTATTAAAAAGTTTTTTGTTTTTTGAGATATTTTAACCAATCTGACAGAATATGCATTTAAGATGGTCATCTGAACTATTAAATTTTTTTATATATATATAGCTATATTAATTACCAATCGTTGCGTATGTTTACCGTTAAAATCTATGGAAGGACGGCTAAGTTATTAGTATATTGACAATAAAACAATTTTTACGCAAAGGTAGATTTTCGACTGACCGGTCCCATGGAAGCTATATGTTATAGTGATCCGATTCCAACCAAATTTGGACAGGTTGTATAAGGCAATAGAAGGCTTATAACTTGTATGTTTTGAACAGATAACTTTAGAAACAAAAAAGTTTTTCATACTAAAGGTTGCTTATCGACCGTTCGTATCGATTGTTCCTATGGCAGCTATATGATATAGTGGTCCGATTTCTACCAAATTTGGTAAGGATGTAATGGGCAATTAAAGATACCCAATTTATGAGATTTATTGAGATTTCTCCAAAAACAAAAAAGTTTTTTATACTAAAACATGATTTTCTACCGATCGGTCCTATGACAGCTATATGATATAGTGGACCGATTTGAACCAACTTTGGTCAGGATGCATAAGACCAACTTATATGCATATTCTATCAGTTTAGTTAAGATATCTTAAAAAACACAAAAGTTTTTTATACTAAAACTTGTTTTTAGACCGATCGGTCCTATGGCAGCTGTATGATATAGTAGACAGATTCGAACCAATATAAATAAAGATGTAAAGGACAACAAAGAGTACACAATTTGTGAGTTCGATTAAAATATCTTAGAAAATAAAAAAGTTTTTCATACTAAAGGTGAATTTTCGACTGATCGTTCCTATGGCAGCTATATTAAATAGTGATCCGATTTGAACCAATTTTGGTAGGGATACATACCACATTACTAAATACATAACCAGCAAGATTGGATGATATATCTCAAAAAACAAAAAACTTTTTCATACTAACCCTTGTATTTCTAACGATCGTTCCTATGGCAGCTATATGATATAGTAATCCGATTTAGACCAAATTTGGTCAGGGTGTATGAGACAGTCCCAAATACACTATCTGTGAGTTTGGTTAAGATATCTTAAGAAACCAAAAAGTTTTTCATACTAAATGTCATGCCGCTCTACAAGGAAGTCATGAAATTCGACAAAAACATGCCTAGACAAAAAAAATAATACATCGCCGTCTCTCCACAGATTTTGATAAGACATATCATAAACGATGCGTAATTAATGCAGCTATGCAAATAAAATTAAAGACAAAATGTAATAAATTTTTTTCGACTTTTCCTCGAATTTTAAAGTAAAAAAAGCTAAAAAAAAAGCTTTAAAAAAATCATCCTTTTCTTAATTCAAAAATTGATATCTCTTAAACTATAAGTTTAAATCCAAAATTTTGTATTAATGAATTATAGATATATTCATTGACTTTCAGAAATAGTAAAGCTTTTGAAAATCGGTTTAGTCATTCTCGAGTAATGATGACATAAGTCGGCGCACCTCTGAAAAAAAGTACGAAAAAAAAGCCAGATTTTTAAAAAATTCTAAAAAAAAAATCTCACCATAAAAAAAAAAAAAAAAATGTTTTTCGTCATTTGGAGCCCCAAATCTATCCAAAAAAGTGGGTTTGGTTCGTGTAATAGACAAAAAGTTGAAAATTGTTGCCTAGTGTAATATGTAATTAATTTAATGCAATGAACAGAAAAAAAAATAATAAAAATTTTGTTCAAAACAAAGAGCCGTTTTGATCCCGAATCTAATGTATCCACAAATCGAATGCATTTCTGCAAGCTTTGTACCAAAATCTGGCCACTGCACGTACGCATGAGAAATATGAAGTTTGTAATTAATATCTTATGTATTTGTTATCCCATTGCAATGCACTTTTCAGGATGCATTATCAAAATTGTGTTTAGTGTGTGTGCAGATTTTGACATCTGTACCTATTAAATTGGCCTTGTACTTGGATATTTTAGTTTTTTGTCGATCACAGGATAATTGGGGGGCGTGGCAAAATTCTAACACAAACTTGATCTGCGAGCGCAACATAGCAGTATTTTCACCAAATTTGGTATCTCTATCTCTTATAGTTTTTGAGATGCTGGTGATTATTTTTTCTCCATATATCATATGTTCTCAAACTACTTCTCTGTTTATTAAACGATCTCGATGAAATTTTCAGCACATCTCAGGACTCGTCCCCCCATCCTGTGTGTTCTTGTTATTAGATTTTATATCATTTACGTGGGTTGGCGTGGGCGGTGCCAAATTTAAAAACAAACTTGGTATAGATCAACATCCTAGGAGTATTGTCACCAAATTTGGTTGCTCTTACTTTTATAGTCGCGGCGATAGGTTTAGGTTAGGTTAGAGCGGCTGTCGATTCTACGACTCACTTAGGCCACAGTTGGGCCCATTGTGGTACTGCGGATCTAGGGTTCCCTTCAACCTTTGTGGTGACATGTCACTCAGTAGGGCGTCCAGTTTGATAACTGAATAAATTTAGCGATTTTGCGCGGTGTAATTGAGGCAAGTTCACCTAAAGTGGAGAGAAAAGGTTTTCCCAGGGTGTGGAGTCTTCTATTACTCAATGCGGGACAAGAGCAGGTGAAATGTTCGGGTGATTCAATTTCTTCTTCGTCTCTGCAGCTCCTGCAGAAATCATTGTATGGGGCATTCAACCGTGTGGCGTGGATGCCTACCAGCCAATGTCCTGTCAGTGCTCTTACTACTGCAGAGCGGTCTGTTCTGCTTAGTTTACATAGAATACTAGAACGAGTCTTATTCAGGTGAGGCCAGGTTTGCCTCGCGACACGACAATGGTGTGTGTTTTGCCATCGGTCTTCGCTAACTGTTATAGATTGGGCTAGAAGTAGTAGCTTGCAGGTCCTCCTTGTCAGGAAGGAGGTGTACTGTTGTACCATTCCTGGCTAGTTCATCAGCTATACAGTTTCCTGTAATGTCCTGATGCCCTGGTACCCCTATTAGGGAAATGTCGAAATGCTCAGCCATCTCATGTAGAGATTTGCGGCAGTTCGAAACTGAGGTGGAATTAGTTGTGGTCGATTCTATAGACATGATAGCTGCTTGGCTGTCACTGTATATGCTAAAACGCCCCGAATTGACTTGGGATTCTCCTAGGAGTTTTAAGGCTTCATTTATAGCCAGGATTTCGGCTTGAAAGACGCTGCAATGGTCAGGTAGCCTAAAAGAGACCTGTATATTTAGATCCTGAGAGTATACCCCTCCACCCACTTGATTGTTCAACTTTGAACCATCTGTGTAGAAGGATATGGCCCCACTTTGTCCTGGGGTATGTGATGACCATTCCTCCCTGCGCGGAATGGTTGTTTGAAAGGGAGTTTCAATATGCTCAATTGGCATGCAGTAGTCGGTTCTGGAAGGAACTATTTGGTTGTCCTTAAGAATAGCGGAGTGTCCTGTTGAGCATTCTGTCCAAGAGTTAGAGTCTCTCAGTCGAATTGCTGTCATGGTGGCAATATTTTTGCTTACTTGCCTGATTGGCTGTATGTTAAGTATGGCGTCTAGAGCTTCGCCAGGTGTTGTGTTGAGAGCACCTGTGATGCACATTTCGGCCATCCTTTGAATTTTGTTCAGCTGTTTGTTTATGGACTGCTTTCTTAGGTCAGGCCAACATATTGCTATACGATACAGTAGTATCGGTCTGACTATAGCCAGTGGACGATATATGGCGACATGCCCCTTTTCAGGCCGATCGCTTTCCTGCAAGTGTAGAGTGCAACTGTTGCCTTTCTACATCTATCTTGCGTGTTAATTTTCCGGTCCAGCTTCCTGTCCAGAATTAAACCCAAGTATCTGGCGCTTTCGCTGAAGGAGAGGACGGAGTCTTTTATTTTTGGGGGTATTAGAGTTGGGATTTTGTATTTTCTAGAGAAAAGTACAAGTTCCGTTTTGGCTGGGTTTACTCCCAGGCCACACTCATCGGTCCAGGTGACCAGTTTTTGTAGCTTGACTGACATCAAGTCGCATAACAGCCTGTTGACTGCTAGGTTCCATAAAAGAGGAGATAGAACCCCTCCTTGAGGTGTTCCCCTACTGAAGAACCTGGAGAGTATTGAAGAGCCAAGTGTGGACGTTACGACCCTGCTTGTGAGCAATTGGTCGATGAGTCCCACTAGCCGGCTTTCAATCCCCAATTTGTCAGTGCTCCAGTGATAGCTTCCGGGACGACGTTGTTAAAAGCTCCCTCGATGTCTAGGAAGGCTATGAGGGAGTATTCAGTGAGCGAAAGGGATTTTTCTGTAGCGGCGACTACGGAGTGCAAAGCTGTTTCCGTCGATTTGCCTTTCCGATATGCGTGTTGAGAATTAGACAAGAGATGGGGGGGAATGGATGCTCTTAGATGAAGAGCCAAGAGTCGCTCGAAGGTTTTGAGCATAAATGACGACAGGCTGAACGGTCTAAAGTCCTTTGCTGTCGTATGGGATGATTTGCCAGCTTTTGGTATGAAAACTATTTTAGAGACTCGCCATGCGTCAGGGATATGGCCAGTTTTGAGAACTTCTAGAAAGATAGATTGTAGCCAGTTTATGGCTGTATCTCCTGCTTGTTGTAGTTGAGCAGGAAAAATGCCGTCTGGTCCAGGTGACTTAAACGGTTTAAAGCTGCTTATAGCCCAGGCTATATTGCGTTGGAATGATGGGCACCTCAGTAGGGGCTTGGTATCTACCTTGATTGGTTGCTTTGCAACCTGGAAGTGCTTTTTTAAGAGTACATCTAGAGACTCTTCGCTTGATGTAGTCCAGGTGTCATCCTCTTTTTTGAGGTATCCAAGTGTGGGGGCAGATTTCGATAAAATCTTCCTCAGTCTGGCCGCATCCGGTGTTGATTCGATGTCAGAACAAAAGTCTCTCCATGAATCTCTTTTGGCTTGTCGTGTCGCCTTTTTGTATGTTAAAAGGGCGTGTTTGTAATTGAGCCAAGATTCTTCTGCGTTAACAGCCTTGGCTTGATTGAAGAGGTTTCTCGAGCTCTTGCGAAGTTTTTGTAGGTTGGGATTCCACCATGGTGGTTTCTTTCCCCTTTTAGGTCTGCTGATGGGACAAGCAGCCTTGAAAGCAGAGTTGCAAGCCTTAGTAAAGGTTTCTACTAGGTAACTTAGTCGCTCTGTGGATTGAAGTCCTTCTGGTGCTACCTCTGGGATAGCCTGGAATATCACTCCACTTGACAGCCTCCAATTTGGCTCCTGGGTATACCTCGCCGATATTTGAGACTGCCGCTCTGTAGAGCTCTGCAGATCTCTCATCGTCGCAAGCTATCACCTTCACGCTACCCTGGTACCAGCCAACAGCTTTGCAGACTGGTGGTGGTCCAGGCTCCTGCTCCAGCATCTCGAAGCAGCGGGTGGCCAGTGCCGTCTCCACCCACTTCCATTGATTTTTGGGTATCCTACCTCCCGAATCGCCTCGGTCAAGAACCCCCTTGGCGATCTGGGCGAAGGATTTACCCAGCTGGACCCTCGATTTCTTGGCAGATGGGCCGGGAGTCTCCTGGGAGCGTTGCCTTTTTGCCTAACATATTTGTTTCTCACAAAATACATGTTCTTATTTCCACAACAACGGGTTGACCCACGGTTTGAACCCCCTCAGCGACGCCCATGGAACATGTCACCGTTATAGCGACGCTCGCGACTGATGTGCCGTTAGTTTTCGGCTCACCAACAACTGACTGGTGAGTACATGTGCCGTTAGTTTTCGGCTCACAAACAATTGACTGGTGAGTGCAGATGCCGTTAGTTTTCAGCTCGCAAATGATTGACTGGTGAGTGCATGTGCCGTTAGTTTTCGGCTCACAAACTATAAAAGGGCATGCAGTCACAGATGCGAGTCAGTCTTTTGAGAAGTAGCGAAGTTCGAAGGTAGAGATCTAATTGTCCTCGCGTTGTCAGGACCTAGCTTAGAATGTCCTCGCGTTGTCAGGATCCCCAGTCAATTGTCCTCGCGCTGTCAGGACCTAGTTCAGAATATCCTCGCGTTGCCAGGATCCCCAATCAATTGTCCTCGCGCTGTCAGGACCTAGTTCAGAATATCCTCGCGTTGCCAGGATCCCCAGTCAATTGTCCTCGCGCTGTCAGGACCTAGTTCAGAATATCCTCGCGTTGCCAGGATCCCCAGTCAATTGTCCTCGCGCTGTCAGGACCTAGTTCAGAATATCCTCGCGTTGCCAGGATCCCCAGTCAATTGTCCTCACGCTGTCAGGACCCAGTTTAGATATCCTCGCGTTGCCAGGATCCCCAGTCAATTGTCCCCGCGCTGTCAGGACCTAGTTCAGAATATCCTCGCGTTGCCAGGATCCCCAGTCAATTGTCCTCGCGTTGTCAGGACCTAGCTCAGAATATCCTCGCGTTGCCAGGATCCCCAGTCAATTGTCCTCGCGCTGTCAGGACCTAGTTCAGAATATCCTCGGGTTGCCAGGATCCCCAGTCAATTGTCCTCGCGCTGTCAGGACCTAGTTCAGAATATCCTCGCGATGCCAGGATCCCCAGTCAATTGTCCTCGCGCTGTCAGGACCTAGTTCAGAATATCCTCGCGTTGCCAGGATCCCCAGTCAATTGTCCTCGCGCTGTCAGGACCCAGTTCAGAATATCCTCGCGTTGCCAGGATCCCCAGCCAATTGTCCTCGCGCTGTCAGGACCTAGTTCAGAATATCCTCGCGTTGCCAGGATCCCCAGTCAATTGTCCTCGCGCTGTCAGGACCTAGTTCAGAATATTCTCGCGTTGCCAGGATCACCAGTCAATTGTCCTCGCGCTGTCAGGACCCAGTTCAGAATATCCTCGCGTTGCCAGGATCCCCAGCCAATTGTCCTCGCGCTGTCAGGACCTAGTTTAGAATATCCTCGCGTTGCCAGGAGCCCCAGCCAATTGTCCTCGCGTTGCCAGGACCCCGTGAAGACATTCCCGAGTTATATTACCAGGATTCCCCCCCCCCCCCCCCCCAGGACCGGCGGAACACGCCGCACTATAGCCGACGACCATGGATCGACTCGGCAGGACGACGACTGGACCAAACAGGATATACCAGCATAATCAATTTACATAACCATTTCCTTTGTACAATTAAGAGTCGGCGTCGAAGTCGCAAATAAACCACATCATTGAAATATTGAAAATATATCTGAGTTCTTATTTATTCGCAAGTGCTGCAAAATATAAATTTGTTGCACGAAACCCACAACGGCGACCGAGTTAGCCCGGTGAAGCTTTTAGGATCGTTACAGTTTTTTATATTGTAACGAATGTAATAACCTCGTTTCGTCACTGGCGGTTGGTCGAGCGGATTTTATATTTGATGTGGGAGAGTTGCCGCGTAAATCACGGGTCAACTGGGCAGTTGGAGCGGGCAAAAACACAAAAACTACTAAAACGCAATGTTTAGATTTAGGATGTCGTTTATTTTCAATGATTTTAGATAACTTTTATTATTGGCAAAGCACCGGCTTGATCGCGGTTCAAAACGGAAGAGAAGAGAGAGAAAAAGATAGAGGAAGTTGGCATGTTCTCAGCTTGCAGGGTCGCTCCTGAGCTTAGCTTGTGTGACCGTTCGGTCGCCAACAGCTGATGAGTGAACAGCGGACTGTTTTACTCGTATTGGCAACTCGTTACATAGGTGGCAACCTTGAGCTGCTATGGCAATGTTGCCATTTTCGTTACATTACCCCCTTCTAAAACTCAAGCCTCCTGGCTGAGTACGTCCGGTGTTGATCCATGGAAGCGAGCTAGGCGGTTAACGTATATGGTCTTTGTTGCGCGTTTTTCGGGTAGCCGCACTTCGTATACCAAGTCGGAAAGTTGACGAACCACTACGGCCGGCCCGACCCAATCAGACTGCAGCTTCGGGCATCGTCCCACTCTACGGGTAGGAGCATAGACCCAGGTTGCGTCACCGACGGAGAATTCCAAAGGATAGGCGCGAGGGTCGTATCGTGCTTTGTTAGCCGTAGCGGCCGCTGTGAGTTGTTGCCTCGCTGTCTGGTGAGTTTGACGGATGCGTTCCTGTAATTGTTCCACGAAGAAAGGGTAGCTACTCGGGTCCGGTGATGGTCGGCCATATAACAGCTCCGTGGGCAAACGTAGTTCGCGTCCCAGCATTAGTGCAGACGGCGAGAATCCAGTGGCTTCATGCGGCGCAGAGCGGTAGGCCCAAAGCGCTAGAGGCAAAAGCTCATCCCAATCTCGTTGATCCGTGGCAACGAATTTAGCCAAGTAGTCCAGAAGTGTCCTATTAAATCGTTCCACCATGCCGTCCGATTGCGGATGCAATGGAGTGGTTCGCGTTTTCTCGACGTCGAGGATGCGTAGGCATGCCTGGAACACCTCAGATTCGAAGTTCCTTCCCTGATCCGAATGCCAGACGAACGGGACTCCAAATCGGCAGAAAACTTCTTTAACAAGAGCCTGGGCCACAGCAGTTTGGTTGGGCAGTGCCAGACACTCCGGCCATTTCGTGAAGTAGCACATGACGACGGCGATATATCGGTTGCCTCGAGCTGTCGTGGGCAGGGGACCCAAGATGTCAATAGCCAGGCGTTCGAAGGGCGCGCCGACGGCACTGGGTTTGATCATGCCAACTGTTCTCCGGGCGGGGCCTTTTCGAGCATTGCACACGAGGCATCGAGCGCACCAAAGAGTCACGTCAGAGGTCTGGCCTATCCAGTAATAGCGTCTCTTGATCTTGGCCAGAGTCTTTTTGATGCCGAAGTGTCCACCAGTGGTTGAATTGTGCGCGCCGCGAAGAGTCTCCTCTCGAAGTGCTCGGGGTACTACTACCACTGCAGCGCCCAATTTGGACTGGACCATCAACACATCTTGATCCAGATATAAGTTCGAGTACATATGCCAGTAAGCCTTTAACTCCGGATCTTCTCCCCGTAGAGCATCTTTGGGTGGTCTTACTTCTTTGGCCAACCATGAGATTACCACAGCGAGGGCGGGATCGTTCCTCTGATGTTGGGCGTAGTCTTCTGACCGGATTTGCATAAACATGACATCTTGCCCATCCTGTTGTTCAGCTCTTTCACATAGGCGGCATTCTCCACAAGGTCGACGAGATAGGGCGTCCGCATTACCATGGTGGTGTCCGCTGCGATGTTGGATTTCCAAATGGTATTGCTGCAAGCGCTCGATCCACCTCGCGAGCTGTCCCTCTGGGCATTTAAAGTTGAAGAGCCATCGCAGGGATGCATGATCAGTCCGGAGCAAGAACTTGCGACCAAAGAGGTAGTGATGGTAATGTTTGATGGCTAGCACTACTGCCAACAATTCCCTTCCAGTAACGCAGTAGTTTCGTTCGGCGGCGCTGAAGGTTTTACTGTAATATTCCAACACGCGCTCCTGCCCGTTTTGTTCTTGGCTGAGGACTGCGCCAGCGCCATGATTCGAGGCATCGGTATCGAGGACGGTCCGGACGGTGTCCGGATCCGGGAAACTAAGAATGGGCGAGGTAGTCAACTTTGCCTTTAGGAGATCAAATGATAATTGAGCCGCAATTGACCACGTAAATATGCGGCGGGCTTCCGTGAGCTCGTGCAACGGTCTGGCTATGGTGGCAAATCCTTGAATGAACTTTCGGTAATACGAACACAATCCAACAAACGATCGCACGTCTTTCTGGTTACGTGGTTGCGGCCAATCTACTACTTTGCTGATCTTATCGGGACACGCCTTCAGGCCGTGGTGGCTGACAATGTGGCCCAAGTATTTGACTTCCGGGCGGAAAAAGTAGCACTTGTTTGGGCTTAACTTCAGACCAGCTTTCGCCAGTCTCTCGAACACTTCCTTAAGGTGAGTCAAGTGTTCCTCTGCCGTGCGGGAGTGCACGAGGATAATGTCATCCAAGTAAACCAGTGCCGATTTCCAAGTGACGCCAGAGAACAGACCGTCCATTAGGCGCTCGAAGGTGGCAGGGGCGTTGGTCAGCCCAAACGGCATGACATTAAACTCGTATAGTCCAGCATAGCAGGCAAATGCGGTCTTGGGCCGTGACAGTTCATCCATCTCGACCTGCCAATAGCCACTCTGCAAGTCCATCGTCGAGAACCAGCGAGAACCATGTAGGGTGGTCAAGATGTCATCCATCTTCGGCAAGGGATACGAATCCTTCAAGGTGACGTCATTGAGGCGGCGATAGTCGACACAAAATCGTGTGCTACCGTCCTTTTTCCGCACCAAAACCACCGGCGACGCCCAAGAGCTACTAGACGGTCGGATCACATCTCGCGCTTGCATGTCTGCAACCAAATTTTCAACCTCTGCCTTTCGTGATAATGCTAAGCGACGTGGAGCCTGTTTGATGGGTCGCGCCGACCCTGTGTCGATGATGTGTCGAGCCAAGTTGGTGCGTCCAGTGTCGTCCTCTCGTTGAGAGAATACGTGACCGTAGCTACTCAGCAGATGAGTTAGCCGGCTGCGAAGCTCAGGAGTTAAGTCCGCTGCGGCCATAGTTTGCCAGTCAATAGAAACGGGCAACTCGTTCGCCTTTGCCTCTGAGCAGACATCCACGGGCTCTAGCTGACCAAATATGGTGAGCGCTGGGAGGCGGATTTCTTGATCGCTGAGATTCAACAAGCGTAGGGTAGTCATACGATCCGCAGTATCAAACTATGCTGCTACCCAAGACTACCTCGATAGGGAGTTGAGAATAACTGCCGCGTTCCAACACAGTTACGGATGTTTGATCTGACGATGTGCATTCAATCTGCAAGTGTGTGTCGCTGTATGGCGGAATACTCGTGGCTGCCGTCGAATAGAGTAGACTGCTCGGCTGAGCACTTGGTACATGCAGCGGTATTGAACCCCAGTCGAACTTGACGAGCAAAGCTTTTAAGTCCACAGTGGCTTGATGTCGTAGCAGAAAATCAACTCCGAGGAGGCTGGGTATCTTGCCGTCTACTAGGAGGAATTCACGCTCGACCGGTCGGCCGGCAACTATCATGCTGACTTCACTATGAGCTGTAGCCACAAACTGTTCCGCTGACGGACCCTGGAGCATAACTCGACAAGGTGTTGCGGGCAACGGCTTCGGCAAAGCGCTTCGGTTCAACATGGAGACTACTGCGCCGGTGTCGACGATCAAACGTACTGGATGGTTCTGTAAAATAAGTAGGCAATGTAAATGGCGATCGCCGAGGGCGCTTACAGAGTACGTAGCTTTAAGGAGGGGCATGTTAATACCCCCGTGGTGTGGTTCCAGGGACTCGTCGTGTCTTTCCGTTCCTCCAGCGAGTCTAGGATCGTCGTCTCCGTGTGAGGGTTGCGACTCAGGTGACTCCTTGTGCTCCAGCGGCGGCTCCTCAAACAAGCGGGCCAGGACGGGCTCAACTTCGAATGAAGGAGCCATATGTCCGGCTTCCGGCAACTCGACGCAAAGATTACTCGAGGTGAGGCGCTCTGGCCGATTCCACACATAAGAGAGACCATGGGCGGGCTCTAAGGGCGACGTGTCCGTATCCTCTGCTACTGTGACGGAAGTTTCATCTATTCTGGTAGGCCTTAGGAACTTTTCACTAACTTCGATGGGGCTTGGTGGATTCGGCGCTCTATGTTCGAATCCACCGGCATCTCCGGCCAACCTCCGCCCCGGGAGATTGGTGGGTTCTAGTTTCCCGACGTAAGCGGAGCCTGAGCTTGCTCAACGTCGTTCGCGGCTCTTTGACGGGACCGTCTGCCTCTTCTTCTTGAGGGCGATGCTTGCGGGGGCTCGTCGACTTCCGTAGCTACGCTCAGTATGGTACCGGTAACAGGCCGACGTGCTTCGACAATTTGAACGAGTTCCAGAGCACTCGCGAGATTAGGCGGGTCAACCATCATAAGCTGCGGCTGATAGGTGGTTTCTCGAATGCCGTCTATGAAGCGTTGTACCACTATGCTGTCGTAAGTTTCGGGTGGCAGGCCGCTAAAAGCAGCTCGTCCCAAACAATCCAATTGCCATGCAAAATCTGCTAGTGACTCCTTGGGTCCTTGCCGACGACTCTGAAACAACTGATAGCTCGTTCGGGCACTCAGCGTGAATTGTCGACGCATCGTAAAATATCTGAGCCCTGCCCCGTAAGCTGGCATACAGTCTCCGGCATTTACGGCGCTCAGACCAGCCTTGTTCAGCGGCCATGCCGTCCAAGAGGCGTGAAAACTCGCTCCAAGGTCGGTTTCCATCGTACTGAGGCAGTGATTCCATTTCGATAGGTTCATAGCGGATCCCTGGAACAGCAGGTTCGATATTGATAGATCTGGTAGCCACATGTTGATCACAAGCTGGTGCGACGGCGCTGGTCTTCACACTCTCCGGCGGTGAATCGTCTGGTGGTAAACTCGAGTTATTTCTATGGTTGCCCTCGTGTCTGGTCACCGAGGTTATCTGCGGTGTGCTGCACGCCACTTGATCAACGGTGGTCTCCGCAGCAGTGGTATCGAAAGCTTGTTCCTTCTGACCGCATCCCATGGTGCGCTCAAAAGATGTCCACATCCGTTCGAACTTTTCTTCAAAAGTGCGGGTCCATGCCGTCATTCGCACTTGCAATTCCTGTTGCTGCGCCGCTACCGTGGCTACGGCATCGGCTATGTGCTGCTGCTCGGCCTCCGCTGGGCTATCATCCTCTTCACCTGTTTCTTTTCGCGGCGGCGCTTTTGCCTGCTGCTGCCACGCTAGGGCTGACACCTGACACCAATGTAACGAAAGTAATAACCTCGTTTCGTCACTGGCGGTTGGTCGAGCGGATTTTATATTTGATGTGGGAGAGTAAATCACGGGTCAACTGGGCAGTTGGAGCGGGCAAAAACACAAACTACTAAAACGCAATGTTTAGATTTAGGATGTCGTTTATTTTCAATGATTTTAGATAACTTTTATTATTGGCAAAGCACCGGCTTGATCGCGGTTCAAAACGGAAGAGAAGAGAGAGGAAGTTGCCATGTTCTCAGCTTGCAGGGTCGCTCCTGAGCTTAGCTTGTGTGACCGTTCGGTCGCCAACAGCTGATGAGTGAACAGCGGACTGTTTTACTCGTATTGGCAACTCGTTTCATAGGTGGCAACCTTGAGCTGCTATGGCAATGTTGCCATTTTCGTTACAATATTTTTCTTGTTATTTTGTATGTTTAAATTTGTATTGTTTATAGAGTTCATGTTTTGATTCCCACGAGTTGCGGAGAAAGGGTGGTCCGCCTGCACAGAGATCTGACTATGCAGGTAAGGCTATCACGACCGGAGGGCGCCAGGTATCCGGCCGCTCCGTTTACGACTGGGCTATTTTTGGTAAGGGCCACCAGCCAGGCTGACTATCGGCACGGGTCGCATGACACCTTAGTCCGGCCCTCGTTACCTCAGAATATGACAGGAGCTTTAGGCATGCATTAAAACTATTTAGGAGCCATTTTACATGTCTTCGACAAATGTCTTGGCTAACACCAGAACCATTGGAGTGTTATTACCAGTCGGCACCCTCGTGGAGGGTTCAGTCGAGGGTTTTTGCCGACCGTTGCGGAGATATATGTGTTCAAAGTTCTGTACCATAATTGACACGAATCTAATAGGCTCTAGTACCCTTTTTTGGGTACCGAGTTAAAAATGCCATTGAGTTTGTTGTCGGTGGATAGTGTACAAAGGCAGCTGAAGAATTTAAAAAAAAAAAAAAAAAAACAACAACAGCAGCAGCAACAACGAGAAAAGAAAAGAAACATATTACATGACTCCAAGATACGTCATATACTGTGAAATAAATTAAACAACAAAAGATGCAAATAATTGATGGCAGAGGAGCCCAATTTCGAGACAGCTGTTCCTATTGAGCAAAGGGATTTGCCGACTTTGCAAGAGTCCTTGCAGTCAAATTCAGCCCATGGACCACGCCCACTCACAATAGCTGAGTAACGGGCTCGACAAGAAAAAAAAGCGATACCAAAGCACAAAAGGAGTGGACGGAGAGAAAAACTCTTGCAGCAACGGCGACTGGTCAAGGAAATGATTCAGTTAGCCAAAGATGAATCAGACCGACAACGCTACACAGAGCGTTTTCAACACCTAAATGAGCAGCTTCGCATTGGTGCGAAACAACGCAAACGGGCTGCGTAATTGCGAATTTCCCAATTTGCTTTAACATTAAGTTCTTATTTCAAGCCTATATGGGAAACCGCTGCTTGAAAAAATAATAAACACTGATCACAGCGAACTGCCGTTCGCTCGAAAACGCTATTTCCCGCTAAAATTGAACAGTTTGCAAACCATAGAAGCAACAGATATGTCCTGTATATTATTGGAAAGGTGAGTTTGACGTACCTTCAAAATTTTTTTCTAAAGTACTCAGGTAACATTTAACAGGTGAAATAAGGATTTTTAGCTTATATTTTGAAGATTTTTGACAAAATGGCTCTAACGATTTTTATTAAATTTAAGTATATTGTAGTACATAAAATTCTGCGTTTTTTGGTATATAACACATTTTGGTTGATGGGTTTGGAAGATATTGCCTGTTAACTGAATATATATATTTTTCCATCGGTCGAAAATCACGTTTTAGTTCGAAAATCAAGTTTTAGTACTAAAAACTTTTTGGTTTTATGAGATATCGCAACCAATTTGATAAAATATTTTACATAGTTTTATATATCCTGACCAAAGTTGGTTCAAATCGGACCACTATATCATATAGCTGTCAAAGTACCGAACGGGTCAAAATTAGGTTGTAGTATGAAAAACTTTTTTGTTTTATGAGATCATTTAACTAAATTGATAGAATATGCATTTAAGTTACTTTTATACATCCTAACCGAAATTGGTTCACATCGGACCGCTATATCAAATAGCTGTCATAGGACCGATCGGGTCAAAATCAGGTTTTAGTATGAAAAACTTTTTTGGTTTATGAGATATTTTAACCAAATTGATAGAATATGCATTTAAAATAGTTGTATACATCCTGACCGAAATTGGTAACCGGTAATTAAACTACTATATCATATAGCTAACATAGGACCGATCGGGCGAAATCCAAGTCTTAGTATGAAAAGTAGACAGTAGTAACGCGAGCGAAGCAAACAGAGGCGGAGTCTCTTAGTTATATATTTTACTATCTCCCTGAATTAATGAGAAAGTTAAAATGTCAAAAGCAATTGCAAAAATTTCTGATATCCCACAAAAAAAAGCTCTACACGAGGTAAAAGTCTAGTGACGAAAGCAATATTTAGCCCCAAAATTACTGATATCCAATTGTGTGACGAGCAATAGTTAATTATAAAAATTTTAAATAAAAATAAAAATTATTTAAAAATCAAGCGGGAAAGGCTATAGTCGAGATCCCGACCATATGATACCCGTTACTTACTTGAATATATTAAAAAGTACTTTAAAGAAAATACTTGTTTTGATCTGAAAAACTTTAATTCGCCATAACTGTCCTTCTACATGTCCGATCTTAATGCGATTCAGTAGGATAATAGATAATGCTAATAGATAACGCTAGTAATCACAAAAAACGAAATATCTGAAAAACTGTGGGTGTGGTGGTTTTTCCCGATTTGCGGAGGCGAAGGGGGGCGTGGATTAAATTTGAAACAAACTTGTTCTGCGTAAGGTATATATAAATCTGTGTGCCAAATTTGGTTACTCTATCTCTTTTAGTCTCTGAGATTTCTTTGTTCAGACGGTTTATCGCTCACCCGTTTAAGCTAGAGCCGATTTTAAACGTTCCTTTGCAGAGCTGTTACACAGAAATTTATAACTGTCTTACAAATTCAAAAAGAACTAGGGGGCTCGCTTCGCTCTCCAACCCCCCGCTCGCTTCGCTCGCGGTGCTACAGTCGAGCATACTCGACTGTCGGAGACCCCGTACTAACTATAAAAATAGGAAATACTGCAAAAATTAAAAAATATTTTGCTTGCTTGATGCTGTTGCAGACCGTTGTAATACATTTTCGACTACTTTTTTCAACGCAGCTATAAGATATAGTGGTCCGATTTAAGCCAACTTCGGAGAGGATATATAAGACTAACTTAAATGCATATTCTATAAATTTGGTTGAGATATCTCATAAAACATAAAATTTTTTCATACTACAACTTGATTTTCTCCCTATCGGTCCTATGGCAGCTATATGATATAGTGGTCCCATTTGAACCAAGTTTGGATAGGATATATTAAACCAAGTTATATGCATATTCTATTACTTTTGTTGAGATATCTCATAAAACAAAACAGTTTTTCTTACTAAGACTTGATTATTGCCCGATCGGTCCAATGGCAGCTATATGATATAGAAATCCGAATTAAACCAACTTCGTTCATGATATATAAAACCAAGCTATTTGCGTATTCTATTAGTTTGATTGAGATATCTTATAAATCATAAAAGTTTTTCATACTTCGACTTGATTTTTGCTATATATGATATAGTGGTCCCATTTGAACCAAGTTTGGATAGGATATATTAAACCAAGTTATATGCATATTCTATTACTTTTGTTGAGATATCTCATAAAATAAAACAGATTTTCTTACTAAGACTTGATTATTGCCCGATCGGTCCAATGGCAGCTATATGATATAGAAATCCGATTTGAACCAACTTCGGTCAGGATATATAAAACCAAGTTATTTGCGTATTCTATTAGTTTGATTGAGATATCTTATAAAACATAAAAGTTTTTCATACTTCGACTTGATTTTTGCCCGATCGGTCCAATGGCAGCTATATGATATAGTAATCCGATTTGAACTAACTTTGGACAGGATGTATAATACTAAGTTATATGCATACTGTTTTAGTTTTGTTAAGATATCTTATAAAACCAAAAAGTTTTTCATAGTTTCGAAAGAGAGTTCTTTGCTTAAGCGAAACAGACGTGTTTTAATTTGGCTCGTAAACGTTCATCATTTTTTGTGAATAATAACGCACCGCTTTAATATATTATCATCTAAAATTCTGCAAAAGTGAACTAGCTATCGACTTGCTGTGTAAGTTGAATCATTTGTGCATTGTGGTAAAAATAAATAGCATTTTATTTTTGCTAAACTTAGTTTTGCATTTTCCCTTAAATCTTTTACATTCTTGTGCGTGTGTTTGTTTGTGTATTTCGGATTTCGCTTTACACCTCGCTCACACAAGTTTGTTGTTATTGTAAGCACAGCGATTGTTTTTGTTTGTGTTTACATCTCCTTATCTCAGTTTTAGCGCTTTGCACATCTTTATACATTTGTTTGTGTGTGTGTTCGCTGCTGCATTTCGTTTTGTTTAGCAGCGCGCTCTCACAACAAATTGTTTTTGTATTTTGCTCTCTTGCTTAGAGCTTAATTTGAGTGCCTCCCGCTCTATTTACGTGCGCAATTCTGCCTATTCGACCTAATTGTTTATCTTTAACCCCTGTTGGAAATATGTCGTGCTGTAAGAAAAACTGCACTATTAAGTGTGCTGATGGTCTTGATCAACCGAGATTTATTAATTGTTGGTTGTGTGATAATCTAATGCATGCCAAGTGTGCTGGACTTTCAGGTCCACAATGTGATAAGATCATTGCCGTTTCTAAAAAGGAATGTGGTGCAGTGAAATGGTCTTGTCCAATATGTATCGAGTTGCAAATTGATTTCTCAAGAATGTATACTTCTGTGAGAAATCAATTCTTAAAACTTAACAAAATGGCTAAGCTTCTTTCGAGTGATTTTGACTCTAGTCTCGATCTGCTTAGCCAATATAAATTTAACTCACCACCTGATTGTCAATTTTTAGCAGTTCCCCCTAATATACCAGTTAATCAGCCTCCCGTGACTCCATTGGCATCTCGTCACTATCAAGATGTCTCCCCAACGTTGTCAGTATCGGCCAGTCCGAGTATTGTTAACCTATTCAATTCTCCTACACCTTCTGCAGGTGATTCTATCACACAGACATTTGAACCAGCCCAAGTCATCGCGTCTTCGGTGCGGACTGGTTCGGGTCGAAAGGGTAGACCTCCTCGCAATGCAACGCCTAACAGTACTACTGATAACGTAGCTGCCCCTACATCTGAGGTCCCTATATTAAATGTTGTTGCTCCTCGTAAGCAAGTATTTGTGTCCAGGTTATCCTCGGACACTACTTGTGAATCTGTAGCGGCATACATTTCAAGCAAAATTTCTGCTAGTGTCTCAATCACTAAATTTAATTTTGCCACTGCTCGCGAAATAGCATCTTTTAAAATAAGTGTCCCTCATGACTCATTTTCTGTCATTTGTGATCCAAAAATACTAATTCGGCTCTTCAGTCAGAACGCATTTCTTTTAATGTGACTACTGATATTGAAATTGTTGCTGTCAAAGTAACTTTTTCAACTCGATCAATTTTTATCACCTGCTCTTATATCCCTCCAAGAGCTACTCCTTCAGTTTACTTGCAACATTTTGCCTGTATTGAAGAAATTAACCATAAAGTTAAAGATAACGACTTATTTATTGTGCTAGGTGATTTTAATTTGCCTAAAATTTCTTGGTCACTTTTTAGTAGCACAAATTACCTTATTAACTTAAATCAAGATTTATTCTTAGATAACATGCTTGATCTCTCGTTGTTTCAAATGAACTCAATAAGAAATCATAATGATCGAATTCTCCATCTAGTTTTTATTAATGACTTCGCAAATACTGCCGTCTCTAGGTCATCCCCATTAAGTATCCCTGAAGACTTACATCATCCTACTATAGAAATTTCTATCTCAATCTCTAAACCTTTTAGTCAACCTTTATTATGTCAGCAATCACCTCGTCGTTGTTTTCGCAAGGGAAATTATTCATTGCTTAATGAACTTATCCTTGCTACCGACTGGTGCTTTTTAGAAAAAGCGACTGACATCGATAATGCTCTTAGTTCTTTCTATGAGACCCTAAATGCACTCTTAGATGTGTGCATTCCAAATTATATTCCATCGTCTGGTTCTATAAAGCCTCCTTGGTTTACACCTAGACTTTCTTATTTAAAAAATATTAAATCTAAATATTTTAAAAAATATAAGAAGTCAGGTTCAAGTCTCGACTGGTCTAAGTATACAGTGGCCAAGTCGGACTTTGCCAATTTAAACTCGATATGCTACGAGAACTATCTAACTCGTTGCAAAAGACAGTTTTCCCGTGACCCTAAACAATTTTATAAATTTGTTAACTTGAATCGTAAATCCTCCAGTTTACCTTCCTCTTTTTTTCTTGGGACAGATATTGCTGGCAACGACTCTGCAGCCGCTGAACTATTTGCTAACTTTTTTCAATCCACCTACTCTCCAATCTCCACTTCCAACTCATCTTATCCTTATTCTATTTTTCAATCTAACACTATGTTTGCTCCCTCTATTTCCTATAACAATGTAATCTCTTCTATTAGCTCTTTAATATCTTCTTTCATTCCTGGGCCAGACAACATTCCTAGTTGTCTACTTAAGGAATGCTGTTCTTCTTTAGCTGCTCCGTTGCATAAGCTTTTTAATCAATCACTTAACACTTCAATCTTTACATATCTTTGGAAAGAATCTTATATCATTCCCCTCCACAAAAAAGGTGCTAAGTCTGATATTTCTAATTACAGAGGCATTGCAAAGCTATCAGCCATTCCTAAATTATTTGAAAAAATCCTTGTTTCTTCTTTGCAGCATCTCTGTAAATCGATAATTTCCCCTGCACAACACGGCTTTATTAAGGGTCGGTCTACTACGACCAACTTGCTTGAATTTACCTCCCTGGTAAATGATGCATTTTCAGAGAAAAAGCAAACTGATGTCATTTACACTGACTTCAGTAAAGCCTTTGACTCTGTGTGTTGTTTCTTTCTGAAGATGGCATATCGACAAAAGCAAACAAAAGTCACATTTTTCGATTTTGGCTAATTCATCTCATAAAATAATTTGTAAGCGAGAAAGGTTTGACTTGATTTCAAACTATGCAGAATTTTTAAACTTAGCAAGAAGGCATGGCCCATTAGGGGAGTCAGACCATATAATAATAAATTTTAGTTATTAAAGTTATTTCTCAAAAATCTATTTCTTTAAGAAAATTTTCTTTAATTTAAGGAATGCTGTTCTTCTTTAGCTGCTCCGTTGCATAAGCTTTTTAATCTATCCCTTGAAACTTCAATCTTTCCAAATGTTTGGAAAGAAACTTATATCATTCCCCTCCACAAAAAAGGTGGTAAGTCTGATATTTCGAACTACAGAGGCATTGCAAAGCTATCAGCCATTCCTAAATTATTTGAAAAAATCCTTGTTTCTTCTTTGCAGTATATTTATACTGACTTCAGTAAAGCCTTTGACTCTGTGAACCATGACCTATTACTTTTCAAACTTAACTGCATAGGTTTCCCTCCCGCCTTTATACGTTGGGTTTCCACTTATTTAAAAGGTAGGACCCAAAAAGTGCTTCTTAGGTCAACCATTTCGAGTTCGGTTCGTGTAACTTCTGGTGTACCTCAAGGTAGTCACTTAGGACCTTTATTTTTTACACTGTTCATTAACGATCTACCCACTATTCTGTCCCATTCTTATATTTTAATGTATGCAGATGATGTTAAGCTTATTTTTTCATACACTGATCCCCTGTTTCACAATCGTCTGCAAGACGATTTGAACACTATGCAAATATGGTGCTCGGCCAATAAGTTGCATCTCAATTGTTCGAAGTGTATGTTTATGACATTTAGTCGTTCTAGGCCCTACTTAGGTTCTTATACGATTGACAATATCCCTTTGCAACGTATAAAAACTGTAAAGGATCTTGGAGTTTTATTTGACGGCAAACTATGCTTCAATGTGCACATCTCAACTATAGTTAATGATGCCAAAGGAGTACTTGGTTTCATTAAACGTTGGTCGAAAGAATTCAATGATCCTTTCACCACTAAACTCCTTTACGTCTCTTTAGTCCGTCCCATCCTTGAATATGTTCGTGCATTTGGTGCCCGCAGTATCAAATAAATCAGAATCAAATTGAATCAGTTCAAAAGCAATTCTTGCTTTTCGCCTTACGTGGTTTTAACTGGGATCCCAACCGGCGTTTACCACCGTACTCCCATAGGCTTCGTCTTATTGACCTTCCGTCTTTAATTAATCGTAGGAAAACTCTTAATGTGGTTTTTCTTCACAAATTAATTAATGGCGACATTGATTCTAGTCCCCTTTTGGGCCGCCTCAGATTTTCGGTCCCCCGCAGGTCTACTAGGAATTACAGGCCTTTATTTTTACCTACATGCACAACTGATTACGCTTCCCACGGTTCGTTCCGGGTTTTATGCTCTAATTATAATAGCCTTTTTCACGTTTTCTACTGAGAACTCTCTCTCCCTCTCCCTTCCCTAAAATCCGCACTTTTCCAATATTTTAAATCGTTAAATTCCTAACCTTACTAATACTAATAACATGTTATCTTATTTTTAAAACCAATCAATCACTAACAACAACACTAATATTTATTGATCTGATTGGGTTTTTCTGGGTTTTCCCCAATCCTTGCATCATCAAAATGTTGGATCATTTTAAATTATTAATTTTTGCTTGCCCCAGATATAATTCTAATTTTAATTTTTTCTTTACAGTATATTGCTTATATTTATATTTAATATTAATTTTATTTCAAATTGTAAACTTAATTTTTATATTTAATAATTTTATCTTTGCCGACTGCTTTTAGTCGTGCATTAATAAATAAATAAATAAATAAAATAAACTAGGACTTGATTTTCGCCCGATCGGTCCTATGGCAGCTATATGATTTAGTGGTCTGATCCAAAAAAGAAACAAACTTGATATGCCTGCAATATAGAGAAATCTACATAGCAGCCGTTTAACATATTGTACATAAGAGTAAATATTTAAAGCAACGGAAACGTTGCTAGCGGGCTGAGAGTGTTATGCATGCACATATATATATACATAGCGGTCAAGCAAAGTGTTGCTGCCCAATATATATGTAATATTCTTAAATATACATATGTGTACATGCTACAATACTTTATGGCGTCTGCCACGCCTCCTTCTGACTGTTACGCACATTTTCGTTAAAACAAACCCGATAGACCCCTATACTTTTTTTAAGTACGGGGTCCAAAAAGCCAAGACTTATTGGAAATTAGCATATGATGAAAAAACATAAAATTTGGAATTAAAAGTAGGAGATAAAGTACTGAAACGATCCTGTCGATTCCCACCGGGCTAACTCGGTCGGCGAGTGGATACGAGCAACAAATTTATAGATGCAGCACTTGCGAATTATATAAGAACACAATGATTTCAATTCAATGGATTTGCTTAGGTTTATTAGCGGCTTAATGCTTCGTAATGGTACAGAAATAAATATGTATATATAGATCACGCTGGTGTATCTTGTTTTGGTCCGGTCTTCGTCCTACCGAGTCGATCCAGGGTCGTCGGCTGTAGTGCGGCGTATTCCGTCGACACTGGGGGGGAATCCTGGTAGTATAACGCGTTGATGTCTTGACGGGGTCCTGGCAGCGCGAGGAAAACTAACTGGGATCCTGGCAACGCGAGGATATCTTGACGGGGGTCCTGGCAGCGCGAGGACAACTAAATGGGATCCTGGCAACGCGAGGATATCTTGACGGGGATCCTGGCAGCGCGAGGATATCTTGACGTGGGTCCTGGCAGCGTGAGAACAGCTGGGTAGGACCTGGAAACGCGAGGATATCTATACGGTGATCCTGGCAATGCGAGGATATCTAGACGGGGATCCGGGCAACGCGAGGATATCTTGACGGGGATCCTGGCAACGCGAGGATATACTGACAGGGATCCTGGCAACGCGAGGATATCGTGACGGGGATCCTGGCAACGCGAGGATATCGTGACGGGGATCCTGGCAACGCGAGGATATAGTGAGCTGGGTCCTGGCAGTGAGAGGAAAACTCTTTACCTTAGAACTCTGGTATTTCGCATCGTGAGGATTTACTGACGCGGATCCTGGCAACGCGAGGACGACTATCTGGGATTCTGGCAACGCGAGGACTAAGCCGGGTCCTGGCAACGCGAGGACAATTAAATCTTTACCTTAGAACTTCGCCACTTCTCAAAGACTGACCCGCATCTGTGACTGCATGCCCTTTTATAGTTTGCGAGCCCAAAACTAACGGCACATGCACTCACCAGTCAATCGTTACCGTTCATTGTTTTAACGGTTCTTCCGTCGCGAACGTCGCTGTAACGGTGACATAGTCCATGGGCGGCGCTGAAAGGCGGTTTAAAGTGTGGGTCGACCCGTTGTTGTTGAAATAAGAACTTGTATTTTGTGTATTTCCCGCCGTGTGGGAAACAAAATTTTGTGGGCATGGCAGGGTTGCCACCCAAAAAAAATTTTAACTGGTAGTTCCTAGCTGTTGTTCTGGCCTTGTTCCTCCACCGTAGTGTGTGGTTTCAGGTCTCCCACGTGTGCCCGTCGTATCTTTTTTCCCACTTGGGTTTGTAATTTGCAAGATCGTATATGGTCCTCCAAACCTCGGTGCCAATTTTTTCCGCGAATTTGTCCGCCGCGTTGGACAGATGATGCTCCTTCAACCACACCTGCTCCATGGTTTCCATGGTCTCCTGCAACCTTCTCCAGGCTCCTGCGAACTATCTCGAAAATTTCCTTGAGCTTTCCAGCATTCGCCCGGGGGTCCCCTGGGATGTTTGTCCGGTGCCGATGGCCACCTCATCGTACAATGCCTGTGGTAGTCGAGGTTCTCGGCCCTGTGTTATAAACTCTGGTGTGTAACCTGTGGATGCCAATACGCTGGTATTGACTGCTAGGGTAATTTCCGGCAAAACTTCGTCCCAACACCGCTGATTTGTCCCTGCGTATTGAGCTATCATCGTTTTCACGGTGCGATTTCCTCGTTCTGTCGGATTTTCCTGTGGTGTGTATTGTGCCGTGCATTGATGTCTCACACCCAAATCCTTCAGGAAGCTCTTGAACGCCTTACTAGTAAACTGCGCGCCGTTGTCGGTGATGAGGATCTTTGGTACGCCAAACCTTGCCAGGATTCTCTCTCGAAATGCTTTCTGTAGGGTAGCCGCCGTTGCGCTTCGCAACGGTATCAGTTCGGTCCATTTCAAAAATCGGTCTATAAATACTAACAGTGTCGTATTTCCGTGCTTTGACCGAGGTAATGGGCCGACAAAATCTGCGCACACAGTTGCCCATGGCTCTGCTGGAATCTGGGTTAGCATATTGCCGGCTTCCTGTAACTGGTTCGGCTTGTATCGTTGGCAAGCCTCGCACAGTTGGACATAGTTGCGGACATCTCGGTGTAACCCTGGCCAATAATATCGTGCCGCAACTCGAGCTATTGTCTTCCTTGTTCCTGTGTGTCCTGCTGCCGCTGCATCATGATTTTCATGCAATACCCGCTGCCTCTTCATCGTTGGTACGCACAATTTCCATGATGGTACATCCTCATGCACGGCTCGGTGAGGGATGTTTCTGTATAGATTGTCAGATTCCTCCAAGTAGTCTGGGAATTTTCTGGGCTCTTTGCCAATCTTCTGTAGCATCTTCTGTACCCAATTGCAGTCCGTGCCGCGAATATCTGTCGTTCCATTTTGAGTATCGATCCGTGCGCTGGTCACCTGTTCCAGCGGCTGCCACCACATCGTAATCGTACTGCTGTAACTCAAACGCCCATCTGGCGATACGACCGGTGGGGCTGTTGATAGAATTTAACCATTTTTACGCCATGTGGTCTGTCACGACCGCGAAATGGTAACCCTCTAGGTATGGTCTCATCTTTTGAATTGACCAGACGATTGCTAAGCATTCTTTCTCCGTTGCTGAGTAGCTTATCTCGGGGCCGTGGAGTGTTCTACTGGCATATGCGATCACCCGCTCTCCCTCGCTGGACTCCTGCGTTAGTATGGCTCCTAATCCATAGTTGCTAGCATCAGTTTTCAACGTGATCTGCTGGTTAAAGCGGGACACGCCAGGACTGTTGCTTCTCCTCAGGACTGTCAGCTTCTCCTTCACCATCTCGAACGCTTGCTGATGCTGTTCGCTCCATACCCACTTTTCGCCTTTCTTCAATAATCCGGATGAGGGGATGTACCGTGTTTGAAAAATCAGGGACAAATCGTCTATACCAGGATGCCACTCCGAGATACTGCCGCAGCTCCTTGATATTTGTGGGTGGTTTTAACTGCGAAATTGCAGCCACTTTATCAGGATCCGTGGGTATTCCATGTTCGGTAACTAAGTGACCCAGATTTTTCAGCTATTACCTGAAAAAGTTGACCGATCGACTGCTTAATTGCCGGAAGTCGACACACAGTCTCGATTTGCCCGTCTTTTTCTTGACCATCACTATCGGTGCACTGTGCGGACTTCTAGAAGCCTCGATACATTCTTTTGCGAGCAGTTCGTCGATCTGCTTGTTAATCTCTTCCTGCATTCTCGGATTCTTCGGGAAGTATCGATGTTTAATCGGCCGGTCATCGCAGTTCGAAGTTCCGTAATTGGTGACTGTGAATGCGGCTATCTCCTGCTGAAGAAATTCATCCACAGCTGCATCTGGGTGTAAGGGTTCACAACGCTCCCTGTTGGTGCTTGTTGTCCCCTCCTCGATTGTTTCTTCTTCTTGTGTTATTTGTTCTTGTTTTCCTTGTTCTTGTGTGGCTTGTTCTTGAGTTACTTGTTCTTGTGTTACTTGTTCTTGTGTTACTTGTTCTTGTGTTTCTTTTTCTTGTGTTACTTGCTCATGTATATGTTCTGTGCTGACCACTGAGAGTCTCTCTTTTCTTCCTTTGTTTATTTGTCGACGAGTGGTTATTCTAACTTCGATGCCGGCGCAATCTAGGATAGTTGCGATGCTAGAAAGGAAATAACATCTCTGTCTGTTGTAAATTTTCTTCCGTTCCCGCTCCATCGACAGTCGTAGTGGCCGCATCAATGTTTTCATCTCGACCATGAACTTCTTAAACGGCTCGTCGATTCCCTGCTTTCGTCTGTGGATGCCGATACACTGGTATTGACTGCTATTACCGGTGATACGAAGTCCACGATCGTATATGGTCCTCCAAACCTCGGTGCCAATTTTGCCGCGAATCCGTCCGCCGCGTTGGACAGATGATGCTCCTTCAACCACACCTGCTCTCCCACGCTGGGTTTCCATGGCCTCCTGCGTAGATTATTGTATCTAGCCTGGTCCTGAGCAATTTTCTCCAGGCTCCTGCGAACTATCTCGAAAATTTCCTTGAGCTTTCCAGCATATGCCCGGGGGTCCAGGGATGTTTGTCCGGTGCCGATGGCCACCTCATCGTACAATGCCTGTGGTAGTCGAGGTTCTCGGCCCTGTGTTATAAACGCTGGTGTGTAGCTGGTGTGGATGCCAATACACTGGTATTGACTGCTAGGGTGATTTACGGCAAAGCTTCGTCCCAACGCTGATTTGTCCCTGCGTATTGAGCTATCATCGTTTTCACGGTGCGATTTGCTCGTTCTGTCGGATTTTCCTGTGGTGTGGAAGGTGCCGTGTATTGATGTCTCACACATAAATCGTGCAGGAAGCTCTTGAACGCCTTACTAGTAAGCTGCGCGCCGTTGTCGGTGATGGGGATCTTTGGTACGCCAAACCTTGCCAGGATTCTCTCTCGAAATGCTTTCTGTAGGGTTGCCACCGTTGCGCTTCGCAACGGTATCAGTTCGGTCCATTTCGAAAATCGGTCTATAAATACCAACAGGGTCGTATTTCCGTGCTTTGACCGAGGTAATGGGCCGACAAAATCTGCGCACACAGTTGCCCTGCTTTCGTCGTGCAACTTCCTCCGTCAGCTTGGATAAATAGTCTGAAAAACTCTTGGAAACTCGTAGCAAATGATGCCCAGGTCCTCCAGTGCTCGTTGTTGGCTATGTACCACTTCAAAGCTGTACCTTTTAATAGTCCGGGTATTGCTCGTGGTATTAGGTCGAGTTCCAGACCTACATTTCAGCTGACCATTCCACCTGTTCCAGAAATTCTAATGGCTTTGTGCTGCCATCGAACTTGAAACTCCATTCTCTGACTTGCTTGGCCACTGCTGCATTGTCATTTGCGGCACGTGTTCGGCGTTTGTTTGACTGTAACTTATGTTTGACGCGTTTTGTGCTTGGGTTCGTAGTTCTTCTTGTTTCTGCTGTTGTTGTCGACGGTTTGCCTCCGCGGTATCAAAATCCATGCGTATTTAAAAGGGGAATTTGAAATGGATTAAATGAAATAATTCCTATAGGAGGTCATGAAGCTCCTAATTCGATAAAAAATGCTCAAAAAAATCTTAAAAAAATAAAAATTCTGATAAAATAAATAAAATTATTCCTCATCGTAAACCAATTGTAACTGCGTATGTATGTAATCCTTGGAAAGTTCCTTCACGAGAAACATCTCGTCATCATTGGAAAACTGTTAAAATTGTAATTAAATTTCCTAAAAAAAATAATGAAGTATCATATTGATGAAATCATTTGATTATTCCTGAAACAGTTGTTATAGCTCCAATTGCTCCTGTTAAAGGTCATGGGCTATAATCAACTAAATGAAAAGGATGATTTGAATGTGTAGACATTTTTTATTATACTAATTTAAATAAAAAATTAATTAACTTCTCTAGAATAAAGTGTTCTTAAAACTGCAAATACATAAGATTGAATTACTGCAACAGCTGATTCAAGAACAAGTAAAGCAATTTGTCCTACTAATAAAAAAGTTACAAGCATATAAGATATTGAAGGTCCTGTATTACCTAAAAGAGTTAATAGTAAATGACCAGCAATTATATTAGCAGTTAAACGAACTGCTAAAGTTCCAGGTCGAATTACATTTCTAATAGTTTCAATACATACCATAAAAGGTATTAAAACAGCAGGTGTACCTTGGGGGACTAAATGAGCGAATATATGTTGTGTATGATTAATTCATCCATAAAGTATAAACGATAATCATAAAGGAAGAGCTAAAGATAAGGTTAAAGTTAAATGACTTGTTCTTGTAAAAATATAAGGAAATAATCCTATAAAATTATTAAATAAAATTAAAGAAAATAATGAAATGAAAATAAATGTTGATCCATTTTTACCTGTTGGTCCTAATAGAGTTTTAAATTCTAAAATTGTGTTTCAAAAAATATTATAACGTGAAGGTATTAATCAATAAATTGAAGGAATTATTAAGATTCCTAAAAATGTTCTTAATCAATTTAAAGATAAATTAAAAATAGCTGAAGGGTCAAATACAGAAAATAAATTTGTTATCATTTTCAATTTATTGAATTTAAATTTATATTTTTTAATTCATTTGATTTAGGTGAAGTTGGTATAAAAGAGTAATAATTAATTGTACAAAATAATAAAAATGTAATTGTGAAAAAAAAGAATAAAAATAATCATGTAATTGGGGCTATTTGTGGAATTAAAAAATATTAATAATTTAATAATTTTAGTTTGACATACTAATGTTATAAGTTTAACTAATTTTTTTTTTCATTAGAAGTAATTGCTAATTTACTATAAAATGGTTTAAGAGACCAGTACTTGCTTTCAGTCATCTAATGAAGAATTTATATTTCTAGAAATTCATTTAATAAAATAATTTACAGGTACACTTTCAATTACAATAGGTATAAAACTGTGGTTAGCTCCACAAATTTCTGAACATTGACCATAAAATAGACCTGGACGGTTTATGAAAAAATTAGTTTGATTTAATCGACCAGGAGTTCCATCTACCTTAACTCCTAAAGCTGGCACTGTTCATGAGTGAATAACATCAGCGGCTGTTACTAAAATTCGAATTTGAGAATTTATTGGTAAAACAATTCGGTTATCAACATCAAGAAGTCGAAACCCATCATTTTCTAATTCATTTGTTGGTACTATATAAGAATCAAATTCAATATTATTAAAATCTGAATATTCATAACTTCAATATCATTGGTGTCCAATTCTTTTTAAAGTTACTGAAGGTTCATTGATTTCATCAAGTAAATATAAAAGACGTAAAGAGGGAAAAGCAATGAATAATAAAATAATTGCTGGAAGAATAGTTCAAATTATTTCAATAAGTTGGCCATGAAGTAAAAATCGGTTAATATATCTATTAAAAAATAATATAAATATTAAATATCCTACTAAAACTGTAATTATTACTAAAATTAATAAAGCATGATCATGAAAAAAAATTAATTGTTCTATTAAAGGAGAAGCTCTATCTTGTAAACCTAAATTAGCTCATGTTGACATTAATTTCTAATAAAAGTAAAATACTTTATATATGGAGCTTAAATCCATTGCACTAATCTGCCATATTAGAATTAATTAGTTAATAAAGGTAATTCAGAATAACTATGAGTAGCAGGTGGGGTGTTTTGGTATCATTCAATTGATGAATTTAATTGAATTGGATAAATTACTTGTCGTTGAGAAATTAAACTTTCTCAAATAATATAAAAAAAGAATAAAATTCCTAATAAAGAAATTGATGAACCAATAGTTGAAATTACATTTCATGTTGTGTAAGCATCAGGGTAATCTGAGTAACGTCGAGGTATACCAGCTAACCCTAAAAAATGTTGAGGGAAAAATGTTAAATTTACTCCAATAAATATAATAATAAATTGACTTTTTAATCATTTATTATTTAATGTTAATCCAGTAAATAAGGGGTATCAGTGAATAAATCCTGCCATGATAGCAAATACTGCTCCTATTGATAAAACATAATGAAAATGAGCTACTACATAATATGTATCATGAAGAATAATATCAACTGAAGAATTAGCTAAAACAACTCCAGTTAATCCTCCTACAGTAAATAAAAATACAAATCCTAAAGCTCATAAAATTGCAGGAGAATAAGATAGTTGAGCTCCATGTAAAGTTGCCAATCATCTGAAAATTTTAATTCCAGTAGGTACAGCAATAATTATTGTAGCTGAGGTAAAATAAGCTCGTGTGTCAACGTCTATTCCAACTGTAAATATATGATGAGCTCATACAATAAATCCTAATAAACCAATAGCTAATATAGCGTAGATCATTCCTAATGACCCAAAAGTTTCCTTTTTACCAGATTCTTGGCTAATAATATGAGAAATTATTCCGAATCCTGGTAAAATTAAAATATAAACTTCAGGGTGTCCGAAAAATCAAAATAAGTGTTGATATAAAATCGGGTCTCCTCCTCCAGCTGGGTCAAAAAATGAAGTATTTAAATTTCGATCTGTTAAAAGTATTGTGATTGGTCCAGCTAAAACAGGTAAAGAAAGTAATAATAATAAAGCAGTAATTACAACTGATCATACAAATAATGGTATTCGGTCTAAAGTAATTCCAGTTGATCGTATATTAATTACAGTTGTAATAAAATTTACAGCCCCTAAAATTGAAGAAATTCCAGCTAAATGTAAAGAAAAAATTGCTAAGTCTACTGAAGCTCCTCCATGAGCGATACCTGCTGATAGAGGTGGGTACACCGTTCAACCTGTTCCAGCTCCATTTTCAACTATACTTCTAACTAATAATAGTGTTAAAGCTGGAGGTAATAATCAAAATCTTATATTATTTATTCGTGGAAAAGCTATATCAGGGGCTCCAAGTATTAAAGGAACAAGTCAATTTCCGAATCCCCCAATTATAATTGGTATTACTATAAAAAAAATTATAACGAAAGCATGGGCAGTAACAATTAAGTTATAAATTTGATCATCTCCAATTAAAGGTCCTGGATGTCCTAATTCAGCTCGAATTAAAATACTTAAAGAAGTTCCAACTATTCCGGCTCACGCACCAAAAATAAAATATAAAGTTCCAATATCTTTATGATTTGTAGAAAATAACCATTGTCGCGATTGATTAAGTGGCTGAAGTTTAGGCAATAGATTGTAAATCTATTTATAAGAATTATTCTTCTTAATCATTAATACACGCAATGGTCTTATAGTCAATAATGACATCAAACTGCAATTTTGAAGGAGTAAAAATTTACTAAGGCTTAAAGGAATTCCTATATTTATAGCTTTGAAGGGTCGGCAAAACCCTCGACTGAACCCTCCACGAGGGTGCCGACTGGTAATAACACTCCAATTGTTCCCTTAGGAACTGGTGTTAGCTAAGGCATTTGTCGAAGACATGTGTAATGGCTTCTTAATAGACTTAACGCATGCCTGAAGCTCCTGTCATGGTCTTGAGGTAACGAGGGCTGGACTAAGGTGTCATGCGACCCGTGCCGATAGTCAGCCTGGCTGGGGGCCCTTACCAAAAATAGCCCAGTCGTAAACGGAGCGGCCGGATACCTGGCGCCCTCCGGTCGTGATAGCCTTACCTGCATAGTGCGGATCTCTGTGCAGGCGGACCACCCTTTCTCCGCAACTCGTGGGACTCAAACATGAACACAATCAACAATAAAAACACAAACATAAATAACAACAATAATATAAAAAATAAAAAAACCCAAAAAAATAAAAACAACAACGACGATGGAACCGCAGGTTCCTCGTCGTCGGCAGCGGCAGGGGCTTCAAAGCCTGGCCAAAGCCTACCGTTGACACCGGAGATGGTCACCATGCCAGCCGGTGGACCTTGCATAGCTGGTCCAAGCAAACCCGTATTCCACCCGGGCCTTGGGGTAGATGGAGTGATTTCACCATCTCCTGTCACCAAAGAGGCATAGCAGAGCACTAGTGCGGCAGTGCCACTTTCGGGTGCAGGTGCGATGGGGAAACCTCCAACAGCCAGCGTCGCAAGGAAATTCTCATATGCTGAGAAAAGAACTGCTGGCAACATCCTTCAGCGTCAAAACGCAGGAGCAGAGGCCAGTCCTTCAGCGGAGTGGCTGGAAAAGGTGGCATGGGCCAAGAGTGTGCTACCTGCTTACAGCGAGCAGGCACCCAGGGCGCAAGCAATGGCTCAGGCAAAGAGACAGCGGTCTCAAGAGACTCCTGGCCCATCCGCCAAGAAGTCAAGGGTTCAGGTGGGCAAATCCTTCGCCCAAATCGCCAAGGATCGGATCCTCATTGGAGTCGTTGACCGAGGTGATTCGGGCGGGAGGATTCCCAGGAACCAGTGGAAGTGGGTGGAGACGGCACTGGCCATCCGCTGCTTCGAGATGCTGGAGCAGGAACCTGGACCACCACCGGTCTGCAAAGATGTCGGGTGGTATCAGGGTAGCGTGAAGGTTATAGCTTGCGACGATGAGAGGTCTGCAGAGCTCTACAGAGCGGCAGTCTCCAATATCGGCGAGGTGTATCCTGGAGCCAAGCTGGAGGCAGTAAAGTGGAGCGACATTCCGGTCCGGCCCAGGGCCAGAATGTGGATTCCATCCTCCATCAAGGAGCCGGAGTGAATCGTTAAGATGCTCCAACGATGCAACCCGAGTCTCCCCACTCACGACTGGAAAGTTGTGAAAGTAGAGGAGATGAAGGGTCCAACGAACCAGGTCGTGCTGATTCTCAATAAAGAATCGCTCGCCCCAATTGAGGCCGCTGGTAACGAGCTGAACTTCGGCTTCAGCTCTGTTTCCATTCGGGTGTATAAGTCGGACACCGCGGCCGGTATAGATTCTCCCGACAAGCCAGTCGAGGAGGACATAACGGCAGAGCCAGAGGATCCGGAGCATAGCGACGCTGAACGCGGCTATATTTCCGATGCGTCCACCATAACGCGGGATCTGAAGGCAATGTGCCAACTGGGTGAAGGAGAGGCCACCTCGGATGTAGCGTCGGATGATGAGGACGCGAACGTGACAGTGGTGGAGGGACCATCTTCAGATGTCTGTAAAGATTCTGCAGATAAACCTCCACCACTGTAAAGCAGCCTCCGCTGCACTACTACTCCGTCTGGCTGGAGACGGAGCAGACATAGTCCTAGTCCAGGAACCCTGGTTGATTGGTGGTAAGGTTTCTGGACTAGGAACACCAGACTACAAGCTAGTAGTTGCTGAAACACAAGGTAAAACCCGTACCTGCATTCTGGCCAGAAAACATTTGAGTATTTTCTTGCTTCATAATTTCAGCAATGAGGACAACACGGCAGCAAGCCTGGAACTTCAGTCAGCTCCGATAAGGTTGCTGTCCTGTTACATGGCCTATGACCAACCGGGCCCTCCTCCAGAAGAAGTCACGAGAGGTCTAATAAAAGACTGCGAGACACGAGGTATCAACCTCATCATTGGATGCGATGCCAATGCACACCACACCCAGTGGGGCAGCACAGATACAAACACAAGGGGTGAGTCACTCCTAAACTACCTTCTCAACACTAACCTAGTTTTAGGCAACAAAGGTTGCGAACCTACTTTTATAATTAAGGGCAGGAAGGAGGTCATTGACCTTACCCTGGTATCTTATCCTATATATGATCTCATCAGAGACTGGAAAGTGGCAGACGATCACTCCTTCTCTGATCATAGGTACATTGAATTCTCCCTCAAAGCGAGGCACTCTAAACCAGCCCCGTTTACCAACCCAAGAAAAACCAAATGGCCAATATTTACTGATATCCTTAAAAAGGCTATCCCAGAGATAGCACCAGAAGGAACTCACTCTACAGAGCGACTGAGCTACTTAATCAAAACCTTTACTGAGGCTTGCAACTCGGCTTTCAGGGCAGCATGTCCCATTAGCAGACCCAAAAGGGGTAAGCAACCACCATGGTGGAACCCCAGCCTAAACGAACTCCGCAAGAGCTCGAGAAACCTCTTCAATCAAGCCAAGGCTGTTAACACAGAAGAAACTTGGCTAGACTATAAACACGCCCTATTAATATACAAAAAGGCGACTAGACAAGCCAAAAGAGATTCATGGAGAGACTTTTGTTCTGACATCGAATCAACACCGGATGCGGCCAGACTGAGGAAGATTTTATCGAAATCTGCCCCCACACTAGGGTACCTCAAAAAAGAGGATAACACCTGGACTACATCTAGCGAAGAATCGCTAGACGTACTCTTGAAAAAGCACTTTCCGGGCTGCAAAGCAACCAATCAAGGTAGACACCAAACCCCTACTGAGGTGCCAATCAGCCCCTCTCTTCTAAGCAGACGCAATATAGCCTGGGCTATAAACAGCTTTAAACCGTACAAGTCACCTGGACCAGACGGCATTTTTCCTGCCCAATTACAACAAGCAGGGAACACTGCCATAAACTGGCTGCAATCTATCTTCACAGAAGTCCTAAAAACTGGTCATATCCCTGATACATGGCGAGTCTCAAAAATAGTTTTCATACCAAAAGCTGGGAAATCATCCCATACGACAGCAAAGGACTTCAGACCAATCAGCCTGTCGTCATTTATGCTCAAAACCTTCGAGCGACTCCTGGCTCTTCACCTAAGAGCAACCATTCCCCCCCATCTCATATCCAATTCTCAACACGCATATCGGAAAGGCAAATCGACGGAAACAGCTTTGCACTCCGTAGTCGCCACTATAGAAAAATCCCTTTCGCTCACTGAATACTCCCTCATAGCCTTCCTAGACATCGAGGGGGCTTTTAACAACGTCGTCCCGGAAGCTATCACTGGAGCACTGACAAACTTGGGGATTGAAAGCCGGCTAGTGGGACTCATCGACCAATTGCTCACAAGCAGGGTCGTAACGTCCACACTTGGCTCTTCAACACTCACCAGGTTTGTCAGTAGGGGAACACCTCAAGGAGGGGTTCTATCTCCTCTCTTATGGAACCTAGCAGTCAACAGGCTGCTATGCGACATAGAGGGTGGAGGCTGCCAGGTTGTTGCCTACGCGGATGACGTTGCACTTATTTTCAAGGGAAAATTTCCTCAAACACTATGCGACTTGATGTCAGTCAAGTTACAAAAACTGGTCACCTGGGCCGATGAGTGTGGCCTGGGAGTAAACCCAGCCAAAACGGAACTTGTACTTTTCTCTAGAAAATACAAAATCCCAACTCTAATACCCCCAAAAATAAAAGACTCCGTCCTCTCCTTCAGCGAAAGCGCCAGATACTTGGGTTTAATTCTGGACAGGAAGTTGGACTGGAAAATTAATACGCAAGATAGATGTAGAAAGGCAACAGTTGCACTCTACACTTGCAGGAAAGCGATCGGCCTAAAATGGGGCATGTCGCCATATATCGTCCACTGGCTATACATAGCTATAGTCAGACCGATACTACTATATGGTATAGCAATATGGTGGCCTGCCTTAACAAAGCAGTCCATAAACAAACAGCTCAACAAAATTCAAAGGATGGCCGAAATCTGCATCACAGGTGCTCTCAACACAACACCTGGCGAAGCTCTAGACGCCATTCTTAACATACAAACAATCAGGCAAGTTAGCAAAAATATTGCCACCATGACAGCAATTCGACTGAGAGACTCTAACTCTTGGACAGAATGCTCAACAGGGCACTCCTCTATCCTTAAGGATAACCAAATAGTTCCTTCTAGAACGGACTACTGTATGCCAATTGAGCATATTGAAACTCCCTTTCAAACAACCATTCCGCACAGGGAGGAATGGTCATCAAATACCCCAGGACAAAATGGGGCCATATCCTTCTACACAGATGGTTCAAAGTTGAACAATCAAGTGGGTGGAGGGGTATACTCTCAGGATCTAAATATACAGGTCTCTTTTAGGCTACCTGACCATTGCAGCGTCTTTCAAGCCGAAATCCTGGCTATAAATGAAGCCTTAAAACTCCTAAGGGAATCCCAAGTCAATTCGGGCCGTATTAACATATACAGTGACAGCCAAGCAGCTATCAAGTCCATAGAATCGACCACAACTAATTCCACCTCAGTTTCGAACTGCCGCAAATCTCTACATGAGATGGCTGAGCATTTCGACATTTCCCTAATATGGGTACCAGGGCATCAGGACATTACAGGAAACTGTAAAGCTGATGAACTAGCCAGGAATGGTACAACAGTACACCTCCTTCCTGACAAGGAGGATACGCGTATGCCACTGGCGACCTGTAAGCTACTACTTCTAGCTCAATCCATAACAGTTAGTGAAAACCGATGGCGAAACACGCACCATTGTCGTGTCGCGAGGCAGACCTGGCCTCACCTGAATAAAGCTCGTTCTAGTATTCTATGTAAACTAAGTAGAACAGATTGTTCTGCAGTAGTAAGAGCACTGACAGGACATTGGCTGGTAGGTATCCACGCCACAAGGCTGAATGCCCCATACAATGACTTCTGCAGGAGCTGTAGAGACGAAGAAGAAATTGAATCACCTGAACATTTCTTCTGCTCCTGTCCCGCATTGAGTAATAGAAGACTCCACACCCTGGGAAAACCTTTTCTCTCCACTTTAGGTGAACTTGCCTCAGTTACACCGCGCAAAATCGCTAAATTTATTCAGCTATCAAACTGGACGCCATACTGATTGACATGTCACCACAAAGGTAGAAAGGATATCTAGATCCGCGGTACCACAATGGGCCCAACTGTGGCCTAAGTGAGTCGTTGAATCGACAGCCGCCCTAACCTAACCTAACCTAGCTTTGAAGGCTATTAGTTTTATTTACTTAAAGCCTTAAAGCATTGCATAAAATATAGAAATTAAAAATAATCCAAAAATTGAAAAAAATCTTAAAGTTAAGTATAAATGTATATTAAATTTATTAAACTGAAAGTTTGTTAATCAATTAATTTCGTAATAATTTAACATAAAAGCAGAATAACAAATACGTAAATAAAAAAATAAAGTGATTAAAGTTGATATTAATAAAATTATTAATTGAAAATATTGGCTACAAAAAGTTAATTGTTGGATTACAATTCATTTAGGTAAAAATCCTAAAAATGGGGGTAAACCTCCTAAAGATAAAAAATTTATAAATAAAGTAAATTTTAAAATTTTTCTATTAAAAAACCATGAAAATAATTGATTTAAATGGAATAGTTTAAAAACATGAAATATTAATCTTAAAGTTAAAGATAAAAAAGAATAAAATAGAAAATAAATTAATCAAATTGATTCTCTAATTATAATTGCTCTTAATATTCAACTTAAATGATTAATTGAAGAAAAAGCCATTAATTTTCGTAATGAAGTTTGATTTAATCCTCCTAATGCTCCTACTATTACTGATAAAATTACTCTAATTAATAATAAATTATTTAAATTTAAATAAGAAATTAATATTAATGGAGCAATTTTTTGTCATGTTATTAAAAGTAGAGCATTAATTCAAGTTAAACCTTCTATTAAATTTGGAAATCAGAAATGAAAAGGGGCAGCTCCTCTTTTTAATAATAAAGTTGATAATAAGATCATTGATGTAAAAGATTCATTAATTTCATTATTTATATTATTTTTTAATATTATTAAAATTACAGCGAATAATAAAACAGTTGAAGCTAAAGCTTGGGTTAAAAAATATTTTAAAGAAGACTCTGTAGATTTTAAATTATTTCTATCTCTTATTAGGGGAATAAAAGATAACAAATTAATTTCTAAACCTATTCAAGCTCCTAACAAAGAATTAGAAGTTACTTTAATTATTGTTCCTGTAATTATTACTATTAAAAATAAAATTTTTGAAGAATTATTTAAAATTAAAAAGAAAAGGATTAAAACCTTTATAAGTGGGGTATGAACCCAATAGCTTAATTAGCTTATCTTTTTATTTAATACTTTAAGTAAAAGTATTTATTAGAAAAAATAAAATTTTATATTTTGGTGTACGATGCACAAAAGTTTTTGATACTTTTAGAAATAGTTTAATTCTATTAAATATAAAACCTTTTACATTTTTGCAAGAAAACTTAATAATGAATGCAGAAAACTGCATGATTTACCCTATCAAGGTAATCCTTTTATCAGGCAATTCATTTTTATTAAAAAATTGTTGTTTTTTTTTTTTTTTTTTTTTTTTTTGTTTACTGTTATTTTTTTGAATTTTTTTAAAAAAAAATTATAGTAATGTTTTAAATTTAATAATACATTTTAGTAATTAAAAATTTATAATTAAGTTTTATTTTTAAATAATTAAAATTCTCTATATAGATATATATATATTAATAAATCTTCAACAATATATAAATATATAAATTTATAATAATTTAAAAAAATTATATTAATTTATAAAAATCAAAAAGAACGTTAAATCATTGAAATATAGATTTTTTTTTACTATATTAGTCATTATTTTTGGATTGCGAAATTATTTTTTTATAATGTTAACCATATTATAATATATTAAATATTTATCTATAATCTTGACTTAGTATACTAAAAATGTTTTTTTTGTTTTATAATTTTTAAAATAATTATATTTTCTTTTTAGCTATATTTTCAAAAATTGCAAAAAAAAAAAAAAAAAATGTAAAAGGTTTTTTAATAGAGGTTAAATTGACTTAATTTACTTATAATTATTTATGTATATATTTTGATTTTTTTGTATTATTTAAAATAATTTTTTATTTAAGCTTTTAAAAATAAAATTATAATTATTTTAAATAATTTTATTTTAAAATTAAATTTTAAATTTTCTTAAAGATATTTAAAATTGTGATTTTTTCAAATTATTATTAAATTTTATAAATTGAAATTTTAAAAAACTAAATTGTATTATTAATTAAGAAATTATTTGAAAATTATTTTTTAAAAATTTTACAAATAAAGTATATAAAAGAAAAAATGATAAATAAGTTATATTTAATTTATAAATTTAAAAGAAAATTGTATTATTAGGGGATTAAAAATTTTAATAATTTTATTTAAAAATTTTAATAAAATGCAAATATTAATTAAATTATATATAAAAATTAATTATTATATCAAATTTTATTTAGGGGTTTAAAAATTTTCAGATTTAGTAATTAAAAAAAATTATTTTTATAAAAATATTATAAATTTATTTAAGTTATTTTAATTAATTATTTTAATTATTTATTTATTTAAAATTTATTTAATAAAATTTTAAAAATTAAATTTTAAAGTTTTATTTTGGCTTATAAATTTGTTGTTAATTTGATTTATATGTAAATTTTTGTGAGAATTTATAATAATTTTAAAAATTTTTATAGCCGCAGTAATTAATTTTATTAATTAAAGAAATTTAGAAATAGCAATATTAAAAAGTATAGATGAAATTGGTGCCAGCAATCGCGGTTACACCAATTATACAAATAAATTTTTTCAGTAAAAGTTAAATTAATAAGTAATGTAAATTAAATTAAATTTATTAAGTGAAATTTTAAATTTAAATTTTTATAAAAAAATTAATTGAAGCTTAAAAATTTTAATAAAAAACTAGGATTAGATACCCTATTATTTAAAATGTAAATAAAAATATTTAAGTAGTAATAGTTATGTTCTTGAAACTTAAAAAACTTGGCGGTATTTTAGTCTATCCAGAGGAACCTGTTTTGTAATCGATAATCCACGATGGACCTAACTTAAATTTGTTATCAGTTTATATACCGTCGTTATCAGAATATTTTATAAGAATAATAATATTCAATAATTATACCCGTTACTTATAAAAAATAAGTATAAGGGTATATTGTGTTCGTTGGAATGTATGTAACAGGGAGAAGGAGGCATCTCCGACCACATAAAGTATATATATTCTTGATCAGCATCAACAGCCGAGTCGATATAGCCATGTGTGTCTGTCCGTCTGTCCGTCTGTCCGTCTGTCCGTCTGTCTGTCCGTGTGAGCGCCTAGATCTCAGAGACCATAAGAGATAGAGTAACCAAACTTTCACACGTAGATCAGAAATGCGTTGGAGCAGGTCAAGTTTGTTTCAAATTTTGGACCCGCCTCCTTCCACGCCCGTAATTCGCGAAAAACTGGTCATCCGTCTGTATAAACACAAGGATCTCAGAGACTATAAGAGATAGAATAACCAAATTTGTCACACAGATTTCCAAATACCTCACGCAGATCAAGTTTGTTTCAAATTTAAGCCACGCCCCCCTCCGCCCCCGCAAATCGCGAAAAACCACCTCACCCACAATTTTTCATATAATACGTATTTTTTGGTAGTAACCGATATCTGTTATTATTATCTATTATCCCACTGAATCGCAACAAGATCGGACAAGTAGAACAGCAGTTATTGCGTGTCTAAGTTGTTAAATCAACAGGTGCCCCCTAGAGTATGCAATAGTTTTTGTATTGTTAAACCTTATTAGAATGCTTCAAATTCTCAAGTAATTCTGGCAACGCAAATATGACATTATGATTGAATCGCTAATGTATTGAAATAAGTAACGGGTATCCTATGGTCGGGATCTCGACTATAGCCTTTCCCACTTGTTTTTATTAAAATTTATATCAGATCAAGGTGTAGCTTATATTTAAGTAATAATGGGTTACAATAAATTTATTTAAACGAATAAAATTATGAAAAAGTTTTTGAAGGTGGATTTGGTAGTAAAATTATAAAGATTAATAATTTGATTTTAGCTCTAAAATATGTACACATCGCCCGTCGCTCTTATTATTAAGGTAAGATAAGTCGTAACATAGTAGATGTACTGGAAAGTGTATCTAGAATGACAATTTAAAGCTTATTAAGTAAAGCATTTCATTTACATTGAAAAGATTTTTGTTCAAATCAATATAAATTGATTAGATTTTATTTATTAACTTTAGTTTATTTCGATTAAAAGTATTAAAAATAATTATCAGTTAATAATTATAAAAAATGTATCAGTGTTTATTAAATAAAAAATATTTATATATTTTTCTCGATTTTAAAAGAGTTAATATAATATAAAAGTTAATGTGATAAAATTATTTTAAATATTATATTAGAAATGAAATGTTATTCGTTTTTAAAGGTATCTAGTTTTTCAAGAAATAAATTTAATTTAGAAATTATAAATTTATTTAAAAGATTTTTTAATTAAATAATTTATAATTTTAATATTTTATGGGATAAGCTATAAAATAAATTTTTTAAAATAATAAATAAATTTAATAAATGTATGCTTAGAATTAGCAATTATTAATAAATATGTTATAATTTATTTTATAAAAGAAATTATTTATTAAATTTTAATTATTTATTGAAATATTAATTTTAATTTTTAAAATTAATTAATAATGATAAAATTAGTATATTTTATTGTAAAATAAATTTAAATGATAAGTTAAAGTAAAGAATTCGGCAAAAATAATATTCGCCTGTTTAACAAAAACATGTCTTTTTGAATTAAATTTAAAGTCTAACCTGCCCACTGAAAATTTTAAATGGCCGCAGTATTCTAACTGTGCAAAGGTAGCATAATCATTAGTCTTTTAATTGAAGGCTGGAATGAATGGTTGGACGAAATATTAACTGTTTCATTTTAATTTTTTATAGAATTTTATTTTTTAGTAAAAAAGCTAAAATTTTATTTTAATTTTAAAGATTAATTTAATTTTAATAAATTAAAATATTTTATTGGGGTGATATTAAAATTTAAAAAACTTTTAATTTTTAAAACCATTAATTTATGAATAATTGATCCATTAATAATGATTAAAAATTTAAGTTACTTTAGGGATAACAGCGTAATTTTTTTGGAGAGTTCATATCGATAAAAAAGATTGCGACCTCGATGTTGGATTAAGATATAATTTTGGGTGTAGCTGTTCAAATTTAAAGTCTGTTCGACTTTTAAATTCTTACATGATCTGAGTTCAAACCGGCGTAAGCCAGGTTGGTTTCTATCTTTAATTAATTGTAATATTTTAGTACGAAAGGACCAAATATTAAAATAATTATATTTTGTGAAAGAATATTATTAATAATTATAAGCTATTTTGGCAGATTAGTGCAATAAATTTAGAATTTATTTATGTAATTTTTATTACAAATAGTACTTGTTTTATATAGAATTAATTTTGTCTTTAGTAGGAAGTTTATTATTAATTATTTGTGTGTTGGTTAGAGTAGCATTTTTAACTTTATTAGAACGGAAAGTTTTGGGTTATATTCAAATTCGAAAGGGTCCTAATAAGGTTGGTTTAATGGGAATTCCTCAACCTTTTTGTGATGCAATTAAATTATTTACAAAGGAACAAACTTATCCTTTATTGTCAAATTATTTAAGATATTATATTTCTCCAATTTTATCATTATTTTTATCTTTAATTGTTTGAATATGTATACCATTTTTTGTAAAATTATATTCATTTAATTTGGGAGGTCTATTTTTTTTATGTTGTACAAGTTTAGGGGTTTATACAGTTATGGTAGCTGGTTGATCTTCTAATTCTAATTATGCTTTATTAGGAGGTTTACGTGCGGTTGCTCAAACTATTTCTTATGAAGTTAGATTAGCTTTAATTTTACTATCTTTTGTATTTTTAATTGGGGGTTATAATTTTTTAAATTTTTATTATTATCAAATTTATATATGATTTTTAGTAATTTTATTTCCGATAGCTTTAGTTTGGTTAACAATTTCTTTAGCAGAAACTAATCGAACTCCATTTGATTTTGCTGAAGGTGAATCGGAATTAGTTTCTGGGTTTAATGTAGAATATAGAAGAGGAGGATTTGCTTTAATTTTTTTAGCAGAATATGCAAGAATTTTATTTATAAGAATATTATTTTGTGTAATTTTTTTAGGGAGTGATGTTTTTAATTTATTATTTTATTTAAAATTAATATTTATTTCATTTGTATTTATTTGAGTTCGCGGTACTTTACCTCGATTTCGTTATGATAAATTAATATATTTAGCTTGAAAATGTTTTTTATCATTTTCTTTAAATTATTTAATATTTTTTATTGGTTTTAAAATTTTATTATTTTCTTTATTATTATGAATTTTATTTAGTAAAGTTAATAGAAAGGTTAATTTTCTATCTTATGTTTTCAAAACATATGCTTATTCAAGCTCATCAACTAATTTAATAAATTATCTCATCATTTATTAACAAGAGGGTTAATTAAATAATATAAAAAATAAATCACTGTTAAAATTTGTCCAATTAAAACATAAGGTTCTTTAACTGGTCGAGCTCCAATTCATGTTAATAAAATTACTGTTACTACTATAATTCAAAATAAAATTTGGTTAATAGGATAAAATTGATTTCCTCGGAATTTTCTTAAATTATAAAAAGGTAAAATTATTAAAATTGCAATTGAAAGAACTAAGGCAATTACTCCTCCTAATTTATTAGGAATAGATCGCAAAATTGCATAAGCGAATAAAAAATATCATTCAGGTTGAATGTGAGCAGGCGTAACTAATGGATTAGCTTGAATAAAATTATAAGGGTCTCCAAGTAAATTTGGTCTAATTAAAACTAAAGCAATTAAGATGAAAAATATAACAATAAATCCTACAATATCCTTATAAGTAAAATAAGGGTGAAATGGAATTTTATCAATATTAGAATTTAATCTTATTGGGTTATTAGATCCAGTTTGGTGTGAAAATAATAAATGAATTATAGTTATTGCAAGAACAATAAAACGTAAAATAAAATGGAAAGTGAAAAATCGTGTTAATGTGGCGTTATCTACTGCAAACCCACCTCATACTTATTGAACTAAATCAATTCCAAGGTAAGGCACTGCTGATAATAAATTAGTAATTACAGTAGCTCCTCAAAATGATATTTGTCCTCATGGTAAAACATACCCTATAAAAGCAGTTCCTATAACTAAAAATAAAATAATTACTCCTACTATTCATGTAGGAGTGAATAAATAAGATCCATAATATATTCCTCGCCCTACATGAAGATAGATACAAATAAAAAAAAAAGATGCTCCATTAACATGTATTGTTCGTAATAATCAACCAAAATTTACATCACGACAAATATGATTTACTCTATTAAAAGCTAAATTTACATCTGCTGTGTAATGTATTGCTAAAAATAATCCTGTTAAAATTTGGATAATTAAACATAATCCTAATAGTGATCCAAAATTTCATCATCTTGAAATATTAATAGGAGCTGGTAAGTCTACTAATGCATTGTTTGCAATTTTGAATAATGGGTGTGAAGTTCGTATCGGTTTATTCATTAGTTTATTATACGAAGAGGTCCTTTTTGTATATTAGTAATTTTTACTGTAACAATTAAAGTAATAAGAAGATAATTTATAAGTAAAATCGTTATTAAATTTGTTGGGAAATTATAAAGTTTATTTAATGAATAATGTGTTTTCTGTAATGAATGAATGTGTTTTCTGTAGTATAAGAATTTAAATTAGAAATATTTTCTATTTCGTTATTTAAGAAAATTATTAATGAAGAATTTTTGTCAATTAAAAATCTTAAAATCAGTAAAAAAAATAATAAAGATAAAGAAATTAATGTTAATTTAATTGATAAATTAAATATTTCATTAGATGCTAAAGAAGTTACGTAAATAAATAATACTAATATTCCCCCTAAAAAAATTAAAAATAAAATATAAGAAAATCAAAATGATTTTGTTATTAATCCTGTTACTAAACAAATTAAAATTGTTTGAATTAATAGGGTTAACCCTATAGCTAGAGTGTGAATTATATTAATAAAAATAATTGATGAGATTAAAATTAATGAATAAATAATTAATTGAATAATATCAAGAGGTAGTTTATTTAAAATATTAATTTTGGGGATTAATGAAAAAGAAATTCTTTTCTCTTGAAGTTTTAAAAGAATTAATCTTATTTTTGATTTACAAGACCAATGTTTTTATTAAACTATTAAAACTAATGATTATAATTTTATATTGAAGTTTTCCTATAATTTTATTTATTTTAGGTTTATTTTGTTTTGTTTCAAATCGAAAACATTTACTTTCTATATTATTAAGATTAGAATTTATTGTATTAATTTTATTTTTTATATTATTTATTTATTTAAATATATTAAATTATGAAAATTATTTTAGTATAATATTTTTAACTTTTAGAGTTTGTGAAGGAGCTTTAGGTTTATCAATTTTAGTTTCTATAATTCGTACTCATGGTAATGATTATTTCCAATCATTTAGAATTATATAATGTTAAAATTAGTTTTATTTTTGTTATTTATATCTCCTATTTGTTTTATCAATAAAATATATTGAATGGTACAAATTTTAATATTTTTTATTAGATTTATTTTTTTATTAATAAATAATTTTTCTAATTATTGAATAGATATCTCTTATTTTTTAGGTTGTGATATATTGTCTTATGGATTGATTTTGTTAAGATTATGAATTTGTTCATTAATGTTATTAGCAAGTGAAAGAGTAAATAAGTATAATAATTATAAAAATTTATTTTTATTAAATATTGTTTTACTTTTATTATTATTAGTATTAACATTTAGAAGTATAAGATTATTTATATTTTATTTATTCTTTGAAAGTAGATTAATTCCTACTTTATTTTTAATTTTAGGGTGAGGATATCAACCTGAACGTTTACAAGCTGGTCTTTATTTATTATTTTATACTTTATTAGTTTCTTTACCTATATTAATTGGTATTTTTTATTTAATAAATAAAATAGGTACAATAAATTTTTATTTAATAAATAATTTTATATTTAATTATGATTTGTTATACTTTTGTATAATATGTGCATTTTTAGTAAAAATACCTATATTTTTAGTTCATTTATGATTACCAAAGGCTCATGTTGAAGCTCCTGTGTCAGGTTCAATAATTTTAGCTGGAATTATATTAAAATTAGGGGGGTATGGTATATTACGAGTAATTTCTTTATTACAATTAATAAATATAAAATATAGATTTATTTGAATTAGAATTAGATTAGTAGGTGGAGTTTTAGTTAGATTTGTTTGTTTACGACAAACAGATCTAAAGGCTTTAATTGCTTATTCTTCTGTAGCTCATATAGGTATTGTATTAGCTGGGTTATTAACAATAAGATATTGAGGTTTATGTGGTTCTTATAGATTAATAATTGCTCATGGGTTATGTTCTTCTGGGCTATTTTGTTTAGCTAATGTGTCATACGAGCGGTTAGGGAGTCGAAGATTATTAATTAATAAAGGGTTATTAAATTTTATGCCTGCTATAGCTTTGTGGTGATTTTTATTAAGTTCTGCTAATATAGCTGCTCCTCCCACTTTAAATTTGTTAGGAGAAATTTCTTTATTAAATAGAATTGTTTCTTGATCATGGGTTTCTATGATTATATTATCTTTTTTATCATTTTTTAGAGCTGCTTATACTCTTTATTTATATTCATTTAGACAAAAGTGAAGTTTTTAATATGAGTGCAAGTGAACCTGCTGTATTCGAAGAAACTAGCATGAGTGCAAGTGAACCGCCTTCAGAGAACATTATGAGTCCATTTGAAGTCCTTGACGAGTGCAGTAATCAATCTATATTTAATTTGTTCTCAAATTGCTCGTAAGTATAAAATTTGTCAATCTTAAATTTGACGACAAAATTTTGAAATTTGTGGTAGACACATTTTCATCATTATCGATTGTGGACCATCCAACTTTTCTTGCCATTTTTGAGGACCTCAACTTAACTGTATCCGTTCCGGGCCGGAAAAAATTGACGAAGATGCTGGACTACAGGTTTCAATTTCATAAGGTTCACCTTATTAATGAGATTCAGTCTGCCACATATGTGTGCACAACGGCAGACATTTGGTGTTCCAAAAGAAGATCTTTTTTTGGTAATACATGCGGAAATCATTAAAAATCATTTGGGGTGTTCGCTTAAAACGCCATGTGCTACCAGGTGGAATACGCTGTACGATGCTTTCCAAAACCTCATCAAGAACAAAACTCAGCTTAATGATTGTAGCATGCAACGTGTATTCGTTGTGGCACGAGCTGCTGGAAATTGTAGCGTCTGAGTGGAGCACGCGTTGGGGTCCCGGCTCAATGTCGTCGGCAATGGGGGGGTTATTAAAACTTAAACCACAGGCTACTTTGCTCGCTATGACAAATTATATTAATAAATATTCGCGTGCTGTCATTTAGAATAGAAGAGAGAAGGGATAGTGGACGAGAAAAAAAAAAGAAAAAAAAATAGAAGGTTAGCTAGATCTGCAACATGTTGCAGTTAATCGGAACACTGGTGATGATGTGCTCTTGATGCCTCGCTATGGCCTTTTTTATAGCTGTGCAGTTGTTGTTGCAACAGCGGATGCCCACCCAACCAATGATCACCTGTCGCCGCATAACCTATTAAGGCCGGTGATCCCTTTTAATGACAAATAGAATTTATCTCACCATTGTCCTGAAACGATGCATGGCTCCAACAATAAAAATCTTAGCAATTCATTTCGTTATAATTATATTCTTAATAATAATTCAATAATGTATAAATGTAAAAATAATAAATTAACATTATTAAGATATTATGATAAAGAGAAAATGATTAAAGTATTAATAATAATTTTGACCTTATTAACAAAATTAAAAATATTGATGTTAATAATAACTATGATAATTTAAAAGGATTTGCGAAAATACATTCCATTAAATTGAACAAAAAAAATTTGAATCTTTAAGATAACATTAAAAAAGAAAAAAAAAACTGCATCGCAATCCAAAGATTTGTGACGTTTTGGCTGTGTGATTTAATCTGCGCATTTAATTGCAATTAATTCGTTTTGTTTTAGTTGTGGAACGTAAGAGAAGCTTAACCGAACGGCCGCAGCTGAGTGCAATTAGAGTCCACCGAACCAAAACGTTCGCTCTTGCAGTCAGCGTAGCTAAGCGCGCTCTCAACACATTCGCGATCGCTTGCAATAAAAATTTACGTTACGTTCTCTTATCTTTCTCTCTCTTAAGCTACCGAAGGTGTGTGGAATCTAAGAGCATTTTTGTGCATTCTTTCACTTACATGCATCCATATCCAACGTTGAAGCGCTTCGACGGGACGATGTTGAACTGTAAGAACACTACACTACAAAAGAAAATAATGTCTCTTCGGGAACACAAAAAAGAAAGAAAAGAAAAATATCTTGTTATTTTGACATTAGCTATGCTCTGTCTCTTTCTCAACCAACACTCTTTATTTATCTCTTTGAATATTTAAGCCAATATGGCTATCAATTTTTGGTGAGGGAGCCAGACTAGCTGCCAAGCAAGCATATAATTATTTATGGGGAACAAGGTTCATAAGAAAAACAAACGAAGAATATTACTGCCGCACTGATCACCCTGCCATGCCACAAAAAAAAAATTTATAAAATAAAAATATGCTATAATTCACGCTTATTGCGTTTTTTTTTAAAAAATAGGAAATTAACACCTTAAAATATTAAAATTTAACTACCACTAAATTTGACTCATCTTTACGTTAATTTAAATTAGACCGATTTTAAAAAGGCAGCAAGACGGCCGACTCAGCTGCTGGCAGACGTTAACTAATTAGGCTTTGCCAAAATTTTGTCTCAGGAGCTGCTCCGAATAGGAAAGGAAAGCAGCAAGACCAAAAGTCATCGACTTCAACAGCTGTTGTGTCTTTTGGTAGACGGGCGTGCATGTGTGTGTGAATGTGTGTGCGTTAATTTTCGCAATTGCACTTTGCTGCTTATTGCAATAGCTTATGTGTGTATGTAGGCAAGTGAGTTGGCATGGAACAAAATCCAAAGTATGTGAATACTTTGCGCAGGGTATAGAATAAGCAAACCAAATAATATAGGAGTTATTCTATTCCATTAATTGGCATGAATTAGCCGAATTATGCCTCCATCTTCTCTTGCGCTGCGCTTTACCGACAAATTTATAAGCTGGAACTAATGCCACACCTGAAATTATATCAGGAGAAAAAAAAAACATACCTATCAGTTCGCCATTTTCAAACTACCGCGAACAAAAAAAAATTCTAACAAACTTGGCCAACTTACCTAAAAAGGGTGGCACTAATAACAAAATGATTTGTGTGTGCTGCTTTAATCAGCCGAATAAATCTCACTTGTTTATTTTTGGTTTTTTAAAATTTTTTTTTTTCTTCAACTTTAATACGGTATACTTTCAGTCGCACTTGAAAATAAACTTGCACCATTGACTGCCAAAAGTTGAAAGAAAGATCGCGACGCTGGGTCGCTTGGCTAAAGCAGTTAACAGAGCTCAATTCGAATGACTCCATTTTCGGTATACGGGCTTTCAGAGAATAAGGGCTCTCTGCTTTCCAATGAAAGTTCCCAATGAAAGTTATTGCGTAAACCAACCAAGCAAAAATACTGCTGCATACTTTCGCGCGACACAGGTAATTAGATAAGTTACCTACGGGGCGTATAAGTGTTGCATACTTTTAGCTGCAGATTTATTTTCTATTTAATTTGGCTCAAGCGCCACTACAAATTCCCCCCACTAAAATCGAGCGTAGGGATGACCAGTGAGATTCCCGCTTGGAGCTAGTATTATTGTTACATGTCCTTGGCATGATATTTGTCAATAAAGCGTCCCTGAAGATCTTCCAACTCGTAATAGCAACTTCCTACCTTTTTCCGAACTCTGGCTTTTAAATAGGCCGGTGCTAATTTTGCACTGTAACCCTTTGCAAAATTGCTCTGTTGGAAATTTCTACTGTAAACTTCCTGACCAACATTAAAGGAGACCTGTTGACTACGCAAGTTATATGCTTTTTCATTTCGGGCACGTTAAACTTGCATTGTGTCCTTCGCTTTGGTTCTCAAAATCTCGAAGGTATCGTCTCGATTAAATTGAATCGTTCGATTAAATTGAATCGTTCGATCTTCTAGCAAATTCAACTGCCCAAAATCTTATAAGATGCCGCATCTGTGATCATATGTTGCCCAAATGCAACGCGATGTGGACTAGTATTTATGGCCGAGTGAATATTTCCTCTCAATGCACAACATATACTGCTAAGATTTTCATCCCAATTGCTTTGGTCGGGTTTAACATAGGCTTTGATGGCAGCTATTACCGATCGGTTTACCCTTTCCGAAGCATTGGCCTGTGGTGAATAAATTGCAGTATAAACATGGTTTATTGAATATTTCCCTAACAAAGCATTAAACATGTTTGATTTAAACTGGACTCCATTATCTGAAACTATTGTTTCCGGCACGCCAAAGCAATGGAATATGTCTTCTTCAAGGAATGATTTTATAGCCTCGGTTGTGAATTTTTTAACCGCTTTTAAAAAGGGAAATTTATATATGTGATCTAACACCACAAAAATACCAATATTGCCAGATCTACTACGTGGATATGGCCCCAGAAAATCTATATAAAGCTTCTGAAAAATTCTATCAGATTGCGCAACTTTAATATCGGCCAATAGCCTGGAACTTAACACTTAAGCTCTCAATGCCTTGTAGTCACCGCTCTCAATTTCAGGAAACTGCAAGTCAATAATGCTATCAACATTTAAAGCTGACAAATCAGAAGAAAATACGCGAGACAAAGCATCTGGCACTATATTCTGGCTACCTTTTCTATGCACGATCTTAAAGTCAAAACCCTGCAACTTAAGCGCCCATCGAGCTAATCTCGAGCTCAAATCTGACTGAGACATAAGCCACTTTAATGAAGCATGATCAGTCACTATTGTGAATTCCTGACCTTCGATGTATGCTCTGAATTTCTTGACGGCTAACACGGCTGCAAGACATTCTTTTTCAGTCACTGTATAATTTCGCTGACATTTGTTTAATTTTCGTGACATGAAGGCAATTGGCGTTTCATCTCCTGACTCATTTAACTGAACCAACACCGCCCCAACTCCAGTATCGCTTGCATCACAGTGTAGTTCAAATGGTTTTTCATAATTAGGACTATGAAGTACTGGAGCTGTGCATAATTTATCCTTGAGCTCCTCAAAAGCTTTTTGCGCTTCGTCACTCCAATTAAAGCTTCGCTTTTGCTTTAGAGTGTCAGTTATTAGTGACGCTATGGCAGCATAATTTTTAATAAATTTATGGTACCAGCCTGTAAGCCCTAGAAAACGACGCACTTGCTTAGTTGACTGAGGAGTTGGAAAAGATGAAATGGCTAAAATTTTTTCCGGATCTGTACTGATAATACCGTTACCAATAACGTGACCAAGATACTTTACTTCCTTAACACAAAAGTTAATTTTCCGACATTAATGGTCAAGTTTGCCTTTTCCAATTCCTTGGCTACTATCTTCAGTACATCTATATGCCGATCAAATGTATCTGATACGATTAAATGATCATCCAGATATATAAACACTTCATTTCGGAGCTGTGGTGGAATTATTTTATCCATAAGCCTAGACATAGTATGTGGAGAGTTGGTAAGCCCAAATGGCATTACTTTAAATTGGTAGAGGGGTCTGCCCGATACACAAAATGCTGTTTTATCGCGAGAGTTTTCTTCAAGAGGTATCTGCCAAAAAGCATCCTTCAAGTCTATACTAGTTATAAACTCTGCTTTTGGTAATCGACTAAGAATACCGTCTATTATTGGCATTGGATACGCATCTTTGACTGTAACCTCATTAACCCTTCTGCTGTCAATACATAGCCTCACCTTGCCAGGTTTTTTTACCAGCACTATCGGCGATGACCATGCACTACTTGATTCTTCTATCACTCCCAGCTTTAGCATCCTATCCAGCTCGTCATAAATCAACTTCTCCGTAGCTGGTGAGACCGGATAATGCCGCTGTTTGATCGGCTTGGCGTTCGCCACATATATCGTATGAGAGATTAAGGTAGTTCGTCCTAATCCCTTATTAGCGAAAGAAGGAAACACTGAGATAGTTTCGTGCAATAATTGTTGCTGATCAGGTGTAAGAATCCTGTGAGTACTCTCTATGGCAGCAATCTCTGCTAACTGGGGAGTAAGATCAGCGGGTAATAACTGATACGCATTCCAGAAATCGATTCCTAAATAAACGTCCTGTGCTAAGGTAGGGACTATGTAAAAAGTTAATAAATTGCTTTCTTCTTTATATATAATTTCTGTTTTTATTTTCCCTATGATATGCTGCGATTGACCATCGGCTGTTCGCACAAAAGCATCAAACTTCTTAAATTTACATTTATCATTACATAATTCTGCTGCTAACTTGCCTCCTATGCAACTAACAGATGCGCCTGTATCCATAAGACCATCAAGACATTTATCCAAAAGATACACGCGGGCGTATGGTCTATGATCGTGAAAATTCCCCACCACTGCTGCTAACAGCAATTTGCTCTCTGCTTTGCGACTTTTCTTAAATGCTAGACGGCGTACTCTAGATCGGGAAATAGGTAAGTCTGATGATACTATAGGGTCACATTTGGGTGTATCTGAGTAAGTCTGGTATTGTTTTGTATCTTGAAGATAGAATGGCTGAAATAGATATTCTACTCCGTGTTCGTGCCCTTGACTATCAACTGTTTGCGTGCACTTTTCTGAAGTGCACGTTGTGCTGAGTTTTTTGAGGCAACTGGGTCTATATGTATCTGCTTGGCCGCAACCATAGCAAAATACCCGACGTTCAGCTATACAATCTTGATAGCGATGACCAGTAACTCTACAACTCCAGCAGACTAAATTGATTGCAGCTAACTCCAAATCATTTTCTTCACAACTTTCTACATCAGTTTCCTCTGGTTGCATATCAACTGCATGTAACATTGGACGCATTGGCATTCTAGGCTTGAGAGGACCTAATTTGGCCACAGTTTTCAAAAATAATTCTCGCTTACGCACAAGTTGACGTGATTGAGCCACATCGTTCGCCTGCTCATAAAGAATCTCTAGCTGTGTCTCTGGTAAAAGGTTGGCTCTGATAGTTTCAACAAGAGCTGCTTCTGGCAGTGGTACAGATAGCTGATCTGCTAATGCCGCAATAACCCCGTAGAAATCATCAAAAGTTTCGTTGGTTTTCTGCTTGCGGAGTTCGATTTCAGTTCTTATGTCCCTGTCTGTTCTAGCATCTTTAAATTGGCCTCTTAATGCAATACTTAAAGAAGGCCAAGAAACTTCAGGTACACTTTTATGGTAGCGCCAGTACCAATCACTGAGCAGTAAGTACAAAATTTCCTTCTAAAGTTTGTCTAGTCAAAGCTTCTATTCTATAAATGAAGGAAGTCGTTGACCGACAACTGACCCTTACCAGAAAAACGAATTTTCCAATTGATAATTGTTTGAATTATTCGATCAGGACGATTATTGACTACAGAAGATGTTGCACTATTTGGTCTCTCAGACTGTGTGTGCTGTAGTATAAAAATGCGGGTTCTGGGACAAATTGGGGGTGGGGGCGATCAATCACTGTCAAAGACCTGTCAAAAATTGTGACAGCTAAAATAATTAGTGATTGATTGATCGATGAAAAGTGTGGGAAAGAGGGGGGATCGTGGTCAAAAGTGTGGGAAAAAAGGGGGAACCGAGGGTCGAATCGTGGGAAAAAGGGGGAAAAAGGGAAAAAAAGGTTCAAATCAAGTGATCGTGTGCGAGTATGTGTCAGGTGAGTTTGATTGATCTGTCACCTCTTGATGCTCAAAATTAAGGAGATGCTATTGTAATACATTGTAATGTCTTTTGTTTACATTGGTGTGGCATGCGTTGCTATGAGTAAGCAAGTGGTGGGCACGTGTTGGGCACGTTTTGGGCAAGGTTCAGGCACAGGGCCGGCGCCGGGACGTCCCCTGTCAATCAAAGCAATGTATGGGCATGTTGCAGCATGATAATTGAATGGGAATTTTGAAATTTTGTTTCTGTGACCCGTGACATGAAACCTGTTCTCGTTGGTTTTGATCTTGGTATTTTGTTTCTGTGACTTTTGATATGAAACCTGATCTTATTGGTTTTAATCATGATCTAACAGGTAATAGACTCTGCCTAGAGATAGTGGGAGAAGTCCTCTACCAAAAGAATGGGAAAGAAAATTGTAATACAAATATTTAAACTGGTTTCACCTTCAACATTGAATCATAGAGTGTATGCAAAAGATATTATAAATGTTAGAAATATCAGTTCAATTGTATCGTTGAAGTTAAAAGTGATCTTCAGTGCAAAAAGTAATTTTTATGTACAAAGAAGCTCGCCCTTTTTGAGCACAGTGCACAATGCCAAATTTCGTGTCTTTTTTTTTTTTTTATAATTTTTATTTTTATTTAAAGTTTTTATAATAAACTGAATTTTGCTCGTCACACAATTGGATATCAGAAATTTTGGAGCTAAAAATTGCTTTCGTCACTAGACTTTTACCTCGTGTAGAGGTTTTTTTTGTGGGATAACAGCAATAACAGCAATAACAGCAACAAAAACAACAACAACAACAGCAACAAGAACAGTAGCAGATCAAATGGACAACTCAGCAACAACATCAGTAGCAGGTCAAAAGCAGATCAACAGGGACACCTCATCAACAACAACAACAACTATGATGAGTGACAGCGGTGAAAGATTCTGTGGCTTGTGTAAGATAGACCTACCACCGGGAACACAATGGAAGCATCATGCTCGCACCGAAACCCATAAGAAGAATGCGGTTGTGCCGATAGATGGGAAGATTAAAAAGATTTCACAGGGATTCAAGGGGCGCATCCTTCATTATATGTATTTGAATGAAGGAGTGGTGTTTAGACTCCCTGAAGTATTTATGAATGAAGCAGGAGCTGCATTCATATCGCATTTGATACGTGTGCTGGATAGCTACGATGCAGTGAAAGTAAATTTTGAACTATTCGCTGAATATGTTCTTTTAAGAGAAAATGAGTCTCTTCATGAGATAAAGTCATTCCAAAGTAAAATGACTATCACACTCGAAATCAATGATTTTAATATGCTTTTTGAACAGCATTCTAAGCAAATAATTGCTAAAATGGAAGAGTTCCAGGAAAAGGATAGTGGATGGGCTCTGGTTAGTATAATCCGATTGGAAATGAATGTTAACCAGTATAAACCAATACGAGGCTCTTCAGACATTAAATCGTCAAAGAAGCTGTTGTTGAAACATGCCATCGTCAATGTCGAGAATAATGACTCATACTGCTTCAAATGGGCATTACTTTCGGCATTGAAGATAACAAATAGACCCCAAAGATGCAATACTTATGGTGTTGTAATCACTGATGATAAAATCAGAATATCAAGAGACTTGGTACCGTTTTCCACTGAGATCAAAGTAACAAAAGATTTCACATTGGATTTCACTGGGTTGTCATTCCCCCTAAAGATTCGGGATATACACATTTTTACAAAGCTCAATCCTCAAGTGAGCATCAATGTTTTCGGATATGATGAAGAGGCTGAGACAATAATTGGACCCCTATTCCACTCAGGATATGAAACACGTATACACATCAATATGCTGTTCCTAGAAGATGGAGTAAATGCTCACTACATGTGGATACAAAATATAACAAGGTAACTATTTTAAATTTTTAATATATAATGTTTGAATAAATACTAATTATTTTCAAAATATTATTTATTTTTTGTAGGTTGTTGTCATCACAAACCGGAAATTCAAGGAGGAAACAATGGTTCTGCAATGTATGTCTCAACTTTTCATCAAGTGAGAAGGCGGCGTTACGACACAAGGAGCTCTGCAGTGGAAAGGTTGCAGTTTTACCCCACCCCAATGAAGCAACTATAAAGTTCACCCAACACCAGCACCAACTCCAGGTTCCGTTTGTGGTGTATGCAGACTTCGAATGTATTCTTCAACCGAAGAATATAGAAGTAAGTCCTAAATTAGTTAATATTAATGAACTATAATATATTTCTTCCAGTCGTTCAAAATAAGTAGTCCAGTATGGTTAAGAAGGAGAAGACGTCAGTCTTCTCCAATGGTTATTTATTGAATATTCTCTTAGAGTTAGAGCTGTCCACCATGAAGCAGTGAGCAGCCGTTTTACATACATTTAAGACTTATTATATATAGCAAGAGAGTCAGAGAGAGTCATGCGCGCACATATGTATACATAGCGACGGTCAAGCGTGAGAACGCTGACTTAGCTATTTGGGCGGTCGTTGATATCAAGTACGGATCATATTACGTCTGCACTTGAATATGCGCAGAGGGCACTTAGCGTTAAGCGCGCTGCGACAAAGTCGCTGCTATGTTTATGTATACATTCTGTTGGCATAACAACAAAGTGTTGCAGCCTTATTCATATGTATGTATATATGTATGTACGCATGCTACATCTCCCTCCTTTTAAAAAATAACGTAATTTATGTAGTTATTTTAAGTATTAATGTTAATTATTATTTTTTTTTTTGTGTTTTTTTTTTTTTTTAATTTTTTTGTTTATATTATTTTAATTAAAAAAAAAATTTTGTTAATATGTAAGTGTAAATGTATATGTTTTAAAACTATGTGTATTAAAAAAAATATATGTATGTGTTAGTAATTTATTTCAATCGTTGTCTCTTTTTATAAAAGAAAATAATTTTTCTTTTTTTTTTTTGTTTCCTTTTCTTAAATTCCATTTTCCTTTTATTGTTTTGTATTATTTTGTTCGAACAATTTTCTTTGTTTATATTAAAGTTTTCAATTCAATTATTATAAAGTTTTAATCTATCCTTATGTACTTTTTGTTTTTTCTCTTTAGTATCCCTAATTATTATATTATCGTTATTTTCTAACTTTTCTACTGTATAGGGTCCTAAATAAGTTGGATCTAACTTATGTCCTGTTTCATTCTTAAGTAGTACTTTATCTCCTACCGATATATCTATGTTTATTACTTTTTTATCATATAATTCCTTATTCTTTCTCTTATTTTCTTCTAACATAATTCTAGCTCTTTTATATGCTATTTCTAATCTATATTTACTTTCTTTAGCATAATCATCTATATTATATAAAGGTTCTATGGTATCTGTGTTATTAAAATGTTTTAATAAATTGTTGGTTTTACCGAAAACAAGTTCATATGGACAATAGTCATGTGCCATAGATGGGGTTGTGTTGAAACAGTAAACAAAATATTGGATCCATACGTCCCAATCAGTTTTATCAACCGATATATATGAACGTATGTATTCATTAAAAGTTCTGTGACTTCTTTCGACTGTTCCAACTGTCTGGTGGTGGTGTGCAGTAACAGTAATATCTCGAGTCATACCTTTCCAATAATAATGTCTTTTGACCTTGGCCAAGGTTTTTGAGATGCCTGTGTGACCTCCTTGTGTGGGATCATCATGGAATGTAGACAATAGAGCTTCTTTTTCTTTTATTGTTTCTATTTGGGTCACCGGGTTGAGTAGCGCTACTCTCAATGAAATTAATATTTTATTGCCCATATTTTTGAAATTATCGATTGAAACGTGTTCAAAGATATTTTCCCACGGTGCCACTTTGAGTTGGCTGATTTTATTTATACCGGCTTGCGTTTCAAGCCTTTGGAAAAATTGACCTAAGTCAAGAGTTCCATTAGTATATAAATCGCTAACATCATATCTTGCAGTAATTTTCTTACCATGTTTAAAAAAACATAGCATATTTTTTACATGCAAGGTCACTACTTTACGTACTTCGTCATTGTTAATGACTTTATATACGTTGGGCTTTGAAGCTTTTTCTATAGATTGCCGTGGCAATTCTATTTTTTCTTTTCCTGCGCAGGAATTTTGTCTACTTTGATATCTTGTAGTGACTTTCTTTATTGATCCATTTATTTGTTGTAGCTGTTGAATGGTTATTCTTGATAACGCATCCGCTACAAAATTGTCTTTACCCTTCAGATATTCGACTGTAAAATTATACTCCTCTAATTCAAGTCTCATACGCGTTAGCTTTGAGCTTGGATTTACCATTGAGAACAAATAGGTTAATGGTCTGTGATCTGTTTTGACATTAAAGTGTCTACCATAAATATATGGTCTGAAATAAGTTATTGCCCAATGAATTGCTGCCAATTCTTGTTCTGTTGTGCTTTTATTACTTTCACCCTTAGTAAACGATCTTGATGCATAAGCAACTGGAAGTTGGAGTCCATTTTTGTTTTGAGTTAAAACTGCTCCACATGCTTGTTTACTTGCATCTGTTATTATGCAAAATTCTTTGCTGAAATCTGGGTATTGTAATAAATTTGGGTTTATTAGTGCCGATTTGAGATGTTCGAAAGCATGCTGGCAATCAGCTGTCCATTCGAATTTTACATCTTTTTTACATAATCTTGTTATGTGACGAGAATATTCGGCAAAATTTTTGATAAAACGTCTATAGTAGTTACAAAATGCAACGAATCTTCTAGCGCTGTCCGCATCATGTGGAACTGGGTAATTTTTAATGACGTCGTATTTTTTGTCGTCAGGCAAGATTCCTTTATCCGTGCATTTGTGTCCCAAAAATGTGACTTCATGCATGAAAAATGAACATTTTTCAGGATGTAATTTAAGATTGTATTTCCTACATTTCTCAAAAACATCAGTTAAGTTTTTGAGCATATGTGTTTCGGAACAACCAATGACTATTAAATCATCCATATAAAGGAAAGCTTGAGAAGGTTCTAATCCGGAAAATGCTATAGTCATCATTCTCTGGAAAGAATTTGGCGCTATTTTTAAACCGAATGACAATCGCGTGAAGCGATACGAGCCATTGCTTGTTGAGAAAGACGTTATATCTCTTGAACTTTTTTCGAGTTCAATTTGATGAAATCCTGACATTAAATCAAGACATGAAAAGTATTTTGCTCTTCCTAGTTGATCCAAAATGTCATCAATTCTAGGGAGCGGGAATTTATCCGACAACAGTTTTTTATTAATTTGACGATAGTCAATTACTAATCGCCATTTTTTCTTGTCAGAACCTGGAAGAGATTTCTTCGGAACTAACAAAAGTGGGCTGTTATAAGGGGATACAGACGATTCAACTATTTTATTGTCGATTAATTTTTGTACTTGTACTTGTATCTCATCTATTTGACTTTGAGGGTTTCTATAATTTTTTATATAGACTGGTTCATCATCCTTCAATCTTAGCTTTTGTTTGTAGAAGTTATTGGTAGTGATTGATTCGGTTTCGAGTCCGAATACGTCACTATACTGGGTGCATAAGTTGGTCAATTCGTTTTTGAATTGTGGTGGAAAATTTTTAGCTAATTGAGATAAGACAGTTTTTTCTCTATTTTCTGGATTGTTTTGAACTATGTCGTAGTTCGAAAGTGGTTCATATGACAAATTTTTAATATCTACTACTTGATCGGTACTGGTCGTATTCAGTAATCGGACAAATGCATTTTTGGTTGTTGCAACTGTGTTTGCAACATAAATGCCTTCTTTAATTTCCTGGTTTGGAATTAGTACACTATCTTCATCTGATGATAGGTGAATTTTTCTGACTACTTGGGATCTTGCTGGTAGTACAATGGAATTATTACCAGAACTGTATGTTATTGGAACATAAATTGGGAAATTTAGATTATTTGGTCTCATTATGAGCCAATCTTCATTTGGTTTGAAATCTAACCGGCAATTGAATTTCTTAATGAAGTCAATGCCTATTATTCCATCACAAGGTATTGCGAAATGCAAATCTACTAAGTGAAAATCGTGTGGAATTATGTATTTACCTGTCTGTATCTCTATAGAAATCAGTCCTTTAGACTGTATTATGTCTTGGCCTATGCCTTGAATATTGATCTTCTTATTTATTTGGATATCATGAAAGATATCAGAATTTTCCTTTAACAGAGATATGTCTGCACCAGTATCTATTAAAAATACAAGTTTTTTATTTGTCTTCACATTGAAAAAGTTTACGAATATATTCAAACTAAGATTGATGGTATGAACCGCATAATTTTCTACTGTCGAGTATCTGAGGGTTGTTGAGAGTTTCCCTGGGTGTTCTGGGTTACTCTAACATTGTTTGAATTGGTATTATTTTGGTTGTTTCCACCTCGGTTGGAATTGTTGTTTCCATTTCCTCGGCCTCGGCCTCGGTAATTGTTGTTTTGATAACCGTAGTTATTATTTCCTCTGTTTTGGTAGTTACCATTGCCTCTACCACGATAGTTACCACGATTGTTACTACCGCGGTAGTTGTTATTTCCTCTTTTAGAGTACATCACTGTATTCACACTACCAGTAAGTCTTGTACTAGTACGGATGTATGCACTAACGGCAGCATCCATGGTAGTGAAAATACCAGACTCCATGACGGTTTTAACACTTTCGTGACTAGTTTTACTAATCATTGTGTTAACGGCTTCTGTAGTGCTGAGCGTGTCAGCATTTTCAGATGGTATGCCTTGGTCAATATAAGCAGCTTCAAGAAGCTGTCGCAGATTTTCTAGTTCAGTTGTGAACTGAGTGGCTGTTTTGCCTTTCTGCGTTAAAGTGTCCATTTTTGCCTTTATGTTGGCGGGTGTTTCACCGACAACTACGGCTTTTAATTTTGCAATAATTCCATCTATTGTGGTTTCATTTTTTATTTTATTGAGGGTTGTGCCCGTTATTTTTGATTTAATCAACTCTATGGCAATTTCCTCATAATTTCCTTTTGTTAAGTTGACAAGTCTTAGTGCCGTTAAGAATTTTTCAAGACGGGTTTTCTTTCCGTCGAATTCTGGGACTGCTTGTGCAATTTCCCTAATATATGCCCTCTGGGCTGCGGCTATGTCGTCAGGCATTGTACGGCTATTATCAGTACTTTCTTCACTTTCAGATAAAATATCTTTGGAATCCAGTGTGATAACAGCAGGGATTGTTAGATTTGTCAAATCTTCTTCTTCTAATTGAATATCCTCAGTCCGAACTTCAAGGTTTTCACCAAGTTCCAACTTTACAGGTGTATTCAAAATAGAAGGTATTGTTAAAGTTAAATTATGCTTTTCTTTAACTGTTTTGATATTGTTTCTCAGTCTTATCAGCAACCTTGACGTTTCTGACCAATGTTTATCGGTTAATACATCTTTATGCTGATATATCAATAATCGAACTTCGTTAAAGCTGTCGATCAATGTTATGGAGTTCCTATTAACTGTATCTATATGCGTTTGTCTATTTTGTGTTAGACATTTATACGCTTTATCAAATATCGTTTTAATATTTTGGATTCGCTCAGAAAGTTCTGACCATTCCATAATATAGACAAGATACTTTGTTTCTCAAAATTATTCTGGGATTTTTTTTTTTTATTTATTTATTTTAATTTGTATCTTATAGCTATTATGTTATTGTCAATTATGGTTAATCATTGTTGTTTGTGTTGCAAATTTAAGTTTTGTCCAAATCATTTGCTTGGCTCATGAATCTTTTCTTTAGGCATTTGTTATGCAGTTTATATATTTTATAAAAACAATTTGCACACATTATAACAACTATGATTACCAGTAATATATTTGTTAATTCCAAGTCTGTGTTGCTTGATTCAACTTTATTTATAACGTTAGCAGTGGAATCCACTGACTTAACGTCTACTATTCCCATTTTGGAATTCTGTTCTGAATTATGATTTGATTCGATTAAAAAATCTTCGGAAAATTTACTTATTGCATTACTTTTCATAAATAGAAAATTTTTCCTGCCTATGGCTTTAATTGAATTCAAAATTTTTTTTTTTAATTAAACTGACTGAACTGAAAACTTTATTTTTTTTTTAATAATTTTTTTTTTAAATTTAAAATTTATTTGGAATTTAAGATTCGGATTAATTTGTATGCTACTGGGTAATGTACCCAGTGCCTGAGACGTGTAAAATTTTTTTACATAGCAACCTGCCTAGTGTTTAGTTTGGCTTTATGGGCCTCACTTCTGATTGGGCGAAAGATATTACGCTCAATTTTACAATTTGTTTTTATAATAATATGTATAGGTATTTTAAAATTATTGCTGGTATCTGCTGCTGTTCCTGTTCTTTCCCGTCAGCTGGTCGTCACCAGTATGGTTGCGCTGACGTTCCCATCGAAGGCGCAAGGGGCGGGGGTGCCTCTCGCGCTTGTGGATTTCTCAGCTGCTGTTGTCCTGGGCCTATGGGCTCAGGCGGAACCGGTGCCGGTCTTCGCACAGGTTAATGCCTTACCAGGCAAGTCGATCTGCAGTATTGGCTGTCCAGAGGTCCAGGGCAATCTCTTGGGCATTGCTCGACGTACTGAGGCACTTCGCTTTTGGGAGGTGGTGAGGTTATAGTATTGTCATTAATAATCTTGATATTTTTAATATTCACTGAGTGAGCATGTGGTGTAGGGTTTTCTTTTATTTGTTTCAGCTGTTGCTGATAAAAATCAAGCATGGCCTGTAGCCTTATTGTTGCTTTCCACGGTGTGTTGGCCTTTGGTGAATATAATTGCCACTTAATGTGAGCAATTTCTTTATTCAATTTTTTAACGCGGCCACCGCGACCCATAACACTCACTATACTCTACTCACTCAGTTTTTTTTGTTGATTTTTGCTCCGCCTTTGCTTGTTGTTGTTGCCTTCGTCCTCCTCAGTAGTTACGTATTTTATGTTGTTGTCGTTGTTGCCTCCTTCATCCTCTTGATAGTTACAGTTGTTTTTTCATTCCAATCCGGTGAGATCCGGTGTCACGGTCGCCATATAATATATTTCTTCCAGTCGTTCAAAATAAGTAGTCCAGTATGGTTAAGAAGGAGAAGACGTCAGTCTTCTCCAATGGTTATTTATTGAATATTCTCTTAGAGTTAGAGCTGTCCACCATGAAGCAGTGAGCAGCCGTTTTACATACATTTAAGACTTATTATATATAGCAAGAGAGTCAGAGAGAGTCATGCGCGCACATATGTATACATAGCGACGGTCAAGCGTGAGAACGCTGACTTAGCTATTTGGGCGGTCGTTGATATCAAGTACGGATCATATTACGTCTGCACTTGAATATGCGCAGAGGGCACTTAGCGTTAAGCGCGCTGCGACAAAGTCGCTGCTATGTTTATGTATACATTCTGTTGGCATAACAACAAAGTGTTGCAGCCTTATTCATATGTATGTATATATGTATGTACGCATGCTACAGAACATATTCCAATAGCATATGCATACTATATAAAGTGTGCATTTGATAGTGGATTAGATAAGTTTGTATTAGAAACATGTAAGAATGCAGGCTTAAGTTTTTTCAATTCACTTATAGAAAATTTAAAACGCTTAAACAATGAATATTTGAGCAAGGTAGTTCCCATTGTCATGAGTCTGGAAGATGAGAGCAATTTTCAAGAGACTATTAATTGTCATATTTGTGATAGTGTTTTATTAGCAGATAGGGTAAGGGATCATTGTCATTTTACTGGGAAATTTAGAGGTGCTGCTCATTCAAAATGTAATTTATTATATAAGACGAGTAATTTTATACCCGTTTTCTTTCATAATTTCACCAAGTACGATTCTCATTTGTTCATAAAAGAACTTGCAAACGTACCTGGACAAATTAAAGCTATTCCCATTAATAAAGAACACTACATTTCTGTATCGAAAACAATAGAGTATGATAATGGGAGTAGTTTTGAAATTCGTTTTCTTGACACTTTTAGATTTATGTCAGCAAGTCTAGATACTCTTGCATCTAATTTAGTTGACGAACAACTCACAACAATTAAATCACATTTCAGTTTTGAAAATAAGTTTAGACATATGCGTAAAAAGGGCGTTTTCCCTTATGAATACTTAGATTCTGAAAGTAGGTTCCAAGAAACTTCTGTACCACCAAGAGAAAAGTTCTATAGTAGTCTAACGGAAACTGATTGTTCTGATAAAGATTATATGCATGCACTTAAAGTTTGGTCTGAATTTTCATGTTCAACAATGAAAGATTATTTAGAATTGTACTTAAAAACTGATGTTTTATTGTTAACTGATGTTTTTGAAAATTTCCGCTTAATTTGTATGAATATTTATTCCCTTGACCCAGCTCATTACTAAACAACTCCAGGCTTATCTTGGGAGGCCATGCTAAAGACCACGAAGATTGAATTAGAACTAATTAAAGATATAGACATGTATAGTTTTATCCAATCTGGTATTCTTGGTGGGTTAGTTCAATGTTGTCATAGGTATAGCAAAGCAAATAATAAATACCTATCAACTTATGACCCATCAAAAGATTCAACATTTTTAATGTATTTAGATGCAAACAATTTGTATGGTTGGGCAATGTCACAACCTTTACCATATAATGGCTTTAAATGGTTATCCGATGAAGATATCAAAAATCTAGCAATTGAAAATATACCAATTGATGCTGATTTTGGTTACGTTTTAGAAGTCGACTTAGATTATCCGCAAACTATTCATGATGAGCATAATGATCTCCCCTTTTGTCCGAGCATTAAATTACCAACAAAGACAGCCAAAGTAGAAAAGTTAGTTGCCGACCTAGGAAATGAAAGAAATTATGTTATCCACTACCGTGAACTTCAACAATGTTTAGGTAATGGATTACAATTGAAAAAAATTCATAGAGGTATATGCTTTAGACAAAGTGCTTGGCTTAGCAAATATATTGAACTCAATACTGAACTGCGAGCCAAGGCGAAAAATTCGTTTGAAAAAGAATTTTTCAAATTACTTAACAATGCAGTTTATGGCAAAACCATGGAAAATGTAGAGAAGAGGGTTGATGTGCGACTAGTGAGTGAGTGGGAGCCAGCACAAACGTTTACAGCAGGTCGCAAAAGACTTTGTGCTAGAGCCTTAATTAGTAGACCCAACTTTCATAGTTCAGCAAGAATAAATGAGAGCTTTTATGCCATACAAATGAATAGATTAAGAGTTACTTTAAATAAACCAATGTATTTAGGTTTCACTGTTCTAGACTTGTCAAAGTGGAAAATGTATGATTTCCATTAAAATTATATGAAACCAAAGTTTGGTGAAAATTTAAAATTGAATTACATGGATACAGACTCTTTTATTTATACAATAAAAACTAATGATTTTTACAATGATATTCGAAATGACCTTAAATTAAAATTTGACACATCTGATTATTCTGATGAAAAGGCTAGTTTATATAATTTCGAAAAAGTTAATAAAAAGCAATTGGGCTATTTCAAGGATGAGCTTAATGGTAAGCCCATGTTGGAATTTGTAGGTCTTCGTCCCAAAATGTATTGTTATAAAATTGACAATATTGAGAAATCGTTTAAAAAGTCAAAGGGTGTAAAAAGAACGGCTTTAGACAAGTTAAACATTGAACATTATAAAGCATGTTTAGAATCAGGTGAAGCAAAATGTGGGAAAATGACAATGATTAGATCCATAGACCATACTATATGCACTTATCAGTCTAACAAGGTAATCCTTGATAATAAAGACAATAAGCGTTCAATTCAAAACGATAAATATTCCACATTAGCCTATAACCACTATAAATTAGTAAACAGAAGACATTTGGAATATTTTAAAAAAGAAAAAGAACTTAAATTAAATATAGAATTTTTATTTAGAGAATCAGCATACTTGACTGTTCAAGCATATGACTTAGAAAATAAGTATGATTTCCTATCCGTAGAACAGAGAGCTGATCTCAAATTATGTACAATAAATAGAGATAATGCTGATTTTGAGTTAAAGTATGCAGACCTTGAACTTAAATTACACCAAGATGAATATCAATCCCACCAGCCATAAAAATTAAAAGACTTTCAAATTATTTTTATTAAACAATGTATTTATTTTTAATATGAAAATGTTTATAAAAATTGTTACACATAAGTTTAATATAAAATGTTAGATTCATAAAATAAATATTATATAAAAATGTAAATGAAATTATATATAAATTATTTATAAAAAAAAAAAAATTATAATAAAGTTTTTTATACATTTAATTAAAACCTACAACATGTATTTTTGTGTTTGTATTTATTATTTATAATCTAACCTAGGTTTATTATAAACTTATTTATAAAATTTTGTTGACGTCGATCCAACTATCTTCACTCTTCGGGAAGCCCAACCAGCGCACCAATGCCCTTTTTCCGTCTCGTTTCAACACTTTTTCAACTAGATATGCGTCGGGGTATCGAGTCTTTTTGAGTTCCTCTCTATAGAAACAACCTTCAATCGGATTCCCCTTCAAGTCTTCTAGTAAATATGTTGTTGGATATGTATATTTCACTTTTTTAATTTTAAAAATTTCAGTTGTCCAATTTGGTGTGTAACCCTTTTCAAATACATGCTTGTATTTACTGATACGCACATTGTCTCCATTACGCAATGTGCTGCCGGTGAATATCTTCATGTAGTTATATGCCGTCTTCAGAATATGTTTTTCATTGGATGAATTCACGTCAATTGGTTTCATTTTTATGGTTCTATGCACATTGTTGTTGTAGTCATCAATTACATTTTTGTACATATTAATCCATTTATATGTGCCATATGACTGGAAGATTGTCTTCTTTAATAATCACCATGTCATTGGATTGAAGGTCTCGCGTTGGTGATTGCCATTTATTTCGTTTGTGCAATTCTTTGAGGTACTCGTCTTTCCAACGGAGACAGAACTGTTGCTGGAGTGCCTTCACACGCTGCCAACGGTTTAGAATGGACATTGCGTTTTCTTTAATTTCTGGCTCTGCTAATGAAAGTAGGGGACCACCGACAAGAAAATGACCTGGACTCAGTGCCAGTAGGTCAGTTGGGTCTTCTGACATTGGAGAAATTGGCCGTGATTTTAAGCATGCCTCGATTTTAGAGAGCAGAGTGGAGAGCTCCTCGAAGGTATGCTTTAGAGTAGACGCGGATTTGAAAAATAGCGTTTTAAAACTTTTGACGCCTGCCTCCCAAAGGCCACCCATATGTGGTGCACTTGGTGGGTTGAAATGCCAGGACAGCTTCTGATGACAGTATTTGTCCCGGATGAGCTTTCTTGAGGCCTCCAAAAATTCTCGTGAAAGGATTTTAGCAGCTCCGACGAATGTCTTGCCATTGTCGGAGTACATTGCTGCTGGACATCCACGTCTGGCTGCGAATCTTGCAAAGGCTGCCAAGAACTTCTCCGTGGTTAGATCTGAAGTTGCCTCCAGATGGATCGCTTTGGTGCTGAAGCACACAAAAACGCAGACATACCCTTTGGTGATAAGGCACGCTCGACCGGTATAGTTTTTTATATCAAAAGGGCCGGCAAAGTCGACACCTGTATGTGTGAACGGACGGGAAAAAGAAGTTCGCTTGGCAGGTAAGGCACCCATCAGCTGGGTCTGTAATTTCTTCTTATGGAGTATACAAATCTTGCAGGAGTGGATTACAGACTTAACCAACACTTTGAGCTTTGGAATCCAGTATTTGGACCTTACAAGCCGTACGACCAACTGGTTACCTCCATGTAAAGAGATGTGGTGTGTGAAGGTCACAAGGAGGCGCGAATATGGACATGCGTATGGCAAGATAATTGGATGTCGCTCGTCATACGTAAGCATCTCGGATGCTCGTATACGCCCACATGCTCGAATGACGCCCTTTCTATCTAGAAACGGATTCAGGTTCAGGAGACTGCTTGAGCGCAGGACCGGTTTCTTTTGGGATAGACATTTGTACTCAGCTGAGTACTCCCGCCTTTGCGTAAGGATTACAAGTCGTTCTTGAACGTCAGAGATCTCTGTGTGGTCAGGATCGGCTAAAACGGACGTAGGAATTTTGTTGCACCTGTCTACAAAACGGAATACGTACGCCATCACCCGCAAGGCTCTCTCGAATTTGGAAAATCTCTCAAGTGGTCTGAATGAAGTAGAGGTTGCTGCGATGTGGACCTTTATAGGGCGTTGTTCCATATCTGTATCAAAAGATAGGTCAACTGGAACGGGCCACTTGCTTTGTTCAAGTCGCAACCAATCTGGCCCGTGCCACCACAATTCACTTTCTAAAAGTTCAATTGGAGACACACCTCTGCTGGCAAGATCAGCTGGATTGTATTCTGATCGGACATGGGACCATTTTTTGGAGTCGGTGACTTGAGTAATCTTAGTCACTCTGTTGGCGACAAACGTGGTCCATGTACATGGAAGCTTCTTGAGCCAAGCAAGTACTATGGTTGAGTCGGTCCAATAGTACTGTTCACATTCTGATAGAGGTAACTGTGGCATAATTGCCGCAGACAACTCTGCTAGTAGCACTGCGCCGCACAACTCTAGTCGCGGTAAGGAAACCGTCTTAATGGGAGCGACTTTAGTTTTTGCTGTTAGGAGATGCACTGACACATTTCCATTCACTTCTGTGCGTACATAAATGGCCGCGCCATATGCGCGTTGCGACGCGTCACAGAATCCATGGACTTGGGTGAGCCCTTTCGGACGGAACTCCACCCATCTTGGAATGCGAACGTCACCAAGGCGTGAGTAATGGCTAAGAAAGTCATGCCACTTTTTGACAAGGTCTTCAGGAAGTGCATCATCCCAGCCCAATTCTTGGAGCCAGATCTCCTGCATGAACATCTTTGCTCGAACAATAACGGGTGCTAACCATCCTGCTGGATCGAAAAGCTTAGCAATTTGTGAGAGGACCTCTCGCTTGGATATAGAAGTCTGGACTAGAAGCGTTACAGGAACGAAGAAGAACTCGTCGGTATCTGCTTTCCAGCTGATTCCGAGGGTCTTAGCATCACTGGCCTCCTCAATCTCTAAGAAATCGGATCTCAGCCGATGCTCCTTTGGAATGACTTTGAGCAAATCTTTCTCATTTGACGTCCATTTCCGTAAAGGAAAACCTGCGGATTCAAGAGCTTCACGCAGTTCGGAAATGGCGTGGATTGCATGAGATCTTGTGTGGGCTCCAGCCAACACATCACATGCAATTGGATATTATATCACTTGCCAATGGGTAGCGAGACTGCACATCTTTAGACAGTTGTTGCAAAACTCGTATTGCTAAGAACGGCGCACAATTTACCCCGAAAGTGACAGTATTGAGCTCAAAGTCTCGAAGTTCATTATCTTTTGTTCGGAACAGGATTCTCTGGTAGGGCGTGTGCTTGGGATCCACAAGGATTTGCCGATACATCTTTGTGATGTCAGCATTGAAAACGTACCGATAGAAACGCCATTTCAGGATTTGCATGGTCAAATCAGCTTGGAGAACAGGTCCTGGATGTAAGACGTCGTTAAGGCTATTGCCGTTTGATGACGGACTGGAGGCGTTGAATACAACGCGAAGCTTGGTGGTGGTGCTGTCTGGTTTGTAGACAGCATGATGAGGGAGATAAAAGTTGTCGGAACGATTCGTCGAAGGGACTGGTCTCATATGACCTAAGTCCAAGTATTCCTGGATCACCGTATCGTACTGCTCTTTGAGGAGGGCGTTTTTGCTTAAACGGCTCTCATTTCTAAGGAACTGAGCTAGCGCGATGGACCTTGAATGTCCCAAGTCGATGTGTTCAGGGTCTTTAAAGGGTAGCGCGACAACGTATCTGCCATTCTCAGACCGTGTGGTCGTATTTTGGAATATCGTTTCACACACAATGTCGGATTCTTTAACCAGCTTGACTGGTATATCCTCCACCTCCCAAAATTTGGTGAGAAGTTTCTCTAGTCTCACTTCTGGACTCAGTGAAACTCGAGTTGAGAACGAGGAGATGGATTTGGCACTGGATTTTGAAACGGGTCCGGTAATAGTCCATCCGAAAATCGTTTCTTGACCTAGTAGAGTGCCACATATATTTGGATGGGAGCCCTTCAATAAGATGGACGGAAGGATATCAGCGCCCAAAAGCACATCAATCTGTGAGCTCCTATAGAATTGTGGATCAGCAAACTCCAGCTTTGGAAGACCTTGTAAAGCACTTTGTGGGATAGTGTAGGAGGGCAGATTTCCTGCCAGCTTTGGAAGGACGTAAGCTGAAGTTTCAATCTGGATTCTAGGCTGAATAGGGGAGCCAATATGGAATTGACAAAGCTTCTGAGGTTGGGCAGCAATGGCTTCATTGAGCCCTGAAACTTGAGCCTCAACTGGTTGGTACGGGAGTTGAATCATTTTGAACAAACGTTCCGAAATAAACGTCGCTTCTGAACCCGAATCAATTAAAGCTCGCGCTGTGTATTTCGTCCCTCTATGGCACACATAAATGACAGCTGTACCTAGCAACACGCTGCGTGTGCTGGCTGAAAAGTAGTTTTGAACTGTGTTTTGCGATTGGTTGGAAGTGGACTGTAAAGATGATGAGTTCAAAACTGCTGAAGGAGTGGATGCCTGCGGACGATGGAGTAATGTGTTATGACGTCCCTTGCAAGTATAACAATTATGCGCGCTAGTGCATTCCTTTAATTGATGCCCTCTGGCAAAGCAATTTAAACACAGTTTGAGCTGCTTAATTGTGTTGGAACGCTCATTCACGGACATCTGGACAAATTTCGGACATATTCGGATAGGGTGGTTATCCTTGGAGCACAGCTTGCAAGTCTGAACCTTTGTGTTCACCTTCGCTTCAAAGGAGTTCACCTTTTTGGCTCCTAGCTCCTTTCGAACTGGCTTGCCTTGAGCGTGTGAGCTTGCGGATGAGCTAACATCTTCAATCCTCTCTAAAGTGCGAGATCGCTTTACCAGGAAACTGTTAAACTCTTCCCAGGTTGGAAGATCCACTTGATTTTGGATACTCTGTTCCCAAAGAGCCAGAGTTTGCTTTGGAAGTTTTGACGAAAACATGAACACTAAAATGCAATTAGAGAAAGCAGATTCGCTGTACACTTCGGACAGTTCTAGAGCCGTCAGGCATCCTTGGATGGTGCTCTGCATCTCTTTTAGTGCAGCTCCGGACTCGTGCGAAATGGATTGCAGACTGAACAGGATTTTCAGCTGGTTAGTGACCATAAGTCTTTTGTTTTCATAATTGTCACTCAATGCTTTCCACGCTGACGCAAAACCGTCATTGGTGAGCGGAGATTTGACAACGATACTTCTGGCTTCTCCACTAGTTTTGGAAGTCAGATGGAAAAGTTTTTCAACTGGGTTCAGACTTGGATTATTTACGTAAATCGCAGTGAAAATATCCCGAAAGGTAGGCCACTTTAGATAGTCTCCATTAAAGACTTCTGTTTCGACAGGAGGTAGACGCCAACCTTTTGGCTGATAGGAAACTGTCTGAGGAGGAATAGGGGTCGTTGCATTCTCAATCTGCTCGCTTAGCGTTGAAGCACAACGCTCATAAACCGCGTAGCAATACGTGTACTTTGCGTGGATGGTACGGTAATCGGGATCATCGCTGGTTCCGGCTTCACTAAAAGCCCTGGAACAGCGTTGGAACTCCTGAGACACCCTGTCCCACATGTTCCGCACTTCTTCTAAACGAACTCTCAGGGTGTATAGTGAGACGCTGCTGTCGGATCCGAATTGAGCCTCAAGCTCACTCATCCTGTCTGTCATGGATATGAAATTGTTTAATGCGGACATTCTCGTAATCTTTCGCTGTTGGCTTGCTGAACGAGTTAATCGGCTATCGGCTGGTAAAAGGCGTGTACCCTCAGTCGCAGGCACAGCACTCTCCTTAGGCGTGTGTGAGAGAGTTGAGAGTCCCTTTTTGCTATCACCTGGCATACTAGGCTCTCAGCAGAGCCAACTGAGGCGGACTTGAATTGGTTGAGGATGCAAAACGGATTATCAACGACGACAATCTTTCACTAAAACGAATGAACGGGGGCGGATGTGCCGTAGTAGAAGCCGTTAGAAAATTTTTGTTTGATGATATGCAAACAAAATAACCCTGGATTATTACTCAAAATAATAATTATTAATTATTAAAAATAATTAATATTGTAAACAACGACACTATTTTCTACGAGTAAATGGAGGCGGATGTGCCGCAGTGGAAACGTTGTAACAAAAAAAGAATAACTTTCGATTATTAATCAAATTGCTAATTATTAAAATTATGAAAATAATTAATATTGTAAACAACGACACTATTTTCCGAAACGAGTAAATGGAGGCGGATGTGCCGCAGTGGAAACGTTGTAAATGTTATCGGATTATATACAAAACAGGAACTGGATATTTGACAGATAATTACAACTCTTGAATATTAATTAAATTATTAATTGTAACTTATTAAAAAAAATAAGTGATATTTATAATTTCTTGCAATAAAAATTATAACCGCAACCAAAAAAAAAACAATTATCTGTGAAAATTATGAACTATCGATCAATGTGGACAAATTATCGAAATTCAGCAGCAACACAAAAAAACCCACTTGGAGAAAAATAATATTAGAAAAAATAATATTGCGGATTGTAATATTATTTATGGACAAAAAATATTATTTATTGATGTGTTGTCGTAATCGTAAACAAATGCAATCGGAATCCAGTGCTTTCACTTATCGACAAGTGTGGAATAATTTCTGGACGAATTATCGAATTCAGCAGCAACAAAAAGGAAAAAAAATAACCCACTTATGGAAAACAATGTTACGACTCGGCTTCTTTCTCTGGGGCAACGCTGGCTAGCTCATCACCTCAGGGTAGGGTTGTTAACCAGTGCCCGCCGAGCGCACAATCACAATCATCGAATCTAACTCTCAACAATCACAAACAAAACACGACACAACATATCGATACAAACACAACCAAAAAAACATCGTACACACTTATCGGCGGTTTCGGTCTTATACCGCAGCGTACCCGCCCTTCCTGTGGCGGCAACATTCGAATTTAAATTTTGTACCGCCACCCAACAATGTTTCCGACGACTACCCTACTCCATGGCGATGCGATCCCCCTCCCTCAATAATTATTTAGGCACTCATTATTTTCTTTCCCAATTTCCTTATAATTTATTTATAATATTTCCTATCATTTTTTTATATTCTAAGTTTTATAATTTTTACAAAAAATGTATTAATAAATATTTGTCTATTTTCGTGTTTATGTTTTTCTATTTTTTTAAATTTTCATGTGGTTCCTATTTGTCTGTGCCTTTTCCTTTTTATTTCGTTATTACTTTATATATTTTTTTAAGCAAAATAAGACAGGGACTCCTAATATTCCTACAGAGCTCTGGGGGGGAAAAATATCAGGGTCCTGTGGAAAAATATAAATATATATGAATATGTTTAGCAAATAAAGTTAGGGACGGATGGCAAAAACAAAATAAAGAATCAACAATAAAAGTAATAAACGAAAATGATAACCAAATAAACGAAATTAAATGAACAAATAAATATTGGAATACACAAACAAAGCAAAAATATAACATAATTTTAGAAATTATAAATTGAATTTCAATGATTTATTTTGAATAAATAATAAATAAATAATACTAAATTAATTAAACAATAATAAATAAATGACGTTACGTTAACAAAAAAAATTAACAAAGAGAAACGAAAAAAAATTTACATTAATAAACAAACAAAAAAAAATAAATTAAATAAATAATAATTAAATAACTAATAATTTAAATTAATAACGCCAATCCAGTCCGGAACAGGGGGGAGAAAACAATACGGCTCACCCAATGCAGCTGGCGCTGACGTCGCCGCTGCTGTGCGCTGGACGCAGCCAGATTCCGCTGCCGTTGGCAGTCAAATGGCTCGCCAGCTGATTTGTTTGTTTTTGTCGTTTATTGTATGTTTGTTTGTATGTTGGCGCGACGCACGTTGTATTGTGTATTTGTGTTTAATTGTTGTATTTAATGTTTGTTGTTAATAACTGTGTGTTTGAGTTATTGTTGTGTTGTTGCCAAGTATATGTATATTTTATATTGTACATATGTTTGTGTGTGCGCATAAATGTATGCGAGTATGGGTGGGGATTTTAATTGTATGTAAAACACTTGTTGCTTCGTAGTATTGTTGTTGTTGTTGTTGTGACACTAAACTTTAATTTCTTGTTGTTCTGTCACTGTCTCGTACCACTAAACTTTGTGTTGTTCACTGTGTATATGTGTATGGGTGTGTGTATGTATTATATTAATTATATTTATTTTAATTTATTTTATAAATATAATTATGCCCGCCACTACACTTTTAATTATGTAAATCTATATATATATACTTATGTACATTCACATGTATATATATACTGCACAGCGTTCTAATTAAATTTTTATGCAAACATATATATATATATTTGCCTTCTTTATATATATATGACGCGCACACGACTTCAATTTTCGGCCGACCAAACTCCCAGCGCATGCGTCTACGCTCGAGTTTGCAATCGCACTCTCGATGCCTGCCAAACATATGCTGTTGCTAAGCTCGCCTTCTCTCGCATCCCCTCACTTCCCCTTTCCTACATGCATTGCTCTCGCCCACGCACAACGGTCCCAAACGAGTCAACGGCCGATCGCCCTTGGCTTTGACCCATATTCGGGTCCATCGGTGCAGTATGCAGAGTAAGCCGCTCACGCATACACGCATAAAGCCTCTCTCTCACTCTATGACTCTTATACGCGCTCTCACCGACGGACCCAAACATCGATAACGCCTTACATGCACGTTATCTCCGGTCACACTCGGCCGCGCTTGTCAAATTATCGATATATCGATGAAAAGAAGGCATATTTATATATTGCGCAGACCCAGATGCAACACCGGCACAAAGATTTTCGCCCGGCTCGTCAGGAAAGTGGCGCAAATATTTGTATGCAACGGGACTGGAAATTAGTAAGGATGCGTCGGTATATTTGCTATCGAGCGTTGCCCAATTTCTGCCGCGCCCAACGTAGGCTACACCCACTCAACACTACAGCCTATCGAGCGACCTACTGCCCTTACTGGCGGATATCCTTGGCATGGAACACGCCGACTGGACGTCCCTGCTCATCCTCCAACTCGTACATGTTCGAGCCTACAGACCTCACCACACGTGCTTTCAGGAATTTTCGCGCAAATTTCGCATTGTACGCTTTGCTAAATTTACTCAATGTAAAATTACGTCGGAAGACTTCTTGCCCTGGAGTTAAGTGCAACTCGCGTGCGCGCTCATTGTAGCGCAGGCTGCTCCGTTCGTATGCTGCATGGAGTTGCCTTTGAATTTTCTCCTGGATCAGTCGCTGTCTATCTGCCCTGCCCAATGTTGCAAACTCGTGCTCGCAAAGGGATCTAAGCTTGCGTCCCAGTGCGTACTGAGCGCCGTTCAACATTAAATGTTGGCCAAACAAAGCGAAGAACGGTGTCACTCCAGTCGCCGAATGGACACTGTTTCGCAATGCCACCTCTATTTCAGGGAGGTACATATCCCACTCCCGATGGTCAGAGTATAGATACGCCCTAATCGCTGCCAATACCGAACGGTTTATGCGCTCAGCTGCGTTGCTTTGTGGTGAGTATACAGCGGTTCTCAGATGGTTGATTCCATAAGCTTGGATCATCTCCTCGAAGACCTTGCCAGTAAACTGACGACCATTGTCTGAGTGGATGATTTCAGGGACTCCAAACTTATGGAACACCTCCTGCACCAAAAACTCCACCACGCAGCTTGCCGTCGCGTCACGCATGGCCTTCAAAAACGTGAACTTGGTGAAGTGGTCCACCACTATGAAGATCCAAGCGTGACCTCGCTTCGATCGCGGATATTTCCCTAAGAAGTCGATACAAAGCTTCTGGAAAGGCCTTTTTGTGATCACTTCTGCACCTATCCCAACCTGCATCCTACAATTCACCGCTTTCGTTTCTTTACAGAGCGCGCAGTTCCGAACAAAGTCGGATACTTGGACTGCCATCTTTGGCCAGAAGTACTGCCTCCGTAGCGCATGCAATGTTTTGGCAACTCCACCATGTGCCGCTGTGTGCTCTTCGTGCGCTCTCCTCACCAACTCATGAGTGAGAGACGCAGGCACCCACAACTTCCATGTCGCTCCATCGAGCTCTTCTTCTAGCTTGCTAAACACTCCGCGCTTGAAGATTGCACCACCCTCGACTCTCAAATCCGGTAAGCAATCCTTGTTTTCCTCAACCTCCCGAACTAATTCCCGATACTCCTCAGATTCGAAATCGTTCGTCTGAAACCCTAACGCGTCGCTCGGATCGAATTCGGCTACTTCCAGGTCTGCTATCTCATCACTGAAGCTTCGCGAGAGCGTGTCTGCTACGATGTTGTCTACACCCTTGCGATACTCGATCACGAAGTCAAGACGCTGAAGCTGCAACGACCATCGACCCAACCTGCCATCAAGGTCTTTCAGAGACATCAGCCACTTCAGGCTGGCGTGATCTGTTATGACCGTAAATATGACCGATATATGGTCGGAACTTCTGGATCGCCAAGATTGCAGCGAGGCATTCTTTCTCTGTGACCGAGTAATTGAGCTGATGTTTGCTCAGCTTCGCCGAGAAGTATGCGATCGGTCTCTCATTGTCGGACTCGTCTAACTGGAACAAAACAGCTCCCACACCCGCATGTGATGCGTCACACTGGACATTAAAACGCTTCCTGAAATCGGCATGAACCAAGACAGGAGCAGTCGTCATAGCTTTCTTTAGTTCTTGGACTGACTTGATCGCTTCTTCGCTCAGAACAAATTTCTGACCCCCTCTGGACTTCAGTGCATCCGTGAGCGGTACTGCTAGGGAAGCGAAGTTCTTGATAAACCGCCTGTACCACCCAGTGGTACCTAAGAACGAACGAACTTCGCGCACTGATCGAGGCACTGGAATCTGCTCTATGGCTGTGACTCTTGTAGGATCTGTACGTAATGTACCCCCGCCTATGATAAATCCCAGGTATTTCAGCGACTTGAAGCAGAACTGCGATTTTTTTAACCCTATCGTCAAATTCGCTGCTTTCAAGCACTCGGCGACTCGATTGAGGTACACCATATGTGTCTCAAAGTCTGGAGCTATGATCAAAAGGTCGTCAAGATACACGAACACGTTTGATCGTAGCTCGGTCGGGATCACCTTGTCCATCAGGCGACATAGACGCTGTGCCGCATTGCACAACCCGAAAGGCATCATAACGAACTGGTAAAGCGGTCGCCCAGGCACTGTAAAAGCCGTACACGCCTTGCTTTCTCCATCTAGCTCGATCTGCCAGAAAGCGAATTTTAGATCGACACTAGAGATGAAGTGCGTCTGGTCAACTCGCGACAATATCCCTTCAATGCTAGGCAGTGGATAGGCGTCCTTGATCGTCACGGTGTTGAGCTTTCGGGCATCGAGACAGAAGCGATTCTTATCCGGCCTTCGCACAACAGTGGTGCGGTTACTCCACGGACTGTTACTCTCCTCGATGACACCGATTGCCAACATCTTGTCGACCTCATCCCAGACCACTTGCTGCATTGCTGGCGATAGCGGATAGTGCCGGTCTTTAACAGGCTGAGCTCCCGGCACCAGTTCAATCTTATGCTTCTCCAAGTGCGTCTTTCCAAGTCCGACCTTCTCAAATGCCAAGAACTTTGCCTTTACCTCCTCCAGCGCGATTTTCTGACTTTCCTCAAGTTCCCAAGCCTCTGGCATGCTCTTCCCCGCCTCATCATCTACATAATGAGCTATTTGCTCGGCCATTCCCTGCCTATCATTTATGGCTTCAACGACTGGCACCTCGTGCCCCACCACTTCTGGTGCTATCCGAAAGATTCGCCAGAAATCAATCCCCAGGTAAGCTGTCTGCTCTAAGTACGGACACAAGTACATTACTACATCCTTTATTTCTCCATTGTACTCTACAGGCACTACCATTCGACCAATAATCGAGCGATCTTCCCCAGACGCGGTGCGCACTACTGACGTGTATGGCTTCACAGGCAGATCCAACTCCTCCGCGAGTTCGCGACAGCCTCGTCCTAAGAGACTCACAGTCGCGCCGGAATCAAGCAAGCCCCGTAGCTGTCGGCCTCCCAGATTGAACTCCGCGAAAACGCGCGGATCAGTCTGGGCGCTTCTAGCCACCGCTGCGACTACTAGTCGCTTGACTTGTCGCCTTCGCTTGAATCTGTCACGTGCTTTCTTCATCTTACGCGTCACCAACCGCATTCCATCTAACAGCCGCTCATCGAATATTCGGTTCCGAGCCTCCAGATATGCCCTTATACGCTCTTCATAAGGTAAGTGCCGAATGCTATTAAACTTATTCCCTACAATCTTATCATTATTACCCTTCACCAGATCTAAACCTACATCTTCTCGAGATTCATCTAAAGGCGCGATTCTCCCGCTTTCATCGCGCCTTTCCGCCCGTTTCCCGCACATTCTGGGCACTGTGGACAAAATGTTTCGGGTCTGCCACACCAATAGCAGAAAATCTTTCGCTCCTTGGCCATACAGTTGCGGAAATCGTGATCTGGTTGACCGCAGTTCCAGCACCCCGTTCGACGCGGTTCTCGTGACACCACTCGAGCCTCTTCAACCTCGAGTTCCGGATTTGTCTGCTGTTCAATCGGTACGTCGATTTCATTAGCAGACATTCCACCCCTCGGTACACCGAACCTTGGCGTCGGCCTCGCATCAAATGCTGGCTTCGGATTTCGTCTGCTGAACACCTTCTCTACCTCGCTACATTCGTCCCGTAGTTGATCTAGAGAATACACGTACCGAGCAAGATCATCACGCAGGCCCTTCTTGATAATCTTGATCAAGCGCGCTTCTGGCAACGGTTCCCTCAATCTGGACGCTAGCTTCTGAATCGCGTAAATGAAGTCGTCCGCGCTCTCGCCACGCTTCTGCTCACGCTGCATCAGATCGTGCATCTTGTCGTGCTCGGTCTGAGTCCCTCTAAAACTGGCAATTAATGCTCGCTTTAGTTGCTCCCATTCCTCGACTTGGTTCTGGCGAACATGAAGCCAATACCAGTCGCGAGCTCTACCCTTCAACAAGAGATGGAAGCAGCGGAGCACTTCGTGCCAGGGACATGTTGATTGGTGCTGCAGGAACTCCACCCGAAAGATGAAGTCCTCTACCGAAGACTTGCTGCAGTCGCCATCGAAAGACACGTCCCACTTTTCTACTCTGACCCAGGACGGTCTCGTCTGCCAACTCTCATCTTGCTGCCTACCCGAGCCTTCGGCACTAAACCCGTTTGCCCTCCTATCTTCAACCCGAAACGCATTCTGCTGTAACGCCGTATTCCGCCAATGACTCGCGCTCGGGTCCATCGGCCTTTGCTCGTTTGGGTGTGTGCTTGGGAAGAGTGTTCGTGCTGGCTTTAGCACAGGATTTGGCTGCGCTCCGAGATTCCCTGCTGCGCCTATAACCTGTTTTCGAATTGCGCCTTGCTGTGCACCTACCGCGCATTGTGGCAACCCTACTGCTTGCCCTGCATCATCATCGAAGGCTAGCAACTGCTCTTCGGTCGTCTCTGCGTTGAAGATTGGTAATGGCGGCCGAACGATGTCATTGATCGCTTTCATGATGCCCACGAATCCCTCACGCATCTCCTCAAGGATTGCCTGACAGATCCCCTCTCCTTGGGCCTTCAAGTATGACATGTGCGCTTGCGCTAACATGGCGTTTATGGCCGATGTCTCTACGGAAGACATTGCCGGCTTCGGGCTCTCCTTTGACGATTTAGCTGCCTCTTCCGGCGGTGGTGTCCTAATAGTCGTCCCTGCACCATACCCTGCCTGCGACTGATCGGTATTCCAGGAGGTATCTTGACCTTGTGTGTTTTGTCGGGTATTATACCCGTGTCCCCCTTGACCTCCTTCAGCCATTTCTTCAAAACTTATTAACAAAAACACGAAGACTATCGGACTGTGGACTATCGCAACAACAACAATACCAGAAAACGCGCAAAAAATAATAATAAATAAATAAGGTAAGTAAATTAATGTATATGAAAATAAAAATAAATATTTGGGTAAATTTGATATATATATATAAATGGCAAAAATCATTCAATAATTCCTAATTGATTGATAATAAATAAATAAATACCTAATTATATGTAAATATTGCCCAATAAATAATTTAATTAAATACTATAAATATATATATAAATAAATAAATATTGATCACTGCTTAAATATTAAATAATGAATAAATAAATAAATACTGCTCAATACATAAATATTAATAGCGATTATTAACTAAATATTAATGCCTATTAATATAAATAAATACTAAGCAATAAATAAATAAATAAACACTGAATAATAAATAAACAATTAACAATAAATAAATAAATAAATATTAAGTACCAATTGAATAAATAATTATTGGACAAAAAAAAAAAATAAATACTTATACTTATCAAAATATCACTACTTAATTTTTTTCAGACTATTCCAATCAAAATAATATGAGGAGGGGATCGCATGCTGCCGGAGATAGTCGCCTAAACACTACGCTAACCTTAACGGTTCGATATGTGCCTGATGCAACAAAAAAAACAACGAAAAACAAACACGTGAGTATTGTCGACTGCACAGATCATCAATCAAGTTGATGATCGGCAGTCAAGAACACTCCGTCCTTTATAACTTTACTTTATATTTTTTTAAATTTTCTTTCAGTGTCGCCTGCCCGCGATGGGATAGAAGTCCATGATGCAGCGCGTTTGAGTATCTTACTCATCACGGGTCACCATGGCCAACTATACCCATCTAGCTGCACTCCCGATGTCCACGATGCAGCGCGTGCGAGGATCTTCCTCAGCACGGGTCACCGTTTCCTTCGATCCTCAGCAGCTGGACAGACGACCCCCGAAAACTGGCAAAAAAAAATGAAAGCTACTTTACAACAATTACAATTACATTGGACAAATACAAACATGATTGCTGTACAGGTCGACCACTCCACGTGCAATTGTAGGTGAGCGTTAACGCCCCCTACAAGACACCGCTTCAGATCGGCCCATACAGCAAAACATGCATTTCGAGAAATCGTCATCTTATGCTTTATTTTTATTTTTTTTATGGGCAGTTTGCTACGACATCGGCATACCCGATGCCGAGCTCCGTTTCCACTTGGGCGCCTCAATAATTATTTAGGCACTCATTATTTTCTTTCCCAATTTCCTTATAATTTATTTATAATATTTCCTATCATTTTTTTTTATTCTAAGTTTTATAATTTTTACAAAAAATGTATTAATAAATATTTGTCTATTTTCGTGTTTATGTTTTTCTATTTTTTTAAATTTTCATGTGGTTCCTATTTGTCTGTGCCTTTTCCTTTTTATTTCGTTATTACTTTATATATTTTTTTAAGCAAAATAAGACAGGGACTCCTAATATTCCTACAGAGCTCTGGGGGGGAAAAATATCAGGGTCCTGTGGAAAAATATAAATATATATATATGAATATGTTTAGCAAATAAAGTTAGGGACGGATGGCAAAAACAAAATAAAGAATCAACAATAAAAATAATAAACGAAAATGATAACCAAATAAACGAAATTAAATGAACAAATAAATATTGGAATACACAAACAAAGCAAAAATATAACATAATTTTAGAAATTATAAATTGAATTTCAATGATTTATTTTGAATAAATAATAAATAAATAATACTAAATTAATTAAACAATAATAAATAAATGACGTTACGTTAACAAAAAAAATTAACAAAGAGAAACGAAAAAAAATTTACATTAATAAACAAAAAAAAAAAAATAAATTAAATAAATAATAATTAAATAACTAATAATTTAAATTAATAACGCCAATCCAGTCCGGAACAGGGGGGAGAAAACAATACGGCTCACCCAATGCAGCTGGCGCTGACGTCGCCGCTGCTGTGCGCTGGACGCAAGTAGTATAAAAATGCGGGTTCTGGGACAAATTGGGGGTGGGGGCGATCAATCACTGTCAAAGACCTGTCAAAAATTGTGACAGCTAAAATAATTAGTGATTGATTGATCGATGAAAAGTGTGGGAAAGAGGGGGGGTCGTGGTCAAAAGTGTGGGAAAAAAGGGGGAACCGAGGGTCGAATCGTGGGAAAAAGGGGGAAAAAGGGAAAAAAAGGTTCAAATCAAGTGATCGTGTGCGAGTATGTGTCAGGTGAGTTTGATTGATCTGTCATTGGCGATGTTCTAATTAGGGAGATGCTATTGTAAAATGTGATCGTGTGCGAGTATGTGACAGGTGAGTTTGATGGATCGGTCACCTCTTGATGCTCAAAATTAGGGAGATGCTATTGTAATACATTGTAATGTCTTTTGTTTACATTGGTGTGGCATGCGTTGCTATGAGTAAGCAAGTGGTGGGCACGTGTTGGGCACGTTTTGGGCAAGGTTCAGGCACAGGGCCGGCGCCGGGACGTCCCCTGTCAATCAAAGCAATGTATGGGCATGTTGCAGCATGATAATTGAATGGGAATTTTATCAATGTATGGACATGTTGCAACATGATAATTGAATGGGAATTTTGGAATTTTGTTTCTGTGACCCGTGACATGAAACCTGTTCTCGTTGGTTTTGTGACAGGTAATAGATAGTGGGAGAAGTCCTCTACCAAAAGAAAGGGAAAGAAAATTGTAATACAAATATTTAAACTGGTTTCACCTTCATCATTGAATCATAGAGTGTATACAAAAGATATCATAAATGTATGCATCTCAATGTTAGAAATATCAGTTCAATTTTACCGTTGAAGTGAAAAGTGATCTCCAGTGCTTATACTTAAAACTTATAAATAAACAAAAAAAAAAATATTTATAAACAATTTACAAAAAAAAAAAAAAAAATATAAACAATATCAAAACAAGTTAAGAACAGCTCCAAACAGCTCAAAACAAGTTAAGAACAGCTCAAAACAGCTCAAAAACAGCTTAACAACAGTGACAGTTCAACAGCAATAACAGCAACAATAACAGCAACAACAACAACAGTGACAGTTCAACAGCAATAACAGCAATAACAGCAATAGCAACAACAACAACAGCAACAACAGCAACAAGAACAGTAGCAGATCAAATGGACAACTCAGCAACAACATCAGTAGCAGGTCAAAAGCAGATCAACAGGGACTCCTCATCAACAACAACAACAACAACTATAATGAGTGACAGCGGTGAAAGATTCTGTGGCTTGTGTAAGATAGAGCTACCACCGGGAACACAATGGAAACATCATGCTCGCACCGAAATCCATAAGAAGAATGCGGTTGTGCCGATAGATGGGAAGATTAAAAAAATTTCACAGGGATTCAAGGGGCGCATCCTTCATTATATGTATTTGAATGAAGGAGTGGCGTTTAGACTCCCTGAAGCATTTATGAATGAAGCAGGAGCTGCATTCATACCGCATTTGATACGTGTGCTGGATAGCTACGATGCAGTGAAAGTAAATTTTGAACTATTCGCTGAATATGTTCTTTTAAGAGAAAATGAGTCTCTTCATGAAATAAAGTCATTCCAAAGTAAAATGACTATCACACTTGAAATCAATGATTTTAATATGCTTTTTGAACAGCATTCTAAGCAAATAATTGCTAAAATGGAAGAGTTCCCAGAAAAGGATAGTGGATGGGCTCTGGTTAGTATAATCCGATTGGAAATGAATGTTAACCAGTATAAACCAATACGAGGTTCTTCAGACATTAAATTGTCAAAGAAGCTGTTGTTGAAACATGCCATCGTCAATGTCGAGAATAATGACTCATACTGCTTCAAATGGGCATTACTTTCGGCATTGAAGATAACAAATAGACCCCAAAGATGCAATACTTATGGTGTTGTAATCACTGATGATAAAATCAGAATATCAAGAGACTTGGTACCGTTTTCCACTGAGATCAAAGTAACAAAAGATTTCACATTGGATTTCACTGGGTTGTCATTCCCCCTAAAGATTCGGGATATACACATTTTTACAAAGCTCAATCCTCAAGTGAGCATCAATGTTTTCGGATATGATGAAGAGGCTGAGACAATAATTGGGCCCCTATTCCACTCAGGATATGAAACACCTATACACATCAATATGCTGTTTCTAGAAGATGGAGTAAATGCTCACTACATGTGGATAAAAAATATAACAAGGTAACTATTTTAAATTTTTAATATATAATGTTTGAATAAATACTAATTATTTTCAAAATATTATTTTTTTTTTTTTTGTAGGTTGTTGTCATCACAAACCGGAAATTCAAGAAGGAAACAATGGTTCTGTAATGTATGTCTCAACTTTTCATCAAGTGAGAAGGCGGCGTTACGACACAAGGAGCTCTGCAGTGGAAAGGTTGCAGTTTTACCCCACCCCAATGAAGCGACTATAAAGTTCACCCAACACCAGCACCAACTCCAGGTTCCGTTTGTGGTGTATGCAGACTTCGAATGTATTCTTCAACCGAAGAATATAGAAGTAAGTCCTAAATTAGTTAATATTAATGAACATATTCCAATAGCATATGCATACTATATAAAGTGTGCATTTGATAGTGGATTAGATAAGTTTGTATTAGAAACATGTAAGAATGCAGGCTTAAGTTTTTTCAATTCACTTATAGAAAATTTAAAACGCTTAAACAATGAATATTTGAGCAAGGTAGTTCCCATTGTCATGAGTCTGGAAGATGAGAGCAATTTTCAAGAGACTATTAATTGTCATATTTGTGATAGTGTTTTATTAGCAGATAGGGTAAGGGATCATTGTCATTTTACTGGGAAATTTAGAGGTGCTGCTCATTCAAAATGTAATTTATCATATAAGACGAGTAATTTTATACCCGTTTTCTTTCATAATTTCACCAAGTACGATTCTCATTTGTTCATAAAGGAACTTGCAAACGTACCTGGTCAAATTAAAGCTATTCCCATTAATAAAGAACACTACATTTCTGTATCGAAAACAATAGAGTATGATAATGGGAGTAGTTTTGAAATTCGTTTTCTTGACACTTTTAGATTTATGTCAGCAAGTCTAGATACTCTTGCATCTAATTTAGTTGATGAACAACTCACAACAATTAAATCACATTTCAGTTTTGAAAATAAGTTTAGACTTATGCGTAAAAAGGGCGTTTTCCCTTATGAATACTTAGATTCTGAAAGTAGGTTCCAAGAAACTTCTCTACCACCAAGAGAAAAGTTCTATAGTAGTCTAACGGAAACTGATTGTTCTGATAAAGATTATATGCATGCACTTAAAGTTTGGTCTGAATTTTCATGTTCAACAATGAAAGATTATTTAGAATTGTACTTAAAAACTGATGTTTTATTGTTAACTGATGTTTTTGAAAATTTCCGCTTAATTTGTATGAATATTTATTCCCTTGACCCAGCTCATTACTATACAACTCCAGGCTTATCTTGGGAGGCCATGCTAAAGACCACGAAGATTGAATTAGAACTAATTAAAGATATAGATATGTATAGTTTTATCCAATCTGGCATTCGTGGTGGGTTAGTTCAATGTTGTCATAGGTATAGCAAAGCAAATAATAAATACCTATCAACTTATGACCCATCAAAAGATTCAACATTTTTAATGTATTTAGATGCAAACAATTTGTATGGTTGGGCAATGTCACAACCTCTTCCATACAATGGCTTTAAATGGTTATCCGATGAAGATATCAAAAATCTAGCAATTGAAAATATACCAATTGATGCTGATTTTGGTTACGTTTTAGAAGTCGACTTAGATTATCCGCAAACTATTCATGATGAGCATAATGATCTCCCCTTTTGTCCGAGCATTAAATTACCAACAAAGACAGCCAAAGTAGAAAAGTTAGTTGCCGACCTTGGAAATAAAAGAAATTATGTTATCCACTACCGTGAACTTCAACAATGTTTAGGTAATGGATTACAATTGAAAAAAATTCATAGAGGTATATGCTTTAGACAAAGTGCTTGGCTTAGCAAATATATTGAACTCAATACTGAACTGCGAGCCAAGGCGAAAAATTCGTTTGAAAAAGATTTTTTCAAATTACTTAACAATGCAGTTTATGGCAAAACCATGGAAAATGTAGAGAAGAGGGTTGATGTGCGACTAGTGAGTGAGTGGGAGCCAGCACAAACGTTTACAGCAGGTCGCAAAAGACTTTGTGCTAGAGCCTTAATTAGTAGACCCAACTTTCATAGTTCAGCAAGAATAAATGAGAACTTTTATGCCATACAAATGAATAGATTAAGAGTTACTTTAAATAAACCAATGTATTTAGGTTTCACTGTTCTAGACTTGTCAAAGTGGAAAATGTATGATTTCCATTATAATTATATGAAACCAAAGTTTGGTGAAAATTTAAAATTGAATTACATGGATACAGACTCTTTTATTTATACAATAAAAACTAATGATTTTTACAATGATATTCGAAATGATCTTAAATTAAAATTTGACACATCTGATTATTCTGATGAAAAGGCTAGTTTATATAATTTCGAAAAAGTTAATAAAAAGCAATTGGGTTATTTCAAGGATGAGCTTAATGGTAAACCCATGTTGGAATTTGTAGGTCTTCGTCCCAAAATGTATTGTTATAAAATTGACAATATTGAGAAATCGTTTAAGAAGTCAAAGGGTGTAAAAAGAACGGCTTTAGACAAGTTAAACATTGAACATTATAAAGAATGTTTAGAATCAGGTGAAGCAAAATGTGGGAAAATGACAATGATTAGATCCATAGACCATACTATATGCACTTATCAGTCTAACAAGGTAATTCTTGATAATAAAGACAATAAGCGTTCAATTCAAAACGATAAATATTCCACATTAGCCTACAACCACTATAAATTAGTAGACAGAAGACATTTGGAATATTTTAAAAAAGAAAAAGAACTTCAATTAAATGTAGAATTTTTAATTAGTGAATCAGTATGCTTGACTGTTCAAGCATGTGACTTAGAAAATAAGTATGATTTCCAATCCGTAGAACAGAGAGCTGAGCTAAATTTATGTAAAATAAATAGAGATAATGCTAATTTTGAGTTAAATTATGCACTCCTTGAACTTAAATTACACCAAGATGAATATCAATCCCACCAACCATAGAAATTATAAGACTTTAAAATTATTTTTATTGAACAATGTATTTATTTTTAATATGGAAATGTTTATAAAATTGTTACACTTAAGTTTAATATAAAATGTTAGATTTATAAAATAAATATTATATAAAAAATGTATTGAAATTGTATAGTATGTTTATACAATATATATATATATATATATTAATAAAGTTAAAAATTTTTTAATTGAAATTCAAAATATTTTAAAAAAGAACTTACCACTAATGCTAATATTTGTTTCAAAATCTTCAATGGATCCGTCTCCACTAAAATCAGTAATCTGTAAATAAAATGTTGTTGTTTTTTGTTTTGTTTTTGTTTTTATTCAATTTGTTTTAAAGAAGCATTTTTACATTGTATTTTTAAATCATTTATACATTTTATTTTTATATTTATTTTTTTTTTATTATTGTTATTGCTTAGGATCATTCACTATATCATCCCCTGCTACGCTTCTCCCCTAAAGTTGTATGTATACCATAATCCCTACCATTTATACGATCATTAACAACTGAAACAAAATCCTCAAGTTTAATGTTAGCCTCTACATAATCACTTTCTTTAGGCTGTCTTTGTAAATGAAAATCAGCAGCTTGATCAGCCTGCATTTCACGAACTTCAAAGGCCTCTTTCTCAACAGGTTTGCTATCAACTTTTTTAGTTTGTTTTCTTTTACTATCATTCCATGTTATTGGATGATTTAGATAGTATTCATTTAATTCTACACAAGTAATTGAAGCGCTCCCTCTTCGCAAGTTCATCATATGATATCTTGAATAGGCAACATAGTGACATTTAATACCAATATGTAACTTATCTTTAATAATCACAAAAAATTTATAAAACCCACTTTTACTTGTAACTAAAGTTCCACCAATAAGAGCTTCTCGTTTGATTAGATCCGCTTCAAAGTCAGCAATAAGTCGTTTTTTCGATGCACTCCAAAATTCTGTCTTTAACATTTTCTTATCTTTACTACTACTACTAGGTGAATCATCTTCATCACTAACATAATCACTACCTACTACATAATTATTTTTAGTCGAACTTACATCTATTGAATCTAGTTTGTTTGTATTGATGTGGACGGTGCGGGGAGTAGTTGCAGTGGTGGTGGTGGTGGTGGTGGTGGTGTTGGGTGTGACGGTTGATGTAGCTATTCCATTCTCATTGTTAACTGTACTACTCATGCTGGTGTTGGTGATAGTTATTTTACCCACAACATCCTCATTGTTGATGTTTGTGTTGGTGGTACTGCTAATGGTTGGTGTAAGCATGGTTGTGGTTGTGCTGCTACTAGTGGTTGTATCCACTTCATCACTATTAGTGGATGTGGTAGAGCTAGTGACTATACCCATTTTATCCATATTGTTGGTTGTGTTGACGTTGCTGGTAAGGGCATTGCTACTATTCTCACGCACATTATTCCGATCCTCATCATATTCATCAAAAACCGGTGTCATAGTAGTTGTTGTCGTTGTCGTTGTTGTCGTTGTTGTTGATGATGTAGACGATGTTGAGGTTGTTGGCGTAATAGGTTGTAATAATTGTTGTAAACTTGGTTCTGATGACATTGATTGATCAGAATTATTACTTTCAAACAATCTAGTGTTTTTAAACAATTTAAATTGAAGTGTCACTTCAATTATATCATTATTCGGTAGCCTAAACGGGATTACTTCACTCAATGTTCCATTATATTCTTGAAAATTTCTTATGGTTGCTGGATAAACTGTACTTATGATACAGTATATCACAATAAAACTTTTTAAATAATGAAACATTTTTTTTTTTTTACAGCGACACACCGTTTCACTCAACTGACAAAAAGCGTCTGAGTTTCCAACCATTTATACTTTCCACTATACGTCGCTTTCAAACAGACAAAAGCATATACATGGAAAAGCAATGTAAATAAGCATTCGGTTAGTGGCCTCGAAATATCACCACCAAATGTGTACACACGCACACACGCATACACACACGTGTACACATACATACATATACATATAAAAAACATGTTGTTAATCTTTCACCCCATGCTCACTTACATAATTTCATCAGACGTCTTTAGAACATTTATAAATGATTTAATGAAACAAAATTACTTTGTCCTAACAATCTATTTTGATAACATACATATATTCCTATTAATAAAAAAAAAAAAATCCTTTTCTTACACAACATGTAATTGTTTTTTCTATGTATGCGTGTGTGTCTGTGTTTATATAAACTATAAAATTTCATTGACGTCAATCCAACTATCTTCACTCTTCGGGAAGCCCAACCAACGCACCAATGCCCTTTTTCCGTCTCGTTTCAACACTTTTTCAACTAGATATGCGTCGGGGTATCGAGTCTTTTTGAGTTCCTCTCTATAGAAACAACCTTCAATCGGATTCCCCTTCAAGTCTTCTAGTAAATATGTTGTTGGATATGTATATTTCACATTTCTAATTTTAAAAATTTCAGTTGTCCAATTTGGTGTGTAGCCCTTTTCAAATACATGCTTGTATTTACTGATACGCACTTTGTCTCCATTACGCAACGTGCTGCCGGTGAATATCTTCATGTAGTTGTATGCCGTCTTTAGAATTTGTTTTTCATTGGATGAATTCACGTCAATTGGTTTCATTTTTATGGTTCTATGCACATTGTTGTTGTAGTCATCAATTAAATTTTTGTACATATTAATCCATTTATATGTGCCATTGAAACTGAATTCTCGCCACATTAGTTCTTTTAAGGTTCTGTTGAAACGTTCAACAATTGATGCTTTCAGCGTACTGTATGTTGAATAGTGATTGATGTTGAACTGGGTTGTCAACTCCTTGAATTGTTTATTGAAAAACTCGGTTCCGTCGTCTGTTTGCAGGTTCTTGGGAGCACCACGCCCAGATTTAAATATTTTCTCCATTGCATGAGTCACATCTTTAGCGGTTTTTGATTTCAGTGCTTCACCCCAAGCGAATTTTGAAAATGTATCTATTACTGTCAACAAATATCGATAGCCATTATTGGACTTAGCATACGCTCCCATTTCAACCAAATCCGCCTGCCATAGATCGTTTATTCCCTTTGTGACTACTCTACGTCGTTGGAAATTCTTGCGTGACGGTCCATGTAACTCATTAATTATATCTCGTTTACTCATATTCTACTAATTATTGACAATTATTTAGGATTAAATTTTGGCATATTCCCATATTTATAGGTATATTCCTCAAGACTTTGCAGTTGGGATTTAGTAGTTGTGAAAGTATTCTCAACACTATTTACAGCCTGCTCTAAATAACTAACTTTGCTTTCCAAATTTCCAATTTTGGTATTAATTGCTTGAGTTATTTTCATATTTATTTCGTTTCTCAAGCTTTTTATACTTTCGTCAACATAATCTTTAAGTGATTGACTCATCATTGGCATTAGAGTATTCCTTAAGTTCTCAATGCTTTTGTCAACGTATTCTTTAATTACCAAATCACTATTATCGATAGGTGTCACACAGTTTTTTATTCGTTTCTTTTGAGCATTCAAATTACCATCACTATCAATGTACAACCCCACAACAGTTTTTACGTCTCTTTTCAAGTGATTTGATCGCTCCTTATCAATAAAAAAATGACCAAACTTGTCAACAGACATAATGGTTATAAATGTAATTGTCAATTGTAGTGTGTATTTATATGTATTAGTAGATAATCTGTGCCTCCCGCAATTCTTCTATTATTGACATAATTTCATTGTCATGGCTGGTATTACCAGCTGTTTTAGATGCTATTAAGAGTTGTAATCGGTCAACTAATTCATTTACATCATCCCAATACACATAATTTGGTTTTGATGATTGTAGGGTCATATACCCTGAACCTGTTTTCGAACGATTTGGTGTCGACATTGCTGTTGGCAATGAAACACTACTACTTAGTAGAGGCTTGATAATTTCAGTATACTTATATGCTCGACTTCCCTTTACTTGACTGCGTGGATTGTAATTTCTTCTATGCGCACTAGTCTCAACTAATATTTTTTTACATATATTCAATTCATTCTTGTTATAGTCTGTAGGTTTTTTATGAAAAATTAATGAGTATAGACCAGGGGTAAGGGACCAACTGCTACCACTTGACAATTTAATTTCCTTATTGTTAACATTTAATGTACTATTTCCCAACATTAAAGAACGAGAAGCTGAAGTACTTTTTCTAGGTCCATAAGCATTATCCAAGAGTTGTTCTCTCTGTAGCTGACTGATATTAAAGTTCATATCATGTTCTACTGTTTCGAGCTCATTCTCTGAATCACTCTCTGAAACTGGATCAATATTTGAATGAGAAAAATAATTGGTTTCTTCACCTGACTCATTTTTTCCACTAGTCCCAGCACTTTGAAACTTGCTTTTATCCACATAAAGATCACCCTCATCATAATTATCATCATCATCTTCTTCATCAAGCTGTACATATTTTGATGATGTAAAATCCTGCTTTACTCTAGACTTTATAGAATCACCTTCAGTTTTTATTAACTTTTTAATTTTTCTTTTATTGTCAACGAGTTCATGTAGAGGTTCTATTAGAGGTTTAAAAGTATTCTCTAATTCAATATCAGTAAGAGATTTCCTTTGTTTAATAGCTTCAAATTTTCTTTTCAACGCATTTCTCGCTTTTGTCAGCTGACTCAAAATATGTTGACTCATTTTAAATGTTTTATGTAAATACAACACCACCAAAACACGAAAATGCATTCAATGTGAGAGATAAAGTAGGTTTAATGAACTCTCAACGATTTTCAATTCATGAAAACCGGTTTATAAACAACAGCTGTAAAGTATATAAGAATCAAATGAAAACTATGCTTGTATTCAAACGAATATGTGCGTGTGTATGCGTATGTGTGTAGGTTATCACACTTCACGTAATACTGTTAAAGAATGGGGTTGCATTTTATATTTATAATAGATATCTGAAAATTTCCACACCCACCCATTAAAAAGAATAGTAAATTTATATTAAAATCACATATTTTATTAAAGATTGTTTATAGATATCTGAAAATTTCCACACCCACCCATTAAAAAAGAATAGTAAATTTATTTTAAAGTCATATATTTGTTGAAGATTGTTTATTAAAAAATTGAAAATGGAAAATTGATTATTACAAATTGAAAATTGTTAATTACAAATTTTGAAGAGTTTTATTTAATTCTAAATAGAGATTCTCATCGTTTTTCTTTAAAATTATATACTTTTTGTCCTTCATTGCCTCAATAGAATCATCCTTCAAATGAGAATACCTTTCCGGTAGGTATAGAATGTAATGCTCTAACTCGAGAGCAATAGAATTACCAATCCTTGTTGTCTTCCGTTGAGCTCTGAGAATGGGGTAAGCTCTATCCACTATCATTTTGGTTTTTGATAGTAGTGGCTTCTGAACCCGTCCATTGAAGTCCTTGAGAACACTTGAAGACTTCTTCTCCTCCTCCAGATATGCCTCCAGCTCACTATCTCCGAAAAGGGGTTGATTCATTTTGTTGTTGATGTCCTTGTTGAGTTGGTGTTGTTGACGTTGATAGTGCTGCCTTGCCTTGTTGGGTTGGTGTTGAAGATCGTCTAGTCCGGTTGAGGTGATGACTTTGAGTGTGCTTCGAGTCAATTTCAGCTCATCTTTTATAGCTCGAGCATTGCACTAACACATTATTTTGTATGTCTGTATTGGTGTGTCAGTGCGTATATATGGTTTGAATCACCCTTGATTTAAGACAGGTGATCTATCAATCTATTAAACCATACCCCTTCCATTTATTTGAATGACAGCAAAAATTTGAGACACAGGTGGCCACAGTTGTATGTATTAAAACGTTGCACTCTCTCATAGTTGTATTTGATTGCATTTCCCAAATACTTGATAACTTCTTTTGGTGGCTGTAGGTTCCCAAAACTGTCAAAGTACTTTACAAATTTTTTCTTTTTATTATAAGCTACCCAATGCGTACCATTTGATGATGAATCACCTAGGTTTATGACTCCACATTCCTGACTATGAGGTGATTCTGGTAGTGAGTCTTTCATAAATACGCCTCGAAAATACGGTATGTGTTTGCGAGCAAAATTTTCAATGTCTAAATTTGTTAACGCTCTTTTGGGTAGCCTACCTATTAGTTTTTTTGTCTCTTTACTCCAGAACCTTTTCTAAAGGGATTGAGGTATAATCCATAACCTTTACGATATGGTTTCAGGTACATTCCATCACCCAAGGCAACTCCCTCCATTTTCATATTGTGTCGTTTACTCTCATCCAGCTGTTCCTTTGCCGCCTTTGCATTGTTTATTGCCTTTGCAATAGCTGCACTACCAGAGGCTAGACTACCTAACGCGCTTAGTGCAGTCAGAATTGGAACTAGTGGTAAGAAGCCTCCAACTTTAGGTACATTAATTATGCGAGGAACTCTAACATTTTTCTTACGACCCATTGATTTATATACTGCTTTACGTGCAATCTTAATTGCATTCATAATATCTAATGGTTTTTGTCTTTTCAATGTACGCTTAGCATCATTAACAACAGATGCTAAGCTCTTCATTTGCTTCTTTCCATGTCGCTTTATCCTCTTCTTCACCCTCTTCTTCACCCCCATCCCGAATTTTTTCTTTGACTTCATGATGTTGGTTACAAAATATGCTGATGCCCTTTCGCCAAGGCTACTGTCTTTCGCCTTCACTCGTTCCCAAGCTCTATTGAGCAGTACTGTGTCTGCCTTATGACGTTCACTCAAATCCTTGTGTTGTTCGTATGCAATATCATGTACTTTACAAGCCTCATCCAGCGGATTTATACCACGATCGCCGCGCCTCAAACGTTTTTCTAGCTTTGTACCAGGGCCACAGAAATTATAGCCAGGAAGATGCGCCTCCACAGGTAACAGGTTAATTAATTTGTTGACAAGACCACTGCCCTGTTTACCGTTTAAACTATGACTGCCATGATTATAAAAACGTTTCCCCATTTTATGCTTGTTTAATCATCAATTGTTTTTCATTAAATAAGCAAAAACAAAATATCTTTGTTAGAAACATTGATGGGGGCAATATTGTAAACAAGTTACCGCCACGTCATAGTACCCTCTTACCCAACACAATAAGAGCGCTTATTGTTGGTCCATCAAACTGTGGCAAGACCAACCTAATGTTTAGTCTAATTGAAAGTCCGAATGGGTTGAAATTTGAAAATATTTATGTGTTTTCAAAGAGTCTATACCAACCCAAGTATGAGTACTTGGAGAAGCTAATCAAGCCAATTAAAGGTATGGGCTATCACACATTCTCACAGAATGAGACAGTTTTACCACCCAACGAAGCCAAAAATAATTCTATTATGATTTTTGATGATGTTGCTTGTGAAAAACAAGATAATATTCGATCGTATTTCTGTATGGGACGACACAAGAATATTGATTCGTTTTATTTGTGTCAAACTTTTTTTCAATATAAGATTGGGTGTGTGTGAAGATTAACCACAGTTAAACATCTGATTTCACAATGAGTAGATCATTAACATTATCGATAAATGGGAATACTTCCATTATAAACACAAACTATTTTCCCCCCATCGAATTGAATGGACAATATGAGTGCGCATTGATTGACTTTCACATGTACAACTCAATCCCAAATGTTGATACAAACAACAATCTTTTCCACATTGGTAAACAAGTAATCACAATTCCTATCGGCTCCTATGAACTTGATGATATTGTCGAGTTTATTTATTCAAAGCTAAAAGGTAGTGAACTTGAGAATACAGTCACAATTAAAGGAAATAATAATACACTTCAAGTAGAGATCTTAACCAACAAACAATCAATATACTTTAATAGGGACAGATCAATTGGTCAATTGTTTGGCTTTAATCAAAATGTGCTAAAGCCAAATGCTACTAAAACTTATCTTTCCGATCTACCTATCAATATTTTTAAAATTAATACGATTCGCTTAGAATGCAACATTGTTAGCGCTTCATATGTGGATAACGTTGCAAATCATGTACTGCATGAGTTTGGCATCACTGTTCCCCCAGGCTATAAATTGAGTGTGACACCCCACAATCTCATTTATTTACCAGTCAGCTGTAGAGAAATAAGTACTCTAGCATTACGCATAACTGATCAGGACGGAGATTTGGTGAACTTACGTGGTGAAACCGCAACAATTCGTATACATTTACGAAAGATAGAATGATTGTATACAATAAAAGGTCGGGTACATACCCAAAACCCCGCACTACTAATTGTAAAGCTAAAGGAAGAGGAACAAACTTGAAGAGGAGCACGCTCACACTACAAAACAGATTGTACTTAAAATCATTGGGATTCAAGCTTCGAGTATAACAAGAACGAAAACAAAATGAATGAAATATTAAATGTGCGGGAAAAACCTTTCTCAGACGAAAGTATATCGAAGAAAGAATATCATACATACTCATCATATCAACAGACATTTAAACCAAATGATGAAATTCGAATTACAATTCAAAATCAAGACTTGTATGTACTCCCTCACGAGAGCTATCTTAGTTTTCAAGGAGTTGTTAAAAAAATTCTGGCAGATAGAACAACTACGACGGACGGCGTTGCTGCAGCATTTAAAAATAATTGTATGGCATACTTTTTGGATGAAATAAAATATGAAATAAATGGGTGTGAGGTCGATAGAACACGTTTTGTTGGTGTCACTTCAACGCTAAAAAACTTTGTCTCACTGAATAATCTTGAGAGTCGATCGCTTTCACTTTCTGGATGGGGTGGGGGAAATGACGTTGCCTGTACTGGTCACTTTAACTTTTCTGTTCCCTTAAAACATTTATTGGGATTTGCTGAAGACTATAGAAAGGTTTTGGTAAACTGTAAACATGAACTCGTGTTGTTACTAACCAAAAATCTTGATGATGTGTATCACAGAGTAAAGAATAATAACACATATGAATTAGAAGTGACAAACATATCTTGGAAAATTCCCCATGTAACTCCCAGTGATGTTGCAAAAATAAAAATGTATGATATTGTCAAAAGTGGCACTAATCTACCGCTAGCATTTCGTAGTTGGGACACATATGTAAACCCTAAGCTTATTCAAGGAACTCATCATGTTTGGAATGTAAAGTTAGCTGCTAATCGTGAACGTCCTCGGTTTGCAATAATCGGTTTCATGCTAAAGGGTCAACTTATTACAAACCATTTATCAAACTTGAAAATGTATTTGAATTCGGAAACCTATCCCTATGATGATTTGAATGTTGATTTTAGTAAGGATCGATATGCTCACTTGTATGAAATGTACTCGAGATTTCAAACTAGTTACTACAACCGTGAATCACAAGCAGTATTAACACCAACGGATTTTAAAAATAAAGCACCAATTGTTGTAATAGATTTATCATATCAAAATGAAATGGTGAAATCTGGTCCCATTGATGTGAGAATTTCAACGGAACTAAGACAAGCAAGCGATGCGGATACACAAGTGTATTGTCTACTTATACACGATCGTTTAGTCGAATACAACCCATTGAACGGTTTAGTACAACGAGTCGTCTAACAAAATACATGCAAAATGGTTGAGGACATTGTTGCGATCGATGTTCAAGGATTTTTTGATAACTATAATCAGTTTGTTTTAAAGGAAATTGGGATAGTATTTCACAAAGAACCCACACTCGATAATCATTTCATTATACGAGCTCCATATAACTTTACTCAACTAAATAAAAAGACACGAAAATTTGCTACATGGTTAACTAAAATAAACAATTTCACTCAAACACGAAACTTTCTAAGGAAAATAACTGCAGGAAAAGAGATCTTATGTAAGGGCACTGAAAGAAAACGATTTCTGGAAATATTTTTAAGAGAACCACATCTGGTCGATGTTGAGGAGCTTGGATGTCCAAAAGGAGAAACTTTCAAGGAAAACCGGTTCCCGTTTTGTACAATACATCGTCGTGAAGGAGTTTGTGCATTAAATAATGCATACAACATTTTAAAATTTTATAATGATATAATGTCTTAAGAAGTCATCACATATATCATTTGCATTTTGAGTTTCAAGCTGAGAACATCTACTTTACTGGATAACTAATTTAAAATGGATAAAGAGAAGGATAATAACAACAACAACAACAACAGCTACAGCTACAATTATCGAGATAAAAACAACCATGGATCAATTCTTACTGAAATAAATACTTTTCTTAAACAATTTCGCAAGAAGATATTTAAACATCATTTGAAATTTCTTCTGGAATCAAGGGATATGTTCATGAATACTGGAGGTCAGGAACTGATTGCATCACAATATGGTCAACACTATAAATTTTGCGTATGGTCCAATGATGCTTGTGTGGACGGTCCAGACACATGTTGCTGCTATCACTATGACGAAAAAATGGGAGAAACTAGAAAATTAATTTCTACATATGTTAACTTAAGTCAAAGAATGTAAAAAAAAAAAAATATCCAAATAAATGTTCAAGTAAAATCAAATCAAACACACACACACACACACACACACACATACACACAAATACAAGGGTGAGAAAAATTTTTCCCAATCGTTATTAATACAATGGACAAGAATTTAAAATGACATTGATGGATAAGAAGTATACAGGTGGGAAAAGATGAGAGGCTTGGTGTATGGAAAAGAATGTTATGTTCAAATTTGGCTACTTAAGGTGTCTTTTTCCTGAAAATACTTTCACTTCGAGTTCAACAGACGAAAGAAGCCAACAACCTATCTCCAATCAAAATGATCCAGTGGCAAATCGGGATTTTTCTTAAACAATTCAAGGGTCTCCTGTTTAAAGAACATCAAGATCGACTTGAGGAGCTGCAAACTATAATAATTGCTGGTTACAATGTTGATGGAGCTGTCCCTTCCCGGTTTGGAGTCCACTACCAAACATGTCCATGGTCCAATGAGAGAGGGAGCTGCTCACCAGGCAATTGTCGCTGCTTGTATTCCACCAAACAAGAGTTGGAAGCAATAGAAATTATGAAAACATACTATATTTTAATTGAGAAGATGGGAGAAAATAAATAATGTCAAACCATATTATTCAAAATAAAAACAATTAAAAACAAAACCAACGTTTCTTTTATTATTCTTCAACTTTTCTTATATTTTTATCTTACAGCATAAATTGTTATTCATTTTCAGAATCAAATGTTGGATGGAGTAATGTAGTGTTGGAAAATGTTTGTGAGCTCTACTGTCTATAGTGTTGGAAAAGGTGTGGGTTGAACCTACCTGTTACAACAAGCTAAAAACCAATGAGAACAGGTTTCATGTCAAGGGTCACAAAATATCAAGATCAGCCAATGAGAACAGGTTTCATGTCAAGGGTCACAGAAACAAAATATCAAGATCAACCAATGAGAACAGGTTTCATGTCAAGGGTCACAGAAACAAAATACCAAGATCAAAACCAACGAGAACAGGTTTCATGCCAAGGGTCACAGAAACAACATATCAATGTAAGCCAATGGGAGTAGGGTTCATTTCATAAGTCATCGAAACAAAATACCAAGATCATCAGCAACTAGAACAGGTTTCATGGGAACAGGTTTCATGTCATGGGTCACAGAACCAAAATTCCCATTCAATTATCATGCTGCAACATGTCCATACATTGCTTTGATTGACAGGGGACTAAAATTCCCATTCAATTATCATGCTGCAACATGCCCATACATTGCTTTGATTGACAGGGGACGTCCCGGCGCCGGCCCTGTGCCTGAACCTTGCCCAAAACGTGCCCAACACGTGCCCACCACTTGCTTACTCATAGCAACGCATGCCACACCAATGTAAACAAAAGACATTACAATGTATTACAATAGCATCTCCCTAATTTTGAGCATCAAGAGGTGACCGATCCATCAAACTCACCTGTCACATACTCGCACACGATCACATTTTACAATAGCATCTCCCTAATTAGAACATCGCCAATGACAGATCAATCAAACTCACCTGACACATACTCGCACACGATCACTTGATTTGAACCTTTTTTTCCCTTTTTCCCCCTTTTTCCCACGATTCGACCCTCGGTTCCCCCTTTTTTCCCACACTTTTGACCACGATCCCCCCTCTTTCCCACACTTTTCATCGATCAATCAATCACTAATTATTTTAGCTGTCACAATTTTTGACAGGTCTTTGACAGTGATTGATCGCCCCCACCCCCAATTTGTCCCAGAACCCGCATTTTTATACTACTGACGCAGCCAGATTCCGCTGCCGTTGGCAGTCAAATGGCTCGCCAGCTGATTTGTTTGTTTTTGTCGTTTATTGTATGTTTGTTTGTATGTTGGCGCGACGCACGTTGTATTGTGTATTTGTGTTTAATTGTTGTATTTAATGTTTGTTGTTAATAACTGTGTGTTTGAGTTATTGTTGTGTTGTTGCCAAGTATATGTATATTTTATATTGTACATATGTTTGTGTGTGCGCATAAATGTATGCGAGTATGGGTGGGGATTTTAATTGTATGTAAAACACTTGTTGCTTCGTAGTATTGTTGTTGTTGTTGTTGTGACACTAAACTTTAATTTCTTGTTGTTCTGTCACTGTCTCGTACCACTAAACTTTGTGTTGTTCACTGTGTATATGTGTATGGGTGTGTGTATGTATTATATTAATTATATTTATTTTAATTTATTTTATAAATATAATTATGCCCGCCACTACACTTTTAATTATGTAAATCTATATATATATACTTATGTACATTCACATGTATATATATACTGCACAGCGTTCTAATTAAATTTTTATGCAAACATATATATATATATTTGCCTTCTTTATATATATATGACGCGCACACGACTTCAATTTTCGGCCGACCAAACTCCCAGCGCATGCGTCTACGCTCGAGTTTGCAATCGCACTCTCGATGCCTGCCAAACATATGCTGTTGCTAAGCTCGCCTTCTCTCGCATCCCCTCACTTCCCCTTTCCTACATGCATTGCTCTCGCCCACGCACAACGGTCCCAAACGAGTCAACGGCCGATCGCCCTTGGCTTTGACCCATATTCGGGTCCATCGGTGCAGTATGCAGAGTAAGCCGCTCACGCATACACGCATAAAGCCTCTCTCTCACTCTATGACTCTTATACGCGCTCTCACCGACGGACCCAAACATCGATAACGCCTTACATGCACGTTATCTCCGGTCACACTCGGCCGCGCTTGTCAAATTATCGATATATCGATGAAAAGAAGGCATATTTATATATTGCGCAGACCCAGATGCAACAACAATATAAATAAAAAATAATACTATTGCGGATTGTAATATTATTTATGGACAAATAAATTTTTATTTATTTTTTTTTATAAATGTCTTTTCTGGTTATAAACAAATGCAATTGGACATCGACAAGTGTGGAATAATCTTTGGACGAGTTATCGAATTTTTTTTTTTTTTTTAAATCACCTTGGAGAAAAAACAATAAAATAAAACAAAAATAATACTATATTGGTATTATAATATAAGTAAATATAACTATAATAACAATAGAGGAAACAATATAATATTATGTTGCTGTGTTATATATTATTGTTGAACAGAATGAAAAAACGTTTCATTCCATTGGTTCCAAAGATTTGTAAACGTGCGGAGTACCCCAAATGCAGATATCGGAATCGCCGATATGTTACTGCTGCACAGAATGCAAATGTCAACAAATAAATAAAATATGTTGGAATGTTTTATGTTTTGTGTTTTTAAGATAAATAATGTTTAAACGTGTTTGTTTTTTATGTGTTCGTGGTTTGTGTATGTTTGCTTGTGTTTTGTATATGTTTGTTTGTGTGTAAGTGCAGTGATAGCCGCCAATCGTGTATGTACATATGTATGTATGTTTGTATTGTTGTATTTATTTGCAATTATATTGCACCAAATGGCTGCAATATGTGTTTATTTAATAATTCCGTTTTTTTTTGGCAATATTCCACAAAAAAATCAGCCCAATACACGTATGTACGTACACTCATAAAAATCTTACTGTAAAATCGCCCTAAAACAGTCAATTTTCACCATAATATTTAGAAAATCGCCCTAAAAAAGGCGCCAAAGGCGTTTGGCCTTCTGTTTTAGAAATTTTTTTCTAAAAATCTAGAAATTAAATTTCTGAAATCAAACGACAATTTTCTAAATTAATGAAAGTTTTTCTAAATTTTTGGGCGATGCGCCCTAAATATAGGATTAATTTTTCATAAACTTAGAGCGAATTTTCTGAAATTATAGAAGTTTTTTCTAAGTTCGAAGGTGATACGCATTAAATATAAGACAATTGTTCCAAAAATGTAGGGTAAATTTTCCTAATATTAGACAGGGTATTCTAAATCAAAAGCCGACGCACCCTAAAAATATTGATATTTTTTCATAAATTTAGGGCAATTTTTCTCACAATAAGGAAATCTTTTCTGACCTTTAAGGCGCACCACCTTAAAAACAATAAAAATTTTTATAGATGCAGGGCGATTTATTCCAAATTTATTCAGGCTTTTCTAAATCCAACGGCCACGCACCCTAAATAATAGGAAATTTTTCAATAAATCCAAGAAGATTTTTCTATATATTAGAAAGGGCTTTCTAAGTCCAACGGCCACGCACCTTAAATAATAGTACATCTTTTTATAAATCCAAGAAGATTTTTCTATATATTAGAAAGGGCTTTCTAAATCCAACGGCCACGCACCTTAAATAATAGTACATCTTTTTATAAATCCAGGACGATTTTTCTATATATTAGAGAGGGCTTTAAACCTACAAAGTAAAACGCACTTGTTTTTTTTTTGTATTTATTTTATTTACAATATAATAGAAATAATATAATATATAAATTCAATATAAACTTATTTTAAAAATAAAATTTAGGTTTTATGTACATTTTGTCTGTTAAATATTGTGTTTGTGTCGGAGCGAAATTTAAGTCCCTTAATTTCACTAGTTTAAAATCCGTTTTTTTAACTATTTGATAAGATGTCAAATGATCATCATAAATACATTCTGTGTCCAAGCATAAAAAATTAACGTCGTTTTCATATAAGCATATTTCCTTAATTTCATATGCACTGAAATTTGGCTTAAATGAATAAATAAAATAATTTCTTTTGTAAAGGACATTTCGATTCTTTATAAAGCCATAACAAATAACATTTTCAGTTTGTGGAAAAAAATATTTTAGCTGATTACAAAATATTGAATTAGTAGCTAAGCACTTAGTTTTGCTATATTCTATGCCATTGATTTCAAAATTATTTATAAAATTTGAAAAGGATTTTTTAAGCTAAAGATGAGATTTAAAATTTCTTTGCAACTGACCAATGTATATCCAAATGATTGTTTTAGTATTGGAAACTCATCAAAGACATCGGATAAGTTTACTTCACTTTTTATTAGATTTGAACGCAACTCAAATGTTCTTCTCCAGTAATCCAATACAGTTGACCTTGGTTCAATATTAAATTTAAGCCAGTTCTTAATCACATCAACTTCCTCTATTAAATGTTAAATATTAATTATTATTTGTATGTTTTAATAAATTATGTATAGATTTATTTACCTGAATCGTATTCACAATTAGGTGAAACGTTTTGGATAAAATCAATTTCATTTACAGGCTTCAGAAGTTTAAATTTGGCCTTCAAATTATAATAATTGCTATATAGCAAACCACCTGGTTTTTTCCCCTTTACTTTTATGAAATATGTATCCTATTTGATAAATTTATATTATATTGTAAGTAATATGGAGAATTTTTCTTACAGCAGTTTCAGAACTGAAAAGTTCTACAATTTGGTGAGAAATATCTGCCAAAAGTTCTTGCTTAGGTTTAATGTTATTTGCTACCAAATGCTCAGCAATGACATGACTAATTTCCTTTCTTAGTCTGGAATTTAATGATTTTGTTATAGCAAATGACTTCAGTATAATACTTCCTTTCTTGCTCGTTGATAGTATACTGGAAACATTAGCCTTGTTTTCTGCGTCAATTGCCAATTCTGCGTTCTCTTGTACGTTGTTCTAAATAAATAAATAGAATGATTAGTGAATAATAAAGACGATTTTATTACTCAAAATCAAATAATTTCGTTTCGTCTATTGACATCAAAGTCTACGAATGTCAGATTTTGCGTATGTTACTTTGATTAAAATTAAAATTGTTGAATTTCTCTGATACAATAAGATTTTGCATATGACAAATAGATGTCGTTTTAAAAGTCGAAATAATTATTGAAAGCCAAGTTTTTTAAAGTTTGAAAGCAATGTAGAACAATGACTATATTTACTAAATTAGTGAATATCACTTACTTCATTTTTTTGCCAATTCTCCAATTTTGCATAAAACTCAATCGCTGGTCCAACGAGCTCTAAAGGAATTTCGGCGCGCAACTGATCCCATTTTAAGGAACGCAATGTGCGAACGCTAAAATTCCGCTCTAAAGTTAATACAATTATTTGTAGAACAATTATAATAAATGGTACAAATTTTCATATTTTATGTTTGGCACTTGTACTTACCAGCAAAAATATTAAGAAATTCTTCACCTCCTAAACTTTTTAATATTTCCTCCATGCTCGAATATTGAAAACTGAGCCAGTACAATTAATGAATGCAGTATATCAATTTTTTTCTGTGAAATGCATAGCCTACTGTGTGTCGATAATATCTCAACAGATGGCGTTATAGACAGATGCATCACTAACTGACTGTGAAGTTACTTTACTATTCTCAATAGATGGCGCCACAAATTTTTTAAAAATACTCTGATGTCAAAGTTTTTGCAATTCTCCAACTTATCAACAATTGCAATAGTTGGGCTATTTTAATGAACGCAATGTGCGAACGCTAATATCTCACTCGAAATTTAATACATTAATTTGTCGAATTAATTATAATTAATAAATAAATATTGTGAATTAATTTTAAGTTTTTAATTAATTTCTCCATATTTCATTAACTGTGTTTTTAATTTTAAATTTCAAAAAGAATGAAACGCTTGTTTTTATTAAATGTATTATGAAAAATTAAAAAAATAACAATAATTATATGCAGGAAATCTACAGCACAACACAACTTAGAAGCCTTTTCATTGTGAAAAGCATAGCCTACTGTATGTGTCGAAGTCTATTTTTTTGGTTTGTTTTTAAAGGCGATTCGCCGTTAAATATAGATAGACTTCTGAGCAGCCAAATGAAGGAAATTTCCCTAAATTTTAGAAAATTTTTTGTTTTTAGAAAAACTAGCCCTAAAACATTTATTTTAGGGTAATACTTTCTATTTGTAAGAAAAATATTTCTCAATATTAGAAAATTTTTCTAAATTGTAAGGCGATTCTAATTTTATGGCAATTTTCTTAAATATAGAAAATAAATTTTCTGAGTGTATGTGGGTACATATGTACATAGAGATGTGCACGTATGTATGTAAGTATTGGCCGGCGTCTTTTTGCTGAACTTATGCACAATACAGGAGTGAAATTATTAAAATAATTTCTTTGTAGTTCTTTTCAATCGGAGCAATGACTGGCTATATTGGATATTGGCTATATGTATGTACGTACATATGCAAAAATGGCGGCGGTCAATGGTTGGGGTTATGTTCATATAACCAAGATGGCACCGAGATACGAGCAGAGACGGACAAGGAACTGTATATATATATGTATATATAGGGATATATATATATAACCACTGGATGTGCCGGAATGATTGGCAGCAATCGGATAAGTATATTTGTTGCCCAGGAATTGCCAGCACTGGCAATGGGCAAAATGTAATGTAATGGAGAAATATAACTTATCTTTCTTGCGCGTAGATTATCCACCGATGCGAGCTGGGGCGAACTGGATGACTCCTTGATGTGGCGAAGCAGAATCCGGCTCGAAGGACCAAAATGTTTGTAGGGGGGTGAAATTCTCCTTCCAATAAAAACAGCACTTGAACTTTTCAAATCTTACTGAGCACTTTTATTTCACTTGTGCGTGACTTCACTTATTCTTTTCAACTAACTTACAATGTAAAGTTACAGAGAGGCTTAACCTATATTGGATACAATGGAAGTGGAATGTTTCGCAACATTTTGGTTTTTGATTTCAGTGCTTCACCCCAAGCGAATTTTTAAAATGTATCTATTACTGTCAACAAATATCGATAGCCATTATTGGACTTAGCATACGCTCCCATTTCAACCAAATCCGCCTGCCATAGATCGTTTATTCCCTTTGTGACTACTCTACGTCGTTGGAAATTCTTGCGTGACGGTCCATGTAACTCATTAATTATATCTCGTTTACTCATATTCTACTAATTATTGATAATTATTTAGGATTAGATTTTGGCATATTCGCATATTTATAGGTATATTCCTCAAGACTTTACAGTTGGGATTTAGTAGTTGTGAAAGTATTCTCAACACTATTTACAGCCTGCTCTAAATAACTAACTTTGCTTTCCAAATTGCCAATTTTGGTATTAATTGCTTGAGTTATTTTCATATTTATTTCGTTTCTCAAGCTTTTTATACTTTCGTCAACATAATCTTTAAGTGATTGACTCATCATTGGCATTAGAGTATTCCTTAAGTTCTCAATGCTTTTGTCAACGTATTCTTTAATTACCAAATCACTATTATCGATTGGTGTCACACAATTTTTTATTCGTTTCTTTTGAGCATTCAAATTACCATCACTATCAATGTACAACCCCACAACAGTTTTTACGTCTCTTTTCAAGTGATTTGATCGCTCCTTATCAATAAAAAAATGACCAAACTTGTCAACAGACATAATGGTTATAAATGTAATTGTCAATTGTAGTGTGTAGTAGATTATCTGTGCCTCACGCAATTCTTCTATTATTGACATAATTTCATTATCATGGCTAGTATTACCAGCTGTTTTAGATGCTATTAAGAGTTGTAATCGGTCAACTAATTCATTTACATCATCCCAATACACATAATTTGGTTTTGATGATTGTAGGGTCATATACCCTGAACCTGTTTTCGAACGATTTGGTGTGGACATTGCTGTTGGCAATGAAACACTACTACTTAGAAGAGGCTTGATAATTTCAGTATACTTATATGCTCGACTTCCCTTCACTTGACTGCGTGGATTGTAATTTCTTCTATGCGCACTAGTCTCAATTAATATTTTTTTATTCATTCTTGTTATAGTCTGTAGGTTTTTTATGAAAAATTAATGAGTATAGACCAGGGGTAAGGGACCAACTGCTACCACTTGACAATTTAATTTCCGTATTGTTAACATTTAATGTACTGTTTCCCAACATTAAAGAACGAGAAGCTGAAGTACTTTTTCTAGGTCCATAAGCATTATCCAAGAGTTGTTCTCTCTGTAGATGACTGATATTAAAATTCATTTCATAATCATCTACCTCTGACTCACTCTCTGGCTCTAACACTGGTTCTATCTCGGAATCTATCTCTGGTTCCATATCTGGTTGCATCTCTGCTTCTATGTCTGGTTCTAGATCAATATTCGAATGAGAATAATAATTTGTTTCCTCATCTGATTCACTTACATCACTAGGAATGACATTTTTCTTAAAATTTGATTTAGATTCATCATTTCCCAAGTAGATATTTTTCCAATTATCCCCATCAAAATCCTCAGCTTTGTTGCTGACGGATTTGTTTTTAATAGATTTTATAGTATGCTTTAATTCATCCAAATGGTCATCACTTTTGAACTTTTTCTTTGATTTCGTAAACTTATTTTCATTCTTATTGACGAGCTTTTGTAAAGGTTTTGTTATTGGTTTAAAAGTTTCCTCCAACTCCAAAGCATTCTGAGATTGTGTTTGCTTAACAGCTTCAAATTTTCTCCTCAACGCATTTCGCGATATCGTCAACTGTTTCAAAATCTGTTGACTCATTGTTAGTATGTCGTATATTTGTGGTTTTCTTTGAGGATAGTAGTCGCTAAAACAACAAGCAAACATAGTATGTGAGACAGTCGCAATGTAAGTTAATGACTTGAGTTAAGTGCAACTTACCCAACAGATGGATTAAAACTGACTTAACTCGTGTATGTGTCTGATTGTGTTATCACTCATCAGTAACTCGATTCATACTGCTGAATAATACTTATGTATATTAATATTTATAATACATTAGATACCCGAAACGTTCCCCTTCAAAATAAAAAATGCAATTATGTAGTTGGAATATGGAGAATCAGTTTTTATTGACAAAATGATGGTTTTAATAAGATTGGATTAACTGCAAGTATCAGTTTAAATAGTTTGATCTATACTGGTGCTGTTGTACTGGTGCTGTTGTACTGGTACTGTTGTACTGGTACTGTTTTACTGGTGCTGTTTAACTGGTGCTGTTTTACTGATACTGTTGTACTGGTGTTGTTATTTAGCTGGTGTTGGGACTTTCTCCATATGCGTCGTAAGATCAACCTCATCATAAATATTGTCATCACCATCGTCATCATTATGAAGCTTTATATAATTTGATGATATTAAAGGCTGCTTTAACATAGACTTTACTTTATCACCTTCAGATTTTTTAAACTTTTTAATTTTTCTTTTTTTCTTCTCAACGACCTTATGTAAGGTTTCTATAATGGATTTAAAAGTTTTCGTCAGCTGACTCAAAATATGTTGACTCATTAAAAAAGTTTTTATGTAAGCAAATCCAACATACATTAAAACTTTTTTTTTTTTTTGTGTTCAGTCGAATTTGTGTACATGCTCGTCGTGTATGTTATCACACATCATGTAATACTGTCAAACAAATGTGTTGCAATTGATATTTATAACAGATATCTGAAAGATTTACATCCCACCCATTTAAAAGAACAATAAATTTGTCATTAAAATCAATTATTTTATTTAAAATTGTTTATTACAAATTTTGATATAATTTATTTAATTCTAAGTAGAGATTTTCATCGTTTTTCTTGACAATAATATACTTTTTATCCTTTATTGCCTCAATAGATTCATTCTTCAAATGTGAATATCTTTCCGGTAGGTACAGAATGTAGTGATCAAGTTCGAGAGCAATTGAATTCCCAATCCTGGTTTTCTTTCGTTGAGCCCTGAGAATGGGATAGGCTGTATCCATTGTATTCTTGGTTTTGGATAGTAGCGGTTTCTGTACTCGTCCGTTGAAGTCCTTGAGAACTTGAGCACAATTCTGCTCTTCCTCCAGATATACTTCCAGCTCGCTATCTCCGAAAAGGGGTTGATTCATGTTGAAGTCCTTGTTGAGCTGGTATTGTTGAAGTTGATAGTGTTGTTTGTCCTTGTTTAGTTTGTGTTGATGAAGCTGATCGTCTTGCCCGGCTGAAGTGATGACTTTGAGTGTGCTTTGAACCAATTTGAGCTCATCTTTTATAGCTCATCCATTGCACACACACACAAACACACACATTATTTTGTATGTCTGTATTAGTGTGTATATGTATAAATTCAATCACAAAACACTCTCACATTATTTTGAGATATAGGTGATTTAATAAGCTATTAAACCCTATCTCAACCGTTTATTTTAATGATAGCAAAAATTTGAGACACAGGTGGCCACAGTTGTATGTATTAAAACGTTGCACTCTCTCATAGTTGTATTTGATTGCATTTCCCAAGTACTTGATAACTTCTTTTGGTGGCTGTAGGTTCCCAAAACTGTCAAAGTACTTTACAAATTTTTTCTTTTTATTATAAGCTACCCAATGCGTACCATTTGATGATGAATCACCTAGGTTTATGACTCCACATTCCTGACTATGAGGTGATTCTGGTAGTGAGTCTTTCATAAATACGCCTCGAAAATGTGGTATGTGTTTGCGAGCAAAATTTTCAATGTCTAAATTTGTTAACGCTCTTTTGGGTAGCCTACCTATTAGTTTTTTTGTTTCTTTACTCCAGAACCTTTTCTAAAGGGATTGAGGTATAATCCATAACCTTTACGATATGGATTCAGGTACATTCCATCACCCAAGGCAACTCCCTCCATTTTCATATTGTGTCGTTTACTCTCATCCAGCTGTTCTTTTGCCGCCTTTGCATTGTTTATTGCCTTTGCAATAGCTGCACTACCAGAGGCTAGACTACCTAACGCGCTTAGTGCAGTCAGAATTGGAACTAGTGGTAAAAAGCCTCCAATTAATTATGCGAGGAAGTCTTACATTTTTCTTACGACCCATTGATTTATATACTGCTTTACGTGCAATCTTAATTGCATTCATAATATCTAATGGTTTTTGTCTTTTCAATGTACGCTTAGCATCATTAACAACAGATGCTAAGCTCTTCATTTGCTTCTTTCCATGTCGCTTTACCCTCTTCTTCACCCCCATCTTTGTACCAGGGCCACAGAAATTATAGCCAGGAAGATGCGCCTCCACAGGTAACAGGTTAATTAATTTGTTGACAAGACCACTGCCCTGTTTACCGTTTAAACTATGACTGCCATGATTATAAAAACGTTTCCCCATTTTATGCTTGTTTAATCATCAATTGTTTCTCATTGAATGAACACATTGCAATGAAGTATGCGCTTAATAAAGCAAAAACAAAATATCTTTGTTAGAAACATTGATGGGGGTAATATTGTAAACAAGTTACCGCCACGTCATAGTACCCTCTTACCCAACACAATAAGAGCGCTTATTGTTGGTCCATCAAACTGTGGCAAGACCAACCTAATGTTTAGTCTAATTGAAAGTCCGAATGGGCTGAAATTTGAAAATATTTATGTGTTTTCAAAGAGTCTATACCAACCCAAGTATGAGTACTTGGAGAAGCTAATCAAGCCAATTAAAGGTATGGGCTATCACACATTCTCACAGAACGAGACAGTTTTACCACCCAACGAAGCCAAAAATAATTCTATTATGATTTTTGATGACGTTGCTTGTGAAAAACAAGATAATATTCGATCGTATTTCTGTATGGGACGACACAAGAATATTGATTCGTTTTATTTGTGTCAAACTTATACACATATACCAAAGCATCTTATACGTGACAATGCAAACATGATTATTATGTTTAAACAAGACGATCTAAATATGCGACATATATATCGTGATCATATTAACACAGACATGAGTTATGATTCATTCGTGAAAATTTGTAAAAAATGTTGGGACGATAAATTCGGATTCTTGTTGATAAGTAAAGACGATGACATGGATAAAGGCCGCTATAGAAAGGGCTTCGATCAGTTTATTATAATTTAAAATGTTTTTTCAATATAAGATTGGGTGTGTGTGAATATTAACCACAGTTAAACATCTGATTTCACAATGAGTAGATCATTAACATTATCGATAAATGGGAATACTTCCATTATAAACACAAACTATTTTCCCCCCATCGAATTGAATGGACAATATGAGTGCGCATTGATTGACTTTCACATGTACAACTCAATCCCAAATGTTGATACAAACAACAATCTTTTCCACATTGGTAAACAAGTAATCACAATTCCTATCGGTTCCTATGAACTTGATGATATTGTCGAGTTTATTTATTCAAAGCTAAAAGGTACTGAACTTGAGAATACAGTCACAATTAAAGGAAATAATAATACACTTCAAGTAGAGATCTTAACCAGCAAACAATCAATATACTTTAATAGGGACAGATCAATTGGTCAATTGTTTGGCTTTAATCAAAATATGCTAAAGCCAAATGCTACTAAAACTTATCTTTCCGATCTGCCTATCAATATTTTTAAAATTAATACGATTCGCTTAGAATGTAACATTGTTAGCGCTTCATATGTGGATAACGTTGCAAATCATGTACTGCATGAGTTTGGCATCACTGTTCCCCCAGGCTATAAATTGAGTGTGACACCCCACAATCTCATTTATTTACCAGTCAGCTGTAGAGAAATAAGTACTCTAGCATTACGCATAACTGATCAGGACGGAGATTTGGTGAACTTACGTGGTGAAACCGCAACAATTCGTATACATTTACGAAAGATAGAATGATTATATACAATAAAAGGTCGGGTACATACCCAAAACCCCGCACTACTAATTGTAAAGCTAAAGGAAGAGGAACAAACTTGAAGAGGAGCACGCTCACACTACAAAACAGATTGTACTTAAAGTCATTGGGATTCAAGCTTCGAGTATAACAAGAACGAAAACAAAATGAATGAAATATTAAATGTGCGGGAAAAACCTTTCTCAGACGAAAGTATATCGAAGAAAGAATATCATACATACTCATCATATCAACAGACATTTAAACCAAATGATGAAATTCGAATTACAATTCAAAATCAAGACTTGTATGTACTCCCTCACGAGAGCTATCTTAGTTTTCAAGGAGTTGTTAAAAAAATTCTGGCAGATAGAACAACTACGACGGACGGTGTTGCAGCAGCATTTAAAAATAATTGTATGGCATACTTTTTGGATGAAATAAAATATGAAATAAATGGGTGTGAGGTCGATAGAACACTTTTTGTTGGTGTCACTTCAACGCTAAAAAACTTTGTCTCACTGAATAATCTTGAGAGTCGATCGCTTTCACTTTCTGGATGGGGTGGGGGAAATGATGTTGCCTCTACTGGTCACTTTAACTTTTCTGTTCCCTTAAAACATTTATTAAGATTCGCTGAAGACTATAGAAAGGTTTTGGTAAACTGTAAACATGAGCTGGTGTTGTTACTAACCAAAAATCTTGATGATGTGTATCACAGAGTAAAGAATAATAACACATATGAACTAGAAGTGACAAACATATCTTGGAAAATTCCCCATGTGACCCCCAGTGATGTTGCAAAAATAAAAATGTATGATATTATCAAAAGTGGTACTAATCTACCGCTAGCATTTCGTAGTTGGGACACATATATAAACCCTAAGCTTATTTAAGGAACTCATCATGTTTGGAATGTAAAGTTAGCTGCTAATCGAGAACGTCCTCGGTTTGCAATAATCGGTTTCATGCTAAAGGTTCAACTTATTACAAACCATTTATCAAACTTGAAAGTGTATTTGAATTCGGAAACCTATCCCTATGATGATTTGAATGTTGATTTTAGTATGGATCGATATGCTCACTTGTATGAAATGTACTCGAGATTTCAAACTAGTTACTACAACCGTGAATCACAAGCAGTATTAACACCAACGGATTTTAAAAATAAGGCGCCAATTGTTGTAATAGATTTATCATATCAAAATGAAATGGTGAAATCTGGTCCCATTGATGTGAGAATTTCAACGGAACTAAGACATGCAAGCGATGCGGATAGACAAGTGTATTGTCTACTTATACACGATCGTTTAGTCGAATACAACCCATTGAACGGTTTAGTACAACGAGTCGTCTAACAAAATACATGCAAAATGGTTGAGGACATTGTTGCAATCGATGTTCAAGGATTTTTTGATAACTATAATCAGTTTGTTTTAAAGGAAATTGGGATAGTATTTCACAAAGAACCCACACTCGACAATCATTTCATTATACGAGCTCCATATAACTTTACTCAACTAAATAAAAAGTCACGAAAATTTGCTACATGAGTAACTAAAAATCATCACAAAATACGCTGGAATGACGGAATAAACTATTTCACTCAAACACGAAACTTTCTAAGGAAAATAACTGCAGGAAAAGAGATCTTATGTAAGGGCACTGAAAGAAAACGATTTCTGGAAATATTTTTAAGAGAACCACATCTGGTCGATGTTGAGAAGCTTGGATGTCCACAACGACAAACTTTCAAGGAAAACCGGTTCCCGTTTTGTACAATACATCGTCGTGAAGGAGTTTGTGCATTAAATAATGCATACAATATTTTAAAATTTTATAATGATATAATGTCTTAAGAAGTCATCACATATATCATTTGCATTTTGAGTTTCAAGCTGAGAACATCTACTTTACTGGATAACTAATTTAAAATGGATAAAGAGAAGGATAATAACAACAACAACAACAACAGCTACAATTATCGAGATAATAACAACCATGGATCAATTCTTACTGAAATAAATACTTTTCTTAAACAATTTCGCAAGAAGATATTTAAACATCATTTGAAATTTCTTCTGGAATCAAGGGATATGTTCATGAATACTGGAGGTCAGGAACTGATTGCATCACAATATGGTCAACACTATAAATTTTGCGTATGGTCCAATGATGCTTGTGTGGACGGTCCAGACACATGTTGCTGCTATCACTATGACGAAAAAATGGGGGAAACTAGAAAATTAATTTCTACATATGTTAACTTAAGTCAAAGAATGTAAAAAATATCCAAATAAATGTTCAAGTAAAATCGAATCAAACACACACACACAAACGCACATATTTCGCTAAACAAGAATTGGAAGCAATAGAAATAATGAAAACATGTAACATATTAATTGAGAAGATGGGAGAAAATAAATAATGTCAAACCATATTATTCAAAATAAAAACAATTAAAAACAAAACCAACGTTTCTTTTATTATTCTTCAACTTTTCTTATATTTTTATCTTACAGCATAAATTGTTATTCATTTTCAGAATCAAATGTTGGATGGAGTAATGTAGTGTTGGAAAATGTTTGTGAGCTCTACTGTCTATAGTGTTGGAAAAGGTGTGGGTTGAACCTACCTGTTACAACAAGCTAAAAACCAATGAGAACAGGTTTCATGTCAAGGGTCACAAAATATCAAGATCAGCCAATGAGAACAGGTTTCATGTCAAGGGTCACAGAAACAAAATACCAAGATCAAAACCAACGAGAACAGGTTTCATGCCAAGGGTCACAGAAACAACATATCAATGTAAGCCAATGGGAGTAGGGTTCATTTCATAAGTCATCGAAACAAAATACCAAGATCATCAGCAACTAGAACAGGTTTCATGGGAACAGGTTTCATGTCATGGGTCACAGAACCAAAATTCCCATTCAATTATCATGCTGCAACATGTCCATACATTGCTTTGATTGACAGGGGACTAAAATTCCCATTCAATTATCATGCTGCAACATGCCCATACATTGCTTTGATTAACAGGGGACGTCCCGGCGCCGGCCCTGTGCCTGAACCTTGCCCAAAACGTGCCCAACACGTGCCCACCACTTGCGTACTCATAGCAACGCATGCCACACCAATGTAAACAAAAGACATTACAATGTATTACAATAGCATCTCCCTAATTTTGAGCATCAAGAGGTGACCGATCCATCAAACTCACCTGTCACATACTCGCACACGATCACATTTTACAATAGCATCTCCCTAATTAGAACATCGCCAATGACAGATCAATCAAACTCACCTGACACATACTCGCACACGATCACTTGATTTGAACCTTTTTTTTCCCTTTTTCCCCCTTTTTCCCACGATTCGAGCCTCGGTTCCCCCTTTTTTCCCACAGTTTTGACCACGATCCCCCCTCTTTCCCACACTTTTCATCGATCAATCAATCACTAATTATTTTAGCTGTCACAATTTTTGACAGGTCTTTGACAGTGATTGATCGCCCCCACCCGCAATTTGTCCCAGAACCCGCATTTTTATACTACTCGAATCGCCTGAAACCAATAATTGTTGCAGCGTTTGCCGCTCTACATCTGGCAACGTTTGCATTGGACCTGTCGCAGTCTGTTGTGAAAGTGGGGAGACATTTAGAGTTCGAAATCCTGAAGCGATTGCCTAAGTTAGTGCTTCTGTTTGCTGACTCAAGGTAAACGCTAAGGAGTTGGCTTGTTGAGCCATGGCGGTTGCCATTGCCTCCGCTATAACTCTATGTAAATTATCTAGATTGGGCTGATGTTGTTCCCCCCTCTCCTGAGGATCTCCTGAAGTTGTTTGTTGCGAACTAGCTTCGTTTGGGTTGACAATTGTAGAGCTATTAACTGGAGTATTTGATCTTTGCTTGCTTCGAGATCAGTTCACCATTTTCAAACTACCGCGAACAAAAAAAAATTCTAACAACTTGGCCAACTTACCTAAAAAGGGTGGCACTAATAACAAAATGATTTGTGTGTGCTGCTTTAATCAGCCGAATAACTCTCACTTGTTTATTTTTGGTTTTTTAAAATTTTTTTTTTTTCTTCAACTTTAATACGGTATACTTTCAGTCGCACTTGAAAATAAACTTGCACCATTGACTGCCAAAAGTTGAAAGAAAGATCGCGACGCTGGGTCGCTTGGCTAAAGCAGTTAACAGAGCTCAATTCGAATGACTCCATTTTCGGTATACGGGCTTTCAGAGAATAAGGGCTCTCTGCTTTCCAATGAAAGTTCCCAATGAAAGTTATTGCGTAAACCAACCAAGCAAAAATACTGCTGCATACTTTCGCGCGACACAGGTAATTAGATAAGTTACCTACGGGGCGTATAAGTGTTGCATACTTTTAGCTGCAGATTTATTTTCTATTTAATTTGGCTCAAGCGCCACTACAAATTCCCCCCACTAAAATCGAGCGTAGGGATGACCAGTGAGATTCCCGCTTGGAGCTAGTATTATTGTTACATGTCCTTGGCATGATATTTGCCAATAAAGCGTCCCTGAAGATCTTCCAACTCGTAATAGCAACTTCCTACCTTTTTCCGAACTCTGGCTTTTAAATAGGCCGGTGCTAATTTTGCACTGTAACCCTTTGCAAAATTGCTCTGTTGGAAATTTCTACTGTAAACTTCCTGACCAACATTAAAGGAGACCTGTTGACTACGCAAGTTATATGCTTTTTCATTTCGGGCACGTTGAACTTGCATTGTGTCCTTCGCCTTGGTTCTCAAAATCTCGAAGGTATCGTCTCGATTAAATTGAATCGTTCGATTAAATTGAATCGTTCGATCTTCTAGCAAATTCAACTGCCCAAAATCTTATAAGATGCCGCATCTGTGATCATATGTTGCCCAAAAGCAACGCGATATGGACTAGTATTTATGGCCGAGTGAATATTTCCTCTCAATGCACAACATATACTGCTAAGATTTTCATCCCAATTGCTTTGGTCGGGTTTAACATAGGCTTTGATGGCAGCTATTACCGATCGGTTTACCCTTTCCGAAGCATTGGCCTGTGGTGAATAAATTGCAGTATAAACATGGTTTATTGAATATTTCCCTAACAAAGCATTAAACATGTTTGATTTAAACTGGACTCCATTATCTGAAACTATTGTTTCCGGCACGCCAAAGCAATGGAATATGTCTTCTTCAAGGAATGATTTTATAGCCTCGGTTGTGAATTTTTTAACCGCTTTTAAAAAGGGAAATTTAGATAAGTGATCTAACACCACAAAAATACCAATATTGCCAGATCTACTACGTGGATATGGCCCCAGAAAATCTATATAAAGCTTCTGAAAAATTCTATCAGATTGCGCAACTTTAATATCGGCCAATAGCCTGGAACTTAACACTTAAGCTCTCAATGCCTTGTAGTCACCGCTCTCAATTTCAGGGGACTGCAAGTCAATAATGCTATCAACATTTAAAGCTGACAAATCAGAAGAAAATACGCGAGACAAAGCATCTGGCACTATATTCTGGCTACCTTTTCTATGCACGATCTTAAAGTCAAAACCCTGCAACTTAAGCGCCCATCGAGCTAATCTCGAGCTCAAATCTGACTGAGACATAAGCCACTTTAATGAAGCATGATCAGTCACTATTGTGAATTCCTGACCTTCGATGTATGCTCTGAATTTCTTGACGGCTAACACGGCTGCAAGACATTCTTTTTCAGTCACTGTATAATTTCGCTGACATTTGTTTAATTTTCGTGACATGAAGGCAATTGGCGTTTCATCTCCTGACTCATTTAACTGAACCAACACCGCCCCAACTCCAGTATCGCTTGCATCACAGTGTAGTTCAAATGGTTTTTCATAATTAGGACTATGAAGTACTGGAGCTGTGCATAATTTATCCTTGAGCTCCTCAAAAGCTTTTTGCGCTTCGTCACTCCAATTAAAGCTTCGCTTTTGCTTTAGAGTGTCAGTTATTAGTGACGCTATGGCAGCATAATTTTTAATAAATTTATGGTACCAGCCTGTAAGCCCTAGAAAACGACGCACTTGCTTAGTTGACTGAGGAGTTGGAAAAGATGAAATGGCTAAAATTTTTTCCGGATCTGTACTGATAATACCGTTACCAATAACGTGACCAAGATACTTTACTTCCTTAACACAAAAGTTAATTTTCCGACATTAATGGTCAAGTTTGCCTTTTCCAATTCCTTGGCTACTATCTTCAGTACATCTATATGCCGATCAAATGTATCTGATACGATTAAAAGATCATCCAGATATATAAACACTTCATTTCGGAGCTGTGGTGGAATTATTTTATCCATAAGCCTAGACATAGTATGTGGAGAGTTGGTAAGCCCAAATGGCATTACTTTAAATTGGTAGAGGGGTCTGCCCGATACACAAAATGCTGTTTTATCGCGAGAGTTTTCTTCAAGAGGTATCTGCCAAAAAGCATCCTTCAAGTCTATACTAGTTATAAACTCTGCTTTTGGTAATCGACTAAGAATACCGTCTATTATTGGCATTGGATACGCATCTTTGACTGTAACCTCATTAACCCTTCTGCTGTCAATACATAGCCTCACCTTGCCAGGTTTTTTTACCAGCACTATCGGCGATGACCATGCACTACTTGATTCTTCTATCACTCCCAGCTTTAGCATCCTATCCAGCTCGTCATAAATCAACTTCTCCGTAGCTGGTGAGACCGGATAATGCCGCTGTTTGATCGGCTTGGCGTTCGCCACATATATCGTATGAGAGATTAAGGTAGTTCGTCCTAATCCCTTATTAGCGAAAGAAGGAAACACTGAGATAGTTTCGTGCAATAATTGTTGCTGATCAGGTGTAAGAATCCTGTGAGTACTCTCTATGGCAGCAATCTCTGCTAACTGGGGAGTAAGATCAGCGGGTAATAACTGATACGCATTCCAGAAATCGATTCCTAAATAAACGTCCTGTGCTAAGGTAGGGACTATGTAAAAAGTTAATAACTTGCTTTCTTCTTTATATATAATTTCTGTTTTTATTTTCCCTATGATATGCTGCGATTGACCATCGGCTGTTCGCACAAAAGCATCAATTTTCTTAAATTTACATTTATCATTACATAATTCTGCTGCTAACTTGCCTCCTATGCAACTAACAGATGCGCCTGTATCCATAAGACCATCAAGGCATTTATCCAAAAGATACACGCGGGCGTATGGTCTATGATCGTGAAAATTCCCCACCACTGCTGCTAACAGCAATTTGCGCTCTGCTTTGCGACTTTTCTTAAATGCTAGACGGCGTACTCTAGATCGGGAAATAGGTAAGTCTGATGATACTATAGGGTCACATTTGGGTGTATCTGAGTAAGTCTGGTATTGTTTTGTATCTTGAAGATAGAATGGCTGGAATAGATATTCTACTCCGTGTTCGTGCCCTTGACTATCAACTGTTTGCGTGCACTTTTCTGAAGTGCACGCTGTGCTGAGTTTTTTGAGGCACAGTTCTTGCAACTGGGTCTATATGTATCTGCTTGGCCGCAACCATAGCAAAATACCCGACGTTCAGCTATACAATCTTGGTAGCGATGACCAGTAACTCTACAACTCCAGCAGACTAAATTGATTGCAGCTAACTCCAAATCATTTTCTTCACAACTTTCTACATCAGTTTCCTCTGGTTGCATATCAACTGCATGTAACATTGGACGCATTGGCATTCTAGGCTTGAGAGGACCTATTTTGGCCACAGTTTTCAAAAATAATTCTCGCTTACGCACAAGTTGACGTAATTGAGCCACATCGTTCGCCTGCTCATAAAGAATCTCTAGCTGTGTCTCTGGTAAAAGGTTGGCTCTGAGAGTTTCAACAAGAGCTGCTTCTGGCAGTGGTACAGATAGCTGATCTGCTAATGCCGCAATAACCCCGTAGAAATCATCAAAAGTTTCGTTGGTTTTCTGCTTGCGGAGTTCGATTTCAGTTCTTATGTCCCTGTCTGTTCTAGCATCTTTAAATTGGCCTCTTAATGCAATACATAAAGAAGGCCAAGAAACTTCAGGTACACTTTTATGGTAGCGCCAGTACCAATCACTGGCCATGCCTTCGAATAAATGACTAGCATATTGAGCAGTAAGTACAAAATTTCCTTCTAAAGTTTGTCTAGTCAAAGCTTCTATTCTATAAATGAAGGAAGTCGTTGACCGACAACTGACCCTTACCAGAAAAACGAATTTTCCAATTGATAATTGTTTGAATTATTCGATCAGGACGATTATTGACTACAGAAGATGTTGCACTATTTGGTCTCTCAGACTGTGTGTGCTGTGTTGATGGCCGTTCTAACGAATCGCCTGAAACCAATAATTGTTGCAGCGTTTGCCGCTCTACATCTGGCAACGTTTGCATTGGACCTGTCGCAGTCTGTTGTGAAAGTGGGGAGACATTTAGAGTTCGAAATCCTGAAGCGATTGCCTAAGTTAGTGCTTCTGTTTGCTGACTCAAGGTAAACGCTAAGGAGTTGGCTTGTTGAGCCATGGCGGTTGCCATTGCCTCCGCTATAACTCTATGTAAATTATCTAGATTGGGCTGATGTTGTTCCCCCCTCTCCTGAGGATCTCCTGAAGTTGTTTGTTGCGAACTAGCTTCGTTTGGGTTGACAATTGTAGAGCTATTAACTGGAGTATTTGATCTTTGCTTGCTTCGAGATCAGTTCACCATTTTCAAACTACCGCGAACAAAAAAAAATTCTAACAACTTGGCCAACTTACCTAAAAAGGGTGGCACTAATAACAAAATGATTTGTGTGTGCTGCTTTAATCAGCCGAATAACTCTCACTTGTTTATTTTTGGTTTTTTTAAATTTTTTTTTTTTCTTCAACTTTAATACGGTATACTTTCAGTCGCACTTGAAAATAAACTTGCACCATTGACTGCCAAAAGATCGCGACGCTGGGTCGCTTGGCTAAAGCAGTTAACAGAGCTCAATTCGAATGACTCCATTTTCGGTATACGGGCTTTCAGAGAATAGGGGCTCTCTGCTTTCCAATGAAAGTTCCCAATGAAAGTTATTGCGTAAACCAACCAAGCAAAAATACTGCTGCATACTTTCGCGCGACACAGGTAATTAGATAAGTTACCTACGGGGCGTATAAGTGTTGCATACTTTTAGCTGCAGATTTATTTTCTATTTAATTTGGCTCAAGCGCCACTACAAATTCCCCCCACTAAAATCGAGCGTAGGGATGACCAGTGAGATTCCCGCTTGGAGCTAGTATTATTGTTACATGTCCTTGGCATGATATTTGCCAATAAAGCGTCCCTGAAGATCTTCCAACTCGTAATAGCAACTTCCTACCTTTTTCCGAACTCTGGCTTTTAAATAGGCCGGTGCTAATTTTGCACTGTAACCCTTTGCAAAATTGCTCTGTTGGAAATTTCTACTGTAAACTTCCTGACCAACATTAAAGGAGACCTGTTGACTACGCAAGTTATATGCTTTTTCATTTCGGGCACGTTGAACTTGCATTGTGTCCTTCGCCTTGGTTCTCAAAATCTCGAAGGTATCGTCTCGATTAAATTGAATCGTTCGATTAAATTGAATCGTTCGATCTTCTAGCAAATTCAACTGCCCAAAATCTTATAAGATGCCGCATCTGTGATCATATGTTGCCCAAAAGCAACGCGATATGGACTAGTATTTATGGCCGAGTGAATATTTCCTCTCAATGCACAACATATACTGCTAAGATTTTCATCCCAATTGCTTTGGTCGGGTTTAACATAGGCTTTGATGGCAGCTATTACCGATCGGTTTACCCTTTCCGAAGCATTGGCCTGTGGTGAATAAATTGCAGTATAAACATGGTTTATTGAATATTTCCCTAACAAAGCATTAAACATGTTTGATTTAAACTGGACTCCATTATCTGAAACTATTGTTTCCGGCACGCCAAAGCAATGGAATATGTCTTCTTCAAGGAATGATTTTATAGCCTCGGTTGTGAATTTTTTAACCGCTTTTAAAAAGGGAAATTTAGATAAGTGATCTAACACCACAAAAATACCAATATTGCCAGATCTACTACGTGGATATGGCCCCAGAAAATCTATATAAAGCTTCTGAAAAATTCTATCAGATTGCGCAACTTTAATATCGGCCAATAGCCTGGAACTTAACACTTAAGCTCTCAATGCCTTGTAGTCACCGCTCTCAATTTCAGGGGACTGCAAGTCAATAATGCTATCAACATTTAAAGCTGACAAATCAGAAGAAAATACGCGAGACAAAGCATCTGGCACTATATTCTGGCTACCTTTTCTATGCACGATCTTAAAGTCAAAACCCTGCAACTTAAGCGCCCATCGAGCTAATCTCGAGCTCAAATCTGACTGAGACATAAGCCACTTTAATGAAGCATGATCAGTCACTATTGTGAATTCCTGACCTTCGATGTATGCTCTGAATTTCTTGACGGCTAACACGGCTGCAAGACATTCTTTTTCAGTCACTGTATAATTTCGCTGACATTTGTTTAATTTTCGTGACATGAAGGCAATTGGCGTTTCATCTCCTGACTCATTTAACTGAACCAACACCGCCCCAACTCCAGTATCGCTTGCATCACAGTGTAGTTCAAATGGTTTTTCATAATTAGGACTATGAAGTACTGGAGCTGTGCATAATTTATCCTTGAGCTCCTCAAAAGCTTTTTGCGCTTCGTCACTCCAATTAAAGCTTCGCTTTTGCTTTAGAGTGTCAGTTATTAGTGACGCTATGGCAGCATAATTTTTAATAAATTTATGGTACCAGCCTGTAAGCCCTAGAAAACGACGCACTTGCTTAGTTGACTGAGGAGTTGGAAAAGATGAAATGGCTAAAATTTTTTCCGGATCTGTACTGATAATACCGTTACCAATAACGTGACCAAGATACTTTACTTCCTTAACACAAAAGTTAATTTTCCGACATTAATGGTCAAGTTTGCCTTTTCCAATTCCTTGGCTACTATCTTCAGTACATCTATATGCCGATCAAATGTATCTGATACGATTAAAAGATCATCCAGATATATAAACACTTCATTTCGGAGCTGTGGTGGAATTATTTTATCCATAAGCCTAGACATAGTATGTGGAGAGTTGGTAAGCCCAAATGGCATTACTTTAAATTGGTAGAGGGGTCTGCCCGATACACAAAATGCTGTTTTATCGCGAGAGTTTTCTTCAAGAGGTATCTGCCAAAAAGCATCCTTCAAGTCTATACTAGTTATAAACTCTGCTTTTGGTAATCGACTAAGAATACCGTCTATTATTGGCATTGGATACGCATCTTTGACTGTAACCTCATTAACCCTTCTGCTGTCAATACATAGCCTCACCTTGCCAGGTTTTTTTACCAGCACTATCGGCGATGACCATGCACTACTTGATTCTTCTATCACTCCCAGCTTTAGCATCCTATCCAGCTCGTCATAAATCAACTTCTCCGTAGCTGGTGAGACCGGATAATGCCGCTGTTTGATCGGCTTGGCGTTCGCCACATATATCGTATGAGAGATTAAGGTAGTTCGTCCTAATCCCTTATTAGCGAAAGAAGGAAACACTGAGATAGTTTCGTGCAATAATTGTTGCTGATCAGGTGTAAGAATCCTGTGAGTACTCTCTATGGCAGCAATCTCTGCTAACTGGGGAGTAAGATCAGCGGGTAATAACTGATACGCATTCCAGAAATCGATTCCTAAATAAACGTCCTGTGCTAAGGTAGGGACTATGTAAAAAGTTAATAACTTGCTTTCTTCTTTATATATAATTTCTGTTTTTATTTTCCCTATGATATGCTGCGATTGACCATCGGCTGTTCGCACAAAAGCATCAATTTTCTTAAATTTACATTTATCATTACATAATTCTGCTGCTAACTTGCCTCCTATGCAACTAACAGATGCGCCTGTATCCATAAGACCATCAAGGCATTTATCCAAAAGATACACGCGGGCGTATGGTCTATGATCGTGAAAATTCCCCACCACTGCTGCTAACAGCAATTTGCGCTCTGCTTTGCGACTTTTCTTAAATGCTAGACGGCGTACTCTAGATCGGGAAATAGGTAAGTCTGATGATACTATAGGGTCACATTTGGGTGTATCTGAGTAAGTCTGGTATTGTTTTGTATCTTGAAGATAGAATGGCTGGAATAGATATTCTACTCCGTGTTCGTGCCCTTGACTATCAACTGTTTGCGTGCACTTTTCTGAAGTGCACGCTGTGCTGAGTTTTTTGAGGCACAGTTCTTGCAACTGGGTCTATATGTATCTGCTTGGCCGCAACCATAGCAAAATACCCGACGTTCAGCTATACAATCTTGGTAGCGATGACCAGTAACTCTACAACTCCAGCAGACTAAATTGATTGCAGCTAACTCCAAATCATTTTCTTCACAACTTTCTACATCAGTTTCCTCTGGTTGCATATCAACTGCATGTAACATTGGACGCATTGGCATTCTAGGCTTGAGAGGACCTATTTTGGCCACAGTTTTCAAAAATAATTCTCGCTTACGCACAAGTTGACGTAATTGAGCCACATCGTTCGCCTGCTCATAAAGAATCTCTAGCTGTGTCTCTGGTAAAAGGTTGGCTCTGAGAGTTTCAACAAGAGCTGCTTCTGGCAGTGGTACAGATAGCTGATCTGCTAATGCCGCAATAACCCCGTAGAAATCATCAAAAGTTTCGTTGGTTTTCTGCTTGCGGAGTTCGATTTCAGTTCTTATGTCCCTGTCTGTTCTAGCATCTTTAAATTGGCCTCTTAATGCAATACATAAAGAAGGCCAAGAAACTTCAGGTACACTTTTATGGTAGCGCCAGTACCAATCACTGGCCATGCCTTCGAATAAATGACTAGCATATTGAGCAGTAAGTACAAAATTTCCTTCTAAAGTTTGTCTAGTCAAAGCTTCTATTCTATAAATGAAGGAAGTCGTTGACCGACAACTGACCCTTACCAGAAAAACGAATTTTCCAATTGATAATTGTTTGAATTATTCGATCAGGACGATTATTGACTACAGAAGATGTTGCACTATTTGGTCTCTCAGACTGTGTGTGCTGTGTTGATGGCCGTTCTAACGAATCGCCTGAAACCAATAATTGTTGCAGCGTTTGCCGCTCTACATCTGGCAACGTTTGCATTGGACCTGTCGCAGTCTGTTGTGAAAGTGGGGAGACATTTAGAGTTCGAAATCCTGAAGCGATTGCCTGAGTTAGTGCTTCTGTTTGCTGACTCAAGGTAAACGCTAAGGAGTTGGCTTGTTGAGCCATGGCGGTTGCCATTGCCTCCGCTATAACTCTATGTAAATTATCTAGATTGGGCTGATGTTGTTCCCCCCTCTCCTGAGGATCTCCTGAGGTTGTTTGTTGCGAACTAGCTTCGTTTGGGTTGACCATTGTAGAGCTATTAACTGGAGTATTTGATCTTTGCTTGCTTCGAGATCTTGTGGTTAAGGACTCTGCAATAGAAGGGCCTCTTCCTTTGGCAGCTGTACTTGTCGAAGACAAGTTTTTCAAATCTTCAATTGATCTTGAAGCTATTGCGCTAAGATGCTTCTTGCAGATTGGACAAGTTTTAGAATATTTAACTCTGGCTCGATAGCAAACTACGTAAAAGGTGTGACTACAATCAGCTGTTAATAATTGAGTTTGATCAATGACTTGTGCACAAATTACACAAAACTCTTCAGAAGTTCTTTCGCTAAGTGATTTATCAGGACTCCGATGAACAAACATTTCCCAAAATCAAAACAAAATGAACTTTTAGAAGATAGCAATTAAAATATATATAAATAAAAAAAAATGTTTATGATAATAATATTCAAAAATAAAGACAAAATTCATAAAAAATATGTTGGAGGCCATGCAATCGTTCAAGAATCTAGGAGTTTAGCATCAAGTTTATAATTACCCAAACCATAAAAAGGTTTATTGTTGGTAACAAATTTACCGGTTTGATTGCGTGGCAGATCGGGGTACTAAGCCACACATATCTGATCCAGCAACAATCAGAACCAAACAGTATATTTTACCATTCAGGCAGTTGCCGGTTGAATATCAGCAGAACTGAACAAACCAAGAACAGAAGGCAGCTGTCCACAATACAGTTCTTGTAATTCTAAGTTTGCAGCTGTACTTCAGGGGTAGAAAAGCAACTGAGAAAAAACTGGGAAAAAAAATTTTTTGTAATCAGTCAATAAAATTTGCTTGAGCGGAAGATCGTTGTGTAAATAGCACAAAATCTTGTCCAGCGACAATCAAACTATAACTTCATACACAAGACAGTAAGAAGAGATTTCAGTGGTGATTAATCAATATTTGCTTGAGCGGAAGATCGTTGTACTATTAGTTCAAAATCTTATCCAGCGACAAACAAAATAGAGACTCACTGCACTAGACAATTAGAATTTCCCGGTAAACTGTAATCTGGACAAGTTTGAACTGGGAACTGAAAGGCAAACGGCAACAGTACTGTCCCGCACAAATCCATTTTCCGGTCAAAATCCTGGTGAAATTTTAACTGAGGAAATCTAGTCTTGTAACAGCGATAGTAGAAAAAAGGCTCCTTTGTCTGGGTAATGTACTTTGCCATAAAGTATCGCAATATCCCAGATAAATTGGATGAAACGAAAAAGAACAAATCAGATGTTGTTGACTTGTTAATAATATCAATTTGCACCAAAGAACGCTTTATGAAGTAGCGAAACAATGGCCTCTAAAGTTGGGCGCCAAATAATATAATATGTAGCATGCAACGTGTATTCGTTGTGGCACGAGCTGCTGGAAATTGTAGCGTCTGAGTGGAGCACGCGTTGGGGTCCCGGCTCAATGTCGTCGGCAATGGGGGAGTTATTAAAACTTAAACCACAGGCTACTTTGCTCGCTATGACAAATTATATTAATAAATATTCGCTGTCATTTAGAATAGAAGAGAGAAGGGATAGTGGACGAGAAAAAAAAAAGAAAAAAAAATAGAAGGTTGGCTAGATCTGCAACATGTTGCAGTTAATCGGAACACTGGTGATGATGTGCTCTTGATGCCTCGCTATGGCCCTTTTTATAGCTGTGCAGTTGTTGTTGCAACAGCGGATGCCCACCCAACCAATGATCACCTGTCGCCGCATAAACTATTAAGGCCGGTGATCCCTTTTAAGGACAAATAGAATTTATCTCACCATTGGCATGGCTCCAACAATAAAAATCTTAGCAATTCATTTCGTTATAATTATATTCTTAATAATAATTCAATAATATATAAATGTAAAAATAATAAATTAACATTATTAAGATATTATGATAAAGAGAAAATGATTAAAGTATTAATAATAATTTTGACCTTATTAACAAAATTAAAAATATTGATGTTAATAATAACTATGATAATTTAAAAGGATTTGCGAAAATACATTCCATTAAATTGAACAAAAAAAAATTTGAATCTTTAAGATAACATTCAAAAAGAAAAAAAAAACTGCATCGCAATCCAAAGATTTGTGACGTTTTGGCTGTGTGATTTTATCTGCGCATTTAATTGGAATTAATTCGTTTTGTTTTAGTTGTGGAACGTAAGAGAAGCTTAACCGAACGGCCGCAGCTGAGTGCAATTAGAGTCCACCGAACCAAAACGTTCGCTCTTGCAGTCAGCGTAGCTAAGCGCGCTCTCAACACATTCGCGATCGCTTGCAATAAAAATTTACGTTACGTTCTCTTATCTTTCTCTCTCTTAAGCTACCGAAGGTGTGTGGAATCTAAGAGCATTTTTGTGCATTCTTTCACTTACATGCATCCATATCCAACGTTGAAGCGCTTCGACGGGACGATGTTGAACTGTAAGAACACTACACTACAAAAGCAAAACAAGCTCCCTAGAGTATGCAATTGTTTTTGTATTGTTGGACCTTATTAGAATGCTTCAAATTCTCAACTGGCTCTGACGACGTAAAGATGACATCGGCTTGAATCGTTAGTCGAGTCAATACAAATGGTACTGATGATAGGGAGTGGCATCTCTTGAATCAGCTGTACCATGTCATGCTCCATGCTTCTATGCAAGTATTGAGTGTTGTTGGTTGAGTCATGTCATGTAATCAAAGAGATTTGAAAGTTGGTTAAAAATCAACTCTAGGAGGCTTTCAACTAAGTTACAGCAACACACGATGGCATCCGAACCTTTTATATACCCGTTACTTCAAAAATAAGTAAATACGGTACATTGTGTTCGTTGGAATGTATGTAACAGGGAGAAGGAGGCATCTTTGATATACTCTTGATCAAAATCAACAGCCATGTCCGTCTGTGACTCTGTCTGTCTGTATGAACAAAAGGATCTCAGAAACTGAAAGAGGTAGAGTAACCAAATTTGGCACACAGATTTCTATATACCCCTCGCAGATCAAGTTTGTTTTCAATTTAAGCCACGTCCCCCACCGGCCCCGCAATTAACGAAAAACCACCACACCGACAATTTTTAAGATAATACGTGTGTTTTGGTAATAACCGTTATTTAGATTTGTTCTTTCCTGGAGACTTAAAAATTTTTTTAAAATCGACGTTTCAATTTAATCATAGCAATACACAATTATCCAAACAATTTTGCCTTAAAATTCCCAACTAGTTTTTGGCGACGCAAAGATGACAGCACAACATCCAATAATTCATATTGTGCTATAATTCGGTCTACTTTTTGGGATAGTTTTCGATACTTTGAACTGACAGAAATAATGTGCCAGCGATATGAGCAGCCATTTGCAATTGCAATATTATGGCATCCGGTCAAAAGTCGTCAGACGACATTGTTCTACTTAGAACCCGCATTTGCGACGCAATTCAAGTTCCTGGATATGCAATTAACCTTTTTTCAAGTTATCAGGAGACTGATTGTTATAATAGACACAATCTATCCTCAATTCCCACTGAACAATATATGTCGGAAGCTATAGATTCCGTTAAAGCCACTCATCTTAGCTCATAGTCTAGGTACACAAGTCTGATACACAATGCTTGTGTACTTTATTGATTTTAAAAACCATAGCCATATATATGGAACAGTCAATATAGGTACTTCCGACGGCCTTGTGAATAAAGCTTCTGGTGTTCTAAAAGAGATTGGATACAGTTCAACTAATACCCCAGGTGTTCTATGAATCTCTTTTCTTGAACTTTTGGACCCCTTTTCACAAAACTATCAACTACTATTTTCTTTCTAAGCACGGAAAGTTTGCACTGCCATATAAGCGATGTGTGTGCAGATCTGCTCATGCCCCAACCTTCTATTTTGTGTTTTGTTGAGGATTCGACATACTCAAACGAAGCATACAATATTCCTGGTTTTACTACAGCAGTGCGACTAGATTGCCAGTCCTTAGCTCACGGAAATCAACCAAATAGAGGCATTCTCATTTTTATTAAAAATGACCTTTTTGAGAATATCAGTTTTTTTACTATTTATGCTAATAGTAGGAACTTTTCTGCTCCAGTGTTTGAATATGCCATTTTCAAATACAGATTATTTGGATTTTTAATAGTCAACAAAAGTATAGCCTATCCGTTACTTAAATTCGAACAGGAGTTTAAAGAGCTATTTGGAAGGCATTCTTCATTAAATACAGACTTATTTGTGAAACTACATATAGTTATCATAGCGCAATCATAGTCACGGCAACTGAGCCTACACCCTAGAGAAATTAAATACGTATTTATATATATCTGAATAATATTCTTAACGGTGTATTCAAAGATAAGTAATATTTGGGCAAACTTTTTTATTTATTTGTTATTATTATATGGTTATTTTTTATGAGGGAGGATGAACGATAGCATACAATGCAAAATGACGTATTGCATTCAACTTGGTTAATGCCAACATGATTCTTGTCCCTGCTATATTCAAGTTGGCGCACTACCTCCATGTGGTTCCTCCTGGATTGTCACCTAGTACCTTTTGGGTGGCCAACTAAAGCGCGCGGAGTGGCAAACAAAAAGCCATGCCCCAAAAAGGGCTTCAGGCCATATAAATTTTAGTAATAATAGTAATTTCTCAACAAATCTTTGTTTCTCAAGAAAAAAATTCTTTAACGTACTTTTATATATATTGAAGTAAGTAACGGGTATCCTTTAGTTGGGACTTCGACTATAGACTTTCCCACTTGTTTTTATTTAATTTTGACAACCCATTTTCACCACGTATCATGGTGAATAAATGTTGTTCCAATAAGCGTTCAATTCAAAACGATAAATATTCCACATTAGCCTATAACCACTATAAATTAGTAGAAAGAAGACATTTGGAATATTTTAAAAAAGAAAAAGAACTTCAATTAAATGTAGAATTTTTATTTGGAGAATCAACATGCTTGACTGTTCAAGCACATGACTTAGAAAATAAGTATGATTTCCTTTCCGTAGAACAGAGAGCTGAGCTCAATTTATGTAAAATAAATAGAGATAATGCTGATTTTGAGTTAAAGTATGCAGACCTTGAACTTAAATTACACCAAGATGAATATCAATCCCACCAACCATAGAAATTATAAGACTTTGAAATTATTTGTATTGAACAATGTATTTATTTTTAATATGGAAATGTTTATAAAAATTGTTACACTTAAGTTTAATATAAAATGTTAGATTTATAAAATAAATATTATATAAAAATGTAAATGAAATTATATATAAGTTTTTTATAAAAAAAAAAAATTATAATAAAGTTTTTATACATTTAACTAGGGGGCTCCGCCCCCTGCTCGCTTCGCTCACCAACCCCCGGCTCGCTTCGCTCGCGGAATTGAAGCGTAAAAGAGCGAAGCACTTCTTATATTTGTCTTGAATTAATTTTTTATCTATAAAAATAATCTGTTGCCCAGGCACCATACAAATCTGTTGAGTCTGAAATCCGATCACATTAACGTGTTTGCGTGTAGAAAAAAGAATAAAAGTAGCAAAAATATGTGCAAGAGAAGGCATTAAAACTAAAGTTTCTGTCATTTTATAGGAAAGGGTCGTCTCTCTAACATTGGGTTTATTTAATCAGATTTTTTAATCAGTAATCTCTCTTTAATTCTGATGGATCAGTTATCAGTACTTGCTAAATGACATGATACCTTCTTATAAATATTAGACTACCACGTTTTTTCACCGTTCGTACAAAGCAATTATTATCAGTAATCAGGTTTTAGAGAAGAATTAAAAATTTGTTGTTGTTGGAAATTCCCTTCTGAATGTTATAAGTAGCAATCAAATTATATAATATAACAATTTAAGTAAAAGAATCGAACAATTGTATGCACGCTGCTAGATTTGACAGAAAAGTTAGAAATTTGGCGTGCAAATGCAAATCTGTGAGTTTTGTTAAGAAATTGCAAAAATTAAAAATATTTTTCATATTAAAGGTTATTTTGAAACCGACGTTCATATGTCATCTATATTATAACTCATCCGACTTAGACCAAATTTGAACAGGGTTTAACATTTAGTAAATAAAGTGTTTGGTTGAGATAGCTCAAAACGAAAATAATTTTCATAGTAAAAGTTAATTTCCATCCAATTGTTCCAATGGCAGCTATATGATATAGTTACTCGATAATGACCAAATTTGGTCAGGGTGTAGCCATATTGTACTGTAACCCGATTTTCACCAAATTGTAAAATATTATTGAATTTAAAAAAGAACTTAAGAAAAAGTAAATTCTTGCCTTTGCTGGGGTGTGATCGTGCGCCGGCGAACGCCTCGGTCTAACACACCATCCTCTGCACTACCAACTCACTTATGTTAGTCCTCCGCCTCACCAAACGCTGCTATATATAAATCAAAGTAACATTTAAAAAAAAAAAAGAAACGAATAATTATATTCACGCTGCCCACTGCCACTGAGATAGCTGAAGAAACAAAAAAGTTTTTCATACTGAAGATTAATGTGAGCCCGATGTAGCTATACTATATAGTAACCCGACTTTTATCAAATTGTAAAATATCGTTAAATTAAAAAAAGGATAAAAAAAAATTTAAAAAAAGTTCTTGCCCTTGCTGGGATTTGAACCAGTGCCTGCACGCACCTGGGTCTAACACACCATCCTCTGCACTACCTAACCATTTCGCCTACCGGCTGACCAAACGCTGCTATATATAAATCAAAATACACGCGAACTTTGACCTCGATTTTGACGCACTTCCACTTACAATATTACAAAATGGCGTCTTAAACGCCGATGAAATTATCTTAAGTTTATTTTGGCCAAGTTTCAGACTTGTATCTTTAGCCATTTGGCCTGTGCAATGCTAAGTCAGTGAATGAGGTCAAGCAATTTTATATATATAGATAACAATTTAAGTAAAAGAATCGAACAATTGTATGCACGCTGCTAGATTTGACAGAAAAGTTAGAAATTTGGCGTGCAAAAGCAAATCTGTGAGTTTTGTTAAGAAATTGCAAAAATTAAAAATATTTTTCATATTAAAGGTTATTTTGAAACCGACGTTCATATGTCATCTATATTATAACTCATCCGACTTAGACCAAATTTGAACAGGGTTTAACATTTAGTAAATAAAGTGTTTGGTTGAGATAGCTCAAAACGAAAATAATTTTCATAGTAAAAGTTAATTTCCATCCAATTGTTCCAATGGCAGCTATATGATATAGTTACTCGATAATGACCAAATTTGGTCAGGGTGTAGCCATATTGTACTGTAACCCGATTTTCACCAAATTGTAAAATATTATTGAATTTAAAAAAGAACCCAAGAAAAAGTAAATTCTTGCCTTTGCTGGGGTGTGATTGTGCGCCGGCGAACGCCTCGGTCTAACACACCATCCTCTGCACTACCAACTCACTTATGTTAGTCCTCCGCCTCACCAAACGCTGCTATATATAAATCAAAGTAACATTTAAAAAAAAAAAAGAAACGAATAATTATATTCACGCTGTCCGCTGCCACTGAGATAGCTGAAGAAACAAAAAAGTTTTTCATACTGAAGATTAATGTGAGCCCGATGTAGCTATACTATATAGTAACCCGACTTTTATCAAATTGTAAAATATCGTTAAATTAAAAAAAGGATAAAAAAAATTTAAAAAAAGTTCTTGCCCTTGCTGGGATTTGAACCAGTGCCTGCACGCACCTGGGTCTAACACACTATCCTCTGCACTACCTAACCATTTCGCCTGCCGGCTGACCAAACGCTGTTATATATAAATCAAAATACACGCGAACTTTGACCTCGATTTTGACGCACTTCCACTTACAATATTACAAAATGGCGTCTTAAACGCCGATGAAATTATCTTAAGTTTATTTTGGCCAAGTTTCAGACTTGTATCTTTAGCCATTTGGCCTGTGCAATGCTAAGTCAGTGAATGAGGTCAAGCAATTTTATATATATAGATACTAATGGGCTCCGCCCCCTGCTTCTTAAACGCAAAAATAAATTACTGTACTGTTTCAATAATTCAAACACTTGTTAACTCGATTAACCTGATAATTCGGACACTAAATCTTTATCTAAAAAATATGCTGTGCATGCAAATCTGCACTTGAACTCTGTCGCGATGTTAGTCACAACTTCGGAACTAGTGTGTAAGTACGCTTGCCAATCCCTAACTAAAAACTCTCTCGCGTTGGTTTAAGAACTGACATCGTTTATTAAATTGTATGGGGTTTTATAGATTATCTTATGTACTAATTAGACAGAGTTCGATATAGTGTTGACAATGTTTTGTGAAACTACATATAGTTATCATAGCGCAATCATAGTCACGGCAACTGAGCCTACACCCTAGATAAATTAAATACGTATTTATATATATCTGAATAATATTCTTAACGGTGTATTCAAAAATAAGTAATATTTGGGCAAACTTTTTTATTTATTTGTTATTATTATATGGTTATTTTTTATGAGGGAGGATGAACGATAGCATACAATGCAAAATGACGTATTGCATTCAACTTGGTTAATACCAACATGATTCTTGTCCCTGCTATATTCAAGTTGGCGCACTACCTATATGTGGTTCCTCCTGGATTGTCACCGAGTACCATTTGGGTGGAAAACTTAAGCGCGCTACGAGGGGGCAAATTGAACAAAAAGCCATGCGCCAAATGGGGCCTCAGGCCATAATAATAAATTTTAGCAATAATACTTATTCCTCAAAAATCTTTTTTTCTCAAAAAAATTACTTTAAAGTACTTTTATATATATTGAAGTAAGTAACGGGTATCCTATAGTCGGGATCTCGACTATAGCCTTTCCCACTTGATTTTTACATTTATTTAATTTTTATACCAGGTACTTATAAAAAATAAGTAAAATGGTATATTGTGTTCGTTGGAATGTGCGTAACAGGCAGAAGGAGGCATCTCCGACCCAATAAAGTATATATATTCTTGAACATCATCAACAGCCGAGTCGATATAGCCATGTCCGTCTGTCCGTCTGTGTGAGCGCCTAGATCTCAGAGACCATAAGAGATAGAGTAACCAAACTTTCACACGCAGATCAAACTTTTTTATTTATTTGTTATTATTATATGGTTATTTTTTATGAGGGAGGATGAACGATAGCATACAATGCAAAATGACGTATTGCATTCAACTTGGTTAATGCCAACATGATTCTTGTCCCTGCTATACTCAAGTCGGCGCACTACCTCCATTTGGTTCCTCCTGGATTGTCACCTAGTACCTCTTGGGTGGCCAACTAAAGCGCGCGGAGTGGCAAACAAAAAGCCATGCCCCAAAAAGGGCTTCAGGCCATATAAATTTTAGTTATAATAGTTATTTCTCAACAAATCTTTGTTTCTCAAGAAAAAAATTCTTTAACGTACTTTTATATATATTGAAGTAAGTAACGGGTATCCTTTAGTTGGGACTTCGACTATAGACTTTCCCACTTGTTTTTATTTAATTTTGACAACCCATTTTCACCACGTATCATGGTGAATAAATGTTGTTCCAATAAAGAAGCCTATGGTGAGAAAGTACTCCACCTTGTTAATTTCATCATGGACAGGGCATTAAACGACATTTTAGGGTCGTCACCGCATTTTGTAATTGTAGAATTATAATTTCGTTTGACTTGATATTAATGTTCATTTATGCCTTTGAAATTATTGTCAATAAGTCAAATTCAAGTTAACAAATGATGTGTGCAGTATTATTGCGAAACTATATATTTTAATATCAATAATAAATTTCTACAATGCCAGTCAAAAAGGGAACCAAAAAATTAAAAAAAATCAAGCAATGGGAGAAGAAATCAGAACTAACATTTAAAGAGGGCACAGGTGAAACTGATGTTTTGGAATTAAATTTGTACACGGATATTAACAACAATTTTTTTAACGAGGCCAGTCGTGTAAGCGCAAAGATTTAATAATTAAAAATTTTTAACAAATAAAATTTATTTAACTTGTCAGATTGTACAATTTTTAATGGAAGCAGAGCGCTTTTTTGAGGCATCACGCATAAAACGATATGCTGACATAATATTTAATTTACACAGAAGATATGTAGAAGAAGTAAATGACAATGAAACTTTGCGCCCTCAAATAAAATCTACTGAACAAAAACTGCGTCTGTCACTTGAATTAACCGCAACTTCCGAAGATGCTTTGCAAAAATTAAAACATACTTTGGGTGACGCATGGAAAGAGTCTGATGCATCGGCACTTAGAGAACAATTAGTTCAGGAGAAACTTCAAGAAGTCCTAATAAAATGTGAGGGACTTGGCGATCAAGATAGTAACAAAACTGATGATGCTGATGATTGGCTATTTAGCAAAATACAAAAACATAATACTTCGCGAGCGAGATCGTTTGGCGGGCGAAGTTATTGATATGGAAAAGCGGTTGGCTACAAATCGTTATTATTCAGAAAATCTTGAGTATATTATTCGTAATAATGAAGATGCTTTAAGTAAAATGGCATCGAGAGCTAAATTTTCGGAAGGTGAGCGGATTAACGTAGAATCAAAATTACGTTGACTTATGAAGTCAATGGAAGAGCAAAAAGAAGCACACGGTAAAACAATGATTAAACTTGAAATAGCAAATCGGGACTTAGGAGAAACATTGCGTAGGTTAAGTCAAAACATGGCCGATTTTGATAGGCAAAAAGTACAGCTAGATAAATATAAAAGTGAAGTGAATGCATTAAATAAGGTTATGCATAAGTACGAGGATGAAATTAGTGAGTTCACCAAGAACCAAAAAAATAACGATGAAATTATAAAACAGTTAAGACTGATCGAAAAGGAGAAATCACATGCAGTTATACAGCTGACTGGTAAACTTAAAAAATCTATAGAGGATCAAAATAATGCAAGTACACGATTGTATAAGCTAAACCGGAAAGTTATGATACTTAATAACGAGATATTACGCCATAAGTATAAAGTTAAAATGTATTCATGTATAATCTTCTAATATATTTATTTTAGAAATAACATTAATTCCCTTGAAAAAGATGTACTTAATGCGAGTGGACGCGCAGATGATTTTCGACGCATTAAAGATTCTTTACAGAAAGAACGCGATAGCCTACGCAGTGAAATTATTAAATTAAACAACTCAATTGCAGATCTAAGACATGACATGATGCTAAAAACCAACATGATTAGTTCCTTAAATTTAGATTTAAATAAGTTAAATATACGACTTGATGAGGCCTACATACTTAAGTCAAAAGCGGAGAAGGAAAGAGATGAAATGGCCCAAGAAATGGAATCTCTACATGAGAGAATTGAAAGCTACCAGGGTAAGCTAGTCTCTTATATATCGCTCTTTAAAAATCAATGTATGCCAAAAATGTAGAAATTTTTGCAGAAATTGTCTTTTAAAGCCCTACATCCTTGAGAAACCAAACAGATAAATATAGATAAACTAGGGGGCTCCGCCCCCTGCTCGCTTCGCTCACCAACCCCCGGCTCGCTTCGCTCGCGGAATTGAAGCGTAAAAGAGCGAAGCACTTCTTATATTTGTCTTGAATTAATTTTTTATCTATAAAAATAATCTGTTGCCCAGGCACCATACAAATCTGTTGAGTCTGAAATCCGATCACATTAACGTGTTTGCGTGTAGAAAAAAGAATAAAAGTAGCAAAAATATGTGCAAGAGAAGGCATTAAAACTAAAGTTTCTGTCATTTTATAGGAAAGGGTCGTCTCTCTAACATTGGGTTTATTTAATCAGATTTTTTAATCAGTAATCTCTCTTTAATTCTGATGGATCAGTTATCAGTACTTGCTAAATGACATGATACCTTCTTATAAATATTAGACTACCACGTTTTTTCACCGTTCGTACAAAGCAATTATTATCAGTAATCAGGTTTTAGAGAAGAATTAAAAATTTGTTGTTGTTGGAAATTCCCTTCTGAATGTTATAAGTAGCAATAAAATTATATAATATAACAATTTAAGTAAAAGAATCGAACAATTGTATGCACGCTGCTAGATTTGACAGAAAAGTTAGAAATTTGGCGTGCAAAAGCAAATCTGTGAGTTTTGTTAAGAAATTGCAAAAATTAAAAATATTTTTCATATTAAAGGTTATTTTGAAACCGACGTTCATATGTCATCTATATTATAACTCATCCGACTTAGACCAAATTTGAACAGGGTTTAACATTTAGTAAATAAAGTGTTTGGTTGAGATAGCTCAAAACGAAAATAATTTTCATAGTAAAAGTTAATTTCCATCCAATTGTTCCAATGGCAGCTATATGATATAGTTACTCGATAATGACCAAATTTGGTCAGGGTGTAGCCATATTGTACTGTAACCCGATTTTCACCAAATTGTAAAATATTATTGAATTTAAAAAAGAACTTAAGAAAAAGTAAATTCTTGCCTTTGCTGGGGTGTGATCGTGCGCCGGCGAACGCCTCGGTCTAACACACCATCCTCTGCACTACCAACTCACTTATGTTAGTCCTCCGCCTCACCAAACGCTGCTATATATAAATCAAAGTAACATTTAAAAAAAAAAAAGAAACGAATAATTATATTCACGCTGCCCGCTGCCACTGAGATAGCTGAAGAAACAAAAAAGTTTTTCATACTGAAGATTAATGTGAGCCCGATGTAGCTATACTATATAGTAACCCGACTTTTATCAAATTGTAAAATATCGTTAAATTAAAAAAAGGATAAAAAAAAATTTAAAAAAAGTTCTTGCCCTTGCTGGGATTTGAACCAGTGCCTGCACGCACCTGGGTCTAACACACTATCCTCTGCACTACCTAACCATTTCGCCTGCCGGCTGACCAAACGCTGTTATATATATATCAAAGTAAAATTTTTTTTTTATGAGAAACATAATTATATTCATGCTGCCCGCTGCCACTGAGATAGCTGAAGAAACAAAAAAGTTTTTCATACTGAAGATTAATGTGAGCGCGATGTAGCTACACTATATAGTAACCCGACTTTTATTAAATTGTAAAATATCGTAAAACTAAAAAAAGTATTAAAAAAATTAAATTCAAAAAGAAAAATTAAAAAAAAATTCTTGCCCTTGCTGGGGTTTGAACCTGTGCCTGCACGCTCCTGGGTCTAACACACCATCCTCTGCACTACCTAACCATTTCGCCTACCGGCTGACCAAACGCTGCTATATATAAATCAAAATACACGCGAACTTTGACCTCGATTTTGACGCACTTCCACTTACAATATTACAAAATGGCGTCTTAAACGCCGATGAAATTATCTTAAGTTTATTTTGGCCAAGTTTCAGACTTGTATCTTTAGCCATTTGGCCTGTGCAATGCTAAGTCAGTGAATGAGGTCAAGCAATTTTATATATATAGATAACAATTTAAGTAAAAGAATCGAACAATTGTATGCACGCTGCTAGATTTGACAGAAAAGTTAGAAATTTGGCGTGCAAAAGCAAATCTGTGAGTTTTGTTAAGAAATTGCAAAAATTAAAAATATTTTTCATATTAAAGGTTATTTTGAAACCGACGTTCATATGTCATCTATATTATAACTCATCCGACTTAGACCAAATTTGAACAGGGTTTAACATTTAGTAAATAAAGTGTTTGGTTGAGATAGCTCAAAACGAAAATAATTTTCATAGTAAAAGTTAATTTCCATCCAATTGTTCCAATGGCAGCTATATGATATAGTTACTCGATAATGACCAAATTTGGTCAGGGTGTAGCCATATTGTACTGTAACCCGATTTTCACCAAATTGTAAAATATTATTGAATTTAAAAAAGAACTCAAGAAAAAGTAAATTCTTGCCTTTGCTGGGGTGTGATTGTGCGCCGGCGAACGCCTCGGTCTAACACACCATCCTCTGCACTACCAACTCACTTATGTTAGTCCTCCGCCTCACCAAACGCTGCTATATATAAATCAAAGTAACATTTAAAAAAAAAAAAGAAACGAATAATTATATTCACGCTGTCCGCTGCCACTGAGATAGCTGAAGAAACAAAAAAGTTTTTCATACTGAAGATTAATGTGAGCCCGATGTAGCTATACTATATAGTAACCCGACTTTTATCAAATTGTAAAATATCGTTAAATTAAAAAAAGGATAAAAAAAATTTAAAAAAAGTTCTTGCCCTTGCTGGGATTTGAACCAGTGCCTGCACGCACCTGGGTCTAACACACTATCCTCTGCACTACCTAACCATTTCGCCTGCCGGCTGACCAAACGCTGTTATATATAAATCAAAGTAAAATTTTTTTTTTATGAGAAACAAAATTATATTTACGCTGCCCGCTGCCACTGAGATAGCTGAAGAAACAAAAAAGTTTTTCATACTGAAGATTAATGTGAGCGCGATGTAGCTACACTATATAGTAACCCGACTTTTATTAAATTGTAAAATATCGTAAAACTAAAAAAAGTATTAAAAAAATTAAATTCAAAAAGAAAAATTAAAAAAAAATTCTTGCCCTTGCTGGGGTTTGAACCAGTGCCTGCACGCTCCTGGGTCTAACACACCATCCTCTGCACTACCTAACCATTTCGCCTACCGGCTGACCAAACGCTGCTATATATAAATCAAAATACACGCGAACTTTGACCTCGATTTTGACGCACTTCCACTTACAATATTACAAAATGGCGTCTTAAACGCCGATGAAATTATCTTAAGTTTATTTTGGCCAAGTTTCAGACTTGTATCTTTAGCCATTTGGCCTGTGCAATGCTAAGTCAGTGAATGAGGTCAAGCAATTTTATATATATAGATACTAATGGGCTCCGCCCCCTGCTTCTTAAACGCAAAAATAAATTACTGTACTGTTTCAATAATTCAAACACTTGTTAACTCGATTAACCTGATAATTCGGACACTAAATCTTTATCTAAAAAATATGCTGTGCATGCAAATCTGCACTTGAACTCTGTCGCGATGTTAGTCACAACTTCGGAACTAGTGTGTAAGTACGCTTGCCAATCCCTAACTAAAAACTCTCTCGCGTTGGTTTAAGAACTGACATCGTTTATTAAATTGTATGGGGTTTTATAGATTATCTTATGTACTAATTAGACAGAGTTCGATATAGTGTTGACAATGTTTTGTGAAACTACATATAGTTATCATAGCGCAATCATAGTCACGGCAACTGAGCCTACACCCTAGATAAATTAAATACGTATTTATATATATCTGAATAATATTCTTAACGGTGTATTCAAAAATAAGTAATATTTGGGCAAACTTTTTTATTTATTTGTTATTATTATATGGTTATTTTTTATGAGGGAGGATGAACGATAGCATACAATGCAAAATGACGTATTGCATTCAACTTGGTTAATACCAACATGATTCTTGTCCCTGCTATATTCAAGTTGGCGCACTACCTATATGTGGTTCCTCCTGGATTGTCACCGAGTACCATTTGGGTGGAAAACTTAAGCGCGCTACGAGGGGGCAAATTGAACAAAAAGCCATGCGCCAAATGGGGCCTCAGGCCATAATAATAAATTTTAGCAATAATACTTATTCCTCAAAAATCTTTTTTTCTCAAAAAAATTACTTTAAAGTACTTTTATATATATTGAAGTAAGTAACGGGTATCCTATAGTCGGGATCTCGACTATAGCCTTTCCCACTTGATTTTTACATTTATTTAATTTTTATACCAGGTACTTATAAAAAATAAGTAAAATGGTATATTGTGTTCGTTGGAATGTGCGTAACAGGCAGAAGGAGGCATCTCCGACCCAATAAAGTATATATATTCTTGAACATCATCAACAGCCGAGTCGATATAGCCATGTCCGTCTGTCCGTCTGTGTGAGCGCCTAGATCTCAGAGACCATAAGAGATAGAGTAACCAAACTTTCACACGCAGATCAAACTTTTTTATTTATTTGTTATTATTATATGGTTATTTTTTATGAGGGAGGATGAACGATAGCATACAATGCAAAATGACGTATTGCATTCAACTTGGTTAATGCCAACATGATTCTTGTCCCTGCTATACTCAAGTCGGCGCACTACCTCCATTTGGTTCCTCCTGGATTGTCACCTAGTACCTCTTGGGTGGCCAACTAAAGCGCGCGGAGTGGCAAACAAAAAGCCATGCCCCAAAAAGGGCTTCAGGCCATATAAATTTTAGTTATAATAGTTATTTCTCAACAAATCTTTGTTTCTCAAGAAAAAAATTCTTTAACGTACTTTTATATATATTGAAGTAAGTAACGGGTATCCTTTAGTTGGGACTTCGACTATAGATTTTCCCACTTGTTTTTATTTAATTTTGACAACCAATTTTCATCACGTATCATGGTGAATAAATCTGGTTCCGAAAAGAGGCCTATGGTGAGAAAGTACTCCACCTTGTTAATTTCATCATGGACAGGGCATTAAACGACATTTTAGGGTCAAGCACCGCATTTTGTAATTGTAGAATTATAATTTCGTTTGACTTGATATTAATGTTCATTTATGCCTTTGAAATTATTGTCAATAAGTCAAATTCAAGTTAACAAATGATGTGTGCAGTATTATTGCTAAACTATATATTTTAATATCAATAATAAGTTTCTACAATGCCAGTCAAAAAGGGAACCAAAAAATTAAAAAAAATCAAGCAATGGGAGAAGAAATCAGAACTAACATTTGAAGAAAGCACAGATGAAACTGATGTTTTGGAATTAAATTTGTACACGGATATTAACAACAATTTTTTTAACGAGGCCAGTCGTGTAAGCGCAAAGATTTAATAATTAAAAACTCTTTACAAATAAAATTTATTTAACTTGTCAGATTGTCCAATTTTTAATGGAAGCAGATAAATGTATTCATGTATAATCTTCTAATATAAATAACATTAATTCCCTTGAAAAAGATGTACTTAATGCGAGTGGACGCGCAGATGATTTTCGAAGCATTAAAGATTCTTTACAGAAAGAACGCGATAGCCTACGCAGTGAAATTATTAAATTAAACAACTCAATTGCAGATCTAAGACATGACATGATGCTGAAAACCAACATGATTAGTTCCTTAAATTTAGATTTAAATAAGTTAAATATACGACTTGATGAGGCCTACATACTTAAGTCAAAAGCGGAGAAGGAAAGAGATGAAATGGCCCAAGAAATGGAATCTCTACATGAGAGAATTGAAAGCTACCAGGGTAAGCTAGTCTCTTATATATCGCTCTTTAAAAATCAATGTATGCCAAAAATGTAGAAATTTTTGCAGAAATTGTCTTTTAAAGCCCTACATCCTTGAGAAACCAAACAGATAAATATAGATAAATACTAATGGGCTCCGCCCCCTGCTCGCTTTGCTCGCTGAATTGAAGCGGAAAAAAAGGAGCACTTCTTATATTTTTGTTAAGTAAACTTCTTAAACGCAAAAATAAATTACTGTACTGTTTCAATAATTCAAACACTTGTTAACTCGATTAACCTGATAATTCGGACACTAAATCTTTATCTAAAAAATATACTGTGCATGCAAATCTGCACTTGAACTCTGTCGTGATGTTAGTCGCAACTTCGGAACTAGTGTGTAAGTACGCTTGCCAATCCCTAACTAAAAACTCTCACGCGTTGGTTTAAGAACTGACATCGTTTATTAAATTGTATGGGGTTTTATAGATTATCTTATGTACTAATTAGACAGAGTTTGATATAGTGTTGACAATGTTTTGGCTTACTCTAATCATTACACTAGGCAACAATTTTCAACTTTTTGTCTATTACACGAACCAAACCCACTTTTTTGGATAGATTTGGGGCTCCAAATGACGAAAAACATTTTTTTTTTTTTTTTTGGTGAGATTTTTTTTCCAGAATTTTTTGAAGTTTGGCTTTTTTTCCGTACTTTTTTTCAGAGGTGCGCCCAGTTTTTTCATCATTACTCGAGAACGCCAAAACCGATTTTCAAAAAATTTACTTTTCACCATAGAAAAAAAAAAAAAATGTTTTTCGTCGTTTTTGGCCCCAAATCTATCCAAAAAAGTGGGTTTGGTTCGTGTAATTTTTTGGCTGTTGCCTAGTGTTATTACTCATTTTTGACACTGTCAAGAAACTCTTTACACACTTCGTTTTTGAGCTCTGTTTTGTTCTCGTTCTTAGAAAAAACGGTGTTTTACCGTTAACTATGCGTTTTGCATTGCTTTATGATGCGCATATTTTGCATTGCTTTTTATTTGACTTGGAAATTTTGCTCAACGGACAGCTAAAAAGTAATTTACTTTAATTTTTAAAATGACTGGGAAAAGATTAAGCTTTGACGTAGTCCAGCTGATTTACTATAACCACCAGTTGGGCAAATCTGTTGCGGACTAAGTGGAAATGTTTTCATTATCGAGGAAAACCATTTACAATGTTCTAAGTCGCGCGGAAAACCAGGGAACCCTTGAATCAAAAAGTGGAGGTGGGCGTAAAAAGAAGATTAGCAAACGGGCAGATCACTTAATTATGAGAAAGATCGACCAAAATCCACAAATATCATTGAGGACTCTTGCCAAGGAGCTTGAAGAAGAATGTGGCGTAGTTGTTTCACATGAAACAGTGCGGCAGGCCATTCTACGGCATAAGTACTCTTCAAGAGTTGCCAGAAAGAAACCGCTGCTTTCGTCGGTCAATGTGGAGAAGCGCTTAACTTTTGCTGTTAACATGATCCACCACCCAGACCAAATAATGATCAAAATGGTATTCTGCATCAATAGCTGACTTATTTTGGCATAGTTATGCTTGAGTTTCTGCTACACCTATTCCTAACGTATTATCCACGTATGACTTATGAGGTTGATGAGACGTTTTTGGTAACTATTCATTTTCAGCTACAGAATCAATTAATAGACCAAATAATGATCAAAATGGTATTCCGTATCAATATCTGACTTATTTTGGCGGAGTTATGCTTGAGTTTGTGCTGAACCTATTCCTAACGTATTATACATGGTATTCTGCATCAATATCTGACTTATTTTGGCGGAGTTATGCTTGAGTTTGTGCTTAACCTATTCCTAACGTATTAGCCACGTATAGCTAGCTATACATGACATTTGAGGTTGAAGAAACATTTTTAGTAACTACTCATTTTCAGCAACAGAATCAATTTGTAGACCAAATAATGATCAAAATGGTATTCTGCATCAATATCTGACTTATTTTGGCGGAGCTATGCTTGAGTTTGTGCTAGACCTATTCCTAACTTATTATCCACGTATAGCTATACATGACTTATGAGGTTGAAGAGACCTTTTTAGTAACTACCGCTGTCCGTTGCAAATGCTGTCTTAGGTATGTCTTTGGCCCTCATCTCTATTTGATGATAACCGCTAGCTAAGTCCAGAGCAGTAAAGTATTTAGCCCTGCCAAGTTTGTCTAAGACCTCGCTTATTACTGGCATTGGGTATCTATCTTTGATTGTTTTCTCATTAAGCTTCCTAAAGTCTACAACGAGACGCCATTTTTGCGTACCCGTTGAGTGAACTCCAAGGTGATGCCTGATTATATTCTTCTCTAACAACTCATCTATTTGTATAAATTGGTATGTCATCAGAAGTATTGATATGGTGCCTAACCATGTTCGTAAATATTAGTTGATTTTCTTCACAAAAAAATATTTCCTGATACTTTGCACATAGATTAAACAATGCCTTTTTCTCCTTGGTCTTCTTGGTCTTATCTGTCTTGAACATTTAAGGGTTTTAAACTCTTAGTATTAAGTTATCGAACTCCTATTTCGAATACAATTCATCGAATTCTTCTTTGTGGGTACTTTCAAGTATTATATGTATTACGTAATTAAAATGTGTATATATGTGTATTATATGTATTATGTAATAATATGTGTATATATGTGTATTATATGTATTGTGTGTAATTAATATGTGTATATATGTGTAAGTGTGTACTTAAATTTAGTTTTGTTTGTGTGTGAATTTTATGTATACTTAATAAGGAATGACTTGCCCATATCAATCAGTGTCGTTCCGTATTCAAATTTCCGGGTGACTTCCTTGTGATTTCGAGCAGAAGCCTGTAATATTTTAGTGTGATTATTTGAATTCTTTTCTTATTATTTTTTTTTTTTTGTAATTATATAGCAAACCCCAACAATGTGTTGAATGGGACTCGAACAAAGAATCAGTTAAATCTAATAATGTGTTATTTGGTCCTCATAATTTCAATTGAATATTTTAGATTTCCATGTTGAGTTTAACTGCTAGTTCTATGTGGCTCAAACCACTGTGCAATACAGCTTCAGTGACTCGGCTAGTCATTTCCTGCACAATGCAAGAATACAACCTCAACCAATGTCATCCTCTTTTTTGAGGTATCCAAATGTGGGGGCAGATTTTGATAAAATCTTCCTCAGTCTGGCCGCGTCCGGTGTTGATTCTATGTCAGAGCAGAAAGCTCTCCATGAATCTCTTTTGGCATGTCGTGTCGCCTTTTTGTACGTTAAAAGAGCGTGTTTGTAATTGAGCCGAGATTCTTCTGCGTTAACAGCCTTGGCTTGATTGAAGAGGTTTCTCGAGCTCTTGCAAAGTTCATGTAGGTTTCGATTCCACCATGTCGGTTTCTTTCCCTTTTAGGTCTGCTGATGGGATAAGCAGCCTTGAAAGCAGAGTTGCAAGCCTTAGTAAAGGTTTTTACTAGGTAACTTAGGCGCTCTGTAGATTGAAGTCCTTCTGGTGCTACCTCTGGGCTAGCCTTTTTAAGGATAGCAGTAAATATTGGCCATTTGGTCTTTCTCAAGTTGGTAAAGGGTGCTGGTTTAGAGTGCCTCAAGTTAAGGGAGAATTCGATGCATCTGTGATCAGAGAAGGAGTGATCGTCTGCCACTTTCCAGCCTCTGATTTGATCATATAGAGGATAGGATACCAGAGTAAGGTCAATGACCTCCTTCCTGTCCTTGATTATAAAAGTAGGTTCACAACCTTTGTTGCCTAAAACTAGGTTAGTGCTGAGGAAATAGTTTAGGAGTGACTCACCCCTTGTGTTTGTATTTGTGCTACCCCATTGGGTATGGTGTGCATTGGCATCGCATCCAATGATAAGGTTAATACTTCGCATTTCGCAGTCTTTAATTAGACTTCTCGTGACGTCTTCTGGAGGAGGGCCCGGGTGATCGTAGGCCATATAGCAGGACAGCAACCTTATCGGAGCTGGCTGGAGTTCCAGGCTTGCTGCCGTATTGTCCTCATTGCTAAAAATATGAAGCAAGAATGGGATGATTTGCCAGCTTTTGGTATGAAAACTATTTTAGAGACTCGCCATGCGTCAGGGATATGGCCAGTTTTGAGAACTTCTAGAAAGATAGATTGTAGACAGTTTATGGCAGTGTCTTCTGCTTGTTGTAGTTGAGCAGGAAAAATGCCGTCTGGTCCAGGTGACTTATACGGTTTAAAGCTGCTTATAGCCCAGGCTATATTGCGTTTGCTTAGAAGACAAGGAATGATGGGCACCTCAGTAGGGGCTTGGTATCTACCTTGATTGGTTGCTTTGCAACCTGGAAGTGCTTTTTTAAGAGTACATCTAGAGACTCTTCGCTTGATGTAGTCCAGGTGTCATCCTCTTTTTTGAGGTATCCAAGTGTGGGGGCAGATTTCGATAAAATCTTCCTCAGTCTGGCCGCGTCCGGTGTTGATTCTTTGTCAGAGAAGAAAGCTCTCCATGAATCTCTTTTGGCTTGTCGTGTCGCCTTTTTGTATGTTAAAAGGGCGTGTTTGTAATTGAGCCAAGATTCTTCTGCGTTAACAGCCTTGGCTTGATTGAAGAGGTTTCTCGAGCTCTTGCGAAGTTTTTGTAGGTTGGGATTCCACCATGGTGGTTTCTTTCCCCTTTTAGGTCTGCTGATGGGACAAGCAGCCTTGAAAGCAGAGTTGCAAGCCTTAGTAAAGGTTTCTACTAGGTAACTTAGTCGCTCTGTGGATTGAAGTCCTTCTGGTGCTACCTCTGGGATAGCCTTTTTAAGGATAGCAGTAAATATTGGCCATTTGGTCTTTCTCAAGTTGATAAAAGGTGATGGTTTAGAGTGCCTCAAGTTGAGGGAGAATTTGATGTATCTGTGATCAGAGAAGGAGTGATCGTCTGCCACTTTCCAGTCTCTGATTAGATCATAAAGAGGATAGGATACCAGGGTAAGGTCAATGACCTCCTTCCTGTCCTTGATTATAAAAGTAAGTTCACAACCTTTGTTGCCTAAAACTAGGTTAGTATTGAGGAAATAGTTTAGGAGTGACTCACCCCTTGTGTTTGTACTTGTGCTACCCCACTGGGTATGGTGTGCATTGGCATCGCATCCAATGATAAGATTAGACTTCTCGTGACGTCTTCTGGAGGAGGGCCCGGGTGATCGTAGGCCATATAGCAGGACAGCAACCTTATCGGAGCTGGCTGGAGTTCCAGGCTTGCTGCCGTATTGTCCTCATTGCTAAAATTATGAAGCAAGAAAATATTCATGTGTTTTCTTGCAAGAATACAGGTTCAGGTTTTACCTTGTGTTTCAGCAACTACTAGCTTGTAGTCTGGTGTCCCTAGTCCAGAAACCTTACCACCAATCAACCAAGAAGACGGAGCCGACATCGTCCTAGTCCAGGAACCTTGGTTGATTGGTGGTAAGGTTTCTGGACTAGGACGATGTCGGCTCCGTCTCCAGCAAGACGGCGTAGCAGCGCAGCGGAGGCTGCTTTACAATGGTGGAGGCTTATCTGTAGAATCTTTATAGACATCTGAAGACTTACCCTCCAGCACTGTCACATTCGCGCCCTCGTCGTCCGACGCTACATCAGAGGTGGCTTCTCCTTCACCCATTTGGCACAGTGCCTTGAGGTCCCGCGTTATTGTAGACGCATCGGATGTATAGCCGTGTTCACCGTCGCTATGCTCCGGATCCTCTGGCTCTGCCGTTATGTCCTCCTCGACTGGCATGTCGGAAGGATCTATCCCGGCCACGGTATCCGACTTGTAAACCCGGATGGAAACCGAGCTGAAACCGAAGTTTAGCTCATTGCGAGCGGCCTCAATTGGGGCGAGCGATTCTTTGTTGAGAATCAGCACGACCTGATTCGTTGGTCCCTTCATCCCCTCTACCTTCACAACTTTCCAGTCGTGAGTGGGGAGACTCGGGTTGCAACGCTGGAGCATCTTCACGATTCGCTCCGGTTCCTTGATGGAGGATGGAATCCACATTCTGGCCCTGGGCCGGACTGGAATGTCGCTCCACTTACTGGCGTGTCGGAAGGATCTATACCGGCCGGGGTATCCGATCTGTAGACCCGGATGGAAACGGAGCTGAACCAAAGTTCAGCTCGTTACCAGCGGCCTCGATTGTGGCGAGCGATGCTTTGTTCAGAATCAGCACGGTCCCTTTTGTTTTTTTGTATTTAATATATTTTTCTTGTTATTTTGTTTGTTTAAATTTGTATTATAGAATTCATGTTTTGATTCCCACGAGTTGCGGAGAAGGGGTGGTCCGCCTGCACAGAGATCCGCACTATGCAGGTAAGGCTATCACGACCGGAGGGCGCCAGGTATGCGGCCGCTCCGTTTACGACTGGGCTATTTTTGGTAAGGGCCCCCAGCCAGGCTGACTATCGGCACGGGTCTCATGACACCTTAGTCCAGCCCTCGTTACCTCAGACCATGACAGGAGCTTCAGGCATGCATTAAGACTATTGAGGAGCCATTCTACATGTCTTCGACAAATGTCTTGGCTAACACCAGTTCCCAGATTAACCATTGGAGTGTTATATCCAGTCGGCACCCTAGTGGAGGGTTCAGTCGAGGGTTTTTGCCGACCCTAGCTGTCATTAGTATAACAATAATTATTAACAGCGTACTGATCAAATGTAGTTCTAATTTTTCGACTTCAACTTTATTTATTGCATTTGCAGTTGAGTCTACAGTTTTAGTATTTGGCCCAAGGGAAATTGTTTGTGATTGTGAATAGGGTCTCCGTTTTGATAGTTTTAATTAAAAAAAATGTTCCCTTTTTTTTTATTAATTACAGATTCCAACCTTTTTGTTTGTAAGGCTTTACAGGCTATAATGCTATTCGGGCAGAAATGGTTCTGCGCAATCTTACAATTTTAACATTAGATTATAAATTTGATTTTTAATATATAAGAATGGATTGACCCTCGATGATGCATCAGCTGGGTGTCGCCGGATGTGGCACGCTGATGCTCCTTCGTAGGCGCAAGCGGCGGTATGCCACTCGAACTTGTTGATATTGGCTGCTGTTTTTTCTTTTCGTGTTCCCTCGTTGGCGCAAGCGGCGGTATGCCTCTCGCACTTGTTGACTGTTGCTGCTGTCCTAAACCTATGAGCTCAGGCGGGGCTGGTGCCGGTTGTTATTTTTCGTTCATTAATTGAATATGTGAGGAGTGAGATACGGTGTTGAGAACGGTGTTTTATAATACGTTGGCAGTTGTCCACGCTGGTGGCGGTGATCTTGGATATAGTAGCCACTTTAAGTGTGCCATTCTTTTTGTAATTTTTGTTTTTACACCACCGCGTTTTCCCATTTCACTCGCACTCAACTCACTCAGTGATTATTTTTGTTGTTGTTGTCCTCCATTTGTCCTTTAGTCTTCCTTCCTTCCTTAGTTTTCTTCGCCTCATGTTGCTCATGTTGTAGAATAATTCCTTTATATTGTCGGAGAGAATCCAAAGACGTGTGTATGCTCGAGTAGTCTTTATTGAATTGTTCTTATAAATTCTTAATATGTTAGCTTACCCCAGCGCTGCCTTGTTGCTTCGGTAGAGAAGTCGGCGAGAGCGCCTTATGTATATATGCTTAAAGAGAGCGAGAGTTATGCACATATATATTATGAGCGGTCAATGCATGGGAATGCTGATTTGGCTTTAATTGTGTCTGCTATGTTCCAATTCGATCATATTACATTGCACTCGAAATGTGCAGAGCGCTTGTGTGTTGACATAACGACAAAGTGTCGTTGCTGGTTTGTGTTTATGCAGCAACAAAGTTTTGCTGTTTAATATACTATTTGCTATTTAATAAACACACTGGGTACAGTGTGCTCTCGGTATATGCGCATACTACATCTCCCTCCTTTTGAAAAATAACGTAATATACTTTGTAGTTATTTTATTCAATATTTTTTTTTTTTTTTTTATAATTAGTAAGATAGTATAAAATGAAAATGTATTGGTATTAATTAAATTTTTTGTATATAATTAAAAATTTTGTTTTTCTTTTCTTTTTTGTCGTATTCTAATTTTCGTTTTTGTTTTTCTAAGTCTATTAAAGTTTTTGCTCTTTTATAAGCTGTTTCTAATCTAAACTTAAATTCTTTTGCATAATCCTCTATGTTGTATATAGGATCTTTTTTAGTTATACCATTGAATTCTGTGAACTGTCTTGGTAATCTGCCATAAACAAGTTCGTAAGGACAGGTACTTGTACCTAGTATAGTTTTAGGGTATTTAACACCCTTTTGTGGTTTTCACACGCCCATATTAAATTTAGCAACCCAAAAAATTCATTAACAAATTTTCCAAAAATTACGTGCCTGCTTCATACATTCTACACATTCCAAAAGAACGTGTCCGCCCCAAATGTAACGGCTTTTTGACAATTTTGCTATTCTTAAAAAATCTGTACGTTCGATATTTTTCCACCGATCTTAAAAGTTGATATGGGTTTAGAAAGCTAACAGTTAGGGCTAACTAAGAAAAATAGAATTTATTTTTTAAATCATTATCTTTTGGGGTTAAATTTAAGTTATATTGGATTTTTTGAATTTTTTGACAGATTTCTCAAAATACATCGTCGATGCGCCACCTCAGGATGACCTGCAAAAAAATTGATTTTTTGTACAGATATTGCATTTATACCGTATCATCCATAAATGATACAGCGTTTTCGAAAATCGAAAAAAGTGGAATTCACTCCACCCTAGTGTATATTACTTATATTCATATACTTACACAAGTCATTTATAAGTGAATTTTTATATTCAGTACCCATGTCCGTTATGAACGTCTTCATAGGACCGTACTTTAATACAAAAAATTCAAATATTCCTTTAGCTACTGTTTTTTCACTTTTGTCTGTTACTGGTATTGTAACTAGATATTTGGTTAGGTCGCATATTATAGTTATTGCGTACTCATTGCCATTCTCTGTTCGAGGTAATGGTCCAATTGTATCTATTAAAACAGTGTCAAATGCAGTATTTGGAGTATTTGTTAATATCATAGGAGCTTTAGTATGCGTAGTGGTTTTTGCCTGTTGGCATTTCACACAAGTTTTCACATATCTTGTAATTGTCTTAGTCATTTGGGGCCAATAATAGTATTTCTTACTGTTTAACAGGGTACGCAAAATTCCTGTATGGCCTCCTTCTATATGATCATCATGGTATTTCGACAGTATTGCTTTAATTTGATTTTCGTCGTTTTTGTCTATTTGTGTCACTTTAGTTAGTAGTGATACTTTTAATGTATTTAAATATTTATTGCCCATATTTTTAAATTCATTTAGTGATAAAGATTCGAAAATTTTTTCACTTGGTGACAACTGTAAATTAACAATTTTATGTAGTCCGGCTTCTGAATAAAGCCTTTGAAAGAATTGACCTAAATCGAATTTTTCATTGGAGTACAAATCATTAACTGAAAATCGTGAAATAATTCTTTAAATAAACAATTGGATTTATCGAATTTTATTTTTACAAATTTCTTTACGTCATTATTGCAAATGACTTCATAGACATTGGGCTCTTTTTGTTCTTTTTGCAATTTTATGTTATTATCTGCGCAGATATTTTGCTGTCGTTTTGATGATCTCGTTTGGGCCATCATTATGTTCCTATTTATTTCTCTCAGTGATTCTATTTTTATTCTAGATAGTGCATTTGCTACGTGATTATCTTTCCCCTTGAGATATTCTACCGAAAATTGGTATTCTTCTAAATCTAGTCTCATTCTTGTTAATTTTGATGTCTGGTTTTTCATTGAAAATAAAAATGTTAAAGGTCTATGATCTGTTTTAACTAAGAAATGCCTGCCATAGACGTATGGTCGGAAATGTTTTATTGCCCAGTGGATTGCAGTTAATTCCTGCTCTGTTGTTGATTTATAGCTTTCTCCCAGTGTGAATGGTCGTGACGCAAATGCAATTGGTAGTTGCATATTGTTGTACTCTTGGGATAGTACCGCACCACATGCATGTTTACTTGCATCTGTGGTTATGAAAAATTCTTTGCTGAAATCAGGATATTGCAGTAATGTTGGTTTTATTAGTGCCTTTTTTAAATAATTAAATGCGTCATTGCATTCTTTTGTCCATTCGAATTGAATGTTCTTTTTACACAATCTAGTCAAGTGACGTGAATACTCTGCGAAGTTGTGAATAAATCGTCTGTAATAATTACAGAATCACTGCGAACGGCAGTTCGCTCTAGTGACGAAAGCAGCAAGAAGGGTGCGAAAGGCGACTACCAATATATACAGCTAATTTGGAAAATTTGCTACGACTGTCCGATCAGATCGAGTTATATACCGATCGAAAGGTTAAGTCCTAACTTACAAAATGGCATACTAAAACTTTTTGTAACTCACCTGGTTCATGAGAGACGGGGGTGTAAGTGGGAGGGGAAAAATTTAAACGCAGCTAATGGGGCCGTTGGGGCCTTTTTGTAAAATTTTTTATTTTTAAAAAATTCTAATCAAAAATACGCGTCGATTGATACCCAAACCCTAATTTTAAATTTTTAGTGGACTTTTCAAATTAAGATGAAAAGTCAGTTTGTTTGTCGGTTCTTTTGCGCGTATCAAAGCGCTAAAAAAGCTTAGATGTAATGATGAGGATTTGTTTCTTTTCAAAAATATAGAAATGTTTGTTCTACGACTTTTTGAATTTCCCGCTAGTTTAGCGGGAAAATGCCATTTCCCGCTAAAATTGAAACCCCAATAGTTTGCAAACCATAGAAGCTACAGATATGTCCTATATATCATTGGAACGGTGAGGTGGGCTTTTTGACGTACCTTCAAACTTTTTTTCTAAAGTACTCAGGTAACATTTTACAGGTGAAATAAGGTTTTTTAGCTTATATTTTGGCGATTTCTGACAAAACGGCTCTAACGATTACACAAGTTTTTTATAAGTGAATTTTTATATTCAGTACCCATGTCCGTTATGAACGTCTTCATAGGACCGTACTTTAATACAAAAAATTCAAATATTCCTTTAGCTACTGCTTTTTCACTTTTGTCTGTTACTGGTATTGTATCTAGATATTTTGTTAGGTCGCATATTATAGTTATTGCGTACTCATTGCCATTCTCTGTTCGAGGTAATGGTCCAATTGTATCTATTAAAACAGTGTCAAATGCAGTATTTGGAGTATTTGTTAATATCATAGGAGCTTTAGTATGCGTAGTGGTTTTTGCCTGTTGGCATTTCACACCGCTAGTTTAGCGGGAAAATGCTATTTCCCGCTAAAATTGAATCCCCAATAGTTTGCAAACCATAGAAGCTACAGATATGTCCTATATATCATTGGAAAGGTGAAGTGGGCTTTTTGACGTACCTTCAAACTTTTTTTCTTAAGTACTCAGGTAACATTTTACAGGTGAAATAAGGTTTTTTAGCTTATATTTTGGCGATTTTTGACAAAACGGCTCTAACGATTTTTATTAAATTTATGTATGTTTTAGTACGTAAAATTTAGTACGTAAAAAAAAAAAAAAAAAATACACGAAAATTGGTATTCGGCACTGTGCAAAAAGTAAATTTCGTGTTTTTTTTTTTTTAATAATTTTTATTTTTATTTAAAGTTTTTATAATAAACTGAATTTTGCTCGTCACACAATTGGATATCAGAAATTTTGGAGCTAAAAATTGCTTTCGTCACTAGACTTTTACCTCGTGTAGATGTTTTTTTTGTGGGATAATTATCATCCGGAAGGATGCCATGATCTGTGCATTTATGGCCTAGGAATGTAACCTCATGCATAAAAAATGAACATTTCTCTGGGTTTAATTTTAAATTGTGTTTTCTACACATGTCAAAAATATTTGACAAATTTTTAAACATGTGCTGTTCAGAACAGCCAATGACTATCAAATCATCCATATACAGAAATGCTTGCGATGGTTCAAGACCTGTAAATGCGAGTGTCATCATTCGCATAAACGAATTTGGGGCTACTTTTATACCATAAGGTAATCGCGTGAAGCGATAAGAAACGGAGTTCGTGAAATATGATGTTATATTTCTAGACTTCTCATCTAGTTCTATTTGATGAAATCAAGACATATGATCGAGACATAAAAAATATTTTGCTCGTCCTAGTTGGTCTAGGATTTCTTCTATATTTGTCTGCTAAAAGTTTCTTATTTATCTGGCGATAATCAACTACTAAACGCCATTTTTTTTCTTTACAATTTGGAAGAGATTTTTCGGGTAATAAGAGGAGTGGGCTATTTTATTCGGGTGATAGATGGTTCGACTATACCGTTTTTAATAAGATTTTCGACCTGTCTGTTTATTTCTGGCTTCTGAAATTGCTTCTGTTTCTAGACCAAATATGTCACTGTATTTGGAACATAAATCAGTAAGCTTGTCTTGGAATTGTTCAGGGAATTTTAGTTTTTTCAAGACTTCATTGCTTCTATTTCTTTGATTTATAAGTTGTTTTGGTAAAATTCTGTTTTACGCCGAAAGGTTAAAAAAAAAAAAAAAAAAAACCCCAAATAAAGGGCAAATTATAATTAATTTAGCAAAAAAAAAAAGTTTGGGGACTCAAATAGTTTAATTTTAAAAAATCTTTAAAGTTTGCATAGAAAATTGCTAATTTTTGTTGCTGCTTTGTGCAACTTGTCACTATAACAGCTCGTTTACCAAATATCGATATGAATTTGTGGATTTCGTTCAAGTTGCTGGATACACACGAAACGAAAACGAAAACTAAAAATTCTTGCCAAAGATTTTTTTATATGAAGTTTGACACGAATTTTTAGTTCCTGGCCTGCTGGAGAGAGGCCTATAAAGTATTTTCCATTTCATATTATGTTCAAAGTCGTTGAAAAAAAATTTGTTAGAAAAAATGTCACAGCCGCGCAAAGGACAAGAAGGGAAATAGTTGAAGAATATTCAATGTCATCGTCATCATCGTCGTCGTCGCCGAAGTTATCATCGCTAACATTATGACGCTATACTAATTAACACTATTATACCATCGGCCAAGTCTGTCAAATATCTTGGCCTTCACTTGGACAGAAGACTCACTTGGTCAGCTCACACAACTGCGTTCAAGTGCACAATTAATTCAAAAATTCGTAAATATAATTGACTTCTTAATAACAGATCTCGACTTTCTCGTTCAAACAAGCTATTAATATACAAACAAATTATAGCTCCATCATGGCAATATGGTGTTGAGCTATATGGCTGTGCATCGGACACGAATATTTTTGAAAATATTCATAGAAGTCAATCTAAAGCTCTACGTTTGATCTTAAGTCCCATATTCCACGTATCGGGCAGGCAGATACACAATGACTTAAATATCCCCTCTGTTTGGGATCAAATTAAAGTTCACTCTATTAGATACTGGAATCGACTTCGTTCACATTCAAACAAATTAACACGTTCACTCTTCAATACCTCTGGAAGACGCTTAAAACGTACCTGGCCCAGAGAGCTCAGTATCCAATGAGCTTGAAAGACGAAGTAAATAAACAGGTCTCTGAACTCCTAACGACGGTATAATCAGACCATCAAGGTCTCCATACAACTCCCCTGTAATATCGTATGGTCATCGATTACAGAAAATTAAACTTGGTAACCATAGCCGATAAATACCCTACACCATAAATAAATGAAGTACTCGCTCAATTAGGTGACAATATAGACTTTTGAAACGACCGACATAGAAAAATCTGCCTTCTCCGTGAAACACGAATCCCATTTGTATTAAAGACTGCAATTTTCCAGCCCGCACTAGATGACATTCTTCATGAACATATTGGCGAAATATGCTTCATCTACATTAATGACATCATAATTTTCAGTAAGAATGACGAATCACATTTAAAAAATCTGGACAAAATTTTTCGAACTTTGCATGAAGCCAATATGAAATTTCAATTGGACAAATGCGAGTTCTTTAAGAACAAAGTCGAATTTCTTGGCTTTGTTGTTTCCGATATGGGCATCGAGACGATCATTTTTGGGACACTCGGGGTATTACAGGAGATTCATCAAAAATTATGCTAAGCTCGCCAAGCCCCTTACCTCGCTTTTAGGAGGGGAAGACGGACGAGTGTCCAAGAAAATGTCGTCAAAAAAATCTATTTCGCTTGACAACCAAGCACTAGAAGCATTCAAAAAACTTAAGGTAAAATTCTGTTTTACGCCGAAAAGTGAAAAAAAAAAAACACTCCAAATAGCGGGTAATTTATCAAGAATTTAGCAAAAAAAAAAAGTTTGGGGACTCTGTGCCGAATTCTGCTCGCGGGGTTTGTGGCTCCAGAACTCGCGTTTGTAGTTCTGCCCGCCCTTGTAGCGACAGAGTTCGCTTGGAGACATCTGCTCACAGCAGAATGCTGCCTCACACTGTTCTTGCATCAAAAATTGTATAGTGGCAGAATTTAAAGGTTTTTCGTTGTCCATTACGATGAGCTTGGGCGTACCAAATGCTATCATTATTTCCCTTAGTGGATGTTTTAGATCTTCGGATACTTTTGATTGTAAGAGCTTTATTTCAGCATACTTTGAGAATTAGTCTATGGTTGTGAGTACTAATTGTTTTTGGGTCGTATAACTATCTATGTGGACGATTTGACCGGGATAAGTGGGTATGGGGGTTGGTTTCCCCATGGGGCGGGTGTCTATCATACTTCGCAATTTTGCAAGTACCACATGCTCATGCCGTGGCCTCTGCCTCTTTACGAAGACCAGGGAAAAAATACATATTTGGAGGAGCTACGGGAGCGCAAGAGAGGGTATGCGTGCGCTCTCGTAAGGATCGGCATGATTCCCTATTCTTCTTTGCCCTAGTACAACTGGTCGTGGCACCCTACCGTCGGGCGCAAGGGAGGATCCCCCAGACTTTAGTCCGTGGAGACACCCCATTGAGCCTCCCGGCAAGTCAGATGAGTTTTTTGCCTTACGAACGGGTTCATCCTCGGAGTCGCTGCTGATGGAAATTTCTGCAACTTCTGCAAATTAAACACACACACATACATACATATTTAATATTCACCCTGGCCATACACATATTATAATATTGAAGTACTTACTATTTCCTACCAATTTCTCCATTTCTCCAATACCTCGTCGAGCCACCAACACAGTCAATCTATATATAACATTTTAAAATATATTAAATTTGTCTAATTTCGTCAATACTCAATACTTACATAGATCGCGCGTTCACGACGCTAACTTCTCACACAAAATGGGAGACAATTAGGGATGCGCGAGGTCTAACCAAATCGATTTTTTTAAACCACATCGATTCACACAAAATATATTTTAAATCGATTTAGTCGATTAAAAATCGAATCGAGATACAGCTCTAGTGCAACAAGTAATTTCGGTAAAATTCTGTTATATGCCGAAAGCTTCAAAAAAAAAAAAAAAAAAAACCCCAAATAGCGGGTAATTTATCAAGAATTTAGAAAAAAAAATTGATTTGGGGACTCAAATAGTTTAATTTTAAAAAATCTTTAAAGTTTGTATAGAAGATTGCTATTTTTTGTAGTTGTATTTTGAAACTTGTCACTATTACAGCTCGTTTACCAACACTGTTTTTGTGATATGAATCCGATTTTGAACCAATTGAACTGTAAGATTTTTTGGAATGTTTACCAACACTGCTTCGAAGCTTTCCTGTGAATTTTAAACCTTAATTTGAAAATAATTATCTCTTTTAAAAAATATTGGGGCCCTGAAAAGGGCCGATTTGGTGACACAGTGACATGTGACAAAGTGACATAAAGTCATCTTAGACTTCATCGTCATCACCGCCGTCATCGTCTTCCTAAAGGGTGGGGGGGAATATATAAAAGAGCCGAAAGCAAAAATAAATTTAAAAAAATCGTAATTAAAGCGCAGCAGGCAAAAATTTTTTTTAAAAAAATCGCGCGGCGCATTTTTTTCCTTTCTTCAACAAACCACAGAGAACCTTACATCTTCATTAATTACAGAAACAGTAGATGGATTATAAAGTTGCCCTATGGCCATGAAAATCTCATGAATTGGGCTGGGGATGTCTCTATATGTCTTTTTAAATTGGAACTTTGCCAGGTAGCCAATATAGTGCTCCTTTCTTCGTCCATAACTTGGGATCTCGCCGCGCATGTCCCGCCACAGTCTTTCAATATTTTGAGTGTGTGCCCCACTGTCTGGATCAACAAAGTTTTTAGAGTGGTTAACTGTTTGGTGGTTGAATCCTTCTTCCTTCAAACAATTATACGCCTTCCAACAATCGGACATGATGGTGGTTCCATCAGCTATCCGTTCCTTTATTATGGTTAGCAATGTTGCCGAGTCCCGGCATTTCACTGGCTGAATAAAAAAGGCGCCACTATCCCTTTCTATTCCTCCGAACATCCAATCATCCGTAACCACTCGTCCACAGTTATATTTTCTTTTTCCCACTTTTGCCTCGTCTATCTCTACTATTTTTCCTGGGCCTCCGATAGTAGGACGACTATTTGTTATGCTCCAGTCTATGTAGACCTCGCGGAGAAAGCTTCTCCAGTCAGTCACAGATTGACGACACCAGCCTAGTTCAGAAAGAAGAGCTTCTGTTTCGGATTTTAGCCCGACAGAATCATACACAACAAAGTTGCATATGTCTTCTATCTGCAGCCTCGATCCGGCGAAAAATGTGTTCACGCGTACACTCTCTTGAAAGCTGCACTGAGCTCTAATTTTCTTCTTCTTTCCTATCTGCTGTGCAATCGACGCTCTGCAACTAAAAACAAGGGGGCTCCGCCCCGTGCTCGCTTCGCTCGCCTACCCCCGGCTCGCTTCGCTCGCGGTGAGGTGCGGCTACAGTCGAGCACGCTCGACAGTAGAATACCCTGAGCCCAGGTACTCTTTTATAAAAGTTGATTTTCGACCAATTGTTCCTGTGGCAGCTATATGATAAATGGAACCGATTTTAACCAAATCTGGTCAGAATGTACAAAACCAACCTAAATGCATATTCTATCAGTTTGGTTAAGATATCTCAAAAAACCAAAACATTTTTCATACTAACACTTACTTTTCGATTGAACGTCTCTATTGCAGCTATATGATATAGTGGTCCGATCTGAACCAAATTTGGCCAGAATATATGAGACGAACTTAAATGTTCATTCTATCAGTTTGGTTAGGCTATCTCTAAAAAAAAAAAACTTTTTCTTACTTAAACTTGATTTTCGACTGAGCGTCTCTATGGCAGCTATATGATATAGTGTTCCGATTTGGACCAAATTCGGTGAGGATGTATAATACCAGCCCAGATGCATATTCTAACAGTTTGGTTACGATATCTCAAAAAACAAAAAACTATTTCATACATATGCTTGATTTTCGGCAGAGCGTCTCTATGACAGCTATATCATATAGTGGGCCGACTTTAACCAAATTTGGTCAGGATGTATAATACCACCCCAAATGTATATCGTGTGAGATTGGTTGAGATATTTCAAAAATTGAAGAAGCTTTTCATACTAAAACTTAATTTTCGATGTATCGTTCCTATGGCAGCTATATTATATAGTTGTCCGATCCAAAAATAAAAACAAACTTGATCTGCGTACGGTATCCAGGAACCTACATTCCAAGTTTGAAGTCTCTAGCTCTTATGGTTTCTGAGATCGACGCGTTCAAACAGACGGACAGACAGACGGACAGACAGACGGACAGACAGACGGACATGTCTCAATCGACTCGGCTGTTGTTCCTGATCAAGAATATATATACTTTTGGGGGTCTGCCACGCCCCCTTCTGCCTGTTACATACATTCTGCCAAATGCATTATACCCTTTTTTGCCCATTTTTAATGGGCTCAGGGTATAAAAAATGATGCCCCGTTACGTGACGAAATCATGGACGTTGCACCACATTTTGGACAAATCCGTTCACGTAAAATCACATTGTGATTTCGTAAGAACTCAAGCAATTGGTCATTGCTAAATTTATGGAATTTAACCCGAATCGTCCTGAGCAACATTTTTTCAAATTTCTTAATGAAAATTTCAGGACTGATAAATTTGAGTTCGCTGAATCCGAAAAACATATTCATTTTGTTTGTCCTTGTCAGGATAATCGACAGGACCATTTTTTCGGCTGTTACCATATGGTAACGCTGGGAAGTACAGGGTACAGGTTTTCTTAATGCTACAAAATACAAATGTTTGAGAAAAAGTCTAATAAACACAACTTAACTCAACAGGGGGGCTCTTCCTTGATATATAGGACCAAATTTGGGTCAAATCGGTGCAGTATATCGTATATATAACACAACTGTCATAGGAACAATCGGGGTCAAATTCACCTTTAGTATGAAAAACTTTTTTCTATTTTGAGATATCTCAACCAAACTCTTAGAATGTGTGTCTTATATGTTGCTACACATCCTGACCAAATTTGGTTCAAATCGGACCATTATATCATATAGCTGCCATAGGAGCAATCATATTTTGTAAACAAAACAATACCTAAAAGCGAAAAAATGTATGGAAAAAACCTGTACCCTGTACTTCCCAGCGTTACCATATGGTAACACGAAAATAAAAAACGCAAATTAAGCGAAAAAAAGTGGTTTTTATTTAGTATTTTTTTCATAATTAATAAGTGCACTCTTTTACCTTTCTAATGATGTGTGCATTGCATATAGTTCAGTACTAAAATTAGTCAAACGGCTTAAATTTACTTGCGACGAATTGCCAAATGCCGTTTTTTTGCACTGCAGAATATAATGAGCAACTTAAAGCTCATTTTTCGATCAGCTAACTTCAAGAGATTTGTTCAATCAACTTTTTATTAGTTAGAGACAACAATTTACTTCTAGAATATCAAATAAAAGTTAATCTAACGTTAATATGTTGTCTAAAAATAAAGTTTTAGTAAATGCCTATTGCTTGTTACCATATGGTAACGCTGGGAAGATTCGGGTTAATCATTGATAAGTTGCAGCCAGTGCACGACATTTTGCTGACAAATAATTTTTGACAGTTTCCCGTTATAAATAGTGTTGGTAAACATGCAATTAATCGGACAGTTCCGATTCGGAATCAAATAACATAAAAAGTGTTGGAAAACGGCTGAAAAGAGTGAAAAGTTCCACAAAGCAACATCAAAAAAGTTCATTTTTATTCGAATTTTCAAAGATTTAAAAAAAAAAAACTATTTGAGTCCCCAAACTTTTTTTTTTTGCTAAATTCTTGATAAATTACCCGCTATTTGGAGTTTTTTTTTTTTTTTTTTTTTGAAACTTTCGGCGTAAAACAGAATTTTACCGTTGTTTTTTAATTTCGTAATCATTTATTGATTCGAATTTAACTTTTGGATTTTGAATTTTAATATTGTCATTTGTTGTATTTAAAATACGAACTATTGCACTATTACTTGCTACCAAAGTGTAAGCTATTAATACCCCAGGGTGAATTTCCTGGTTTGGTATCAATACAGTTTCTTCATTTGTCAGAAGCGTAATTTTTCTCATTACTTCTGATTTAGCTGGTAATAGAATTGAATTGTCCACATCGTTATGTAATAGTGGTACATGTATTTGATAATTTAGTGAATTTGGTTTCATGATGAACTCATCATTTTGATAATCTAGTATACAATTAAATTTTCGAATGAAGTCTAGTCCAAGAATTCCATCGCATGGTATGTGAAATTCATTGTAGACTATTTGAAAGTCGTGACTGATTACAAAGTAATCGAAAAGTAAATCAATTGCAAATTGTCCAATTGATTGTATTGTTCCTTGTCCAATTCCTGTTATATTTGTTTTATAATATTGATTAATTTTTGAATTTACGTTAATATTTTTTAGGATTGAGACATTTGCTCCAGTATCTACAAGCAATGTTAATGGAATATTATTTTTTCTATTCTGTATATTAATTATACTAATGAGACTTAGATTTATGTTTAGTATTTTTACTATGGGATGCTCAAGGGGGTTTGCTGGTTTTCTGAGTTTCTTTGTGTAACTCGAGCCTGATTCTGCTGTCTGCGTTCTCTGTTTGGGGCGCCTCTGTACGAGTTGCCTCGTGGGTTGTCTCTGCTATTGTTGTATCTATTGCCGTTATTGTTATTATAACGAAAGCATACCCTATTGAATGGTCGGCTTCTGAAATTACCCCTACCGCGGTTTCCGCCGCGGTGAGAGTGATTTGGCAATATAGGACAGTGTTAGGTTGTTCTGTTGCTTCTGTGTAACTATCTACAAATTTGGATATGGCATCACTCATGTTATTGAATGTGCCTGCCTGCATGATAAGTTTTACCTTATCAATAGTTTTTGGTCATGGCCTTTACAGCTTGAGCTGTGCTGTATTTGATGGCTAAGTCAGAACTTAAACCATCATTTATGAATCCTTTTACGGGTGTTGATAGTTTTACAATAATTTCAGCGATTGTGTTTTCATCGCTTATTAAATTTCTTGCATGACTCTTTAGTTTGGTCTATATCAAGCTGATTGCGGTTGCTTCATGATCGCCTTTGAGGGAATCTACTAGATTCAACGCGTCTTTGAAACTTTGCAAATTTTCAGCTTTGCCATCGTACTCCGAAAGTATGGACGAGGCTGTTTTAATAAACTCATTTGTTGTTTGAGCCATGGTAATCGGTTTGTGTTCTGAATTTGTTTCTGAATCAGAATCAAAATCTGACGATTCAATCAACGTTATTATTGCTGGGATTGTTAAATTGTTTATATCACTGTCTTGTAATTCAGTATCTTGAGTTTCTTCAGATTCTGAATTATTTTCCAGTTTTTTTGATTCGTTTTTTAATGATATCCCTGTGTTTAGAAAAGTAGGTATTATTGTATCCAAATTGTGTTTGGAATTGACGCTCAACAAGTTTTCCCTAAATTTGCTTAGTACCTTACACACTTGTGACCAGTGGTTACTTTTTAACTTGTTCCTATAGTCATATATTAGTTGACGAGCTTCATTAAAACTTTCTACTAATATATTTGCGTGTTTATTTACTGTATTTATTTGAATATCCCTATTTAGTGCTAAACATTTATATGATTTATCAAACGTTACTTTGATTACTGTTATTCTGTCTCTGATCGCATCCCATTCCATACTAATCCATTACTGATCGTTATCTATGGGTGTTTTACTTGTTTTTTTTTTTTTTTAAATTTATCTATTGTCAATTTTGTATCATTATTATTATTAACAATTTTTTTTTTTTGTTATTACAAAAATAATGCTGCCATTATGCAGTGTATATTATGATATACAAACAAATTCATTTTATACAACTTTTTTTATTGTTTTGAAATTTTTAGATTTTATCTGAATCGTTTGCCTTGCTCATATATTTCTTTTTAAGGCATCTATTATGTAACTTGTATATTTTGAAAAGTACACTAGCTGTCATTAGGTTAGGTTAGAGCGGCTGTCGATTCTACGACTCATTAAGGCCACAGGTGGGCCCATTGTGGTACCGCGGATCTAAGGTTCCCTTCAACCTTTGTGGTGACATGTCACTCAGTAGGGCGTCCAGTTTGATAGCTGAATAAATTTAGCGATTTTGCGCGGTGTAATTGAGGCAAGTTCACCTAAAGTGGAGAGAAAAGGTTTTCCCAGGGTGTGGATTCTTCTATTACTCAGTGCGGGACAGAAGCAGATGAAATGTTCAGGTGATTCCATTTCTTCTTCGTCTCTACAGCTCCTGCAGAAATCATTGTATGGGGCATTCAGCCGTGTGGCGTGGATGCCTACCAGCCAATGTCCTGTCAGTGCTCTTACTACTGCAGAACAGTCTGTTCTGCTTAGTTTACATAGAATACTAGAACGAGTCTTATTCAGGTGAGGCCAGGTTTGCCTCGCGACACGACAATGGTGCGTGATTTGTCATCGGTCTTCGCTAACTGTTATATATTGGGCTAGAAGCAGAGCTTGCAAAAATAGGTCGACCCTTTCATACTGTCTAGAAAAGACCTGTTTCGTTCGGACAGATCCCAAAACGGTTGAGAGAAAACACACTCAATTGATTTTTATGTCAATAAGGGAATGCTCGAGCAATGACCACTCGGTTCGATTTTATTTCGGTTGGGTTTTTCAGAGACCGATTTTCTGAGCTCAAACGAAAATAGGGTCATTTGTGTATGAATTTGTGCTTAAGCAACATCACATCTTGATAAAAATAAAGAAAAAATTTCAAAATCATTAAAAAAATTTTAAAAATTAAAATTTAAATAAAAATAATGAATTGCGAAGAAAATAAAAAAGTCCACGCATTTTTTCAATTTGATAAAATCACTAACATATCACTATGTAACGTGTGCGGCGTCAAGTTAATTGGAAAGCATTTGACCAATCTAAGAAGGCATTTGCTGGCCAAACATCGCGACCTTTTTGAAGATTTTCAAGTTTGTGTCGCCAAAAATGATATAAAACCAGCAAAATTGAAAAAAATTACCTATGAAACAAATGAAGAAACAATAGTCTCTTCATTAGTTAAAATAGTTACCACTGATGGAAGAACATTTAAACATTTGGATAGCGAGGGATTTCGCGAAATAATAGGCCCTATTTGCAAAGCACTGGGAATGCCTCCCATAACTTCAAGAAATATAATGATTTACGTAAAAAATCGCGAAGAAACAATTAAAAATGAGATTACGTCTCTCACAAGAGGAAAGCTTATTTCATTAAAAATTGATGTGGCAACAAGATTGGAAAAAGCAATTCTAGGTGTAAATATGCAAATAATCCACTCGACCAACTTGAAATCGGAAATCCTTATTAAAACCCTTGGAATGGTTCAATTGTTCCAGTCACATACAGGTGCTTACATAAAAGAGAAAATTTTAGATATAATAAAAGAGTACGATATTGGACTGGAACAAATTTCTGCTGTGCAATCGACGCTCTGCAACTAAAAACAAGGGGGCTCCGCCCCGTGCTCGCTTCGCTCGCCTACCCCCGGCTCGCTTCGCTCGCGGTGAGGTGCGGCTACAGTCGAGCACGCTCGACAGTAGAATACCCTGAGCCCAGGTACTCTTTTATAAAAGTTGATTTTCGACCAATTGTTCCTGTGGCAGCTATATGATAAATGGAACCGATTTTAACCAAATCTGGTCAGAATGTACAAAACCAACCTAAATGCATATTCTATCAGTTTGGTTAAGATATCTCAAAAAACCAAAACATTTTTCATACTAACACTTACTTTTCGATTGAACGTCTCTATTGCAGCTATATGATATAGTGGTCCGATCTGAACCAAATTTGGCCAGAATATATGAGACGAACTTAAATGTTCATTCTATCAGTTTGGTTAGGCTATCTCTAAAAAAAAAAAACTTTTTCTTACTTAAACTTGATTTTCGACTGAGCGTCTCTATGGCAGCTATATGATATAGTGTTCCGATTTGGACCAAATTCGGTGAGGATGTATAATACCAGCCCAGATGCATATTCTAACAGTTTGGTTACGATATCTCAAAAAACAAAAAACTATTTCATACATATGCTTGATTTTCGGCAGAGCGTCTCTATGACAGCTATATCATATAGTGGGCCGACTTTAACCAAATTTGGTCAGGATGTATAATACCACCCCAAATGTATATCGTGTGAGATTGGTTGAGATATTTCAAAAATTGAAGAAGCTTTTCATACTAAAACTTAATTTTCGATGTATCGTTCCTATGGCAGCTATATTATATAGTTGTCCGATCCAAAAATAAAAACAAACTTGATCTGCGTACGGTATCCAGGAACCTACATTCCAAGTTTGAAGTCTCTAGCTCTTATGGTTTCTGAGATCGACGCGTTCAAACAGACGGACAGACAGACGGACAGACAGACGGACAGACAGACGGACATGTCTCAATCGACTCGGCTGTTGTTCCTGATCAAGAATATATATACTTTTGGGGGTCTGCCACGCCCCCTTCTGCCTGTTACATACATTCTGCCAAATGCATTATACCCTTTTTTGCCCATTTTTAATGGGCTCAGGGTATAAAAAATGATGCCCCGTTACGTGACGAAATCATGGACGTTGCACCACATTTTGGACAAATCCGTTCACGTAAAATCACATTGTGATTTCGTAAGAACTCAAGCAATTGGTCATTGCTAAATTTATGGAATTTAATCATTGATAAATTGCAGCCAGTGCACGACATTTTGCTGACAAATAATTAATTAATTAAATAGTGTTGGTAAACATGCAATTAATCGGACAGTTCCGATTCGGAATCAAATTACATAAAAAGTGTTGGAAAACGGCTGAAAAGAGTGAAAAGTTCCACAAAGCAACATCAAAAAAGTTCATTTTTATTCGAATTTTCAAAGATTTAAAAAAAAAAAACTATTTGAGTCCCCAAACTTTTTTTTTTTGCTAAATTCTTGATAAATTACCCGCTATTTGGAGTTTTTTTTTTTTTTTTTTTTTTGAAACTTTCGGCGTAAAACAGAATTTTACCGTTGTTTTTTAATTTCGTAATCATTTATTGATTCGAATTTAACTTTTGGATTTTGAATTTTAATATTGTCATTTGTTGTATTTAAAATACGAACTATTGCACTATTACTTGCTACCAAAGTGTAAGCTATTAATACCCCAGGGTGAATTTCCTGGTTTGGTATCAATACAGTTTCTTCATTTGTCAGAAGCGTAATTTTTCTCATTACTTCTGATTTAGCTGGTAATAGAATTGAATTGTCCACATCGTTATGTAATAGTGGTACATGTATTTGATAATTTAGTGAATTTGGTTTCATGATGAACTCATCATTTTGATAATCTAGTATACAATTAAATTTTCGAATGAAGTCTAGTCCAAGAATTCCATCGCATGGTATGTGAAATTCATTGTAGACTATTTGAAAGTCGTGACTGATTACAAAGTAATCGAAAAGTAAATCAATTGCAAATTGTCCAATTGATTGTATTGTTCCTTGTCCAATTCCTGTTATATTTGTTTTATAATATTGATTAATTTTTGAATTTACGTTAATATTTTTTAGGATTGAGACATTTGCTCCAGTATCTACAAGCAATGTTAATGGAATATTATTTTTTCTATTCTGTATATTAATTATACTAATGAGACTTAGATTTATGTTTAGTATTTTTACTATGGGATGCTCAAGGGGGTTTGCTGGTTTTCTGAGTTTCTTTGTGTAACTCGAGCCTGATTCTGCTGTCTGCGTTCTCTGTTTGGGGCGCCTCTGTACGAGTTGCCTCGTGGGTTGTCTCTGCTATTGTTGTATCTATTGCCGTTATTGTTATTATAACGAAAGCATACCCTATTGAATGGTCGGCTTCTGAAATTACCCCTACCGCGGTTTCCGCCGCGGTGAGAGTGATTTGGCAATATAGGACAGTGTTAGGTTGTTCTGTTGCTTCTGTGTAACTATCTACAAATTTGGATATGGCATCACTCATGTTATTGAATGTGCCTGCCTGCATGATAAGTTTTACCTTATCAATAGTTTTTGGTCATGGCCTTTACAGCTTGAGCTGTGCTGTATTTGATGGCTAAGTCAGAACTTAAACCATCATTTATGAATCCTTTTACGGGTGTTGATAGTTTTAAAATAATTTCAGCGATTGTGTTTTCATCGCTTATTAAATTTCTTGCATGACTCTTTAGTTTGGTCTATATCAAGCTGATTGCGGTTGCTTCATGATCGCCTTTGAGGGAATCTACTAGATTCAACGCGTCTTTGAAACTTTGCAAATTTTCAGCTTTGCCATCGTACTCCGAAAGTATGGACGAGGCTGTTTTAATAAACTCATTTATTGTTTGAGCCATGGTAATCGGTTTGTGTTCTGAATTTGTTTCTGAATCAGAATCAAAATCTGACGATTCAATCAACGTTATTATTGCTGGGATTGTTAAATTGTTTATATCACTGTCTTGTAATTCAGTATCTTGAGTTTCTTCAGATTCTGAATTATTTTCCAGTTTTTTTGATTCGTTTTTTAATGATATCCCTGTGTTTAGAAAAGTAGGTATTATTGTATCCAAATTGTGTTTGGAATTGACGCTCAACAAGTTTTCCCTAAATTTGCTTAGTACCTTACACACTTGTGACCAGTGGTTACTTTTTAACTTGTTCCTATAGTCATATATTAGTTGACGAGCTTCATTAAAACTTTCTACTAATATATTTGCGTGTTTATTTACTGTATTTATTTGAATATCCCTATTTAGTGCTAAACATTTATATGATTTATCAAACGTTACTTTGATTACTGTTATTCTGTCTCTGATCGCATCCCATTCCATACTAATCCATTACTGATCGTTATCTATGGGTGTTTTACTTGTTTTTTTTTTTTTTTTAAATTTATCTATTGTCAATTTTGTATCATTATTATTATTAACAATTTTTTTTTTTTGTTATTACAAAAATAATGCTGCCATTATGCAGTGTATATTATGATATACAAACAAATTCATTTTATACAACTTTTTTTATTGTTTTGAAATTTTTAGATTTTATCTGAATCGTTTGCCTTGCTCATATATTTCTTTTTAAGGCATCTATTATGTAACTTGTATATTTTGAAAAGTACACTAGCTGTCATTAGGTTAGGTTAGAGCGGCTGTCGATTCTACGACTCATTAAGGCCACAGGTGGGCCCATTGTGGTACCGCGGATCTAAGGTTCCCTTCAACCTTTGTGGTGACATGTCACTCAGTAGGGCGTCCAGTTTGATAGCTGAATAAATTTAGCGATTTTGCGCGGTGTAATTGAGGCAAGTTCACCTAAAGTGGAGAGAAAAGGTTTTCCCAGGGTGTGGATTCTTCTATTACTCAGTGCGGGACAGAAGCAGATGAAATGTTCAGGTGATTCCATTTCTTCTTCGTCTCTACAGCTCCTGCAGAAATCATTGTATGGGGCATTCAGCCGTGTGGCGTGGATGCCTACCAGCCAATGTCCTGTCAGTGCTCTTACTACTGCAGAACAGTCTGTTCTGCTTAGTTTACATAGAATACTAGAACGAGTCTTATTCAGGTGAGGCCAGGTTTGCCTCGCGACACGACAATGGTGCGTGATTTGTCATCGGTCTTCGCTAACTGTTATATATTGGGCTAGAAGCAGAGCTTGCAAAAATAGGTCGACCCTTTCATACTGTCTAGAAAAGACCTGTTTCGTTCGGACAGATCCCAAAACGGTTGAGAGAAAACACACTCAATTGATTTTTATGTCAATAAGGGAATGCTCGAGCAATGACCACTCGGTTCGATTTTATTTCGGTTGGGTTTTTCAGAGACCGATTTTCTGAGCTCAAACGAAAATAGGGTCATTTGTGTATGAATTTGTGCTTAAGCAACATCACATCTTGATAAAAATACAGAAAAAATTTCAAAATCATTAAAAAAATTTTAAAAATTAAAATTTAAATAAAAATAATGAATTGCGAAGAAAATAAAAAAGTCCACGCATTTTTTCAATTTGATAAAATCACTAACATATCACTATGTAACGTGTGCGGCGTCAAGTTAATTGGAAAGCATTTGACCAATCTAAGAAGGCATTTGCTGGCCAAACATCGCGACCTTTTTGAAGATTTTCAAGTTTGTGTCGCCAAAAATGATATAAAACCAGCAAAATTGAAAAAAATTACCTATGAAACAAATGAAGAAACAATAGTCTCTTCATTAGTTAAAATAGTTACCACTGATGGAAGAACATTTAAACATTTGGATAGCGAGGGATTTCGCGAAATAATAGGCCCTATTTGCAAAGCACTGGGAATGCCTCCCATAACTTCAAGAAATATAATGATTTACGTAAAAAATCGCGAAGAAACAATTAAAAATGAGATTACGTCTCTCACAAGAGGAAAGCTTATTTCATTAAAAATTGATGTGGCAACAAGATTGGAAAAAGCAATTCTAGGTGTAAATATGCAAATAATCCACTCGACCAACTTGAAATCGGAAATCCTTATTAAAACCCTTGGAATGGTTCAATTGTTCCAGTCACATACAGGTGCTTACATAAAAGAGAAAATTTTAGATATAATAAAAGAGTACGATATTGGACTGGAACAAATTTTTAGGTAAGAACAAAATTATATGCAATTTAAATATTCTGTTCATAAATGAACATACGGTTTGAGCAGCCCTCGAAGTGCGTTCACACATTTGGGACACAAACCACTTGAAAAGGTCACTACAGCGTAGAATTACCACATGGGTAGCGATCCTGGCACTCAGAAATAATAGACTAATGTGTGAACCTGTATGCTCAAAATAGATAAGAACACACTACATGTAACAAAAGAATGTGAAGAAAGGAGTCAAACATATTACAACGCTAATCTATACAATAAGTAAAAAGGAACCAAGTACACGTTGTCACTATGGTAAACTCACTCTAAATAAATTAGTGGATAGCATTAACAATAAGTAAGAAGAAGGCAAACATACTTTAACACCATATGAACTATATCCTATTAGTATATAAGATCACATATACACAATGATTAGAGTAAGCCAAAACATTGTAAACACTATATCTAACTCTGTCTAATTAGTACATAAGATAACCTATATAACCCCATACAACTCAATAAACGATGTCAGTTCTTAAACCAACGCGTGAGTGTTTTTAGTTAGGGATTGGCAAGCGTGCTTACACACTAGTGTTGCGACTAACATCGCGACAGAGTTCAAGTGCAGATTTGCATGCACATGGTCCTTCGAGCAATTTTGCTTAGTGACTGCCACTTCTAGTAGATACTTTAATCGGTATCACGGAAACAAGTCCATAGATCGCACTTATGGTGCATCGTGGCGCAGCTAGGGAAATATAAAAATACAATTCTCCGGCAAAACTACGAGCGACTGCAGCTCGGGAGTGGACGAAAGCAGAGCAGAGCAACAACCAAGCGACGCAGAAAACAGATCTGCGAGGGAATCAGCACTGAGCGACGCAGAAAAGAGCGACGTGGGAATCAGAGCTGAACGAAAGAAGAAGGCGGTGCGGGAACCTGACGACGATCGACCAAAGAAGGCGACGCGGGAATCCTGCAACAAAAATCTATGGCTCAACTCTGAGTACGGTTCGGCGTAACCACAGAGAAAACGAGCAAATTGTTATTAAAAGTGGTAAAAACCGAACCACTACGGCGGAATAAAAAGAGCGGCGCGGGAACTAAAACTAAGCGTCGCAGAAGAAAGAGCGGTGGGGGAATAAACTAACCATCGCAGAAGGAAGAACGTTGCGGGACAAAACTAAGCAACGTAGAAAAGAGCAGCGGCGTGGGAACAAAAACTAAGCGTCGCAGGAGAAAGAGCGGTGGGGGAATAAACTAACCATCGCTGAAGGAAGAAAGTTGCGGGACAAAACTAAGCAACACACAAGATTGAGCGGCGCGGGAACTACAACTAAGCGTCGCAGAAGGAAGAACGTTGCGGGACAAAACTAAGCAACGTAGAAAACAGCAGCAGCGCGGGAACAAAAACTAAGCGCTTAAAACAAAAACAAAAATTTTGAAAATCAAAAATATTTAAAATAAAATATATATATATTTACTTTGATTGATTTTTTAATAAATTAAATATCAAAATGGTATACACACGAGATCAACTGAACGCAATAGGGGCGAGTCAGTCTGCAATTTATGCGCAGCTAAAACATTGGGACGAAGAGATAGTCCAAGACGAACGGCCCAATCTGAATTGGGCGACAAAAGTTCAGGAACAATGGGAATTGTTCAAAGCACAGCACAAAATTTTGCAAGAACATGAATCATTACTGCAAGGCGAATACTTCTCGAAGGGAGCATTCGAGAAAACTCAAGCTATTAAAAATAGAATAATGGCTGAGTTAAACAAGAAAATGATTAAGGAATCATTGAATGAGACAATGATTCACCAAATAGAAGAAAATGAAATGAGAACAGAAGAGTTTAACCGGGCAGCTCGAATGTTACAAAAAACGATGAATCGTGCTGGACAAAATCATAAACAGCACCAAAATGATTTTGACGAAATCAAGGAAGATTTTGATAAATTAACAGAACTATTTAAGGAATTAAGGAAACATGGCCAAGCAACTACTTCAATACGGGATCACTATGAAGATCTAAACGAAGCAAAAAGAGAAAAAATTCGATGGCTCACAGAGAACAAGCCTTCGGAACAAAGAATTAAGCTGAAACCCGTGGAAATACCGGCGTTCTTTGGAGATATTACATCATGGTCGAGCTTCTTGGATACCTTCACTCAAATGGTAGACACGAATGTCGAGTTGGATACAAAGAAGTAGTATTGGATGAATATTTATTAATTGACAATGGTAATTAGACTCACAAGAATGAAGGGATGCTAGCGAAGTTGTGTGGAATGCTCAGAAATAATCATTATTTGATAAATATGCATAAAATTAATTTTGTTTGCTGGTCACATTCTCATTCTTTTTGTGGAACTTTCTTATTACCCACGAGCTTTTTCAATGTTTACTTTGTTCAATAAAATGCTGGATAAATTTGGATCTTCACTTGATTTAATTGTTGTGAGTTGTTCATCAACTAAATTAGATGCAAGAGTATCTAGACTTGCTGACATAAATCTAAAAGTGTCAAGAAAACGAATTTCAAAACTACTCCCATTATCATACTCTATTGGTTTCGATACAGAAATGTAGTGTTCTTTATTAATGGGAATAGCTTTAATTTGTCCAGGTACGTTTGCAAGTTCTTTTATGAACAAATGAGAATCGTACTTGGTGAAATTATGAAAGAAAACGGGTATAAAATTACTCGTCTTATATGATAAATTACATTTTGAATGAGCAGCACCTCTAAATTTCCCAGTAAAATGACAATGATCCCTTACCCTATCTGCTAATAAAACACTACCACAAATATGACAATTAATAGTCTCTTGAAAATTGCTCTCATCTTCCAGACTCATGACAATGGGAACTACCTTGCTCAAATATTCATTGTTTAAGCGTTTTAAATTTTCTATAAGTGAATTGAAAAAACTTAAGCCTGCATTCTTACATGTTTCTAATACAAACTTATCTAATCCACTATCAAATGCACACTTTATATAGTAAGCATATGCTATTGGAATATGTTCATTAATATTAACTAATTTAGGACTTACTTCTATATTCTTCGGTTGAAGAATACATTCGAAGTCTGAAAATAATTAGTATTTATTCAAACATTATATATATTAAAAATATAAAATAGTTACCTTGTTATATTTTTTATCCACATGTAGTGAGCATTTACTCCATCTTCTAGGAACAGCATATTGATGTGTATACGTGTTTCATATCCTGAGTGGAATAGGGGTCCAATTATTGTCTCAGCCTCTTCATCATATCCGAAAACATTGATGCTCACTTGAGGATTGAGCTTTGTAAAAATGTGTATATCCCGAATCTTTAGGGGGAATGACAACCCAGTGAAATCCAATGTGAAATCTTTTGTTACTTTGATCTCAGTGGAAAACGGTACCAAGTCTCTTGATATTCTGATATTATCATCAGTGATTACAACACCATAAGTATTGCATCTTTGAGGTCTATTTGTTATCTTCAATGCCGAAAGTAATGCCCATTTGAAGCAGTATGAGTCATTATTCTCGACATTGACGATGGCATGTTTCAGCAACAGCTTCTTTGACAATTTAATGTCTGCAGAACCTCGTATTGTCTTATACTGGTTAACATTCATTTCCAATCGGATTACACTAACCAGAGCCCATCCACTATCCTTTTCCTGGAACTCTTCCATTTTAGCAAACAGCATATTAAAATCATTGATTTCGAGTGTGATAGTCATTTTACTTTGGAATGACTTTATTTCATGAAGAGACTCATTTTCTCTTAAAAGAACATATTCGGCGAATAGTTCAAAATTTACTTTCACTGCATCGTAGCTATCCAGCACACGTATCAAATGCGTTATGAATGCAGCTCCTGCTTCATTCATAAATACTTCAGGGAGTCTAAACGCCACTCCTTCATTCAAATACATATAATGAAGGATGCGCCCCTTGAATCCCTGTGAAATCTTTTTAATCTTCTCATCGACGTGCTCTGTGGTCTTAGGACACACTGGTGCGGAATGAAATAGTGAGGAGTACTTGGAATTTTAGTGTCTATTTCAGACATATGGCCAAGGGAAACATATTCTTCCATAAATTCCAAGTACATACGCTTTAGCTCAGGATCACGAGACAAGCGTCTTTCGAGCGACATAAAACGACGCTTAGCAACCTCGAAAGAGTTGCCAAGCTGATTTGGATCCGACTTAAATGGTAGTCGTACTTCAAATCGACCTGACGGCAATATTTTTAAATTATCTAGAAAGTGGCTCTCACATAACTGGTGTTCAACTGTTTGAACTTTTTTAAGTGACGGCAATTCTTCTAATGACCAAAACTTCTGCAATGTTGTGTCTATCGAGGTATATGTTTCTTCCTGACAAGTTAGGTTTACTACCTGAGCCGTTTTGGAACCTGTCGGCGTATAACGCCCTGAGACAATCCAACCAACCAGAGTTTTCTGCAGAATTGGACAATTTGGACCTTGTTTAATTTGACCGACAGAGAGAAGTTCAAAGAACGTCTCAGCTCCGATGAGCATGTCGATCGTCTGTGGCTTGTGGAAATATGGATCCGCCAATTGCAGGTTTTCAGGGATTTTCCAACCATTGACATTGACCGTGTGGTCAGGCTGATAACCAGAAATGGTTTTCAAGACCCACAGGTCTAATGAAAACTCACTTCAATTGACTCGCGACTTCACCACTGTGTGTATCTTGCTCTTTACTTGTGTATTGCATTGAGCAATTCCAAGTAAATTGATACTAGCCTCGTCTCGACGCAGTTGCAATCGTTGAGCTAGCTCGTCTGTTACGCAATTAATTTGCGATCGAGAATCAAGCAGAGCCCTGGCTAAAACAAAGTCGCCACTTTTCGTTTTAACACTAACGATTGCTGTAGCTAGGACCACATTATCTGACACATTCGCATGCATGGACGCATGTGAAGTCGATGGATGATCCTGGGCGGAGTCAGAGGGTGATGGTAACGCTCGAGTGTTAGAAACAGCAGAGTATCTGTGCAACAGCGTATGGTGCGAACGATTGCATACTCTGCACTTCTTTGCCTTGCATTTGGCAACTGAGTGTCCCTTCCGAAGGCAATTGATACATAATGACGTCGCCTTGGCGAATTCAAATCGCTGCAGCACTGGCTGCGCGGCATATGTGAAACAATTCAATATTGAATGCTCTTCGGAATTACAGAAAACACATTGAGGGGACACCTGATTGTTTCTAACACTGGCCACAGAACAGGAAGACGAACTTCGATTATGGTTTTTAGAAACAGCCTTAGACTCTGTCTTAGAGGATTCGGACGATAATCTCGCTGAAGCTTCATCGGACAGATTCTGGAATCTAAGATTAAGGACTGCTTGGCAATCACTCCACATTGGAATGCTGGCATAATCGAGTTGATCCTTCCATTTTTGTTTGGTCATTGGGTCAACATTTTTCATAACTAGATGAATGAGAATTGCATTGCAAATCTTTTTGTCATCACCTATCGAGAGAAGTGAGCCATATATGGCAGACACAGTGTCGATCATTGAACGTAAAGCTGCAGAAGAAGGCCGCTCAATCTTTGGCAAGTCAAAGAGAGCTGAAATATTCTCATTGAATATTTGACATTCATTGTCATAAACCTTCTTCAAGCTTTCTAGTGCCTTTATATAATTGCCCTCGGTGACTTCAAACGCTTTAATAGTGCCCAAAGCTGCACCAGAGAGACACGATATTAAATAATTGTACTTCTCAATCGGTTCGATCGTCTGATCATTATCAACCAGTTTTGTAAATAGGCCTATAAAATTCTTGAACTCAGAGTATTTCCCACTAATCTTCGGAAGTGTAAGGTTCGGAAGACGTGTGTGTGGAGTTGAAGTAGCGATGACTGCCTTCGGATTAGGACTGAGCCCCTGTATGATGGACCGTAAACGAGCTTTAGTCGTTATGCAGAGCTCTTCCAGCTCCATCCTATATTCATCGTCCGGATCAAAAACTTCTACTCGAGTTTGATATCTTAAAGCGTTATCTATATGTGAGGCCAACATTTCTAATCTACATTCTAATTCTGTAGCGTCAAGGGTTAACTTTCCCTGATCAATTTGGTCATGTAAACGAAGTATGCTTTTAACGCACACATGTCGTTTCTTTTTTGCATCATCGTAAGTCTCCTTAGTGTTTGCCATTTCGATAATTAAATTCGATTATCTTTGCAAAATAAAAATAACTCGAATTTATTATTCGATTAAATAATTATTAACTTTAATTAGTATCGAAATTAAATTTATTTAAATTTATTATTCGATAATTATTTTTAAATTGAACGACAATCGAATTTATTATTCGATTGATTAACTAGAACAAAAAATCGAATTTATTATTCGACTTAATAATTATTATTTTTATTAATTATTATTATTAATAATTATTAAAAAAAATAATAATAATTCATTCAATTAAAATCGAATTTAGGATTGATAGCACTCGCTTGAAATTTAAATTTGAGAAAAGAAGCGAAAAAACTGAGCGAATGCTATCAAACGACAAACGACTTTGAAAAACCAATATGCCTGATCAATGTAGGGGAGCGAGCGTCTCTTGACCAAAGCGCGCCAACGAAATTGCACACGTCACCAACAGCAAAGCAGCTGCTAAGCATAGAACGAAAACGAAAACGAAAAAGAAGCGGGCTGCAGCTAGCTTGGCGTATGTATGTGTGTATGTGTGTGCTTAATGCACTTGTATGCAAGCGCTTGGTAAAACAACTGTAATTGCAATTGTAGGCAAGAGAGGGGGGAACAAACGACTGAGCAAAGAGAAATTGAAATAGCAATTAATTTATGCTTATCAATTTAACAATTGCTCAAACACTAAATCGCACATTAATTTGTTATTTAATAATTTTATCTCCAAAGCGGTGGTTAGTTAGTGCATGCAAATTTATATGTAAATGAACAATTTTATAAGAATATGTATATATATATCTGTATGTACATATATGCTCAACTACTTTACATATGTGCCAAGAATTGAAAGCGTTGACCTTAATAGCACAACCAATGCAATTTGTGGTTGTTAAGCTTTCAATTTTTAGCACAGTACCTGCTGGCGCGGACGTTGTACTTCCGACGCTACTTTCCATGGCATTTCCAACGGTGTCCAAAAGAACTCCAACGGCGAGAATCCAAGAGCGAGAAAGGCAACAGGCAAGTGCAGCAACAATGATTTGCACGACCGGCGCGAATTGATTTAATTATATTAATTTAAACTTCTTCGCGTCACAAGCCGCACGAATAATTGTTGCACTAGATTATTGTTTTTGCACTTTGCACTTTAAAAAATTCACAAAATGCGCGCTCTGAAAATAAAAAAAATCGACTTTAAAAGTGTCCACCCGGGGGCGCCATGAAAAATTATATGACTTTATATAATTTATTTATTACTCGAAAACGAAGTTGGTGGCTTTTAAAGCGATCGGCGAAAAATAAAAGAGCAGCGATTCGTATTTTATGAGTTCTATTCGACAACTGACTACTTCAATGTTCTTAGGCCTAGCTCTAACATATGGTGGCAAAGCGATGCGAATTCGCTCTCAAAGCGATCAACGAAAGCTTTATTATGCTCTCGCTTCGCCCTAAACCTAAATTACACTAGACTTCATGGTATTTATAATTCAATGCGCTGATCTGCGCCAACACATGTAATTCAATTTTAAATTTTCTCCAAACTTTGGTTTCATGTAATTATAATGGAAATCATACATTTTCCATTTTGACAAGTCTAGAACAGTGAAACCTAAATACATTGGTTTATTTAAAGTAACTCTTAATCTATTCATTTGTATGGCATAAAAGTTCTCATTTATTCTTGCTGAACTATGAAAGTTGGGCCTACTAATTAAGGCTCTAGCACAAAGTCTTTTGCGACCTACTGTAAACGTTTGTGCTGGCTCCCACTCACTCACTAGTCGCACATCAACCCTCTTCTCTACATTTTCCATGGTTTTGCCATAAACTGCATTGTTAAGTAATTTGAAAAAATCTTTTTCAAACGAATTTTTCGCCTTGGCTCGCAGTTCAGTATTGAGTTCAATATATTTGCTAAGCCAAGCACTTTGTCTAAAGCATATACCTCTATGAATTTTTTTCAATTGTAATCCATTACCTAAACATTGTTGAAGTTCACGGTAGTGGATAACATAATTTCTTTTTGTTGAATGTTAATGAATTTCATCCCTAAGTGTAGCAACACGCATGTTGCAACATTACGCAATACTGTGCAACATGGTGAAATTCATAACATATGCAAAAGCAACATCGATCGTCATGTTGACTGTCGCGACGATAGTCTGGACACATGATGTTGCCTTACGAAATTGACTAGCATACAATGAATGTTGCTAAGTCTCTCTCTCTCTTGTTGTGACTCTTGACTTGTGTAGATCGATGTGCTGTGCTGTGCTTAAATAAAATAATATAAAACTAATCATAAAGTTTGTTCTTATTTCGGGCCTGGTTTTTCAACAGGTTATGGGCCCAGGCACGAATAAGAACAATTAAATTAAAAGTTAGTTCTTTTGTTAGTTGCTCAAAATCTAATAGTTACGTACATATATAATTCAGTGGCAGTGCATACATACACAAACATATACGAAAAAGAATTTGCGTCGCGACGCGTCACGCTGTGGTCAGTTTGTGTATACATACAAGACATACATACATATATGTGTGTATGTTGTATGTTTTAGAAGCGTAGTAGTGCATTATATATTGGTACTAGAGGGCTGCACGGATACATTCAAAACGGCAAATGAGACGTTCATTGTCAACTGAATCGAATGAGTGCTCATCCGAACTCCAATGAATGAAATGAGTGCCTTTGCTAACCGCAAGCCTAAACTTTCGCATTCAAAAAATGGCGAGCGAATTTAATGACAAAATATCTTAAATAAAACGAGTAAGAGGAATGAGGGAATAATGAAATAAAAGAATGTTTCTTGCACTTAATTTACATATAGTTAGCTAAGAAAATTCGATTTTTGATTAAATTATGGTTTTGTTTAAAGATTCACACGGACAAGAAACCTTAATTCACAGATTCACAATTCTACAACAATTAACAAATCCACATTGTAAGTAACTAAGTAATCGCATTGGACGAACAATCATAAGCAATTTGTTAATTTTCATAAACATAAACATTAATTACTTACAATTTCTCCAGTAAAACTTTCCGAACTCACTTTTACGAAATCTCTGCTTATTAGAATTGCGCGGTTATTGTATTCAGAGAACTCTGTTGTACTCTGAGAATCTGTGCTTCGTTCATTTCGTTCATTCCGCGTTTCACTCGATTCCGTTCAATTGAATACTCAAATTATCGCAAAGAATGAGTATTCAATACGATGAGAACCGGATCACAGAATTCACTGCACTCAGTGAACTGAATGAAACTAATGAAGACTCAGAGACGCTTTAAGTTTGAATGCAGCCGTGCAGCCCTCTAATTGGTACATACAAACAGCTAGATCAGTGGCGCCACAGTTCTTAGAAAAGAAGAAAAAAAAAAAAAAAAAAAAAAAAAAAAAAAAAAACATGGACAAAGTGAAGCACAATGTCAAGCCCTTTGACGGCGAAAAATATTCTATTTGGAAATTTAGAATACGCTCATTGTTATTGCAACAGGGTTTGCTTAGTGTTGTGGATAGTGATGCTCCTCAAGAGAAAAATGATAAATGGCTAAGAAAAGATAATAGGGCAAAAGCAATTATAATAGAATACTTGACTGATTCATTTTTAGGATTTGCGACAAATGAAAATTCTGCTAAGAACATATTTGAGGATCTCGACGCGATTTATGAGCGTAAAAGTCTGGCGTCACAACTGTCTATCCGAAAGCAATTATTGTCTTTAAAGTTAAAAAGCGGAACCCCTCTGATCAACCATTTTAATATTTTCGACGATTTAATCACCGAATTAATTTCATCGGGTGCAAAGGTTGAGGAGGTGGATAAAGTGAGTCATTTATTGTTGACATTATCGCCTTGCTATGATGGAGTAATCACCGCTATTGAAACGTTGTCCGAAGCAAATATAACTTTGTCGTTTGTGAAAAATCGGTTGCTTGATCATGAGATTAAGTTAAGAAATGACACAAAAGACACAAGTGCAAAAGTATTACAGGCTTTGAGTGGAAATAGTTTTTCTAAAAATAAGCAAAATAAAGGTTCAAATAAAAACCAAAAACCATTTCGTTCAAATAAATTCAAAGCAAAGTCAAGTTTGAGCTGTCATTTCTGTGGGAAAAAGGGACACTTTAAGAAAGACTGTTTTAAATTTAAAAATGTTACACAAAATAACAATAAAGAAACGGAAAAGCAAGCACAAGCAGCATCGGTTGTACCACAACGAGAAATCGCCTTCATGATTAGACGGGCGATGAGTCATTCTACAGTTGGTGGTGGTGTGTCGTTTATTTTGGACTCAGGAGCGTCCGACCACATCATAAACAACAAGAATCTGTTTGCTGATCACATCGATGTGGAATCACCCATTGGAATTGCCGTAGCAAAGTGTGGCGAATATGTTTATGCCACATCAAAAGGCATAGTTAAACTTCGCAGCAGTTGTCAAGTCGATGTCACCTTGGAAGATGTCTTATTCTGTAAAGAAATTCCACACAACTTGCTCTCTGTGCAACGAATGCAAGATTCTGGAGTGACAGTTGAGTTTCACCCAGGAGGTGTGAAAGCAACTAAAGATGGGCAAGTGATTCTGGAAGGTATTTGTGAGTATAACTTTCCTATTATTAAGTTTGATCTATGCCGTAGTGCATATCTAATGAATAAAAATAATATAAACAGTAAAGAGTATCGATTGTGGCATGAAAGGTTGGGCCATGTTAGCAAAGGGAAATTTTTAGAACTTAAACGAAGTAATATGTTTGAAGATATTCATCTTTTGAAAAATGTGCAAATTAATGATGATATATGTGAAGCATGTATCAATGGAAAGCAATGTAGACTTCCATTCGAAAAATCTAAAAATAAGGAATATATTAAAAGACCTTTGTTTGTAATCCATTCCGATGTATGTGGTCCGATAACTCCCTCCACTGTAGATGGCAAACATTATTATGTCATATTTGTTGACCAATATACACACTATTGCGTTACATATCTTTTGACTTATAAGTCCGACACTATGTCAAAATTTAAATCATATTTAAAGAGCAAATTTAGGATGACTGACTTAATGGAAATTAAATTTTTTATTGGAATTAAAATAGATAGAAGTAAAGATAGATTAAGTCTTAGTCAGTCAACTTATATTAAAAATGTTTTAGAAAGATTTAATATGCATGAGTCAAAGCCAGTTAGTACACCACTTGCAAGTAAACTGGATTATGAAGCATTGAACTCAGAGGAGGAATGCGATGCTCCTTGTCGAAATTTGCTTGGATGCCTAATGTACATAATGTTATGTACGCGCCCTGATCTATGTACATCAGTGAGCATTTTGAGCAGATATACCAGCAAAAATAACAAAGAACTATGGCAATGCCTGAAAAGAGTTCTAAGATACCTGAAAGGTACGGTTGATATGAAATTAACGTATGTTAAAAGTTCACACTTTAAGAGTGTTATTGTTGGATATGCTGACTCGGATTGGGCAGGTAGTGAAACTGACAGGAGAAGTACCACTGGTTACATATTCAAAATGTTTGACTTAAACCTTATTTTGCTGGAATTGTAGGAAACAGAATTCAGTAGCAGCTTCTTCTACAGAAGCTGAATACATGGCTTTATTTGAAGCAGTCAGGGAGGCATTATGGCTTAAGTCATTAATGCAAGGAATAAAGTTTAAAATAAATGAGCCAATTAAAATCTATGAAGACAACCAAGGTTGTATTAGCATAGCAAATAACCCAACATGTCACAAGAGAACTAAACATATTGATATAAAATACCACTTCTCACGGGAACAAATTACAAATAAACTAATTACTGTTGAATTTATTCCTTCAGATGATCAGCTGGCGGACATGATGACAAAGCCTCTACCAACAGTGAGATTCCTGAGCCTGCGAGGCCAGATGGGTCTGACTGAAGATTAATAGCTATATGAATTTATAACCGCATTTGGATAAATATTTGAATATTTAATTTTATCTTTAAGTTAATTTGATATGAAATCTATTACGTTTATTTTTCTTTAATTCATATTGAATGTAAAGTTTTTTTTAATTTCAAATTGAAATTTTTATTTGAATAATTTTATTTTTATTAAGAATGGTCTGATTGGGTTTTGTCTGGGTTTCCCCAATCCATCGCAACAAATGTTGGACCAGTATATTGTAATTGTTCCCCAGAAAGGTACAGCACATCAAGATTAGAAATCATGTATATTTACTATATTGAATTGAATTAATGTATTATAATTTTTATCGATGTTTCTTTTGAGGAGGTGTGTTGAATGTTAATGAATTTCATCCCTAAGTGTAGCAACACGCATGTTGCAACATTACGCAATACTGTGCAACATGGTGAAATTCATAACATATGCAAAAGCAACATCGATCGTCATGTTGACTGTCGCGACGATAGTCTGGACACATGATGTTGCCTTACGAAATTGACTAGCATACAATGAATGTTGCTAAGTCTCTCTCTCTCTTGTTGTGACTCTTGACTTGTGTAGATCGATGTGCTGTGCTGTGCTTAAATAAAATAATATAAAACTAATCATAAAGTTTGTTCTTATTTCGGGCCTGGTTTTTCAACACTTCCAAGGTCGGCAACTAACTTTTCTACTTTGGCTGTCTTTGTTGGTAATTTAATGCTCGGACAAAAGGGGAGATCATTATGCTCATCATGAATAGTTTGCGGATAATCTAAGTCGACTTCTAAAACGTAACCAAAATCAGCATCAATTGGTATATTTTCAATTGCTAGATTTTTTATATCTTCATCGGATAACTATTTAAAACCATTGTATGGTAGAGGTTGTGACATTGCCCAACCATACAAATTGTTTGCATCTAAATTCATTAAAAATGTTGAATCTTTTGATGGATCATAAGTTGATAGGTATTTATTATTTGCTTTGCTATACCTATGACAACATTGAACTAACCCACCACGAATACCAGATTGGATAAAACTATACATATCTATATCTTTAATTAGTTCTAATTCAATCTTCGTGGTCTTTAGCATGGCCTCCCAAGATAAGCCTGGAGTTGTATAGTAATGAGCTGGGTCAAGGGAATAAATATTCATACAAATTAAGCGGAAATTTTCAAAAACATCAGTTAACAATAAAACATCAGTTTTTAAATACAATTCTAAATAATCTTTCATTGTTGAACATGAAAATTCAGACCAAACTTTTAGTGCATGCATATAATCTTTATCAGAACAATCAGTTTCCGTTAGACTACTATAGAACGTTTCTCTTGGTGGTAGAGAAGTTTCTTGCAGCCTACTTTCAGAATCTAAGTATTCATAAGGGAAAACACCCTTTTTACGCATAAGTCTAAACTTATTTTCAAAACTGAAATGTGATTTAATTGTTGTGAGTTGTTCATCAACTAAATTAGATGCAAGAGTATCTAGACTTGCTGACATAAATCTAAAAGTGTCAAGAAAACGAATTTCAAAACTACTCCCATTATCATACTCTATTGTTTTCGATACAGAAATGTAGTGTTCTTTATTAATGGGAATAGCTTTAATTTGTCCAGGTACGTTTGCAAGTTCTTTTATGAACAAATGAGAATCGTACTTGGTGAAATTATGAAAGAAAACGGGTATAAAATTGCTCGTCTTATATGACAAATTACATTTTGAATGAGCAGCACCTCTAAATTTCCCAGTAAAATGACAATGATCCCTTACCCTATCTGCTAATAAAACACTACCACAAATATGACAATTAATAGAGTCTTGAAAATTGCTCTCATCTTCCAGACTCATGACAATGGGAACTACCTTGCTCAAATATTCATTGTTTAAGCGTTTTAAATTTTCTATAAGTGAATTGAAAAAACTTAAGCCTGCATTCTTACAAGTTTCTAATACAAACTTATCTAATCTACTATTAAATGCACACTTTATATAGTATGCATATGCTATTGGAATATGTTCATTAATATTAACTAATTTAGGACTTACTTCTATATTCTTCGGTTGAAGAATACATTCGAAGTCTGCATACACCACAAACGGAACCTGGAGTTGGTGTTGGTGTTGGGTGAACTTTATAGTCGCTTCGTTGGGGTGGGGTAAAACTGCAACCTTTCCACTGCAGAGCTCCTTGTGTCGTAACGCCGCCTTCTCACTTGATGAAAAGTTGAGACATACATTGCAGAACCATTGCTTCCTCCTTGAATTTCCGGTTTGTGATGACAACAACCTACAAAAATAAATAATATTTTGAAAATAATTAGTATTTATTCAAACATTATATATATTAAAAATATAAAATAGTTACCTTGTTATATTTTTTATCCACATGTAGTGAGCATTTACTCCATCTTCTAGGAACAGCATATTGATGTGTATACGTGTTTCATATCCTGAGTGGAATAGGGGTCCAATTATTGTCTCAGCCTCTTCATCATATCCGAAAACATTGATGCTCACTTGAGGATTGAGCTTTGTAAAAATGACAACCCAGTGAAATCCAATGTGAAATCTTTTGTTACTTTGATCTCAGTGGAAAATGGTACCAAGTCTCTTGATATTCTGATTTTATCATCAGTGATTACAACACCATAAGTATTGCATCTTTGGGGTCTATTTGTTATCTTCAATGCCGAAAGTAATGCCCATTTGAAGCAGTATGAGTCATTATTCTCGACATTGACGATGGCATGTTTCAGCAACAGCTTCTTTGACAATTTAATGTCTGAAGAACCTCGTATTGGTTTGTACTGGTTAACATTCATTTCCAATCGGATTATACTAACCAGAGCCCCCATCCACTATCCTTTTCCTGGAACTCTTCCATTTTAGCAATTATTTGCTTAGAATGCTGTTCAAAAAGCATATTAAAATCATTGATTTCGAGTGTGATAGTCATTTTACTTTGGAATGACTTTATTTCATGAAGAGACTCATTTTCTCTTAAAAGAACATATTCAGCGAATAGTTCAAAATTTACTTTCACTGCATCGTAGCTATCCAGCACACGTATCAAATGCGGTATGAATGCAGCTCCTGCTTCATTCATAAATACTTCAGGGAGTCTAAACGCCACTCCTTCATTCAAATACATATAATGAAGGAGGCGCCCCTTGAATCCCTGTGAAATCTTTTTAATCTTCCCATCTATCGGCACAAGCGCATTCTTCTTATGGGTTTCGGTGCGAGCATGATGTTTTCATTGTGTTCCCGGTGGTAGATCTATCTTACAGAAGCCACAGGATCTTTCACCGCTGTCACTCATTATAGTTGTTGTTGTTGATGATGAGGTGTCTTTGTTGATCTGCTTTTGACCTGCTACTGATGTTGTTGCTGAGTTGTCCATTTGATCTGCTACTGTTCTTGTTGCTGTTGTTGTTGTTGTTGTTGTTATTGTTGTTATTGTTGCTGTTATTGCAGTTGAACTGTCACTGTTGTTAAGCTGTTTTGAGCTGTTCTTAACTTGTTTTGATATTGTTTTTTTTTTTTTTTTGTAAATTGTTTATAATATTTTTTATTTTTTTTTTTTGTAAATTGTTTATAAACATTTTTTTTTTTTTTTGTTTATTAATAAGTTTTATGTATGAGCACTGGAGATCACTTTTCACTTCAACGATAAAATTGAACTGATATTTCTAACATTGAGATGTACACATTTATAATATCTTTTGTATACACTCTATGATTCAATGTTAAAGGTGAAACCAGTTTAAATATTTGTATTACAATTTTCTTTCCCATTCTTTTGGTAGAGGACTTCTCCCACTATCTCTAGGAGAGTCTATTACCTGTTAGATCATGATTAAAACCAATGAGATCAGGTTTCATATCAAAATACCAAGATCAAAACCAACGAGAACAGGTTTCATGTCACGGCTCACAGAAACAAAATTCCAAAATTCCCATTCAATTACCATGCTGCAACATGCCCATACATTGATAAAATTCCCATTCAATTATCATGCTGCAACATGCCCATACATTGCTTTGATTGACAGGGGACGTCCCGGCGCCGGCCCTGTGCCTGAACCTTGCCCAACACGTGCCCACCACTTGCTTACTCATAGCAACGCATGCCACCAATGTAAACAAAATACATGCATTACAATAGCATCTCCCTAATTTTGAGCATCAAGAGGTGACCGATCCATCAAACTCACCTGTCACATACTCGCACACGATCACATTTTACAATAGCATCTCCCTAATTCGAACATCGCCAATGACAGATCAATCAAACTCACCTGACACATACCTTTTTCCCCCTTTTTCCCACGATTCGACCCTCGGTTCCCCCTTTTTTCCCACACTTTTGACCACGATCCCCCCTCTTTCCCACACTTTTCATCGATCAATCAATCACTAATTATTTTAGCTGTCACAATTTTTGACAGGTCTTTGACAGTGATTGATCGCCCCCACCCCCAATTTGTCCCAGAACCCGCATTTTTATACTACTCCAGCCTTTGTAGGAGTCCGGTCCTGGGCTCAGTCTGACACGGCGCCAAGGGTGTCGTGGTCGGGACCATAAAGGGCGTTGCCCCTACGTCCCTCTACGGTCACCTTTGGTACCGGTCGGACTGGGACCTGGCCCGGATGCAGCGTGTGTGCCTTGCCGGGAGGCTCAATGGGGTGTCTCCACGGACTAAAGTCTGGGGGATCCTCCCTTGCGCCCGACGGTAGGGTGCCACGACCAGTTGTACTAGGGCAAAGAAGAATACCCTCTCTTGCGCTCCCGTAGCTCCTCCAAATATGTACTTTTTCCCTGGTCTTCGTAAAGAGGCAGAGGACACGGCATGAGCATGTGGTACTTGCAAAATTGCGAAGTAAGATAGACACCCGCCCCATGGGGAAATTCAACCAACTCCCATACCCACTTATCCCGGTCAAATCGTCCACATAGATAGTTATACGACCCAAAAACAATTAGTACTCACAACCATAGACTAATTCTCAAAGTATGCTGAAATAAAGCTCTTACAATCAAAAGTATCCGAAGATCTAAAACATCCACTAAGGGAAATAATGATAGCATTTGGTATGCCCAAGCTCATCGTAATGGACAACGAAAAAGCTTTAAATTCTGCCACTATACAATTTTTGATGCAAGAACAGTGTGAGGCAGCATTCTGCTGCGAGCAGATGTCTCCAAGCGAACTCTGTCGCTACAAGGGCGGGCAGAACTACAAACGCGAGTTCTGGAGCCACAAACCCCGCGAGCAGAATTCGGCACAGAGTCCCCAAACTTTTTTTTTTTGCTAAATTCTTGATAAATTACCCGCTATTTGGAGTGTTTTTTTTTTTTCACTTTTCGGCGTAAAACAGAATTTTACCTTAAGTTTTTTGAATGCTTCTAGTGCTTGGTTGTCAAGCGAAATAGATTTTTTTGACGACATTTTCTTGGACACTCGTCCGTCTTCCCCTCCTAAAAGCGAGGTAAGGGGCTTGGCGAGCTTAGCATAATTTTTGATGAATCTCCTGTAATACCCCGAGTGTCCCAAAAATGATCGTCTCGATGCCCATATCGGAAACAACAAAGCCAAGAAATTCGACTTTGTTCTTAAAGAACTCGCATTTGTCCAATTGAAATTTCATATTGGCTTCATGCAAAGTTCGAAAAATTTTGTCCAGATTTTTTAAATGTGATTCGTCATTCTTACTGAAAATTATGATGTCATTAATGTAGATGAAGCATATTTCGCCAATATGTTCATGAAGAATGTCATCTAGTGCGGGCTGGAAAATTGCAGTCTTTAATACAAATGGGATTCGTGTTTCACGGAGAAGGCAGATTTTTCTATGTCGGTCGTTTCAAAAGTCTATATTGTCACCTAATTGAGCGAGTACTTCATTTATTTATGGTGTAGGGTATTTATCGGCTATGGTTACCAAGTTTAATTTTCTGTAATCGATGACCATACGATATTACAGGGGAGTTGTATGGAGACCTTGATGGTCTGATTATACCGTCGTTAGGAGTTCAGAGACCTGTTTATTTACTTCGTCTTTCAAGCTCATTGGATACTGATAGAATTTTGAATACACTGGTGTGTCTGAAGAAGATCGCATTTCTGCATTCACATTTATTGTGTAGGTCAGACTTTGGTTTGGCTCTAAAATTTATTGAATGCTCGGTTCTTGGTACTATGGTGTTTACCGCCTCAGATTTCTTTTCTTTGATTGGTACGTGAATAATGTTTTTAATTTTCACAATTTTGTTGCTTACTTTAATTTCAGCATTTAGCTCTTCCAGGCTGTCATTGCCCAGAATGGCATCAAATGACTTTAAAGTCGGCAACAAAAAGAACTTGACGTTTATGTCGGGGTGGCTGAAGAGATTATCTATTTTATGGTGAGTGACACAAACACTGCCCCTACTGACACAGCGTTAAAAGTTTTTTGATAAGGTATTGGATTAGTGACAAACTTATCTTGAATATAATTTTAGTTTGAACCTGTATCTATTAATCACACAAAAAAAACCTCTACACGAGGTAAAAGTCTAGTGACGAAAGCATATTCTAGTCCCAAAATTTCTGATATCCAATTTTGTGACGAACAAATTTAAATTTAATATAATATTTAAAATAAAATAGTTATAAAAATATTAAACAAAAAAAAAGCATTATTGTCATTCTGCACTGTGCGCAAAAAGGTTGAGCTTCTTAGCACATAAAAATTACTTTTTGCGCAGTGCGTATTTTAGATAATAATTTTTATAAAGTAAAATATTTTAACAAAAAGCCCCAACGACTCCATTAGCTACAATTATTTAAATTTTTTCCCTCCCACTTACACCCCCTTATCTCATGAACCAGGTGTGCTAGCAAAAGTTTTAGTACGCCATTTTGTAAGTTTGGTCTAAACCTTTCGATTGGTATATAACTCGAGCTGATCGGACAGTCGTAGCAAATTTTCCAAATTAGCTGTATATATTGCTAGTCGCCTTTCGCACCCTTCATGCTGCTTTCGTCACTAGAGCGAACTGCCGTTCGCAGTGATATTTAGAGAGGTGATGTGAAGGCGGTGTGCAGGCGGTGTGAAAGTGATGTGCAGGCGGTTTGTGAAGGCGATGTGAAGTCGGTTGTGAAGGCGATGAAAAAGCGATGTGAAGTCGGTGTGAAGGCGATGTAAAGCGATGTGAAGGCTGGATGCTTGGATGATTGATTCGGTCTAATCGAAGTCGGTGATGCAGAATTTTGATGATTCTGGGGGCTGACAGTGTGGCGTGTAGTGTAGTGGCCATGTTGTCGTGATGCTGTGATGCCGTGTAGCGCAGCATGTAGTGTGGTGCTAAAATGTCAAGAAAGCAAACTTAATAGTGGCTTGGTATTTTTGAAAGAGATATAGAGAGAGACAGAATAGATAGTGTCAAAGAGATAGAGAGAATAGTATATGTCAGAATGAATGAATGATAGAAAAGTAAAAGTTTCGATTGTAGAATTTTTAAGTTTTTAAATATGCAAAATTTTAAAATTTTATACATACACATTTTCGATTTTATATTAAGTGTAATTATGCGTCCCTATATTTTAATTGACTCTATCTGGAGGCTTGCGTTTACTGAGCTCTCTGGGCCAGGTACGTTTTAAGCGTCTTCCAGAGGTATTGAAGAGTGAACGTGTTAATTTGTTTGAATGTGAACGAAGTCGATTCCAGTATCTAATAGAGTGAACTTTAATTTGATCCCAAACAGAGGGGATATTTAAGTCATTGTGTATCTGCCTGCCCGATACGTGGAATATGGGACTTAAGATCAAACGTAGAGCTTTAGATTGACTTCTATGATTATTTTCAAAAATATTCGTGTCCGATGCACAGCCATATAGCTCAACACCATATTGCCATGATGGAGCTATAATTTGTTTGTATATTAATAGCTTGTTTGAACGAGAAAGTCGAGATCTGTTATTAAGAAGTCAATTATATTTACGAATTTTTGAATTAATTGTGCACTTGAACGCAGTTGTGTGAGCTGACCAAGTGAGTCTTCTGTCCAAGTGAAGGCCAAGATATTTGACAGACTTGGCCGATGGTATAATAGTGTTAATTAGTATAGCGTCATAATGTTAGCGATGATAACTTCGGCGACGACGACGATGATGACGATGACATTGAATATTCTTCAACTATTTCCCTTCTTGTAGTTTGCGCGGCTGTGACATTTTTTCTAACAAATTTTTTTTCAACGACTTTGAACATAATATGAAATGGAAAATACTTTATAGGCCTCTCTCCAGCAGGCCAGGAACTAAAAATTCGTGTCAAACTTCATATAAAAAAAACTTTGGCAAGAATTTTTAGTTTTCGTTTTCGTTTCGTGTGTATCCAGCAACTTGAACGAAATCCACAAATTCATATCGATATTTGTCATATCGATAGCATGTGTGGATTGAGAGAACAGCTGATGAGTCTATCAGGAAAATATATTTATCAATTTTTCCTATGGGGCGTGGCTTAAATTTGAAACAAACTTGATCTGCGTGGGGTATATAGAAGTCTTTTAGTGAAAGTTTGGTATCTCTATCTCTTATGGTCTCTGAGATCCTTTTGTTCATACAGACAGACAGACGGACAGACGGACGGACGGACAGACACACATGCCTATATCGACTCGGCTATTGATGCTGATCAGGAATATATATACTTTATAGGGTCGGAGATGCCTCCTTCTCCCTGTTACATACATTCCAACGAACACAATATACCCTTATACTTATTTTTTTATAAGTAACGGGTATAAAAATACTTGTTTTGATCTGAAAAACTTTAATTCGCCATAACTGTCGTTCTACATGTCCGATCTTATTGCGATTCAGTAGGATAATAGATAATGCTAATAGATAACGCAAATAATCACAAAAGCGTACTATCTTAAAAACTGTGGGTGTGGTGGTTTTTCGCGATTTGCGGGGGCGGAGGGGGGCGTGGATTAAATTTGAAACAGACTTGATCTGCGTGAGGTATATATAAATCTGTGTGCCAAATTTGGCTACTCTATCTCTTTTAGTCTCTGAGATTTCTTTGTTCACCCGGTTTTCCGCTATTTGCGGTGGCGGAGGGGGGCGTGGCTTGAATTTGAAAAAAACTTGATCTGCGTTGGGTATATAGAAGTCTTTTAGTGAAAGTTTGGTATCTCTATCTCTTATGGTCTCTGAGATCCTTTTGTTCATACAGACAGACAGACGGACATGGCTATATCGACTCGGCTATTGATGCTGATCAAGAATATATATACTTTATGGGGTCGGAGATGCCTCCTTCACCCTGTTACATACATTCCAACGAACACAATATACCCTTATACTTATTTTTTATAAGTAACGGGTGTAAAAATGTACTTATATGCCTTCCACTCGGTATTTCATTATTTCTGAACAAGTACCGATAAATACTCGATCGAGGCCCCTCCTAAAATACCTGAGAGAGCTAGGCAAGAATTACCGTTGGTCGGGTTCAAGCGCTAGCAATGAGTATGAGTAGTATAAAAATGCGGGTTCTGGGACAAATTGGGGGTGGGGGCGATCAATCACTGTCAAAGACCTGTCAAAAATTGTGACAGGGGGGATCGTGGTCAAAAGTGTGGGAAAAAAGGGGGAACCGAGGGTCGAATCGTGGGAAAAAGGGGGAAAAAGGGAAAAAAAGGTTCAAATCAAGTGATCGTGTGCGAGTATGTGTCAGGTGAGTTTGATTGATCTATCATTGGCGATGTTCTAATTAGGGAGATGCTATTGTAAAATGTGATCGTGTGCGAGTATGTGACAGGTGAGTTTGATGGATCGGTCACCTCTTGATGCTCAAAATTAGGGAGATGCTATTGTAATGCATGTCTTTTGTTTACATTGGTGGCATGCGTTGCTATGAGTAAGCAAGTGGTGGGCACGTGTTGGGCACGTGTTGGGTAAGGTTCAGGCACAGGGCCGGCGCCGGGACGTCCCCTGTCAATCAAAGCAATGTATGGGCATGTTGCAGCATGATAATTGAATGGGAATTTTATCAATGTATGGACATGTTGCAACATGATAATTGAATGGGAATTTTGGAATTTTGTTTCTGTGACCCGTGACATGAAACCTGTTCTCGTTGGTTTTGTGACAAGTAATAGATTCTGTCTAGAGATAGTGGGAGAAGTCCGCTACCAAAAGAATGGGAAAGAAAATTGTAATACAAATATTTAAACTGGTTTCACCTTCAACATTGAATCATAGAGTGTATACAAAAGATATTATAAATGTGTACATCTCAATGTTAGAAATATCAGTTCAATTTTATCGTTGAAGTGAAAAGTGATCTCCAGTGCTCATACATAAAACTTATTAATAAACAAAAAAAAAAAAAATGTTTATAAACAATTTTTAAAAAATAAAAATAAAAAATATTATAAACAATATAAAAAAAAAAAAAAACCATATCAAAACAAGTTAAGAACAGCTCAAAACAAGTTTAGAACAGCTCAAAACAAGTTTAGAACAGCTCAAAACAGCTCAAAACAAGTTGAGAACAGCTCAAAACAGCTTAACAACAGTGACAGTTCAACAGCAATAACAGCAATAACAGCAATAACAGCAACAATAACAACAACAGCAACAAGAACAGTAGCAGATCAAATGGACAACTCAGCAACAACATCAGTAGCAGGTCAAAAGCAGATCAACAAGGACACCTCAGGATGACCTCCAAAAAAATTGATTTTTTTTACGGATATTGCATTTGTACCGTATCATCCATAAATGATACAGCGTTTTCGAAAATCGAAAAAAAGGTGGAATTCACTCCACCCTAGTAGAGTTGCGATTCATTCACTTGCAAAATTATACAAACTTACCAAAATAATTAGTTTTAAAACACTTTGCATTCACATAAATTCACTCTTTAACACTCGTCCGCACAGTTCAATTTCTAAAATACTTCTGAAAAAATGCAAATCTTCCACTTGACGTAAGACCTAAAAACCTAATTTTGGTAAACAGGTGCCTGATTTTGTATTTTGGAAAGTTCAATCATAAACTTTCTGCAGCTGCGATCATAAATCAATGGTTTTTACGTTGAACTCTTTACTGAAAGAAATAATTGTAAAATAACCGCCCTTTTTTTTAGGACAGGTACTTGTACCACACCATTTTTTGACAGGTACTTGTACCTAGTATAGATTTAGGGTATTTAACACCCTTTTGTGGTTTACACACGCCCATATTATTAAATTTAGCAACCCAAAAAATTCATTCAAAAATTTGACAAAAATTACGTGCCTGCTTCATACATTCTACACATTCCAAAAGAACGTATCCGCCCCAAATGTAACGGCTTTTTGACAATTTTGCTATTCTTAAAAAATCTGTAAGTTCGATATTTTTCCACCGATCTTAAAAGTTGATATGGGTTTAGAAAGCTAACAGTTAGGGCTAACTAAGAAAAATAGAATTTATTTTTTAAATCATTATTTTTTGGGGTTAAATTTCAGTTATATTGGAGTTTTTGAATTTTTTGACCGATTTCTCAAAATACATCGTCGATGCGCCACCTCAGGATGACCTCTAAAAAAATTGATTTTTTTTACAGATATTGCATTTATACCGTATCATCCATAAATGATACAGCGTTTTCGAATATCGAAAAAAAATGGAATTTATTCCACCCTACTCCCCACTATTTGATTCCGCACCAGTGTGTCCTAAGACCACAGAGCACGTCGACGAAGTTACGCGTCGTTTTTGACGCATCTTGTCGTACTTCATCTCAAGTTGCGTTGAATGACCTTTTGATGGTTGGACCGACTATTCAAGAGGAGCTGTATTCGACTCTGCTTAGATTTCGACTACACAAGTATGCTCTGACAGCTGACATCAAAAAGAAGTACAGGCAAGTCATGATGCATGAAGCAGATCGAAATTTTCAGCTTGTAGTGTGGCGAAAGAACCCATCAGATTCTTTGAGGTCCTTTAGGTTAAACACTGTAACGTATGGCACTGCGCCAGCCCCATTTTTGGCAATACGGTGTTTAACAAAGCTAAGTGACATGATTGAATTGTCACACCCAAAAGCTGCTGACGTTATCAGGCACGATTTTTACGTTGATGATTTATTAACTGGTGCTGCATGCGTAGAGAACCTTCAAATAATTAAATCTGAAGTAGCGCAAATCCTTCTAGGCGCAGGTTTCGAGTTAACCAAATGTTTTTCGAATGCTCCTGAGTTCTCCGCAACCAATGCAGCTAAGCCGATAACGATCTCAGAGTCTGACAAAACCAAAACACTAGGCGTGCTGTGGTTGCCAAATGAAGATGTCTTTCAATTTAAGATAGACGATTCATTCATGGGTCTTAGATCGACAAAACGGAATATTCTCTCGGTGTCATCGCGGTTATTTGATCCGCTCGGCCTGTTAAGCCCTCTGATTATCAAGGCAAAGATGTTGCTCCAAGAGCTCTGGCTACAAAGGCTGGATTGGGATGAATCAATTCCTATGAGCTTGGATAACTCGTGGCAGCAATTGAAATCAACTTTGATTCAGTTGCAAAGAATCAAAATACCACGATATGTCTTTACAGAGCCAACTTCACCGATTGACATACATGGCTTTGCCGACGCATCAATGCGAGCGTTTGGCGCATGTGTATATATACGCATTAATACTACAGAAGGTTATCGAGTCTCCTTGTTGACATCTAAATCCAAAGTAGCCCCCCTCAAGACTAAGACTCTTCCTAGACTTGAGTTGTGCGCGGCTCACCTTCTCGCAGATCTCTGTCACCGAATCAGAAATCTTATCCGATTACCAATTGAACGGACTGTTCTTTGGTCTGATTCTGAAGTTACACTTCATTGGATCAAGTCACATCCTTCGTCCTTGGCAACATTTGTGTCGAATCGTGTGGCTGAAATCTAAGAGTGGACAGAAAACGCTGAATGGCGCCATGTACCGACAAAGCAGAACCCAGCAGATATCGTTTCGAGAGGCTGCGATGTTGACGAATTGCTATCGTCTATTTGGTTCGATGGGCCTTCATTTTTGAAGGAATCAAGAGAATCCTGGCCGGTTAACCAGCATCTGATTACAGACGAGATGCGTACTTTGGAAGTACGTAAAACAGCTGTCGGACTGACAGCTATGGTAGACCGACCGGATCTCTTGGAAACTATCGATAGGTATTCATCGCATGCTAGACTGCTTAGAGTGTTCGCTTATGTCTTCCGTTTTATAAAAATATGTAAAAATAAACGACAGATATTTGAAAAAATTCCTACGGCATTAGAGAGAAAAGAAGCCTTTGAGAAAATAGTTGAAGTCATCCAACAATTTGAGTTTAAAGATGACATAGAAAGGGTTCGAAAGGGCACGCGTGTGGGCCATAGCCTGCAGCGTCTCAATCCATTTATACATGAATATAATGGATCTTGGTGCTCCTTTACGTTGATGCGAGTGGGGGGACGACTTGCAAATGCTCCTCTTTCATATGATGCCAAGTTTCCGATGCTACTCCCTAAAAGCTCGCAATTTGCTAGAAGCTATATTAGATACCTGCATTTAACGAATTGTCATGCTGGCCCGAGAGCGCTCGTGAGTATTCTTCGTGAGCGAATTTGGCTCGTTAATGCTCAAGAGGTCTGTCGCCAGACAGTGAGATCTTGTATCCCTTGCTTTAAATGCAAGCCTCGTCTGCTAACCCAAATAATGGGTAATTTACCAGCAGATCGACTCCGAGCACTCCGCCCATTTTCTATATGTGGTGTTGATTTTTGTGGCCCAATTAGCACGACCTTTCGAATGCGTGGAAAGCCTACGTATAAGTCGTATATCGTACTTTTTGTTTGCTTCGCCTCCAAAGCGGTGCACTTAGAACTAGTTTCCGACTTATCCACTAACACGTTTTTAATGGCTTTTCAAAGGTTCGTCGGCCGTCGAGGAGTCCCGCAGACCGTCCATTGCGACAACGCGACGAACTTCGTCGGAGCAAGTCGCCAGTTTCGGGAGTTGCGGACTCAAATCGAGGAGGAGGCGGACGCAATTCGCGAATTCGCATCAAGAAGCGGATGCGTTCATACCGCCAAGAGCTTCGCACTTCGGGGGTCTGTGGGAGGCAGGTGTGAAGTCTGCAAAGCACCTACTCCTACGGACGGTAGGCAGCCTATTGCTGACAGCAGAGGAGTTGCAGACAACGCTGGTGGCAGTGGAAGCGGTGCTAAACTCACGGCCAATAGGAGCACTCAGCGACGACCCCAGCGACGGCGAGGCACTAACTCCGGGCCACCTGCTAGTGGGAGGACCACTAGCAGCAATGCCAGCAGAGCGGGCCCCGGACCAGCAGGGCCTGACCTGCTTAAATCGATGGCGAGCTGTCTCGTCGCTCAAGCGACAGTTCTGGCGGCGATGGTCCAAGGAGTATGTCCTGGGACTGCAAGCACGGACCAAGTGGCATCACCGCCTGCCAGACGTCGCCCTTGGAGAGCTGGTGGTCGTCGCCGAGGACAACCTGCCGCCCCAGAATTGGCTGGTCGGCAGAATAACGGCGGTCCACAGAGGAGAGGACGGCGTCGTGCGGGTCGTCGACATTAGGACGTCCAATGGAGGGACGTTTAAGAGGCCAATCTACAAGCTGGCGCGGCTGCCTGTTTGATGAAGCCCACAGCGCTTCATGGGGGCCGGTGTTGGCGCAGATCAGTGTAATTTAGGTTTAGGGCGAAGCGAGAGCATAATAAAGCTTTCGTTGATCGCTTTGAGAGCGAATTCGCCTCGCTTCGCCACCATATGTTAGAGCTAGGACTAAGAACATTGAAGTAGTCAGTTGTCGAATAGGACTCATATCACGAATCGCTGCTCTTTTATTTTTCGCCGATCGCTTTAAAAGCCACCAACTTCGTTTTCGAGTAATAAATAAATTATATAAAGTCATATAATTTTTCAACATGGATACAGACTCTTTTATTTATACAATAAAAACTAATGATTTTTACAATGATATTCGAAATGACCTTAAATTAAAATTTGACACATCTGAGTATTCTGATGAAAAGGCTAGTTTATATAATTTCGAAAAAGTTAATAAAAAGCAATTGGGTTATTTCAAGGATGAGCTTAATGGTAAACCCATGTTGGAATTTGTAGGTCTTCGTCCCAAAATGTATTGTTATAATATTGACAATATTGAGAAATCGTTTAAGAAGTCAAAGGGTGTAAAAAGAACGGCTTTAGACAAGTTAAACATTGAACATTATAAAGAATGTTTAGAATCAGGTGAAGCAAAATGTGGGAAAATGACAATGATTAGATCCATAGAACATACTATATGCACTTATCAGTCTAACAAGGTAATCCTTGATAATAAAGACAATAAGCGTTCAATTCAAAACGATAAATATTCCACATTAGCCTATAACCACTATAAATTAGTAGAAAGAAGACATTTGGAATATTTTAAAAAAGAAAAAGAACTTCAATTAAATGTAGAATTTTTATTTGGAGAATCAACATGCTTGACTGTTCAAGCACATGACTTAGAAAATAAGTATGATTTCCTTTCCGTAGAACAGAGAGCTGAGCTCAATTTATGTAAAATAAATAGAGATAATGCTGATTTTGAGTTAAAGTATGCAGACCTTGAACTTAAATTACACCAAGATGAATATCAATCCCCCCAACCATAGAAATTATAAGACTTTGAAATTATTTGTATTGAACAATGTATTTATTTTTAATATGGAAATGTTTATAAAAATTGTTACACTTAAGTTTAATATAAAATGTTAGATTTATAAAATAAATATTATATAAAAATGTAAATGAAATTATATATAAGTTTTTTATAAAAAAAAAAAATTATAATAAAGTTTTTATACATTTAACTAGGGGGCTCCGCCCCCTGCTCGCTTCGCTCACCAACCCCCGGCTCGCTTCGCTCGCGGAATTGAAGCGTAAAAGAGCGAAGCACTTCTTATATTTGTCTTGAATTAATTTTTTATCTATAAAAATAATCTGTTGCCCAGGCACCATACAAATCTGTTGAGTCTGAAATCCGATCACATTAACGTGTTTGCGTGTAGAAAAAAGAATAAAAGTAGCAAAAATATGTGCAAGAGAAGGCATTAAAACTAAAGTTTCTGTCATTTTATAGGAAAGGGTCGTCTCTCTAACATTGGGTTTATTTAATCAGATTTTTTAATCAGTAATCTCTCTTTAATTCTGATGGATCAGTTATCAGTACTTGCTAAATGACATGATACCTTCTTATAAATATTAGACTACCACGTTTTTTCACCGTTCGTACAAAGCAATTATTATCAGTAATCAGGTTTTAGAGAAGAATTAAAAATTTGTTGTTGTTGGAAATTCCCTTCTGAATGTTATAAGTAGCAATCAAATTATATAATATAACAATTTAAGTAAAAGAATCGAACAATTGTATGCACGCTGCTAGATTTGACAGAAAAGTTAGAAATTTGGCGTGCAAATGCAAATCTGTGAGTTTTGTTAAGAAATTGCAAAAATTAAAAATATTTTTCATATTAAAGGTTATTTTGAAACCGACGTTCATATGTCATCTATATTATAACTCATCCGACTTAGACCAAATTTGAACAGGGTTTAACATTTAGTAAATAAAGTGTTTGGTTGAGATAGCTCAAAACGAAAATAATTTTCATAGTAAAAGTTAATTTCCATCCAATTGTTCCAATGGCAGCTATATAATATAGTTACTCGATAATGACCAAATTTGGTCAGGGTGTAGCCATATTGTACTGTAACCCGATTTTCACCAAATTGTAAAATATTATTGAATTTAAAAAAGAACCCAAGAAAAAGTAAATTCTTGCCTTTGCTGGGGTGTGATCGTGCGCCGGCGAACGCCTCGGTCTAACACACCATCCTCTGCACTACCAACTCACTTATGTTAGTCCTCCGCCTCACCAAACGCTGCTATATATAAATCAAAGTAACATTTAAAAAAAAAAAAGAAACGAATAATTATATTCACGCTGCCCACTGCCACTGAGATAGCTGAAGAAACAAAAAAGTTTTTCATACTGAAGATTAATGTGAGCCCGATGTAGCTATACTATATAGTAACCCGACTTTTATCAAATTGTAAAATATCGTTAAATTAAAAAAAGGATAAAAAAAAATTTAAAAAAAGTTCTTGCCCTTGCTGGGATTTGAACCAGTGCCTGCACGCACCTGGGTCTAACACACTATCCTCTGCACTACCTAACCATTTCGCCTGCCGGCTGACCAAACGCTGTTATATATAAATCAAAGTAAAATTTTTTTTTTATGAGAAACATAATTATATTCACGCTGCCCGCTGCCACTGAGATAGCTGAAGAAACAAAAAAGTTTTTCATACTGAAGATTAATGTGAGCGCGATGTAGCTACACTATATAGTAACCCGACTTTTATTAAATTGTAAAATATCGTAAAACTAAAAAAAGTATTAAAAAAATTAAATTCAAAAAGAAAAATTAAAAAAAAATTCTTGCCCTTGCTGGGGTTTGAACCAGTGCCTGCACGCTCCTGGGTCTAACACACCATCCTCTGCACTACCTAACCATTTCGCCTACCGGCTGACCAAACGCTGCTATATATAAATCAAAATACACGCGAACTTTGACCTCGATTTTGACGCACTTCCACTTACAATATTACAAAATGGCGTCTTAAACGCCGATTAAATTATCTTAAGTTTATTTTGGCCAAGTTTCAGACTTGTATCTTTAGCCATTTGGCCTGTGCAATGCTAAGTCAGTGAATGAGGTCAAGCAATTTTATATATATAGATTAAAACCTACAACATGTATTTTTGTGTTTCTATTTAAATCATAATCTAACCTAGGTTTATTATAAATTTATTTATAAAATTTTGTTGACGTCGATCCAACTATCTTCACTCTTCGGGAAACCCAACCAGCGCACCAATGCCCTTTTTCCGTCTCGTTTCATCACTTTTTCAACTAGGTATGCGTCGGGGTATCGAGTCTTTTTGAGTTCCTCTCTATAGAAACAACCTTCAATCGGATTCCCCTTCAAGTCTTCTAGTAAATATGTTGTTGGATATGTATATTTCACTTTTCTAATTTTAAAAATTTCAGTTGTCCAATTTGGTGTGTAACCCTTTTCAAATACATGCTTGTATTTTCTGATACGCACATTGTCTCCATTACGCAATGTGCTGCCGGTGAATATCTTCATGTAGTTATATGCCGTCTTCAGAATATGTTTTTCATTGGATGAATTCACGTCAATTGGTTTCATTTTTATGGTTCTATGCACATTGTTGTTGTAGTCATCAATTAAATTTTTGTACATATTAATCCATTTATATGTGCCATTGAAACTGAATTCTCGCCACATTAGTTCTTTTAAGGTTCTGTTGAAACGTTCAACAATTGATGCTTTCAGCGTACTGTATGTTGAATAGTGATTGATGTTGAACTGGGTTGTCAACTCCTTGAATTGTTTATTGAAAAACTCGGTTCCGTCGTCTGTTTGCAGGTTCTTGGGAGCACCACGCCCAGATTTAAATATTTTCTCCATTGCATGAGTCACATCTTTAGCGGTTTTTGATTTTAGTGCTTCACCCCAAGCGAATTTTGAAAATGTATCTATTACTGTCAACAAATATCGATAGCCATTATTGGACTTAGCATACGCTCCCATTTCAACCAAATCCGCCTGCCATAGATCGTTTATTCCCTTTGTGACTACTCTACGTCGTTGGAAATTCTTGCGTGACGGTCCATGTAACTCATTAATTATATCTCGTTTACTCATATTCTAGTAATTATTGACAATTATTTAGGATTAGATTTTGGCATATTCGCATATTTATAGGTATATTCCTCAAGACTTTGCAGTTGGGATTTAGTAGTTGTGAAAGTATTCTCAACACTATTTACAGCCTGCTCTAAATAACTAACTTTGCTTTCCAAATTTCCAATTTTGGTATTAAGTGCTTGAGTTATTTTCATATTTATTTCGTTTCTCAAGCTTTTTATACTTTCGTCAACATAATCTTTAAGTGATTGACTCATCATTGGCATTAGAGTATTCCTTAAGTTCTCAATGCTTTTGTCAACGTATTCTTTAATTACCAAATCACTATTATCGATTGGTGTCACACAGTTTTTTATTCGTTTCTTTTGAGCATTCAAATTACCATCACTATCAATGTACAACCCCACAACAGTTTTTACGTCTCTTTTCAAGTGATTTGATCGCTCCTTATCAATAAAAAAATGACCAAACTTGTCAACAGACATAATGGTTATAAATGTAATTGTCATTTGTAGTGTGTATTTATATGTATTAGTAGATAATCTGTGCCTCACGCAATTCTTCTATTATTGACATAATTTCATTATCATGGCTGGTATTACCAGCTGTTTTAGATGCTATTAAGAGTTGTAATCGTTCAACTAATTCATTTACATCATCCCAATACACATAATTTGGCTTTGATGATTGTAGGGTCATATACCCTGAACCTGTTTTCGAACGATTTGGTGTGGACATTGCTGTTGGCAATGAAACACTACTACTTAGAAGAGGCTTGATAATTTCAGTATACTTATATGCTCGACTTCCCTTCACTTGACTGCGTGGATTGTAATTTCTTCTATGCGCACTAGTCTCAATTAATATTTTTTTATATATATTCAATTCATTCTTGTTATAGTCTGTAGGTTTTTTATGAAAAATTAATGAGTATAGACCAGGGGTAAGGGACCAACTGCTACCACTTGACAATTTAATTTCCGTATTGTTAACATTTAATGTACTGTTTCCCAACATTAAAGAACGAGAAGCTGAAGTACTTTTTCTAGGTCCAGAAGCATTATCCAAGAGTTGTTCTCTCTGTAGTTGACTGATACTAAAATTCATATCATGTTCTACTGTTTCTATGTCTGGTTCTAGATCAATATTTGAATGAGAAAAATAATTGGTTTCTTCACCTGACTCATTTTTCCACTAGTCCCAGCACTTTGAAACTTGCTTTTATCCACATAAAGATCACCCTCATCGTAATTATCATCATCATCTTCTTCATCAAGCTGTACATATTTTGATGATTTAAAATCCTGCTTTACTCTAGACTTTATAGAATCACCTTCAGTTTTTATTAACTTTTTAATTTTTCTTTTATTGTCAACGAGTTCATGTAGAGGTTCTATTAGAGGTTTAAAAGTATTCTCTAATTCAATATCAGTAAGAGATTTCCTTTGTTTAATAGCTTCAAATTTTCTTTTCAACGCATTTCTCGCTTTTGTCAGCTGACTCAAAATATGTTGACTCATTTTAAATGTTTTATGTAAATACAACACCACCAAAACACGAAAATGCATTCAATGTGAGAGAGATAAAGTATGTTTTTATGAACTCTCAACGATTTTCAATTCATGAAACCCGGTTTATAAACAACAGCTGTAAAGTATATAAGAATCAAATGAAAACTACGCTTGTATTCAATCGAATATGTGTGTGTGTATGCGTATGTGTGTAGGTTATCACACTTCATGTAATACTGTTAAAGAATGGGGTTGCATTTTATATTTATAATAGATATCTGAAAATTTCCACACCCACCCATTAAAAAGAATAGTAAATTTATATTAAAATCATATATTTTATTAAAGATTGTTTATAGATCTCTGAAAATTTCCACACCCACCCATTAAAAAAAAAGAATAGTAAATTTATTTTAAAATCATATATTTGTTGAAGATTGTTTATTAAAAATTGAAAATGGAAAATTGATTATTACAAATTGAAAATTGTTAATTACAAATTTTGAAGAGTTTTATTTAATTCTAAATAGAGATTTTCATCGTTTTTCTTTAAAATTATATACTTTTTGTCCTTCATTGCCTCAATAGAATCATCCTTCAAATGAGAATACCTTTCCGGTAGGTATAGAATGTAATGCTCTAACTCGAGAGCAATAGAATTACCAATCCTTGTTGTCTTCCGTTGAGCTCTGAGAATGGGGTAAGCTCTATCCACTATCATTTTGGTTTTGATAGTAATGGCTTCTGAACCCGTCCATTGAAGTCCTTGAGAACACTTGAAGACTTCTTCTCCTCCTCCAGATATGCCTCCATCTCAACCGTTTATTTGAATGATAGCAAAAATTTGAGACACAGGTGGCCACAGTTGTATGTTTTAAAACGTTGCACTCTCTCATAGTTGTATTTGATTGCATTTCCCAAATACTTGATAACTTCTTTTGATGGTTGTAGGTTCCCAAAACTGTCAAAGTATTTCACAAATTTTTTCTTTTCATTATAAGCTACCCAATGCGTACCACTTGATGATGAATCACCTAGGTTTATGACTCCACATTCCTGACTATGAGGTGATTCTGGTAGTGAGTCTTTCATAAATACGCCTCGAAAAAGCGGTATGTGTTTGCGAGCAAAATTTTCAATGTCTAAATTTGTTAACGCTCTTTTGGGTAGCCTACCTATTAGTTTTTTTGTTTCTTTACTCCAGAACCTTTTCTAAAGGGATTGAGGTATAATCCATAACCTTTACGATATGGATTCAGGTACATTCCATTACCCAAGGCAACTCCCTCCATTTTCATATTGTGTCGTTTACTCTCATCCAGCTGTTCTTTTGCCGCCTTTGCATTGTTTATTGCCTTTGCAATAGCTGCACTACCAGAGGCTAGACTACCTAACGCGCTTAGTGCAGTCAGAATTGGAACTAGTGGTAAAAAGCCTCCAACTTTAGGTACATTAATTATGCGAGGAACTCTAACATTTTTCTTACGACCCATTGATTTATATACTGCTTTACGTGCAATCTTAATTGCATTCATAATATCTAATGGTTTTTGTCTTTTCAATGTACGCTTAGCATCATTAACAACAGATGCTAAGCTCTTCATTTGCTTCTTTCCATGTCGCTTTATCCTCTTCTTCACCCTCTTCTTCACCCCCATCCCGAATTTTTTCTTTGACTTCATGATGTTGGTTACAAAATATGCTGATGCCCTTTCGCCAAGGCTACTGTCTTTCGCCTTCACTCGTTCCCAAGCTCTATTGAGCAGTACTGTGTCTGCCTTATGACGTTCACTCAAATCCTTGTGTTGTTCGTATGCAATATCATGTACTTTACAAGCCTCATCCAGCGGATTTATACCACGATCGCCGCGCCTCAAACGTTTTTCTAGCTTTGTACCAGGGCCACAGAAATTATAGCCAGGAAGATGCGCCTCCACAGGTAACAGGTTAATTAATTTGTTGACAAGACCACTGCCCTGTTTACCGTTTAAACTATGACTGCCATGATTATAAAAACGTTTCCCCATTTTATGCTTGTTTAATCATCAATTGTTTCTCATTGAATGAACACATTGCAATGAAGTATGCGCTTAATAAAGCAAAAACAAAATATCTTTGTTAGAAACATTGATGGGGGCAATATTGTAAACAAGTTACCGCCACGTCATAGTACCCTCTTACCCAACACAATAAGAGCGCTTATTGTTGGTCCATCAAACTGTGGCAAGACCAACCTAATGTTTAGTCTAATTGAAAGTCCGAATGGGTTGAAATTTGAAAATATTTATGTGTTTTCAAAGAGTCTATACCAACCCAAGTATGAGTACTTGGAGAAGCTAATCAAGCCAATTAAAGGTATGGGCTATCACACATTCTCACAGAATGAGACAGTTTTACCACCCAACGAAGCCAAAAATAATTCTATTATGATTTTTGATGATGTTGCTTGTGAAAAACAAGATAATATTCGATCGTATTTCTGTATGGGACGACACAAGAATTTTGATTTGTTTTATTTGTGTCAAACTTATACACATATACCAAAGCATCTTATACGTGACAATGCAAACATGATTATTATGTTTAAACAAGACGATCTAAATATGCGACATATATATCGTGATCATATTAACACAGACATGAGTTATGATTCATTCGTGAAAATTTGTAAAAAATGTTGGGACGATAAATTCGGATTCTTGTTGATAAGTAAAGACGATGACATGGATAAAGGACGCTATAGAAAGGGCTTCGATCAGTTTATTATAATTTAAAATGTTTTTTCAATATAAGATTGGGTGTGTGTGAATATTAACCACAGTTAAACATCTGATTTCGCAATGAGTAGATCATTAACATTATCGATAAATGGGAATACTTCCATTATAAACACAAACTATTTTCCCCCCATCGAATTGAATGGACAATATGAGTGCGCATTGATTGACTTTCACATGTACAACTCAATCCCAAATGTTGATACAAACAACAATCTTTTCCACATTGGTAAACAAGTAATCACAATTCCTATCGGTTCCTATGAACTCGATGATATTGTCGAGTTTATTTATTCAAAGCTAAAAGGTACTGAACTTGAGAATACAGTCACAATTAAAGGAAATAATAATACACTTCAAGTAGAGATCTTAACCAGCAAACAATCAATATACTTTTATAGGGACAGATCAATTAGTCAATTGTTTGGCTTTAATCAAAATGTGCTAAAGCCAAATGCTACTAAAACTTATCTTTCCGATCTGCCTATCAATATTTTTAAAATTAATACGATTCGCTTAGAATGCAACATTGTTAGCGCTTCATATGTGGATAATGTTGCAAATCATGTACTGCATGAGTTTGGCATCACTGTTCCCCCAGGCTATAAATTGAGTGTGACACCCCACAATCTCATTTATTTACCAGTCAGCTGTAGAGTAATAAGTACTCTAGCATTACGCATAACTGATCAGGACGGAGATTTGGTGAACTTACGTGGTAAAACCGCAACAATTCGTATACATTTACGAAAGATAGAATGATTATATACAATAAAAGATCGGGTACATACCCAAAACCCCGCACTACTAATTGTAAAGCCAAAGAAAGAGGAACAAATTTGAAGAGGAGCACGCTCACACTACAAAACAGATTGTACTTAAAATCATTGGGATTCAAGCTTCGAGTATAACAATAACGAAAACAAAATGAATGAAATATTAAATGTGCGGGAAAAACCTTTCTCAGACGAAAGTATATCGAAGAAAGAATATCATACATACTCATCATATCAACAGACATTTAGACCAAATGATGAAATTCGAATTACAATTCAAAATCAAGACTTGTATGTACTCCCTCACGAGAGCTATCTTAGTTTTCAAGGAGTTGTTAAAAAAATTCTGGCAGATAGAACAACTACGACGGTCGGTGTTGCTGCAGCATTTAAAAATAATTGTATGGCATACTTTTTGGATGAAATAAAATATGAAATAAATGGGTGTGAGGTCGATAGAACACGTTTTGTTGGTGTCACTTCAACGCTAAAAAACTTTGTCTCACTGAATAATCTTGAGAGTCGATCGCTTTCACTTTCTGGATGGGGTGGGGGAAATGATGTTGCCTCTACTGGTCACTTTAACTTTTCTGTTCCCTTAAAACATTTATTGGGATTCGCTGAAGACTATAGAAAGGTTTTGGTAAACTGTAAACATGAGCTGGTGTTGTTACTAACCAAAAATCTTGATGTGTATCACAGAGTAAACAATAATAACACATATGAACTAGAAGTGACAAACATATCTTGGAAAATTCCCCATGTGACCCCCAGTGATGTTGCAAAAATAAAAATGTATGATATTATCAAAAGTGGTACTAATCTACCGCTAGCATTTCGTAGTTGGGACACATATATAAACCCTAAGCTTATTCAAGGAACTCATCATGTATGGAATGTAAAGTTAGCTGCTAATCGAGAACGTCCTCGGTTTGCAATAATCGGTTTCATGCTAAAGGGTCAACTTATTACAAACCATTTATCAAACTTGAAAGTGTATTTGAATTCGGAAACCTATCCCTATGATGATTTGAATGTTGATTTTAGTAAGGATCGATATGCACACTTGTATGAAATGTACTCGAGATTTCAAACTAGTTACTACAACCGTGAATCACAAGCAGTATTAACACCAACAGATTTTAAAAATAAGGCGCCAATTGTTGTTATAGATTTATCATATCAAAATGAAATGGTGAAATCTGGTCCCATTGATGTGAGAATTTCAACGGAACTAAGACAAGCAAGCGATGCGGATACACAAGTGTATTGTCTACTTATACACGATCGTTTAGTCGAATACAACCCATTGAACGGTTTAGTACAACGAGTCGTCTAACAAAATACATGCAAAATGGTTGAGGACATCGTTGCGATCGATGTTCAAGGATTTTTTGATAATCATAATCAGTTTGTTTTAAAGGAAATTGGGATAGTATTTCACAAAGAACCCACACTCGATAATCATTTCATTATACGAGCTCCATATAACTTTACTCAACTAAATAAAAAGTCACGAAAATTTGCTACATGGTTAACTAAAAATCATCACAAAATACACTGGAATGACGGAATAAACTATTTCACTCAAACACGAAACTTTCTAAGGAAAATAACTGCAGGAAAAGAGATCTTATGTAAGGGCATTGAAAGGTGTTGGACATAACAGCTGTACATTGCTCCTCTCTACTGTTATGTGAATGGCAAAAGCTAACATTACAGAATCCCTAAATTGAAATATATGGTCACACTTTTTCTTGTCTCTTTCTCTTTTGATCGAACCGTGTAAATGGCTGGTTGTGTTGAAGAATAAAAGAATATCAAATCTGAATAAATAAAAGAAATCATTAACAATAAAATAAAACAAACCGATAATTTATTCCCGGACAACATTTGACTGACTGAAATAACAATAGGTTATGGGCCCAGGTTACGTCCTATCAAGAAAATAAAGTGATTATTAATACTCTTAAGCTCGAAGCGTCCATCTCACACACATACACACAGGCATACGCAAACGCACGCAAATATGGAAAAATCAAAGCGCAATATTAAACCCTTTGACGGGGAAAAATATTCAGTGTGGAAGTTCAGAATAAAAGCACTACTGACTGAACTCGATGTATTAAAAGTTATTGATAATGAAATTCCTGATGAGCTGGACGAAAATTGGATTAAAGCAGAGAGGTGTGCGAAAAGTACAATAATTGAACATTTGAGCGACTCCTTTCTAAATTTTGCAACAAACAACAACACAGCGAGTGAAATTCTTAAAAAACTAGATGACGTATATGAGCGCAGAAGTCTTGCGTCACAATTAGCTGTTCGCAAACGTTTGTTGTCGCTCAAATTAAAAAGCGAGATGGCACTATTGACCCACTTTATTATTTTTGACGAACTGGTGAGTGACCTATTAGCATCAGGGGCAAAAATGGATGAAATGGACAAAGTGTCGCATTTGTTACTCACTTTGCCAGCATCCTATGACGGAGTAATTACAGCTATAGAGACACTGTCAGAAGAAAACCTAACACTAGCTTTTGTAAAGAACCGATTACTAGACCACGAAATTAAAATTAAAAGTGACAACAATGACACAAGTAAAAAGATAATGACTGCTGATGTGAAAAATAATATTAATAAAAATTATAAAAACAATTATAAGAATCATAATAATAACTATAAATATAAAAATCAAAAATATAATACAAACAACAATACACGTAAGCCATATAAAGGGAAACCTAAAATAAACAACCTAAAATGTCATCACTGCGGAAAACAAGGGCACATTAAAAAGGATTGTTATGGATATAAAAGACTAATGAATAATGAAAATAATAAAGAAAATAAAAAACAAGCCCACACTGCAACAACCCAGCCTGGTTTCGCGTTCATGTTAAAAAGTTTCAATATAAATAAAGTTAAATTAAATGAAAACGTGAATTTTATTATCGATTCGGGAGCTACCGACCATCTCATAAACGATGAGACTCTCTTCGTGGATTATGTTGATCTGCAAACTCCAATAAGAATTGATGTAGCTAAGCATGGAGAATACATTCTTGCAACAAAGCGTGGGATCGTACGTCTAGAAAATGAATACCAAATTACGCTCGAAGATGTGTTGTACTGCGGAGAAGTTGCAGAGAATCTAATTTCTGTGAAGAGGTTGCAAGAGACTGGAGTGACTGTTGTGTTCGGCAAGAACGGAGTTAAAATGGTAAAAAATGGAGTCACCATTGCTGAAAATTCAGGTGCGTACACTATGCCAATTATTGAATTTAAAGCATATAAAATAAATGTTAAAAATGAAAATATATACAGATTGTGGCATGAGAGATTGGGGCACATAAGTAAAGGAAAAATGTTAGAGATTAAAAGAAAAAATGTATTTAATGATAATAAGTTTCTTGATAGTGTTAATCCTACAGACGAAATATGCGAAGCTTGTTTAAATGGTAAACAAGCCAGATTACGATTCGAAAAGTATAAAAACAAGGAACATATAAATAGAGCACTTTTTATTATTCATTCTGATGTCTGCGGTCCGATAACTCCTACAACCATTGATGACAAAAATTACTATGTAATTTTTGTAGATCAGTTTACACATTATTGTGTAACATATTTAATTAAACACAAGTCCGACGTGTTTATTATGTTCAAAGACTTTGTGGCAAAGAGTGAAGCACACTTTAATTATAAAGTTGTAAACTTGTACATTGACAACGGTAGGGAATATTTATCTAACGATATGCGTGAGTTCTGTGTCCAAAAAGGAATAAGTTACCATTTGACTGTACCTTATACTCCACAGTTAAATGGAGTTTCAGAACGAATGATTAGAACCATTACTGAAAAGGCTCGCGCTATGGTTAGTGGCGCAAAATTAGACAAGTCTTTTTGGGGTGAAGCTGTTTTGACAGCAACGTATATAATAAATAGGATTCCAAGTAGGGCACTTGGAGACCGTGTAACTACGCCATATGAAATGTGGCACAATAGAAAGCCGTTTTTAAAATATCTAAAAGTATTCGGCTCTACAGCGTATGTACACAATAAAATTAGAAAAAGAAAATTCGACGATAAGTCTTTTAAATGTATTTTTGTTGGCTATGAACCAAATGGTTTTAAATTGTGGGATGTTGAGCATGAAAAATTTATTGTTGCAAGAGATGTGGTTGTCGATGAGACAAATATGGTTAATTCTAGAGCTGTTAAAAATGAAATCCTGAATGATAGTAAGGATTATGAAAATATTAAATCCCTGAAAGAGAGTAAGGGAGGTGAGCAATCTAATCTCAAAAATGAAAGCAAGGAGAGTGTTGAATATAATTTCCTGAATGAGAGTAAGGATTGTCAGAATAAAAATGTCCAGAATGAAAATATGGATTGTTGTATACCAGAGATCCTGAATGAAAGTAAGGACAATGGTAAGGAAAGTTTTCTGAATGAGAGTAAGAAAATTAAACAGCCTAGTGAAAAGTTAACAAATGAAATCGATAGTAAAGTTACTGACGACGTAACTAGAAGAAGCGATCGATTAAAAAATAAACCACATAAATCCTATAATGAAGATGAATTAAGTCCGAATATATTTGTATTGAACGCTCATACTGTTTTTAATGAAGTTCCTTCTTCCTTTGATGAAATACAAAGTAGAAAGGATAAGTCTTTATGGGAAGAAGCTATTAAAGTAGAATTATCTGCTCATGAATTGAATAAGACATGGTATATCGTTGATAGGCCTGAAAATAAGAATATTGTAGATAGCAAATGGGTATTCACCTTAAAGCATGATGAAATGGGAAATCCAATAAGATACAAGGCAAGATTAGTTGCACGTGGCTTTACACAAAAGTACCAAATTGATTACGATGAAACATTCGCTCCGGTTGCTAGAATTTCTAGTTTTCGTTTTATATTGTCCATTGCAAACCAATATAATTTTAAAGTACATCACATGGATGTTAAAACTGCTTTTTTGAATGGTACATTAAAGGAGGAAATATATATGAAAGTTCCTCAAGGAATATTTTGTAGTAATGAAAAAGTATGTAAATTGAATAAAGCAATTTACGGCCTCAAACAAGCAGCTAGATGCTGGTTTGATGTGTTTGAGAAAGCATTGAAGGAGTGTGGATTTATAAATTCACCAGTTGATCGATGTATATATTTTCAAGACAAAGGTGATATTGAGAAAAATATATATGTATTATTATATGTTGACGATTTAGTTATAGCGACATCAGACATAGAGATATTAAGAAATTTTAAGCAATATCTAATGACAAAATTTAGAATGACTGACTTGGGTGAGATAAAATACTTTATTGGAATAAAAATAGAAATAGGCCAAGATCAGATATGTTTAAGCCAATCTGCTTACATAAAAAAGGTGTTGACTAAATTTAATATGGAGGAATGCAAACCAGTTAGTGCTCCGCTTCCGAGTAAGCTAAATTATGAATTATTAAATTCTGATGAAAAATACGATGCTCCTTGTCGCAATTTAACTGGGAGTTTAATGTACTTAATGCTTTGTACACGCCCTGATTTAGCTACTTCCGTTAATATTTTAAGTAGATACACGAACAAAAATAATATAGAATTATGGCAATGTTTAAAAAGAATCCTCAGATATCTTAAAGGAAACATTGACATGAAATTAATTTTTAAGAAAAATTTAGATTTTGAACATATATTTGTTGGCTATGTTGATTCTGATTGGGGTGGAAATGAGAATGACAGAAAAAGTACAACAGGTTACCTATTTAAAATGTTTAATTCTAATCTTATATGTTGGAATACAAAGAGGCAGAATTCAGTAGCAGCTTCATCTACTGAAGCAGAATATATGGCCCTGTTTGAAGCTGTAAGAGAAGCATTATGGTTAAAATCTCTTTTAGAAAGTGTTAGCATTAAACTTGATAGGCCGATAAAAATATTTGAAGATAACCAAGGTTGTATTAGCATAGCCAGCAATCCCACATGTCATAATAGGTCGAAACACATTGATATTAAGTATCATTTTACAAGAGAGCAGATAGAAAATAATACTATTTCCATTGAGTATATTTCCTCAGAAAATCAGCTGGCGGATATTTTTACAAAACCATTACCTTCCGGAAGATTCATGGAGCTAAGAAACAAGATGGGATTACAACGAGAAGACTCCTTTAAAGGCAGCAACTGAAAAACATATCTTATTTTTTTTATGATCTCTTATTAGTTGTAGAGTATTAATTGAAATCTGTTTTTAATTTTAAAATCATGATATTTGATTTAAACTAATTTTAATATAATCAAAATGAAAAATATTGAAGTCATATATATAAATATATATTTAATTTTAAATCAATTAATTTTAATATTATAAAATCGAAAAATATTGAAGTCATATATATTTAATTTAAAATCAATTAATTTTTGTTGTATCGAAAATATATATTAATTAAGTAATGATCTGATTGGGTTTTAACTGGGTTTTCCCAATCCTAGCAGCAAATGCTGGATCATATTGTAATACTCCCCAGTATACACACCAGTCATAATAAATGTAAATATATATAACTTGTAAGACTATAATGTAAGCTTTTGAGGGGGCGTGTTGGACATAACAGCTGTACATTGCTCCTCTCTACTGTTATGTGAATGGCAAAAGCTAACATTACAGAATCCCTAAATTGAAATATATGGTCACACTTTTTCTTGTCTCTTTCTCTTTTGATCGAACCGTGTAAATGGCTGGTTGTGTTGAAGAATAAAAGAATATCAAATCTGAATAAATAAAAGAAATCATTAACAATAAAATAAAACAAACCGATAATTTATTCCCGGACAACATTTGACTGACTGAAATAACAATAAAAGGAAACGATTTCTGGAAATATTTTTAAGAGAACCACATCTGGTCGATGTTGAGGAGCTTGGATGTCCACAACGACAAACTTTCAAGGAAAACCGGTTCCCGTTTTGTACATTACATCGTCGTGTAGGAGTTTGTGCATTAAATAATGCATACAACATTTTAAAATTTTATAATGATATAATGTCTTAAGAAGTCATCACATTTATCATTTGCATTTTGAGTTTCAAGCTGAGAACATCTACTTTACTGGATAACTAATTTAAAATGGATAAAGAGAAGGATAATAACAACAACAACAACAACAACAACAGCTACAATTATCGAGATAATAACAACCATGGATCAATTCTTACTGAAATAAATACTTTTCTTAAACAATTTCGCAAGAAGATATTTAAACATCATTTGAAATTTCTTCTGGAATCAAGGGATATGTTCATGAATACTGGAGATCAGGAACTGATTGCATCACAATATGGTCAACACTATAAATTTTGTGTATGGTCCAATGATGCTTGTGTGGACGGTCTAGACACATGTTGCTGCTATCACTATGACGAAAAAATGGGGGAAACTAGAAAATTAATTTCTACATATGTTAACTTAAGTCAAAGAATGTAAAAAAAAAATATCCAAATAAATGTTCAAGTAAATCGAATCAAACACACACACACACACACACACACACATACATGCATATACAAGGTTGAGAAAATTTTTCACAATCGTTATTAATACAATAGATAAGAATTTTTTTCCCATCAATAGTAGTGTAATGGATAAGAATTTAAAATGACATTGATGGATAAGAAGTATACAGGTGGGAAAAGAGAGGTTTGGAGTATGGAAAAGAATGTTATGTTCAAATTTGGGTACTTAAGGTGTCTTTTTCCTGAAAATATTTTCACTTCGAGTTCAATAGACGAAAGAAGCCAACATCCTATCTCCAAACAAAAATGATCCAGTGGCAAATCGGGATTTTTCTTAAACAATTCAAGGGTCTCCTGTTTAAAGAACATCAAGATCGACTTGAGGAGCTGCAAACTATAATAATTGCTGGTTACAATGTTGATGGCGCTGTCCCTTCCCGGTTTGGAGTCCACTACCAAACATGTCCATGGTCCAATGAGAGAGAGAGCTGCTCACCAGGCAATTGTCGCTGCTTGTATTCCACCAAACAAGAGTTGGAAGCAATAGAAATTATGAAAACATACTATATATTAATTGAGAAGATGGGAGAAAATAAATAATGTCAAACCATATTATTCAAAATAAAAACAATTAAAAACAAAACCAACGTTTCTTTTATTATTCTTCAACTTTTCTTATATTTTATCTTACAGCATAAATTGTTATTCATTTTCTACTGTCTATAGTGTTGGAAAATGTTTGTGAGTTCTACTGTCTATAGTGTTGGAAAAGGTGTGGGTTGAGCCTACCTGTTACAACAAGCTAAAAACCAATGAGAACAGGTTTCATGTCAAGGATCACAAAATATCAAGATCAGCCAATGAGAACAGGTTTCATGTCAAGGGTCACAGAAACAAAATACCAAGATCAAAACCAATAAGAACAGGTTTCGTGCCAAGGGTCACAGAAACAACATATCAATGTAAGCCAATGAGAGTAGGTTTCATTTCATAAGTCATCGAAATAAAATACCAAGATCATAAGCAACTAGAACAGGTTTCATGAGAACAGGTTTCATGTCATGGGTCACAGAACCAAAATTCCCATTCAATTATCATGCTGCAACATCCCCATACATTGCTTTGATTGACAGGGGACTAAAATTCCCATTCAATTATCATGCTGCAACATGCCCATACATTGCTTTGATTGACAGGGGACGTCCCGGCGCCGGCCCTGTGCCTGAACCTTGCCCAACACGAGCCCAACACGTGCCCACCACTTGCTTACTCATAGCAACGCATGCCACCAATGTAAACAAAAGACATGCATTACAATAGCATCTCCCTAATTTTGAGCATCAAGAGGTGACCGATCCATCAAACTCACCTGTCACATACTCGCACACGATCACATTTTACAATAGCATCTCCCTAATTAAAACATCGCCAATGACAGATCAATCAAACTCACCTGACACATACTCGCACACGATCACTTGATTTGAACCTTTTTTTCCCTTTTTCCCCCTTTTTCCCACGATTCGACCCTCGGTTCCCCCTTTTTTCCCACACTTTTGACCACGATCCCCCCTCTTTCCCACACTTTTCATCGATCAATCAATCACTAATTATTTTAGCTGTCACAATTTTTGACAGGTCTTTGACAGTGATTGATCGCCCCCACCCCCAATTTGTCCCAGAACCCGCATTTTTATACTACTGGCTGGCCAAGGATGGCAGAGCTATCACAGGAGACGTAGGGCAACGCCCTTTATAATCTCGCCTTCACTCTCTGACTGCGGAGCCAATTCCAAGATAGATGAAGCTAAAATTGAAAATTTAGAATTTTCAGCAGAAAGATTTCCAGCCACAATCCAATCGAGTCGTGTCTTCTGCAAAATTGGTAGATTTTCAGCTAATTTAATCTGTCCGACACAGAGAAGGCCGTAGAATAGCAGGTCAATCCGTTGACTTTTGTAGAAATGCGGATCTGCAAGGTGTATTTTGTAGGAATGTTCCATTCTGAAAATTTTATATCAAAATATGGGTGATATTCAGTAATGGTGCGAGTTATTGCAGCAGTGAATGAAGTTTCGTAAGTGGCATTTCGAGATTGCAGTTGTATATTAGTTGCATTATCAGACGAGAGCCAGGATTCTCCAAGACCTGATATCAAGATGCCGGATCGATGAGCTTTAAGCTGGAGGAGATTTGCGAATCGAGATGTCACCAAGTTCAGTTGAGCTGCCGAATCAAGTATCGGCAAGGCACAAGCACACCAGAACGATTCTTTATATAAACCACAGCAGTAGCTAGCAACACGTAATCGGTCTGATTTTGGGCTTTAGGCGGAGCTGCGGTCGTAGTTGTTGAAACAAGTGCAGAAGGCAGCTGAGGTTGGGATTCGGGTGGCGGCTGCGCAGCACTAGTGGCAGTGTTGGAGTCCATATGTAGCAAGGAGTGATGTTTGGACTGACATTGTCTGCAGTGCCCAGACTTGCATTGTTGCAGGCTGTGTCCCTTACGTAGGCAATTCAGTCAAAGGTGCAGACGTTTTGCCTCCTTGTATCGAAGACTTGGAGTCAAAGCCAAGAATCGTGGGCATATTACAAAATATCAAGATCAGCCAATCAGAACAGGTTTCATGTCAAGGGTCACAGAAACAAAATACCAAGATCAAAACCAATAAGAACAGGTTTCGTGCCAAGGGTCACAGAAACAACATATCAATGTAAGCCAATGAGAGTAGGTTTCATTTCATAAGTCATCGAAACAAAATACCAAGATCATAAGCAACTAGAACAGGTTTCATGAGAACAGGTTTCATGTCATGGGTCACAGAACCAAAATTCCCATTCATTTATCATGCTGCAACATCCCCATACATTGCATTGATTAACAGGGGACTAAAATTCCCATTCAATTATCATGCTGCAACATGCCCATACATTGCTTTGATTGACAGGGGACGCACATCGTTGGAATAGCATTGAGTACAGGAGGAGCTAGACGAAGAAATGAGCGCATTTCGATTCAATTTGGGTTTTCCCACCTGAGAGCTGGGCGTTTGATCTGCCGCAGCATTTTCCAATTTTTCTCTCATTGTACACCTCTTTTCCAAAAACAATGACATCCGTCCACGTAGGTAACTTTTTCGGTGGCTAAGCCTCTTCCCATTTCTCACGCATGCTTTGATCCAATTTTGAAGAGACGATATGAATAAGCATTTCATCGGTGATCTCCTGAGATGTTACCACTATGTTTAAGGAACGCAAATGAGCATGGATTTTGTCGCTCAACACACGTAAGCTGTTTGCAGAGCCCTTTTTAACTTTTGGAAGCCCAAAAATCACCCGAACGTGTGCCTGAAAGTGAATCAATTTATTATCAAAACGTTTGATTAACATATCCAAAGCTGTGTCATAACTATCAGTTGTGAGCTCTAGAGAGCGTATGGTTTCCAGCGCAGAGCCCTCCAAGCAGGATCGCAAGCAGGATCGCAAGTGCTGAAATTTCTCTAACTTTGTGAGCTCCTCGTTATTCCCAACTACATTGTTGTATATGGCATAAAAGTCTAGCCACTCAGCGTAGGCGCCAGCAAAACGTGGCAGCTGGAACTCTGGAAGCCTGGTGCTTTGCGGAACAAGCCGATATGTTCTGCTTTGCTCATCAGTGACGTTCCGAATCACGGTTGAGTTGACCACTGACGACTTGCGATGCCGAGTGAGTTCACGAGATAGTCTTGACTTTACTTCGCAATAAATTTGATCAAATTCGATTCGCGCGTCAGAAGCCAATTCCATTAAATCGAGTTTCTCCAGGGCACTCTGAGATCTATCATAGTCGAAATGCAAGCGATCCGTAATTTCAATACGCGACTCGAGATCAAACTCATCGAAATTAGACAGGTCTTCCGATTTCAAAAATGCATTTAATTCCACAACTTGCCGCCGCACTGAATCTGCCTTTGCCTTATAAAAATCAATGTCACTTGAAACCGCGGCAGCGTTTTCAGATCCCGTTGCTCCATCAGGCATTTTGCTAATTTTTGAATGCTTTGCAAAATGTACCGAAATCAATGCAATTGCAGCTTATGTACAGTGTACATTGTACACACTTTGATTAGTTAGTGCACTTTAACCGCAAACTCGAAAGTATATGTATGTACTTGTAAAACTGTTTTTATATACCGAAAATGTATATGTAAGCCCACATTGCACAAACAAACTGTTATACAGTGCGCTTAAAACGGAACAAGTTATGCGAAAACTGGTAGAATGCTTGTATGTATGTGTTCAAATATTACTTTGACACCGAGTTGTGCACAAAGCGTGTTAGATAATTATTAACAAAATATATAATAATTATCCGAACCGAAACTATTGCGAAAAAGAGAAAAAGTACAATCACGTCGGGGTCACCAATGTTTAGAGGGATCACTAGTTTGTGAGACCCTTTTTGCGAATTATTATCGAAAAGAATTATTATGAAAGTTAGACAAGACGAGCGTGGTTTCGTTTTGGCAGCGATGCGTGCATGCGTGTATTTTCTTTAGATAGCAGCGATCGACTGACTGGTAATAACATTACAAGATGCTGCACAAGCGTGCAAATTTACATTAAAGAGTTAGTTTACAGTGCAGATCATATGCTTATGTACATGTGCAGTTTAGTGATTTAACAGATATTAATTACATTATGTATGCTAACAAGAGCATATTTGGAGTCCATATGTAGCAAGGAGTGATGTTTGGACTGACATTGCTTGCAGTGCCTAGACTTGCATTGTTGTAGGCTGTGTCCCTTACGTAGGCAATTCAGACAAAGATGCAGACGTTTTTCCTCCTTGTATCGAAGATTTGGAGTCAAAGCCAAGAATCGTGGGCATTTAATTAAGTAATGATTGTTGGCATAGCATATAGTACAGGAGGAGCTAGACGAAGAAATGAGCGCATTTCGATTCAATTTGGGTTTTCCCACCTGAGAGCTGGGCGTTTGATCTGCCGCAGCATTTTCCAAGTTTTCTCTCATTGCACACCTCTTTTCCAAAAACAATGACATCCGTCCACGTAGGTAGCTTTTTCTCACGCATGCTTTGATCCAATTTTGAAGAGACGATATGAATAAGCATTCCATCGGTGATCTTCTGAGATTTTACCACTATGTTAAAGGAACGCAAATGAGCATGGATTTTGTCGCTCAACACGCGTAAGCTGTTTGCAGAGCCCTTCTCAACATTTGGAAGCCCAAAAATCGCCCGAACGTGTGCCTGAAAGTGAACCAATTTAACACTGCGAACGGCAGTTCGCTCTAGTGACGAAAGCAGCACGATTTAAAATTTAAATAATTGCAGCTAATGGGGTCTGGTTGGGGCTTTTTGTTAAAATATTTTCTTTTATAAAAATTTGTATCAAAAATACGCGTCGATTTACCCCGATCACCCAAATCCGATAACTGGTTCAAAAGCTAATCAAATTTTAATTTTTAGTGGACTTCTCAAAATGAGATGAAAAGTCAGTTTGTTTGTCGGCTAAAGAAGCGAAAATGTAATGATGGGGATTCATTTCTTTTCGTTTGTTCTACGCTTTTTTGAATTTTCCGCTAGTTTAGCGGGAAAACGCAATTTCCCGCAAAAAAACGATTAGTTTGCAAACCGAAGCTACAAATACGTGCTATATATCATTGGAAAGGTAAGTTTGAGGGCTTTTTGGCATACCTTCAAACTTTTTTTCTAAAGTTCTCAGGTAAATAAGGTGAAATAAGGTTTTTTAGATTATATTTTGGCGATTTCTGACAAAACGGCTGTATGTTGTAGTACGTAAAACTTAGCGTTTTTTGGTATATGACACATAAATTTAGGTTGATGGGTTTGGAAGATATTACCTGTTAACTGAAAATATACATTTTTCCATCGGTCGAAAATCACGTTTAAGTACTTTTTTTTTTTTTTTTTTTTTTTTTTTACGTTGGTTTTATTTATTGAATCTTCTCAAAGGGAGACTTACTGACGTTACCTTGAGGTTTCCCCCAATTGGTCTGTTGCCTGAATTTAAAGATTGATGGGTCGACCTCCATTTGCTGTACCTGGTTTTGTAATGGGGGCTCTTTCTCATTTGGTTTCGTTGTAGGCTCACCATGTGGCCTGTTCTGACCCTGTCTGATTATAAAATGCGGATTCTTATCGAATTTCCCCTGTCTAGCTTGAGTATTTTTACCCTGCCTGTTACTTTCGCCTGTGTGATTTTTGTCTTCTATTGCCCTGGCATATGACGCAGCAAATGCGCTTCTTTCAATGCTATTTTCAGCCTCCCGGGCCAACGCTAAAGCGGATGGCAAATCTTTGGGCTGTGCTGGAATAACATACGACTTCAAACTTCTCAACTTCTTGATAATACTCCATTAGGTCTAAATCACCTTGCCTAACCATTTCCAATTGTTGCCTGAGCACGCACAGGGATGTTTTATCTGCGTATGTGCAATCAAGTCTAGCTATGATTGCGTCGAAGTTAAGAACTGTATTGTGTGATGTCAGTACTGCTCGTGCTGCACCACAAATTTTGTTTTTCAGAATGACAACAACTTCGAAATGTGTTTCACTACCAACATATCGTTTAAAAACTTCGTAAGCGTCTACGGCTGCCTGCCTGCAAGTCACATAATCGTCGTGATTTCCGTTAAAAAGTGGGACTGATTTCACAATTTCTAACTTCTCCTCACATCTTATGTTGGTGTCACAAGATATTCTTTGATAGGCTTCCATTGGGGGAGCCTCTATTCTGAGCTTGTCAACCTGACTTCTGACGTTAGCAATTTCTGTGTGGAACTCGTTTCTTAGACGCTGCTCCTGTTCGGTCAGGGCGCTGTGAACCGCGCTTTCAATCAAGACTTTTAACTGTGCTGGGTCCATTTCGGTTGGATTTTGTTATTGGGGACGAAACCCTATTTGTTAACTATCGTCACTTTGTTCACTGTTATATTCCACTTTTACCTGTCTGTGCTCCCAACTCATGAGCGGTCAGTAACCGGGTGATAAATCATGTAGGAAAAATCAACAACAGCTATGTAATTTTTTCTCACAACACAAACCAATCATAATATCAATGCAGTAAAAACGTTTATAAAATCGAATATCGATAAAAATGAAAAATATTTATAAATTTAGCGAAAAAATTATCCTCTATGGACCGCGAATTCCTTAGAATTTAAGTGAAGATATTAATTGGCGGTCGGCCATGGTTCTCTTGTAATTCTCCTGTAAAAGTTGCGTGTTTTGCTATAAAAAAAAAAGTAGGCTTTTCAATATTTTCCCATAAATAGACCCACGTAAATGATATAAAATCTAATAACAAGAGCACTTTTAAAGCTACAGCCTTGAGATGGCACACAGGATGGGGGGACGAGTACTGAAAGTTTCATCGACGTTATTGGACTCATAGAAAGCGCGCTGTAAATGGGGCTGAGTATCTCTTGAAATCCTTCGCTCTCCAGAAAAATAAATGGCTTTCCCTGGGTCGTTAAAATTTTTAAAATTGTAATTGTCATTGCATGTTTTGCTGTTAAATGCCGCATTAAATTTGATGCATGCGCACGTGCTAGTTTTACAACCCACGTTGCATTTTGATTTGATTTCTTTTACAACAAATATAAAAAATTGATGCACTTTTTAGCTCGGTACCCAAAAAAGGGTACTAGAGCCTATTAGATTCGTGTTAATTATGGTACAGAATTTTGAACACATATATCTCCGCGACTATAAATGTAAGACCAACCAAATTTGGTGACAATACTCCTTGGATGTTGATCGATACCAAGTTTGTTTTTAAATTTGGCACCGCTCTGAGGTGTGCTCAAAATTTCATCGAGATCGGTTAATAAACAGAGAAGTAGTTTGAGAAAATATGATATATGGAGAAAAAATAATCACCTGGATCTCAGAGACTATAAGAGATAGAGATACCAAATTTGGTGACAATACTGCTATGTTGCGCACGCAGATCAAGTTTATTTTAGAATTTTGCCACGCCCCCCAATTATCCTGTAATCGACAAAAAACTAAAATATCCAAATACAAGGCCAATTTAATAGGTACAGATGTCAAAATCTGCACACACACTAAACACAATTTTGATAATGCATCCTGGAAAGTGCATTGCAATTGAATAACAAATACAGAAGATATTAATTAAAAACTTTACATTTCTCAAGGATGTTTTGAAATGTCTGCCAATTGTCACGATGCCCTTGTGGCTCTCATATCAATGCCAGCCATTAAGCTCAAATTTGCGGCAGCCATGCTTGAGACTGCGCCAGAGTCAACAGAGGGCAAAATAAAAGAAATGTTTCGGACAACACGCCTAGCACGTCTTCAGCCCAAAAAGAAGCAAAAATGTTTAGTTTCTTTGATTTTGGAGAGAGTGCTGCAGGTATTTATTTAAACCAGAGCTCGCAAATAACACTGACAAAACATAAACAATTTTCCACATACGATCTCTCTCTGAGCGAAACACTTTTATCGTTTCGTTTTCGCTCTTCCGTCCGACTGTTTGGCTCAACCGAACAAACGAATCGGTCTCTCAATAACAACTGACAGAGAGACACTTTTGAGTGACTGCTCACTGCAAAACTGTTTTTGGAAGACTACTTTGCAATAAGTGTCTTCAAAAAGTGTTTTTTCTTGCTGTGTGTGAGAAAGAAAGAAGAAGAGGTCTGATAAATTGATGTACATAAATATCATGTAAAAAACATGGAAACATTGCATAGATTATTTTTATTCTGAATTCAGTTTAACAATTAATAGAGAATTAATGGTTTCTGCACTTAAAGAGCTGCGCCTCTCATTTAAAATAAAATGCAAGGCGGAGAATGCTCTTGCCACGGATACTTGAGTGGCCGGGGTAGAAAGTACCACATGCGCAAGATCTGCCAAAAGTGGTGATTTAAATTTTATATTCTTAAAAAAATTTAAAATATTGTCATTTAATTGCAAACGGCCATTTACTACGTTAAAATTCTCAATTTCAATATATAATTTTGACGACTTTTCTTTTATTGGCTCTGCTTGAGTTTGGGACACCGGTTGAACTCCATCGATGCATCGTAGTTTGAAAAAAACATCGATAAGGACTGCTATGAAAGCATACAATACAAAAAGACTGTTTTGCCGAAAGTGTCCGATCAAAGTAGTCACCTAGAGACTGAACCAACGAAAACACAAAAAAAAGTGTTTTGCTCCGAGAAAAACAGTTGATGAGCAAAAACACTTTTGAGTTTGTTTGCTCACAACTCATACTCATAGTGTCCGTAGATGATTGATTTTTTTCGGACACTTTGAAATGGTTAACGGTTATTTGGGAGCTCTGATTTAAACTGATAAATAATATTTCTTTTATTTTAAATAAACTTATTTTTTTATTCAACAGAAAAATATTTGGAAGATACTCCGATTAGTGTCGAATTTAACACACTAACTCTCTCTGTGTCCAGTCGTGTTTTTACTGTGCTCTGTGAATTGAACAGTTTTTGTGCATTTTAGCCACGAAATTATTATTTATATTTGTGTAGTTAGTATATATATGCTTTTGGTGATTTATATGTACATTTATTGTACTTAAATAGTGTTCTATTTAAATTAAAACCTAAATTTTTATGTGTATATCAATTTGTGCTTATATATTTGTTATTGTTTTCTTTTTCCCTCTTTCTCTCTTTTAAATCAGCTGCTAAGTGCATTGCTTTTGTTTGGGTACTTAACATTCTGTTAACGTGCTCTCTCGCTCTCAGTGTGCTTAGTTGTACTCTCACTTAACAATCGTCTTAAACATTGCAAGCGCAAGCGCATTGTTTTTGTTTGTGCGTTAAGCCTATTTCTCCGTTAGCTAGCTCTCTCACTCTATCTTTGTGTTGCTTTGTGTTTAAGTTCTGCATTAAAGCGGCGCTTTTAAACCAAGCATTGTTTTTGTCTGTTTTTTCTGTGTTCTTGCCTTGCGTTGGCATTTCGATTTGCAGTTCCTTACGAACTTTTGCCATCAGATTTGGTCTGTTATTTTAACAAGTGTCATGTTACTGATTCCAGGCAAGAGTTTACTTCTTGCTATTTTTGTGACCGGACTTTTCATTTGAAGTGTGTTGGCTTTAACATTAAAGTCAAAGATTGCCTTGATAAAAACGTTGGCTTGATATGGCGTTGTGAAACTTGCTGGGACATTGAAGTGCAAGTTCGCAAGTATATGGAGCGAACCAGAGAAAGTTTTAAGGACTTTTCGAAGCTTTTTCATAAAGCTAATGTCGTTTTTTCGGGTATGGAAAATATGTTCAGTAATTCGTCATTATTGAATGAGCAACCTAAACGAAAAAAGAGTAGTTCTTCTTCGCGCCATGCGCAGACTTCCTTTTCTATCCCGCAATCAGACCTGGATCTGCAGCATTCAAATACAATTGGTACATCTCAATCAACCAATTTATCAACCAATTTATTGCCTAAACATGTTAAGACCCACCATAACCCACATGTTAGTGAAATTTCGACCCCACAATCAACATCTATATCCAATAGTGTGTATTTTAATGTCGCGCCAGTTGATACGGTAGCCAATATACTGACTGCCGTACCGCCTCGCCCGTCAAGGCCCCTCCAAGGCATTCCTCCTCCGAATCCTAAGAGACATGTTTTTATCTCTATGCTTTCTAAAGATCAGTCTCCGTATGATGTTAAGGCTTATGTCCAGGGCTTTTTACAGAAAAATTTGTAAATTTCTGGGACACCTGGAGGAGCTACGGGAGCGCAAGAGAGGGTATGCGTGCGCTCTCGTAAGGATCGGCATGATTCCCTATTCTTCTTTGCCCTAGTACAACTGGTCGTGGCACCCTACCGTCGGGCGCAAGGGAGGATCCCCCAGACTTTAGTCCGTGGAGACACCCCATTGAGCCTCCCGGCAAGGCACATACGCTGCATCCGGGCCAGGTCCCAGCCCGACCGGTACCAAAGGTGATCGTAGTGGCATGTAGGGGCAACGCCCTTTATGGTCACTCTTGGCGCCGTGTCAGACTGAGCCCCGGACCGGACTCCTCCAAAGGCTGGCCAAGATCTTGCAGGATGGCACAGCTATCACAGGAGATGTAGGGGCAACGCCCTTTATAATCTCGCCATGATGCCCCGACCACCTTGCTCGATCCAGGCCAGGTTACGTCCAGCTGTCCTGCCACCTGAAAAACCCTTTAAACCCAAGAATAGAAAATATTTGCACGCATCGTTATAATTTTTATTCTTTCTATAAAAATAAGGCAGAGGAATCGCAGCGCATGGGGGTTTTTCTTTTGTTGCTCCCGATGGACAAACGCGTACTGCAGATCAAAGTTGCCCTAGGAGCGTGGTTCTACTTAAATTTTCTGCCTCGTGGCAGCACCAGCCACTGTGCCTCTCCTGGTACCACTCCCAACAGACTCGGGCGCCGTAGGTAGCGTCGCGCGTTGCCTCGCTGTGGGTAGTGGCGTCGTCGCTGCAGGTGTGGTGGTCGTTGACTCCGTAGACGGTGTGCTGTTTTTGGCTGGTAGTGACTTCTCTACTGTGGTTGTTCCTGTTGCTCCAGGTGTAGCGGCAGCGTCGGCTGACACCGAGCAAACACACACACTTACGTGCCGAGACGGCGTGCTGTTTTTGGCGGACAACGGCGTCTCGCCCAAAACGCACAGCCACACACACACACTTGCACTTGCACTCGCACTGTCCCTTGCCGTAGTTGTATTGTTGTTTTCCCTCGTTGGTTTTTATTGTTGCACTCCAATGGTCGCTTTGCACTTGTGCACTTTGTTTTTACCGCACACTTGTACGTTGGATGCCACTCTTTTTCTGCTCACGTCCACACACTGTGAGCCTGCCAGACAAAGTGACGCTCCCGCCGCATGATGGCCGCCGATCGCCGATATCAACCCTCCTGATATCGATACTGCTATGCAAGGTTGCCACCCTTGCAAAATGAGCGAAATGTGGATCATCGTCCTAAAGGTGGACGATGACCTAAAGATCGAAATGAACTATCGGCTCCATGCCGAATGACTAGTTCTCGATTATAGTTCGGTTCTTACGAACTATTGGCTCCGTGCCGAAAAAAATGTAGGTGGCTTTATGCCATAAAGATAAATATTGTGGGGTCAGCGAAATGCTGCCTCACACCCCCCCTTTACTTCGGGGAAGAAAACGAAAACCGGATGTTCCCAGCCCGGGAAATTTTCACCTGGAAACGTTTGCGGTCTATCACCGCCTGGGGCAATCTTCCGGCCAACCCGCACAACGTCCAGTGGGCTGGCGCCTCCACCCAATCGATTTGGTAGAGAGGCAACTCATCCTCATCGACGTTGACCTCGCTCGCCGTTGACAACACCTCCTCCCAATCGTCGACGTCCAATGCGTCGTTTAGAATGGCGCGGATGCCGCTCGAGGAAGGCGCGTTTTCGTCGTCGTCGCCTCGTGGATCAGTTGCGTTGCTGTCATCCGAGTTGTACGGGGTGTGCACCACGTACCGAGAATTTCGGGGACGCCGGGGATATTTCCGGCTATGACCTGCGCGGTCACCCAAAATGATGCCATCAGCCTCGGAAGGGTCGTACACCTCTGAATGGCGTGGTTGGTACCGGTCGTTAGGGTTTCGCGGCTGCGGGAAGAACAATCGTCCTTGATCCATTGTTGGTTCGTCTGTGAAAAATAAGGAGAAAAAAAAAAAGGAACGAAGGTTTAATCGTCGAGCTTACGCACCGTTTGTGGATACTTGGGTTGTAGTATCTGGAGACGTAATGGTTTTGGACGGAGACGGACCAAGGGAATGCGCGTTAGGTTCGGGCGCTCTCCTCCCTGGGGTCTTCGTTCTCAGACTCCGCATGGAAAGCTTTGAGGTCTGCGAGGTTAGCAACCCGCCGTCGAGTTGAGCATACGCGTTGCACTCGTACTACGTTCGGTGAGATAAATTTCCGAACAACGTAGGGGCCTTCATACTTCGGCGCGAGTTTCGCGGCGAAACCCTCAGCAGCATTGGACAAAACGTGGTTTTTGACCAGAACGAGGCTTTGTAACTCCGGGCGCCAATCGCGCCGCCGGAGGTTGTAATGCCGAGCTTGGTCGATCGCAGCACGTTGGGTATTTTCCTTGACGATCTTAAAGATATTCAGAAGCTGTTTCGCCTTGTCGTCGGGTGCTGCGTGTTCTCTTCCGATGCTAGGGGTAACCGAGGCTCCCGACCTTGGACGAGGAAGGCTGGGCTGAATCCCGTTGTGTCCGAGATACTGGTGTTTATGGCGAGCATCATTTCAGGCAGCAACTCATCCCAAGTGTTTTGGTTTCCTTGGATTCCCTGCGCCAACATCGTCTTGATCGTCCGGTTAGCTCGCTCCGTCGGGTTTTGTTGCGGACTGTAAGGTGCGGTGTGTTGAAGTTCCATACCTGCGGTCTGGCAGAAGGTGCGGAAAGAGCGGCTGGTAAACTGCGTTCCGTTGTCACAGACAAAGCGCTGTGGTACTCCAAACCGACACAAGATGGTCTCGCGGAAGGCTCACTCCAGATGTGCAACTGTGGCTTTCCTCAACGGGACGAGCTCGACCCACTTGGTGAAAGCATCGAAGAACACGAGTAGCATCGTGTTTCCATGCTTGGAACGTGGAAGCGGACAGATGAAATCTGAGCACAGTGTACCGAACGTCTCGTCCACTTGCCGCGTCAGCATCTTTCCAGCAGGTTTCAGTTGGCTCACCTTAAACTTTTGGCACGCCTCACATCGCTTGACGTATCGTGCTACGTCGCGGAATAAACCAGGCCAATAGTAGCGTTGAGTTATCCGCGCTATGGTATTCCGGATACCCAGGTGTCCTGCAGTCGGGTGGTCGTGACATTCGGCTAGGACTCTTGGTCGGTAGTCTAGTCCGACGCACAGTTTTCACGGCACGTACTCCTCTTCCTCCGGTCGATAACCCAAGTGCCGGTACACTTGGCACCCTTCGATGGTGAAGTCCGGAAACTGATCCGGTGCCTCGAGAATCCGTTTGCTAAGGCGAGCGATCCATTTGCACGGTGTTGTCTCCTCCTGTGCGATGACCTCCATTGGCTGGCGAGATAAGGCGTCTGCGACGATGTTCTGCTTTCCACGTCGGTAGTGAACGTCGAACTGGTACTGTTGTAGCTCCAGTGCCCAGCGTGCGATCCGTCCGGTCGGATTATCGATGCTATTAAGCCACTTTAGAGCGAGATTATCGGTTATTACGTCGAACCGGTAGCCTGCCAAGTAACACTGAAGTTTTCGAATAGCCCAGACTATTGCCAGGCACTTATTTTCAGTAGCGGAATAATTCGCTTCAGCCTTGTCCAACCGGCGGCTAACGTAGGCGATGACTCGTTCGGCTCCTTCGTGTTCCTGGGTGAGAACTTCTCCTAGTCCACAGTCACTGACGTCGGTCTGTAATGCGAACTTCGAATTAAAATCTGGGCATGCCAGCACGGGGGCCTCGGTCAAACGTTTCTTCAGTTCCTCAAATGCAGTCTGTTGTTCGGGCTTCCACTCCCACTTCTGGCCTTTCTTGAGCAACGTCGACATGGGTTGGACGATGGCTGCGAAGTTTGGCACGAAGCGGCGATACCATGATGCGATCCCTAGACAACGACGGAGCTCCCGGCAAGACGTAGGTGGCTGTAACTCTCGTACGGCTGCGATTTTATCCGGGTCTGTGTGGATACCGTCTCCACTGACGACATGACCAAGATACGCCAACCGAAGCCGAAAGAATTTGCACTTCGCTTTGTTGAGGCGTAGGTTCGCCTGCCTGAGCCTTCGTAACACCTCTCCCAAGTTGTGTACGTGCTCCTCCAGAGTGGAGCCGATAACGTCAATGTCGTCCAAGTACGCGAAGGCGAAAGGTTCCATTTCGGGCCCGATCACGCTGTCCAGTGCTCTCTGGAAAGTGGAGCAATGGATACGCGTCGGGGACCGAGCTCGCGTTCAGCTGTCGGTAATCGAAGCACATCCGAACGTCACCAGTCTTCATTCACACTAGTACGATAGGAGCGCTATGGGGAGTTTTTGACGGTTCGATGCAATCATTCCTCAACAACTCATCGACTTGCTCGTCGATTATCCGCTGCATGGCCGGGTTCTTCGGAAAATATCTCTGTTTGATAGGGCGGTCATCCTTCATGGTGATCACATGCTCGGCGATGTGGGTAACCCCCGACAAGGAATGAAACTTGCCAGTTCTCGGTCTAGAAACTCCTGCACCCAGGGTTCCAGATCGGGTTTCACCTCCTGGATGGCTATTTCTTCGCCAGGACCGTCGTCCTCGGCCTCATTGACGTGAAGAATCGGCTCCGGGTCGTTTGCTATGCCACAGACCTCTGTTGTGGTTCCCTCGAAGGGGCGAGGACGTTGAGATGGCACGCCATCTTCAAGTGGCCCTCGTGAACATAGCTGGGCATGCTCCTCCGTCTCTTGTGTAATGCCCGTGGTCGCAGTCTGGGTCTCGGTAGTCATTAGGATGGTTCCCCCGAAGGCGCGGGGACGTTGAGATGGCACGCCATCTTCAAGTGCCCCCGTGAACATCGCTGGAAATTTTCCTGGGTTTCTTTGTCCCTTTTCTCCGTAGCACTGCCCGTGGTCGCGGTCGGGATGACGCCGACTTCTCCGGAACCGCCCGTGGGCGCAGTCATAGTCATTTTTGAGTGATTAGTGCATGTCTCGTCGGCACCGCCTGGGGTCGTCGTTGATGGGACGCATGCCTCGTCGGCACCGCCTGGGGTCGTCGTTGATGGGACGCATGCCTTGTCGGCACCGCGTGTGGATCTCTGCTTGGTCTTCGAATGCTTAGCGCATGCCTCGTCGGCACCGCCTGGGGTCGTCGTTGATGGGACGCATGCCTCGTCGGCACCGCGTGTGGATCTCTGCTTGGTCTTCGAATGCTTAGCGCATGCCTCGTCGGCGCCGCCTGGGGTCGTCGTTGATGGGACTCATGCCTCGTCGGCACCGCCCGTGGATCTCTGCTTGGTCTTCGAATGCTTAGCGCATGCCTCGTCAGCACCGCCTGGGGTCGTTGTTGATGGGATGCATGCTTCGTCGGCACCGCCCGTGGATCTCTGCTTGGTCTTCGAATGCTTAGCGCATGCCTCATCGGCACCGCCTGGGGTCGTCGTTGATGGGACGCATGCCTCGTCAGAACCGCCTGGAGTCGTTGTCATCGCGTGTGTAGTACTAGCGTTGTCGGCTTCGCTAGTCGCTGTCCTACATCCGGGAAATGCATTCTGCCTCGCCGTTGTGGCGCGGATGGTGGATCGACGACCTGTGGGATTTATTAAAGAAGCTGGGGACAATTGCAAAAAGTCAGTGCCGCAATGTAGGGCGGCTTGGACGGCACACAAGAAATCGATTCCCAAGATCACGTCATCGACGACGGTGGGTAATATTAGAAAAGGTATACACGCAACCTTCTCGCCCAATTGCACCGCCGCGATAAGTGACTTGCCGACCATAGTGTGACTCCCATCTGCCATCCTGACTCTAGCATGCACATCCCGAAAGCATGAATCGCCGAGCTGGCCAACTACACCCTCGCTGATGAAACTCCTAGTCGCTCCAGTTTCGATGGTAGCTAGTCTCTCCTGTCCCTCGATCACGACTCTTGTCACTATGCGTGCCTGCTCCACTCGCATAGTTGGACCTATGCCCGGGACTGGTTGCCGGATGCTCCCACATGGTCCTGGGGCAAGTGGGGCCGCTGTCCGTTTCCCGATGGCATACCGCAACACTCGATTGTCCTCACGTCTCTCTTACCACAACGCCAACAGAAATAAACCTGTCTATTCCGGCACTCCCGCATGAAGTGGCCGATCTCGGCGCAATGCTTGCAAGCTCGTTGCACGTCGATAGCAGGTCCAGTTTCTTGCATCATTCTGTTGACTGCGGGTGTTTCACCGGAGTCTCGACCGGACGGTTGATCCCGGAGGGGATTACGCGGCCTAGACGTCGACTGCGCGTTGACTGCCATAGCCCCCGGCGAGGCTGTTATGAAACCTGGCGAGGTGGGTTTGAGTTGAAGGCTCTGACGATCACGATCCCGTACGAACTCGAAGCTAGTGGCGAACTGCATCAACTGGTTTAGAGAAATCGCCTCGTGTCGGCGAATATAAAGCTGATATTCCGGTAGCAAGTTTTCGTAGGCTCGGTCCAGTTCTTGTGCTCCTGTGTATTCTGCTCGCTTCATGAGCAAGCGCAGCGCCACGATGTATGCTTTGAATGGCTCGCCGGGTTTCTGTTGTCTTGCTCGTATCTGGTCTTCTAGCCGTTGGAAATATCGTGGGTGTTAATTATATTTTTAGGCAGCTTTTTGTTTTATTTTAAATTAAAGTTTATTTCACAATGTTCGTGTGCGTTCCTTTCAATTCGCTCAGTAAGAGAGAGTGTGACCAGATTCATTTTCGGTACAAAATACATAATTATAAAATACTAAATAAACTATCATTAATTATCGATTGATCGTATATGGCACTATCAATACACGATCAGTCATCGCACGCATTCGTCATGCATGTGTTTCATTTAAGCTGCGACATACAGCGGCCCCTAGTGTTGAGTCCATGTCTCAGCACGATCATCTTTGTCGTAGCGCTCAACTCCGATCCTGCATAGGCGGTTAACCGGGCGACGATACGTGTTTTTTGCCGTTTTCAATTCAACTACACGTACAATTCCATCTTCTCCAGGGTATACTTTCATTACACGGCCTAGCGGCCATTCACCGCGTGGGGTATTATCTTTCATCACGACTATTTCGCCGACTTTAAAGTTGTCCACATCTTGAAGCCATTTTGAACGATGTATTAGTGTTGGCAGATATTCTTTGATGAAGCGTTTCCAGAATGCGTCTACCAGATATTGCGATACGCGCTTCTCACCAGTGATGCCAAGGAATTTCCCCGGACTATGAATTGCGCAACTTTGTGGAACGCAAATATCATTTGGGCACAGACCAATTTCGTCATCAGCATCATCCGAGTCCAGTATGTATGGTCTGCTGTTGACAAGATATTCGGCTTCCATGAATATGGTTCGTAGTGTTTCATCGTTGGGACTTGCGTTTGCTGACAAGACTGCTTCGATTGCTCTTTTAAAACAGCCGACGAGTCGCTCCCAACAGCCGCCAAAATTAGGCGCATTAGCTGGAATGAAATTCCAAGTTATTTTGTTATTTGCTAAATATGTTTTTATATAGCTTTCGTCGAGCTCTTCCAAGGCTTCTTGCAACTCCCGCGCTGCACCTCGAAAGTTTGTGCCATTGTCCGACCAAATGATTTTAACTGGACCACGTCGTGCCATCATCCGGCGGACCGCCAATATGCAGGAATCTGTATCCAATGAGTGTGCTATCTCCACATTAATCGCTCGAGTAGTTAAGCACGTGAAGATCACTCCATATCGTTTGCGAAAGTTCTTTGACGCTCGGGTTCCTCTGCCATCCTTGGTATAAAATGGCCCAAAATAGTCTACGCCTGTTGCTGTAAACGGTTTTTTATGGGTCAAGAATCTCTCCTCGGGTAGTAGGCCCTTTTTCGGTGCTTGTGGCTTTGCTTTTTTGCGTTTGCACCAAACGCAAGCGTTGAGTGTAGTCTTGATGATTCGATTCAGCTTTGGCATCCAATATGACGTCTTGAATCGATGTACCACTACTTGTGTTCCAATGTGTTGTGCTTCCACGTGCATTTTGTTAATCAGCAGGCGTGTGTAGGTATGTTTGCCATCCAAAACAATTGGTTTTTTGGTGCACGCCGATATGTCTTTCGCACGTTCGATTCTACTATCCACACGCAATATATTGTGTGCGTCTAGATAGATGCAATACTTTGAGAGGCGTAGTTTTGAAGACGGTCTTCCAGTTTGCAGCTTGATCAGGTCATCTGAAAATGATTGCTGCTGTACCACCTTGCACCACATCTTCTCTGCCCATTCGATTTCATTCACGTTCAATTCGCCTGTCTTACGTTGGCTCGAAGTGCGTTTTGACGAATTAACGATGAATCTCTGAATCCAGGCTGTACTTCGAATCAATTTATTATAACTCGAGATTCTTTGCAGTAATACGTTTAATGGGTGCTCCGCTTGTTGAAGTATCATTACGATCTCAGTTTGATCGCCGTACTCTGCCGTTGACTTTGGATTTTCCCACGTAGACTCTGGCTTCTTCAGAAATTCGGGACCCGTCATCCACCACTGTAGCTTGTGTGTTGGTATATTATCACGGGTTATGATGTCAGCAATGTTTTCGTTTGTTGAAAGCCATCGCCACTCAGCTCTGGTAGATTTTTCGCAGATTTCACCTATTCGGTTTGCCACGAAAACTTCCATGCGTTTGTCGCTATTTATCCAAGCAAGTACAGTTCGTGAGTCTGTCCAAAAGTATCGTTGATCAAGTTTGATCTGTAGTTCTTCTTGGACCATTTCAGCTAGACGACATCCCAATACCGCTGCCATCGTTTCCAACTTTGAATTGGTTACGTGTTTAATTGCTGATACTCTTGCCTTTGATGCAACTAAAGCCACATCATACTGCCATTGGTCGTCTGATCTGTAGCAGCATCTTGTGTACGCCGCCGAAGAATACGCCTTAGCGCTTGAATCATTGAAAATGTGAATCTCGACACGATCCGCCTTTGGTAGATTGCCGCTGTAGCATCTTGGAATTTTCGTGTCCTCGATCGAATTCAAAATCTTCCTCCAATTCTGCCATTTGGTTACAAGGTCGCCTTTGATTGTATCGTCCCAGCCGATTCCAGATTCCCATACATCTCGCATGAGAATTCTACCTTTGATGGTTACTGGAGTCATGAGACCCAAAGGATCATATAACGAGTTGACAGCTGACAATATATTTCTTTTTGTTGGTGTAATATTGCCGTCTAGAAGATCTCCAGCAAGTTTATGCATCGTTGCTGTTGAGTATGTGAAGAAGTCGCCTTTTGCGTCCCACAGCATACCCAGCACCTTTTGTTGTACGTCAGTTTTATCCCCGATCATGGCTACCACATTTAATGCCCTTAGATTTTCGGGAATGCTGTGCATCACATCCTCACTGTTTGATATGAATTGACGCAGTTCAAATCCAGCTTTAGAATGTATTTATATTATTGTTGTTATCAGCTTGATGACTTCGTCAGCACTGGGTTTGGAATCCAAGTAGTCGTCAACATAGTGATTTTGCAGTATGGCTTTCACTGCAGCGGGGTGCTCTTCTTCATATTTTACAGCGTTGTAGTTCTTCACGAATTGAGCTAAGAATGGTGACGATGTAGTTCCAAACAACATAGCCTTCATTTGGAATACTGTTGGCTCCCGTTTCTGGTCTAGATTCCTCCATAGGAAACTCTGGGCTGCAGTGTCGTTATCCGCAATGTGTACTTGGTTGAACATTTCGCGAATATCTGCAACAACTGCTACCTTGTATAGCCGAAATCTTATTAGAATTCCGACTATAGACGTTGACCAATCTGGCCCAGTGAGCAGGTTCTTATTGAGAGATGTGCCGTTGCACTCAGCCGCTGCGTCGAAAACCAATCGAACTTTTCCCGGCTTACTTGGGTTGATGACGGCGAAATGTGGCAAATACCACAACTTTGGAGATTTCAGAACGTCCATGTCTGCTAGCTGGACTGCGTAGCCTTTATCCAAAAGTTTCTGAATTTCGTTCTGATACGCCTGTGCCGTATCGTTGTCCCGTAGTAGCTTCCTTTCTAGACACTTGAGTCGTTGAATGGCCATTGGTTTGCTGTCTGGTAGTTTGACGTCATCTGCTTTCCATGGTAAGTTCACCTCGTAATGATTACCCTTTTGGATAATTGATGATTCCGCCTTATATATTGCCATCTGATCTTCCAATGATTGTGTTTTGTCGACTTTTACTGTGCAAACACCAAAGTTCTCAATACTGAACTGATGTTTGAACATCTGTTGTAGATTTTCATCGCTTACTTGGCAACAAGTAAAATGTGCTGCTTCTAGATCTGTTTGAACTGGACCGTGTATTACCCAACCTAGCTTGGTTTTGGATAACATCGGGCGATGTTCATCTCCGTTAATGACAGCACGTGTGGTAATAAGATTTGCATGCCGTTGTCCGATCAACAGCATTGGCTTCTTATCCTGCAGCTTCTTGATGTCTACCAGATTTTTTGGAACGAGTTCCGTCAGCCTGTTGTAGTCGAATTGTTGTGATGGTAAGCTTAAGTCGTTTATAAGCCATACATCGTTAAGATCATGCTTCATGCCGTTTTTGCCACTAAGACAGATCTTCGCTGATTCCGCATCTGCTTCATATCTGTAGACTCCACCTGTCCAGCTGAAGCAGAAGGGTTTTACATCTCCTTGAATGCCTACTTCTCGTGCCAAACTCATATCCATGATTGTAGATGTGCTCCCTTCGTCTAGGAATGCGACAATTTCTTTGGACCCTTTTTCGCCGTGTACTATGATTGGTACCAATTTCAGCAAAGATTTGGTTTTAGTCTCTGATACGCATCCGCTGAAGTTTGAAGGTGGTGCGATATTTGGCTGTGTGAGACGCTTGTGTAGTAGAGAATTTTGAAATTTCTCACAGTTGTCAATTTTGCACACTTGTCTTTCGTTGCATTGACCCTTGTGAAATTTCAAGCAACAGTAGCATGCTTTGTGGCGATTGGCTAAGTCCCATCTCTTCTTAACATCTGCTTTTAGGAATGTATTGCATTTGCTCAGAGAATGTTTCTCTTCACTACAAATCGAACAGGTTGACTTGAGTTTGGGCTTTGGTTGATTTGCCGCCTCATCTTCTTGGTTGTGTAGCTGGATTGCATTTGGTTGTTCCGCAACTAATGACTGTTGGTTGATCGTCATTACCTTTTTGAAAAATGAGACATCTTGAATTAAGTCAGCTTGTTGTTGTGACCATTCTGCCAGTTTCTCGAATGTACAAAAAGATGCCACCACGTTTTCGGCTTTTAGAAATGCGCCCCATTCTCGAAGATAGTTTTCAGACAGTTTGCCGATCATCGTAGCTAACAACCTCTGTGTGTCAATCAGCATGTTGTCAGTGTATTCCAACGCAGAGCTTATATTCTGGACACTGTAGTTATACTCCTCAAAATCAGCCAGATGTTTGACTGATTTCACCTCGCTTGCCTTTGACATCAACTCCAGAGCTACATTTTCTGGTCCACCATAAGCCTTGTCTAAAATTGATATAATTTTATCAGGATCCTTTGCGGAGATCAAGAGCAGTGACACTTTATCCCTCGCAGCTCCCTTGAGTGCTTTTGAAAGACGTCGAACGTTTTCCTCTTTAGAAAATCCACACTGTGCACTTGTTGCCTTGAACTCGCTGATGAAATGTCTCCAGTTTAATGCAGATGTACCATCAAACTCCAGATGTTTGCCGTTGAAATTTTGTCTTGCTAGCATTTTGGCCATCGTCATTGTTGCACCACTTGAATCGTCGATTTCTTGTGCATCATTTACGGAATTTTTCTGTCGTTGGTTGCGGACCCACTCTGACGTGCGCTGAGTCTGATTGTCGATATGCCGCACAGAATTTCTTGATCGTTCAGAGCAAGCAGAACTCTCTGTTAGTGCAGCTTTAGTTTTAAGAACATTTTTCTTACTAATAAGTGCTTCTTCTTCTGCCTTTAGCAGATCCAATTCTTTGTGTGCCATACCAATGTCGTCGCGCATCATTGCCATGTCTGCCTCTGAGTTTGCAGTTGCGTTGTTTTCCGCCTCAGACAGAATCCGTTTCATGTTTAAAAGCTTTGCCTCCTGTTCGCACACTTTTCGCTTGACGTCTACATTTGCTTCATCCACTTTTTCTATTTGTTCCAGAATTACCAGTTGCTTTTCCAAGTTTGTTGCATTTGACCCATCAGAGTTTTCGGATCCGACAAATGATATAGCGTTTACAATTTTTGCCGCCATTTCATTTTTTGCCGCGTATTCGCCGACGCCGATGTCAAAGAATTCACAGACGCGCAATAATGCGTTTTCCCCCAATTCCTTTGAAATTGTCTGCTCGTGTTCTCGTTTTGCAGCGTTGGTATATTTTAAGCCTTTAAATGTGCGAAGTTGTCGCTTAATCAATGTTTCTGTCACAAATTTTCGGTATATTGCAAAATAAACGTCTCGCAGTGATTGCGATTTCCACGAATCAATGCGGCTAATTTGTGACTCGCTCCACTGCCACATTTTTGATCGCGTGTACTTTTGTTTGTGGACTGTAATCTATAGTGTTGGCTGCTAACTAAGCGATCCGGCTCGAAGGACCACTATGTTAATTATATTTTGAGGCAGCTTTTTTTTTATTTTAAATTAAAGTTTATTTCACAATGTTCGTGTGCGTTCCTTTCAATTCGCTTAGTGACCAGATTCATTTTCGGTACAAAATACATAATTATAAAATACTAAATAAACTATCATTAATTATCGATTGATCGTATATCGCACTATCAATACACGATCAGTCATCGCACGCATTCGTCATGCATGTGTTTCATTTAAGCTGCGACAGTGGGGGTAGATAGAAATCGAGGAACTCTCTTTTAAATTTGGCCCAGCTCGCCCCTTGCAATCGACTGCCCCGGAACCAACACTAGCACTCCCTGTGAGTAGTTCTGGAATAGCATTTGACAGGTGGGCCAAGTCGATTACATGGGCAGCTGCTCTTTCCTCCACACTCTCAATAAAACTTAAGGGGTCGGACTCGCCGTCAAAAAGAATTCCCCAACGATGCACTTTCTCCGCGACGGTACGGTAGGGTGTATCCGTGCGGACCGTGACGTGAGAGGTTGGGGACGGGCTACGGTTTCCCCGTGAGTCTCGGGTAACTGCCGAAGTGTCTGGCGGCTCTCTCCCGGGGCTGTAACGACTACTTGAGGAGTACCACCGGTATTCGGTGAACCGCTACGCGAACGTGGTTTCGTCTCTCGATCGCCTTGTTCGGACCCGGAACCATCGGCGAATTGTTGCTCCAACTCGACCAACTTTTTCATGACATGATCGGCATGCGCGCTCTGCGAAACGAAAGACGCCAAGTGGCTCCGAAGCTGTACTACCGTGCCTTCAGTGTCGAGGCCAAACTCGCCGAGTTTTGGCAACAACTCCTCCTTCTTCCTGTAGTAGACCCAACTGAGACCAACCATGTTGTAATTTAGAATCCTTGGTCTAACACGGTTATCGAGCGGTGCTGTCTTTCAGTCGCAGTGTAGTATACCTACCCTGCCAGCAATTCAAATCAAAGGGTATAACAATAATTACATACAATGTGACACTCTGTCATAATGATAATAAATATACAAATACCCAAAAGACCACACTTATACACATACACATTCCAGCGCACAAGAAATACGATCTATCGCTTATACATAAGCCGAACGCGGCGCGTGGGAATGCTGAGCATGCACTTTGCAGCTCAAGTGGTCAAGATATATACAGCATATGTATGCCCTCTGCATACATATGTATACACCAGTAAACTAACACATAAATATAAGACATATATATAAGTATTGCATGTTTCGGGTTAGCAAAGCCCAACATGAAGATATAAAGTTGATTCTAAATAAAGACACCAAGAGGAGCAGACGCTCCATAAGAAATGAACTAACTTTTCAAACATTACAGCAGCAATCGAACGCGTTTTGAAAAAAAATACCCCAAATCGAATTTGTTCTATGACTATTTGGCGGAAATTGTCGCAGCTAGAAACAAGGCGTTGCAATCCAGAAAATGTGCGCGAGAATTGTTCTTCGTTAAGTCCCCAATAAATGTTGAAAACTGTACTTCAAACTTTTCCCTGATTGCAGCGTTACGTAGTAAAGGTGATTCAGGACCTCGAAGCTTTGCACTCGATTGTTCACTTGGCTGGCGGTGTATGTCTGTTCACTTTAAAGGTCTGAATTTAATTTGCAACGTGGCCTAGCACCGTTCGTGTTGACGATTTGAAAATTATTTAAATGTGGCTTAGCTGCGTAGGACCGTTCGCGTTAAAGGTTTTCAATTGAATGTTCACTTAGGCTTAGCTTTGTATCACTGTTCGCGTTGAAACACCGAGCTTGAATGTTTCACTTAGGCTTAACTGTCTTAATCTGATCGCGTTGAAGGTCCATTCGAAATTTTTAAACTTTGGTTAGCTGGGTATGACTGTTGGCTTTGAAGGTCCGTACGTAAGTGAATGTTCGTTGTACTCGCGTGACGCTCCAAGCCTATGCTTGCAAGCGTCGACGTCGGCAGAGGTTGTTCGACTGCGCTGCCCGCCCTTGTAGCGACAGAGCTCGCTCGGAGACATCTGCTCGCTCTTGTGACGCCAGAGCTCGCTCTTGTAGCTCTGCCCGTCCTTGTAGCGACAGAGCTCGCAAGGAGACATCTGCTCGCTCTTGCAGCCCGCGATGTTGCTTTGTCGCCGACGTTATTCTCTTTTTTTTTTTTTTTCTCTGCTTCTCTGCTGCCGTTGTAGTTGTCGCTCTGCTCCTTCGTTTCGCTGGAAAACAACAAAAAATATTCCCCAAGATGCGATCCCTAACTGATAAACTTCAAGCACGTGGCAATTGGTCAAAAAAATTCCTATTGGGTCAACAAAATTCTGATGCGCGCTCGGATGAAATCTCTACGGGATTTAATGTGTCCCCGTAGCTAATGATGAAATTTCTTTTCGTTGGCGTCGTGTTGCTGGGTTTTTCTTTGTGGACTTGTCATGTTCTGTTTTGCTTTCCTAGGTTTTTAAGCACTTTTCTGGGTCTTTTCTGGACGAGATCGGGGTGTTTTGACTTTTCTGGCGGCTCCCTATGACTATGTTGGGGGGAAAATATATATATAGAAATTTCTATGTCTGGGGTGGAAAAATATATGCAATATATATATATAGACAATAATAATAAAAAAACTTCGTATATATAATTATATATAGCCATAAAAATGAATCTGAGCTAAGAATATAATAACGATGCGTGCGGGGGCGTGGCTTTGGTAATTATTGTCTAAAAAAATAAAAAATGCCGATCTCTATGCTCTAGGTGGAATACTTTTTCTCCAGGGTCCCTGCTCGGGCGCCATCTGTAACGAAGCTTTTCCATCCGAGGTCGACGTCTCAGTCCGGCCAGGGCCATTTACAGAAAAATTTGTAAATTTCTGGGACAACTGGAGGAGCTACGGGAGCGCAAGAGGGTATGCGTGCGCTCTCGTAAGGATCGGCATGATTCCCTATTCTTCTTTGCCCTAGTACAACTGGTCGACCCAGGCGGGCGACCCACCTGAAAAACCCTTTAAACCCAAGAATAGAAAATATTTGCACGCATCGTTATAATTTTTATTCTTTCTATAAAAATAAGGCAGGGGAATCGCAGCGCATGGGGGTTTTTCTTTTGTTGCTCCCGATGCGAAAAGGCTAGGTTATCTACTAATGGACAAACGCTTACCGCAGATCAAAGTTGCCCTAGGAGCGTGGTTTTACTTAAATTTTCTCCCTCGTGGCAGCACCAGCCACTGTGCCTCTCCTGGTACCACTCCCAACAGACGCGGGCGCCGTAGGTAGCGTCGCGCGTTGCCTCGCTGTGGGTAGTGGCGTCGTCGCTGCAGGTGTGATGGTCGTTGACTCCGTAGACGGTGTGCTGTTTTCGGCTGGTAGTGACGTCTCTACAAACACACGCACACGGTGGTTGTTGTGCGGTGGTTGTTCCTGTTGCTCCAGGTGTAGCGGCAGCGGCGGCTGACACCGAGCAAACACACACACTTACGTGCCGAGACGGCGTGCTGTTTTTGGCGGACAACGGCGTCTCGCCCAAAACGCACAGCCACACACACACTTGCACTCGCACTGTCCCTTGTCGTCGTTGTATTGTTGTTGAGCAACGAGCAGAATTTCAAAAGTCATTTAAATGCCTAAATAAAACTGCACCTGTCTCCAATAATACGAAACTCAAACATTTTCGAGTACTGGTGAATTCATTCAATACAGTACGCCAAATCGTAATTGACAATTTGGGGAAATGTGATTCGTTACAGTCGATACAATTAAAGGACGTAATAAAAAGGCTTAAGGAAAACCTCCTTTATGTCGCAGAACGGCACAACTTACACATTTTAGTGCCCAATACTCTAAATTTTCCAGCCGAGTTCGATGAATCGGTTCTACTAGAACCAGATACCGAACTAGGTATTGATTTCAAAGACCCGATGACCTCAGAGGTATCAAAAATACCCGAAATATCAGATCAAGTTAGCTCTGAATCTTCGATCCAATCGAAACAAAACCGGAAAAGACAACAATTTCAGAAATGGCACAAACAGTTACAGAATTTATCAAGCTAGCCACATCTCTACTACCAGAGTTTGATGGTAAGCCGGAAAATCTGCAAAGTTTTCTAGATTCTCTGAATCTATTGGATACTTTAAAAGGCACACATGAGCCAACAGCCATAAGCCTTATTAAAACAAAACTAAAAGGCCATGCAAGAAATCTAATAAGTAATGAGCAGACAATTGCTGCTATCATTACGCAACTGTCAACTGCAGTAAAAGGAGAATCGGTAGAAGTCGTATCTGCCAAGCTACTTAATCTGCAACAGAAAAACAAAACGGCTAACCAATACACCCAAGAGGTGGAAAAACTGACAAAGGCCGTTGAAGGAGCCTATGTCAGTGAAGGTCTAAGCCAATCACTTGCTAACAAATACATCACTACAACAGCTGTAAAAGCTATGACACAAAATTGTTCGATTGATAAGGTAAAACTTATCATGCAGGCAGGCACATTCACAAATATGAATGATGCCGTCTCCAAATTCGTCAATAGTTGCACGGAGATAACAGGTCAAAGTAACACTGTCCTGTATTATGCAAACAACAATAATAGAGGAGGCCGAGGTTATAATCGTGGCAGAAATTACAACCACAACAGTTACAACCGAGGCGGTAACAACAACAACAATAGTTACAATAACCGTGGAGGAAGACGAGGCCAAAATCGGGGAAGAGGCCGAGGTAACTCCAACCAAGGTTATAATAATAACAACGTGAGAGTGGCGCAAAATGCGTCGGAAAACACTCAGAACCCTTTAGGAAACAATCAATAAATGTAAAAGTTCATTCAATCAATTACAGTCTTAATATATTTGTCACCTTTTGTAATCACTTAACTCACAATAAACTCACATTCCTAATAGATACTGGTGCAGATATCTCACTACTAAAAATAAATTCAGATAAATTCCAAATTCAAAAAGATAAAATTATAAACATCCAAGGCATAGGCCAGGGTGTAATAAAATCTCAAGGAACAACTTCGATAGAACTTCAATCCACAAAATATATTATTCCACACGACTTTCATTTAGTAGACTCAGATTTTTCAATACCATGTGATGGAATAATAGGCATTGATTTTATTAAAAAATTCAATTGCCGATTAGACTTCAAACCAAACGAAGACTGGTTTATAATTAGACCTCAAAACTTAAATTATCCTATTTATGTTCCATTAACATATAGTGCTGGCAACAATACAGTTCTTCTGCCAGCCAGATCCCAAGTAATTCGAAAAATAGAGATTAATTCAGTAAACGATTATATATTTGTTCCAAATCAAGAAATACATAATGGAATTTATGTTGCAAATACAATAGTAGCATCCAAACATGTATACATTCGCCTTCTAAACACAACTAATTTCGACCAATTAGTCAAAGTAAACAAAATTGAATTTGAAAATCTAACAGATTACGATATTCATATAACTAATCCAATAAACAGGTCCGAACAAGTACTTTCAAAGTTAAAGAAAAATTTTCCAGAACAATTCAGAAATCAATTAACAAAATTATGCACCAAGTATAGTGATGTATTCGGACTGGAAACCGAACCAATAGCGACAAATAATTTCTATAAACAAACATTAAGACTGAAAAATGATGAACCCATTTATATCAAAAACTACAGAAGCCCGCATAGCCATGTTGAGGAAATCCAAAAACAAGTAGGAAAATTAATAAATGATAAAATCGTAGAACCGTCTGTGTCCGAATACAACAGCCCACTCTTGTTAGTTCCGAAAAAATCTTTACCAAATTCGGAAGAAAAGAAATGGCGATTAGTAATTGACTATCGTCAAATCAACAAAAAATTACTTTCTGATAAATTCCCGCTCCCCAGAATTGATGATATTCTAGACCAACTGGGTAGAGCTAAATATTTTTCATGCCTTGACTTAATGTCAGGCTTTCATCAAATTGAACTCGAAGAAAATTCAAGAAACATAACATCTTTTTCAACGAGCAATGGCTCATATCGTTTCACGCGACTACCATTTGGTCTTAAAATAGCACCAAATTCATTTCAGAGAATGATGACAATAGCATTCTCGGGTTTAGAACCCTCTCAGGCATTCCTTTATATGGATGACTTAATGGTGATAGGATGTTCCGAAAAACACATGCTTAAAAACTTAACTTATGTTTTTAATGTATGTCGGAAATATAACCTTAAGTTGCATCCAGAAAAATGTTTAATTTTTATGCATGAAGTGACATTCTTAGGTCACAAATGCACTGAAAAAGGAGTATTGCCAGATGACAAGAAATTTGACGTCATCAAAAATTATCCTGTCCCTCACGATGCGGACAGTGCGAGACGATTTGTAGCATTCTGCAATTATTATCGTCGATTTATTGAAAACTTCGCCGATTATTCACGGCACATAACTAGATAATGTAAAAAGAATGTTCCTTTTGAATGGTCAAGTGAATGCCAAAATGCATTCCAATACCTAAAAGAAAAGCTTATGCATCCCACATTATTACAATATCCAGATTTTCGCAAAGAATTTTGCATTATAACAGATGCTAGTAAACAAGCTTGCGGAGCAGTTCTAACTCAGAACCGTGAAGGAATTCAACTCCCAATAGCTTATGCATCTCGTGCATTTACAAAAGGGGAAAGCAATAAAAGCACAACAGAACAAGAGTTAGCAGCAATTCATTGGGCAATTACCCATTTCAGACCATATATTTATGGCAAACACTTTACTGTTAAAACGGATCACAGACCATTAACATACCTTTTTTCCAATAACAGTTTAAAATTAACTCGCATGCGGCTAGAGCTTGAAGAATATGACTTCACAGTAGAATACCTAAAGGGGAAAGACAATTTTGTAGCAGACGCACTTTCGCGTATAACTATAAAAGAACTAAAAGACATACAACATAAAGTCCTGAAAGTCACTACCAGGCGACAAAGTAGACAAACAAAAAACTGTACAGTAGAAAATTATGAACTTCTGCCAAGGCAAAGTCATAAAAATGTATCCAAGCCCAACGTACATGAAGTCATTACAAATGATGAAGTACGAAAAGTAGTGACCTTGCGCATAACAGAATCTAAATGTTTATTTAAACATGGAAATAAAATTATCGCAAGAATTGAAGTTAGCGATTTATATACCAATGGAATTCTCGACTTAGGTCAGTTTTTCCAAAGGCTCGAAAAAGAGACCGGTCTATTGAAAATCAGAAAACTCAAATTGGCACCGAGCGAAAAGATCTTTGAATCAGTTTCGATAGATTCTTTTAAAAAAACGGGCAATGAAATATTAAAATCATTAAGAGTAGCGCTACTCCAGCCGGTGACCCAAATAACAGATGAAAAAGAGATACAACAAATAATGTCTACTTACCATGACGACCCAATTCAAGGAGGCCACAGTGGCATAACAAGAACGCTAGCAAAAATAAAAAGACACTACTACTGGAAAAATATGACACGTCATATAAAAGAGTACGTACGTAGATGTCAAAAATGCCAAATGTCTAAAACAAAGACACACACTAAAACTCCTTTGACTCTCACAGAAACACCTGTGAATGCATTCGATATAGTGATAGTGGATACAGTGGGTCCACTACCTAAATCAGAAAATGGCAATGAATATATAGTCACATTAATCTGTGACCTTACAAAATATTTAGTAGCCATTCCAATTAAAAGCAAAAGCGCAAATAATGTCGCAAAGGCTATATTTGAAAATTTCATACTCAAGTTCGGTCCAATGAAGACGTTCATTTCGGACATGGGAACAGAGTATAAAAACCAGATTTTAACCGATTTATGCAAGTATTTGAAGATCGAGAATCTCACCTCTACTGCATATCAGAGAGCTGCAACGGGTAGGTTCGATTATGTTCGTACATCAGTGCGACAAACGTTTTCGGTCGATTCACGGGTCTCTTTGTTTTCGAACGAGTCACGGGCATGATTCGTTTTGTTTTCGGACGATGCACGCGTATGATTCGTTTTGCTTCGGACGAGTCACGGGTATGATTCGTTTTGCTTTCGGACAATTCGGGTCGAGCAGACCGTTCGAGTATAATCGAAAACGACAGTGTTGTTTTTGTATTTTTTTTTCGCTTGTACATGCATGTACATACATACATAAGTATTTATATTTCTGTTTTAGAGCAGCGGTGGGCAAGCCCTTGCTCACGCTGCCCACTCTGCTCAAAACAGTAAATTGGCTTGCCTGCGATTTTTGACTAGAGATGGGCATGGGCCGTGCCGTGCCTACTTAAATAAATTCCGTGTTGGGCCTCAGTTCTTACAAGCCGTGCTTGGGCCGTGCCGTTCCTTAAAAAGGAGGCCCATGCCCATCTCTATTTTTGACAATACAACAACTTTTGACGCTGCGCGCAAATTTTTTATGACCCCCAATAAAACAAAACAACAAACACACAGGAAATGCTCGAGTTTCGGCTGCGACGCTGACCGTCATAAAAGTGTGCATTTCACTTCAGTAGCGTTTTGTACACTGTGTGAAAAGTTTTGATGCGTTTTGATACGTTTTGATCCTAACCACATAATAAGCGTTCGACTTAAAAAATACAATTTATTAAAATTTCTTTAAGTGTATAATTGTTTTGGCTGATCAAAACCAACAACAACCACACAGATCTTTCGTCGCGGCGCACAGAGTCATACATTTTTACACACATAAATACATATATATTATTGTAAGCGCAAACGCCGCTGCGTGCGCGCTCTGTGTCGCACATTTTCTGAACAAGTCGATTCGAGCATGACTCGATGACTCGATGCGACCGTTTGAAGAAAACGGGTATCGCATCAAATCAAAACAACCAGCAATTTCGGTCATGACTCGTGACTCGTCCGAAACGAACAAATCACAACGGACACGAGTCAGCGTTCGTGCCTGACCGAAAATCTCTTACCCGTTGCAGTTCTCTGCTGCATATCATCACCAAACATTAGGGACAATAGAACGAAGTCATCGAACATTCAATGAATACATTCGTTCATACATCTCTGCAGATAAAACTGATTGGGATGTCTGGATTCAATATTTCACTTATTGTTTCAACACGACACCATCAGCAACGCATGAGTATTGTCCATACGAACTAGTATTTGGCAGATTACCAAAACAGTTCATAGATTTAAATAAAACTAATTACATAGATCCTATTTATAATCTAGATGACTACTCTAAGGAAATAAAGTTTAGATTAGAAATAGCATACAAACGAGCTAGAATTATGTTAGAAAAAGCCAAGGCTTATAGGAAATTAGCATACGATATGAAAACAAAAAATTTTGAATTAAAAGTAGGAGATAAGGTACTTTTAAGAAATGAAGCAGGCCACAAATTAGAGCCAGTATATTTAGGACCATATATAGTAGAAAAAATAGAAGATAATAATAACATTTACATTAAAGATAGTAAGAATAAGATACAAAAAGTACATAAGGATAGGTTAAAAATATATATTCAATAAAACGTTTCAATAAAAAAAAAAACAGGTCTGATCAACCTAACAAAAAAAAAAAATATAGTATAATGATATAATGAAAAACAAATGGGAATAAAATAAAGTAAATTTAAATTCTTTTATGAAAATCGAATGAAAATTTAAATTTGAATGGAGTTAAAGTAAAGTAAAAAAAAAAAAAATATTTTTATCAACAAACACAAATATTTTAAAACAGAGATAGCACATTTCAATACACTTATAATATAAAAAAAAAAAATTATTAAAATAATTATTATTTTTACTATTAATTATATTTTTACACTAAACTAACAATCTCATTACGTCATTTCTTTAAAAAGGGAGGTGTAGTATACCTACCCTGCCAGCAATTCAAATCAAAGGGTATAACAATAATTACATACAATGTGACCTCTGTCATAATGATAATAAATATACAAATACCCAAAAGACCACACTTATACACATACACATTCCAGCGCACAAGAAATACGATCTATCGCTTATACATAAGCCGATCGCGGCGTGTGGGAATGCTGAGCATGCACTTTGCAGCTCAAGTGGTCAAGATATATACAGCATATGTATGCCCTCTGCATACATATGTATACACCAGTAAACTAACACATAAATATAAGACATATATATAAGTATTGCATGTTTCGGGTTAGCAAAGCCCAACATGAAGATATAAAGTCGATTCTAAATAAAGACACCAAGAGGAGCAGCAGCTCCATAAGAAATGAACTAACTTTTCAAACATTACAGCAGCAATCGAACGCGTTTTGAAAAAAAATACCCCAAATCGAATTTGTTCTATGACTATTTGGCGGAAATTGTCGCAGCTAGAAACAAGGCGTTGCAATCCAGAAAATGTGCGCGAGAATTGCTCTTCGTTAAGTCCCCAATAAATGTTGAAAACTGTACTTTAAACTTTTCCTTGATTGCAGCGTTACGTAGTAAAGGTGATTCAGGACCTCGAAGCTTTGCACTCGATTGTTCACTTGGCTGGCGGTGTATGTCTGTTCACTTTAAAGGTCTGAATTTAATTTGCAACGTGGCCTAGCACCGTTCGTGTTGACGATTTGAAAATTATTTAAACGTGGCTTAGCTGCGTAGGACCGTTCGCGTTAAAGGTTTTCAATTGAATGTTCACTTAGGCTTAGCTGTGTATCACTGTTCGCGTTGAAGCACCGAGCTTGAATGTTTCACTTAGGCTTAACTGTCTTAGTCTGATCGCGTTGAAGGTCCATTCGAAATTTTTAAACTTTGGTTAGCTGGGTATGACTGTTCGCTTTGAAGGTCCGTACGTAAGTGAATGTTCGTTGTACTCGCGTGACGCTCCAAGCCTATGCTTGCAAGCGTCGACGTCGGCAGAGGTTGTTCGACTGCGCTGCCCGACTTGTAGCGGCAGAACTCTCTATGTACAATTCTGCTCGCGGGGTTTTGTGGCGCCAGAACTCGCGTATATAGTTCTGCCCGCCCTTGTAGCGACAGAGCTCGCTCGGAGACATCTGCTCGCTCTTGTGACGCCAGAGCTCGCTCTTGTAGCGACAGAGCTCGCAAGGAGACATCTGCTCGCTCTTGCAGCCCGCGATGTTGCTTTGTCGCCGACGTTATTCTCTTTTTTTTCTCTGCTTCTCTGCTGCCGTTGTAGTTGTCGCTCTGCTCCTTCGTTTCGCTGGAAACAACAAAAAATATTCCCCAAGATGCGATCCCTAACTGATAAACTTCAAGCACGTGGCAATTGGTCAAAAAAATTCCTATTGGGTCAACAAAATTCTGTTGCGCGCTCGGATGAAATCTCTACGGGATTTAATGTGTCCCCGTAGCTAATGATGAAATTTCTTTTCGTTGGCGTCGTGTTGCTGGGTTTTTCTTTGTGTACTTGTCATGTTCTGTTTTGCTTTCCTAGGTTTTTAAGCACTTTTCTGGGTCTTTTCTGGACGAGATCGGGGTGTTTTGACTTTTCTGGCGGCTCCCTATGACTATGTTGGAGGGAAAATATATATATAGAAATTTCTATGTCTGGGGTGGAAAAATATATGCAATATATATATAGACAATAATAATAAAAAAACTTCGTATATATAATTATATATAGCCATAAAAATGAATCTGAGCTAAGAATATAATAACGATGCGTGCGGGGGCGTGGCTTTGGTAATTCTTGTCTAAAAAAATAAAAAATGCCGATCTCTATGCTCTAGGTGGAATACTTTTTCTCCAGGGTCCCTGCTCGGGCGCCATCTGTAACGAAGCTTTTCCATCCGAGGTCGACGTCTCAGTCCGGCCAGGGCCATTTACAGAAAAATTTGTAAATTTCTGGGACAACTGGAGGAGCTACGGGAGCGCAAGAGGGTATGCGTGCGCTCTCGTAAGGATCGGCATGATTCCCTATTCTTCTTTGCCCTAGTACAACTGGTCGACCCAGGCGGGCGACCCACCTGAAAAACCCTTTAAACCCAAGAATAGAAAATATTTGCACGCATCGTTATAATTTTTATTCTTTCTATAAAAATAAGGCAGGGGAATCGCAGCGCATGGGGGTTTTTCTTTTGTTGCTCCCGATGCGAAAAGGCCAGGTTATCTACTTATGGACAAACGCTTACCGCAGATCAAAGTTGCCCTAGGAGCATGGTTCTACTTAAATTTTCTCCCTCGTGGCAGCACCAGCCACTGTGCCTCTCCTGGTACCACTCCCAACAGACGCGGGCGCCGTAGGTAGCGTCGCGCGTTGCCTCGCTGTGGGTAGTGGCGTCGTCGCTGCAGGTGTGATGGTCGTTGACTCCGTAGACGGTGTGCTGTTTTCGGCTGGTAGTGACGTCTCTACAAACACACGCACACGGTGGTTGTTGTGCGGTGGTTGTTCCTGTTGCTCCAGGTGTAGTGGCAGCGGCGGCTGACACCGAGCAAACACACACACTTACGTGCCGAGACCGCGTGCTGTTTTTGGCGGACAACGGCGTCTCGCCCAAAACGCACAGCCACACACACACACTTGCATTTGCACTCGCACTGTCCCTTGTCGTCGTTATATTGTTGTTGAGCAACGAGCAGAATTTCAAAAGTCATTTAAATGCCTAAATCAAACTGCACCTGTCTCCAATAATACGAAACTCAAACATTTTCGAGTACTGGTGAATTCATTCAATACAGTACGCCAAATCGTAATTGACAATTTGGGGAAATGTGATTCGTTACAGTCCATACAATTAAAGGACGTAATAAAAAGGCTTAAGGAAAACCTCCTTTATGTCGCAGAACGGCACAACTTACACAATTTAGTGCCCAATACTCTAAATTTTCCAGCCGAGTTCGATGAATCGTTTCTACTAGAACCAGATACCGAACTAGGTATTGATTTCAAAGACCCGATGACCTCAGAGGTATCAAAAATACCCGAATTATCAGATCAAGTTAGCTCTGAATCTTCGATCCAATCGAAACAAAACCGGAAAAGACAACAACTTCAGAAATGGCACAAACAGTTACAGAATTTATCAAGCTAGCCACATCTCTACTACCAGAGTTTGATGGTAAGCCGGAAAATCTGCAAAGTTTTCTAGATTCTCTGAATCTATTGGATACTTTAAAAGGCACACATGAGCCAACAGCCATAAGCCTTATTAAAACAAAACTAAAAGGCCATTCAAGAAATCTAATAAGTAATGAGCAGACAATTGCTGCTATCATTACGCAACTGTCAACTGCAGTAAAAGGAGAATCGGTAGAAGTCGTATCTGCCAAGCTACTTAATCTGCAACAGAAAAACAAAACGGCTAACCAGGGCTGGGAATACTGATTAAAATTTTTTTCAATTTAAAATTATTACTTAGTTGACTGTTTCCAGCGAAAAATAATTATTTTTTAAAATTAGTTGAGTATTTCAGTCTACAGTAAATTACATTAAAAACTGCTTCAAATCTGTCTTAACTACTTTTTGGATCAATTGTACTTTTACTCTAAACTTTCCAGTCGACATTTAAAATGCTTGAAAATTTAAGCTTACAGTAAATTATTACTGGCACTGGCTTATATTCCAGCACCAGCAAATATTTATTTATTTATTTCCCTTCCAGTACAATTTTACTTGACATTTTTTTAAAGCATTAAAAATGTACTTGGGATTTTTCTTACCAGCACATTTTTAATTGGGATATTTATATCCACTATTTAATTTTTTTGGGATTTTATACATCAGCATATTTTTACCTGAAATTTGATACTCCAGCAAATATTTATTTGGGATTTTTCGTCAGCAGCATATTTTTACTTGTGATTTTTTAATCATTAATATAATAAACTATGATTATGAAAATGTTTGTATTAATTATTATTGATTATATTAATTTAATATGTTTATTTAAAATGTAAAATTATTATTTGCTTTTAACAATACCAGCATTTCAAAATTTTCATCTGATAACGTCCTACGGTGGGAGGTGTTCACAAAACCCGCAAATGAGAACAAGCGCTCAACTGGAGCTGATGATGGCAACGGCGTATTATATTTTAAAAACATTGCTCTCACTGTTGGATATTTGATTAGGTTTTTAAAACTTGTATCCACATCAGACAAATACATCTCTAGCTCTTTTCTGATTTCGGATTGTTTACTAACTTGCGGGGCTATGTTATTGCAACAAAAATAAAAAATCAAAAATTTGATATTGAGTGAAGAATTGCAACTTACAGAAAGATGTGTCAAACAGTAAAAATTTGTCATCAGCATTGTAACTCTGATTCTCCATCTCTTTTGGCTCTTCAGTTTCCTTGAAAGGTGCACTTAAGCGCAAAAAAGTGTTTTTCATTTCCTCTAAAGTAGTGAGGGGAGCCGTTTCTTGCAGTATAGGAAGAAATCTAAATTTAATATTAGGGCAACAAATTGCCGCCACAAATGCATCCTCAGCCTCTTCAGTTATACTGAACACCATCTTAAATCGCTCCTGGAGCGACGAACCCAGTTTATCGCAGGCAAAGGATAGCTGCTTCACTGCAGCGCTTTTTTGAAGGTCATCCAGCTTTTTTTTTAAAGATACAATGCTTGGTACGAAATATCCGAAAAACATTTTATCTTCGGACTGAAGAAAGTCAAGTGTTGTTGCAATCGGCAACATTACAGCTGCATAGCTCTTCAAATAGTCAAAATCTTTTGCTGAGAATTTCGGTTTGTCAAATCGCATGCAGAGATCATTTAGCTTGTCTTTAAATGTTAGTAGTTGCGTAACACTATCAAAGAGCGAATTCCATCTTGTTACAGTGGGCGTTTTTAATGATGCATTTAAAACTTTACGAATAATTTCTGCGGAAAGTGGGCGATGAGACATATTCCACAAAGTTGAGCATCTGTTCAAAAAGAGATATGTCAAATGTTATTTAAGTTAAATTTGGGACACAAAACATACTTTCGAAAGGTTTCCATATGCTGATTTAATACCTCGGCATTTGCTTTTATAATTTTTAAGAAATCTGTGGTGGCCAACAGATTTAATGTATGGCTTGCGCATCTAAAGTGGCTGGGCAAAACCAGATTTGAAAACTCAACACCTTCATCGCAGTTTTCCGAATCTAATGTTAAAATACGTTTTACTTAATTGGGTCAGTTTAATACACAAACGTAGTTACCTAATATGCCATATTCCTTAAAGGCTTTGCAAAAGTTTGAACCATTGTCTGTTATAGTTTTGACAATTTTGGCATCATAAAGCTCATATTCCAAGTGGATGTCAGAAATGATTTGAGCAATCCTGTCAAATGTATGTCTTCCCTCAAAACGACGACATGCTAGAGCCAGAGAATACCGCCTTAACGACTTTTCGTCAATCCAATGAATGGTATATCCTAAAAAAGAACGTTGGCGTGCCGACCAGATATCTGCTGTAGTGCACACGTAATTGACATCGTTAATGAGCATCTTTATTTTGTGCACCATATCTGTGTGCGTATCTTTTAATATTTTTGTCATTGTTCCCCTGCTTTTTACAACTAGTCCTGTACCCTTAAACAGATTTATAAAGTCTGGGTTATCCACTGTGCTTAGCGGGGAGTGACTACTTGCAAGATACTTTAGAATCCTTTTGTCAAAATTTCCAGACTGTTGTCCCACTTCAGCTTTATCTAGCAAATACTGCTCATATTGTTCTTGGTGTCGAGTTCGTAAATGGTTAATAAAATTTGATGAAACGCCCAAGGTTCCCTTTAAACATTTTGGAGGCGAACAAATGTTGCTATTTGCAATGATCCCTCCCATTTTCTTCAAATATTCCGAACCATCTCTCTTAAAAAACATTATTAATTACTTTGTAAAAAATAAAATATTAAACTGCAATTAAAAATTTAGATACCTTCGAAATAATTTCAAAATATTTCCCACTGAATAAAAGATCTGATGTCACTTTTCGCGTTTTTGATGGTGATGGCCTTTCTTCGTCATTATTGTCGCTAAGACAAAGGAATGATCAGATGAGATTTTTTCCCTAATACAGCATTAAATTACAATTACTTACACAATTGTGGGGCAGCTTGAGCTAAATATACCTCTGCGGAGCTGGGAGCTGCGCCCAAGACTTTCAATTTCAAATTCAATATCTTGACTATCTTCGGTAAAATCCATTTTATTTTTATGAAATTTAAAAAAAAAATTATTTCAATAATATTGCACGTTACGATACAGTTGAAAGTAATATACTGACTGAGAATATTTGCTGGAGTAAAAAATCTCAAGTACAAATATGCTGGAGATGAAATATGTCAAGTAAAAGCTTGCTGGATTAAAAAATCACAAGTAAAAATATGCTGCTGACGAAAAATCCCAAATAAATATTTGCTGGAGTATCAAATTTCAGGTAAAAATATGCTGATGTATAAAATCCCAAAAAAATTAAATAGTGGATATAAATATCCCAATTAAAAATGTGCTGGTAAGAAAAATCCCAAGTAAATTTTTAATGCTTTAAAAAAATGTCAAGTAAAATTGTACTGGAAGGGAAATAAATAAATAAATATTTGCTGGTGCTGGAATATAAGCCAGTGCCAGTAATAATTTACTGTAAGCTTAAATTTTCAAGCATTTTAAATGTCGACTGGAAAGTTTAGAGTAAAAGTACAATTGATCCAAAAAGTAGTTTTGACAGATTTGAAGCAGTTTTTAATGTAATTTACTGTAGACTGAAATACTCAACTAATTTTATGAAATAATTATTTTTCGCTGGAAAACCTCCAGTTTTTAAAAAATTATTTATTTATTAGTTAACAGGTGCTGATTAAAAAATCTAATCAGTATTCCCAGCCCTGCGGCTAACCAATACACCCAAGAGGTGGAAAAACTGACAAGGCCCTTGAAGGAGCCTATGTCAGTGAAGGTCTAAGCCAATCACTTGCTAACAAATACATCACTACAACAGCTGTAAAAGCTATGACACAAAATTGTTCGATTGATAAGGTAAAACTTATCATGCAGGCAGGCACATTCACAAATATGAATGATGCCGTCTCCAAATTCGTCAATAGTTGCACGGAGATAACAGGTCAAAGTAACACTGTCCTGTATTATGCAAACAACAATAATAGAGGAGGCCGAGGTTATAATCGTGGCAGAAATTACAACCACAACAGTTACAACCGAGGCGGTAACAATAACAACAATAGTTACAATAACCGTGGAGGAAGACGAGGCCAAAATCGGGGAAGAGGCCGAGGTAACTCCAACCAAGGTTATAATAATAACAACGTGAGAGTGGCGCAAAATGCGTCGGAAAACACTCAGAACCCTTTAGGAAACAATCAATAAATGTAAAAGTTCATTCAATCAATTACAGTCTTAATATATTTGTCACCTTTTGTAATCACTTAACTCATAATAAACTCACATTCCTAATAGATACTGGTGCAGATATCTCACTACTAAAAATAAATTCAGATAAATTCCAAATTCAAAAAGATAAAATTATAAACATCCAAGGCATAGGCCAGGGTGTAATAAAATCTCAAGGAACAACTTCGATAGAACTTCAATCCACAAAATATATTATTCCACACGACTTTCATTTAGTAGACTCAGATTTTTCAATACCATGTGATGGAATAATAGGCATTGATTTTATTAAAAAATTCAATTGCCGATTAGACTTCAAACCAAACGAAGACTGGTTTATAATTAGACCTCAAAACTTAAATTATCCTATTTATGTTCCATTAACATATAGTGCTGGCAACAATACAGTTCTTCTGCCAGCCAGATCCCAAGTAATTCGAAAAATAGAGATTAATTCAGTAAACGATTATATATTTGTTCCAAATCAAGAAATACATAATGGAATTTATGTTGCAAATACAATAGTAGCATCCAAACATGTATACATTCGCCTTCTAAACACAACTAATTTCGACCAATTAGTCAAAGTAAACAAAATTGAATTTGAAAATCTAACAGATTACGATATTCATATAACTAATCCAATAAACAGGTCCGAACAAGTACTTTCAAAGTTAAAGAAAAATTTTCCAGAACAATTCAGAAATCAATTAACAAAATTATGCACCAAGTATAGTGATGTATTCGGACTGGAAACCGAACCAATAGCGACAAATAATTTCTATAAACAAACATTAAGACTGAAAAATGATGAACCCATTTATATCAAAAACTACAGAAGCCCGCATAGCCATGTTGAGGAAATCCAAAAACAAGTAGGAAAATTAATAAATGATAAAATCGTAGAACCGTCTGTGTCCGAATACAACAGCCCACTCTTGTTAGTTCCGAAAAAATCTTTACCAAATTCGGAAGAAAAGAAATGGCGATTAGTAATTGACTATCGTCAAATCAACAAAAAATTACTTTCTGATAAATTTCCGCTCCCCAGAATTGATGATATTCTAGACCAACTGGGTAGAGCTAAATATTTTTCATGCCTTGACTTAATGTCAGGCTTTCATCAAATTGAACTCGAAGAAAATTCAAGAAACATAACATCTTTTTCAACGAGCAATGGCTCATATCGTTTCACGCGACTACCATTTGGTCTTAAAATAGCACCAAATTCATTTCAGAGAATGATGACAATAGCATTCTCGGGTTTAGAACCCTCTCAGGCATTCCTTTATATGGATGACTTAATGGTGATAGGATGTTCCGAAAACACATGCTTAAAAACTTAACTGATGTTTTTAATGTATGTAGGAAATATAACCTTAAGTTGCATCCAGAAAAATGTTCAATTTTTATGCATGAAGTGACATTCTTAGGTCACAAATGCACTGACAAAGGAGTATTGCCAGATGACAAGAAATTTGACGTCATCAAAAATTATCCTGTCCCTCACGATGCGGACAGTGCGAGACGATTTGTAGCATTCTGCAATTATTATCGTCGATTTATTGAAAACTTCGCCGATTATTCACGGCACATAACTAGATTATGTAAAAAGAATGTTCCTTTTGAATGGTCAAGTGAATGCCAAAATGCATTCCAATACCTAAAAGAAAAGCTTATGCATCCCACATTATTACAATATCCAGATTTTCGCAAAGAATTTTGCATTATAACAGATGCTAGTAAACAAGCTTGCGGAGCAGTTCTAACTCAGAACCGTGAAGGAATTCAACTCCCAATAGCTTATGCATCTCGTGCATTTACAAAAGGGGAAAGCAATAAAAGCACAACAGAACAAGAGTTAGCAGCAATTCATTGGGCAATTACCCATTTCAGACCATATATTTATGGCAAACACTTTACTGTTAAAACGGATCACAGACCATTAACATACCTTTTTTCCAATAACAGTTTAAAATTAACTCGCATGCGGCTAGAGCTTGAAGAATATGACTTCACAGTAGAATACCTAAAGGGGAAAGACAATTTTGTAGCAGACGCACTTTCGCGTATAACTATAAAAGAACTAAAAGACATACAACATAAAGTCCTGAAAGTCACTACCAGGCGACAAAGTAGACAAACAAAAAACTGTACAGTAGAAAATTATGAACTTCTGCCAAGGCAAAGTCATAAAAATGTATCCAAGCCCAACGTACATGAAGTCATTACAAATGATGAAGTACGAAAAGTAGTGACCTTGCGCATAACAGAATCTAAATGTTTATTTAAACATGGAAATAAAATTATCGCAAGAATTGAAGTTAGCGATTTATATACCAATGGAATTCTCGACTTAGGTCAGTTTTTCCAAAGGCTCGAAAAAGAGACCGGTCTATTGAAAATCAGAAAACTCAAATTGGCACCGAGCGAAAAGATCTTTGAATCAGTTTCGATAGATTCTTTTAAAAAAACGGGCAATGAAATATTAAAATCATTAAGAGTAGCGCTACTCCAGCCGGTGACCCAAATAACAGATGAAAAAGAGATACAACAAATAATGTCTACTTACCATGACGACCCAATTCAAGGAGGCCACAGTGGCATAACAAGAACGCTAGCAAAAATAAAAAGACACTACTACTGGAAAAATATGACACGTCATATAAAAGAGTACGTACGTAGATGTCAAAAATGCCAAATGTCTAAAACAAAGACACACACTAAAACTCCTTTGACTCTCACAGAAACACCTGTGAATGCATTCGATATAGTGATAGTGGATACAGTGGGTCCACTACCTAAATCAGAAAATGGCAATGAATATATAGTCACATTAATCTGTGACCTTACAAAATATTTAGTAGCCATTCCAATTAAAAGCAAAAGCGCAAATAATGTCGCAAAGGCTATATTTGAAAATTTCATACTCAAGTTCGGTCCAATGAAGACGTTCATTTCGGACATGGGAACAGAGTATAAAAACCAGATTTTAACCGATTTATGCAAGTATTTGAAGATCGAGAATCTCACCTCTACTGCATATCAGAGAGCTGCAACGGGTAGGTTCGATTATGTTCGTACATCAGTGCGACAAACGTTTTCGGTCGATTCACGGGTCTCTTTGTTTTCGAACGAGTCACGGGCATGATTCGTTTTGTTTTCGGACGATGCACGCGTATGATTCGTTTTGCTTCGGACGAGTCACGGGTATGATTCGTTTTGCTTTCGGACAATTCGGGTCGAGCAGACCGTTCGAGTATAATCGAAAACGACAGTGTTGTTTTTGTATTTTTTTTTCGCTTGTACATGCATGTACATACATACATAAGTATTTATATTTCTGTTTTAGAGCAGCGGTGGGCAAGCCCTTGCTCACGCTGCCCACTCTGCTCAAAACAGTAAATTGGCTTGCCTGCGATTTTTGACTAGAGATGGGCATGGGCCGTGCCGTGCCTACTTAAATAAATTCCGTGTTGGGCCTCAGTTCTTACAAGCCGTGCTTGGGCCGTGCCGTTCCTTAAAAAGGAGGCCCATGCCCATCTCTATTTTTGACAATACAACAACTTTTGACGCTGCGCGCAAATTTTTTATGACCCCCAATAAAACAAAACAACAAACACACAGGAAATGCTCGAGTTTCGGCTGCGACGCTGACCGTCATAAAAGTGTGCATTTCACTTCAGTAGCGTTTTGTACACTGTGTGAAAAGTTTTGATGCGTTTTGATACGTTTTGATCCTAACCACATAATAAGCGTTCGACTTAAAAAATACAATTTATTAAAATTTCTTTAAGTGTATAATTGTTTTGGCTGATCAAAACCAACAACAACCACACAGATCTTTCGTCGCGGCGCACAGAGTCATACATTTTTACACACATAAATACATATATATTATTGTAAGCGCAAACGCCGCTGCGTGCGCGCTCTGTGTCGCACATTTTCTGAACAAGTCGATTCGAGCATGACTCGATGACTCGATGCGACCGTTTGAAGAAAACGGGTATCGCATCAAATCAAAACAACCAGCAATTTCGGTCATGACTCGTGACTCGTCCGAAACGAACAAATCACAACGGACACGAGTCAGCGTTCGTGCCTGACCGAAAATCTCTTACCCGTTGCAGTTCTCTGCTGCATATCATCACCAAACATTAGGGACAATAGAACGAAGTCATCGAACATTCAATGAATACATTCGTTCATACATCTCTGCAGATAAAACTGATTGGGATGTCTGGATTCAATATTTCACTTATTGTTTCAACACGACACCATCAGCAACGCATGAGTATTGTCCATACGAACTAGTATTTGGCAGATTACCAAAACAGTTCATAGATTTAAATAAAACTAATTACATAGATCCTATTTATAATCTAGATGACTACTCTAAGGAAATAAAGTTTAGATTAGAAATAGCATACAAACGAGCTAGAATTATGTTAGAAAAAGCCAAGGCTTATAGGAAATTAGCATACGATATGAAAACAAAAAATTTTGAATTAAAAGTAGGAGATAAGGTACTTTTAAGAAATGAAGCAGGCCACAAATTAGAGCCAGTATATTTAGGACCATATATAGTAGAAAAAATAGAAGATAATAATAACATTTACATTAAAGATAGTAAGAATAAGATACAAAAAGTACATAAGGATAGGTTAAAAATATATATTCAATAAAACGTTTCAATAAAAAAAAAAACAGGTCTGATCAACCTAACAAAAAAAAAAAATATAGTATAATGATATAATGAAAAACAAATGGGAATAAAATAAAGTAAATTTAAATTCTTTTATGAAAATCGAATGAAAATTTAAATTTGAATGGAGTTAAAGTAAAGTAAAAAAAAAAAAAATATTTTTATCAACAAACACAAATATTTTAAAACAGAGATAGCACATTTCAATACACTTATAATATAAAAAAAAAAAATTATTAAAATAATTATTATTTTTACTATTAATTATATTTTTACACTAAACTAACAATCTCATTACGTCATTTCTTTAAAAAGGGAGGTGTAGTATACCTACCCTGCCAGCAATTCAAATCAAAGGGTATAACAATAATTACATACAATGTGACCTCTGTCATAATGATAATAAATATACAAATACCCAAAAGACCACACTTATACACATACACATTCCAGCGCACAAGAAATACGATCTATCGCTTATACATAAGCCGATCGCGGCGTGTGGGAATGCTGAGCATGCACTTTGCAGCTCAAGTGGTCAAGATATATACAGCATATGTATGCCCTCTGCATACATATGTATACACCAGTAAACTAACACATAAATATAAGACATATATATAAGTATTGCATGTTTCGGGTTAGCAAAGCCCAACATGAAGATATAAAGTCGATTCTAAATAAAGACACCAAGAGGAGCAGCAGCTCCATAAGAAATGAACTAACTTTTCAAACATTACAGCAGCAATCGAACGCGTTTTGAAAAAAAATACCCCAAATCGAATTTGTTCTATGACTATTTGGCGGAAATTGTCGCAGCTAGAAACAAGGCGTTGCAATCCAGAAAATGTGCGCGAGAATTGCTCTTCGTTAAGTCCCCAATAAATGTTGAAAACTGTACTTTAAACTTTTCCTTGATTGCAGCGTTACGTAGTAAAGGTGATTCAGGACCTCGAAGCTTTGCACTCGATTGTTCACTTGGCTGGCGGTGTATGTCTGTTCACTTTAAAGGTCTGAATTTAATTTGCAACGTGGCCTAGCACCGTTCGTGTTGACGATTTGAAAATTATTTAAACGTGGCTTAGCTGCGTAGGACCGTTCGCGTTAAAGGTTTTCAATTGAATGTTCACTTAGGCTTAGCTGTGTATCACTGTTCGCGTTGAAGCACCGAGCTTGAATGTTTCACTTAGGCTTAACTGTCTTAGTCTGATCGCGTTGAAGGTCCATTCGAAATTTTTAAACTTTGGTTAGCTGGGTATGACTGTTCGCTTTGAAGGTCCGTACGTAAGTGAATGTTCGTTGTACTCGCGTGACGCTCCAAGCCTATGCTTGCAAGCGTCGACGTCGGCAGAGGTTGTTCGACTGCGCTGCCCGACTTGTAGCGGCAGAACTCTCTATGTACAATTCTGCTCGCGGGGTTTTGTGGCGCCAGAACTCGCGTATATAGTTCTGCCCGCCCTTGTAGCGACAGAGCTCGCTCGGAGACATCTGCTCGCTCTTGTGACGCCAGAGCTCGCTCTTGTAGCGACAGAGCTCGCAAGGAGACATCTGCTCGCTCTTGCAGCCCGCGATGTTGCTTTGTCGCCGACGTTATTCTCTTTTTTTTTTTTTTTCCTCTGCTTCTCTGCTGCCGTTGTAGTTGTCGCTCTGCTCCTTCGTTTCGCTGGAAACAACAAAAAATATTCCCCAAGATGCGATCCCTAACTGATAAACTTCAAGCACGTGGCAATTGGTCAAAAAAATTCCTATTGGGTCAACAAAATTCTGTTGCGCGCTCGGATGAAATCTCTACGGGATTTAATGTGTCCCCGTAGCGGCTCCCTATGACTATGTTGGAGGGAAAATATATATATAGAAATTTCTATGTCTGGGGTGGAAAAATATATGCAATATATATATAGACAATAATAATTAAAAAACTTCGTATATATAATTATATATAGCCATAAAAATGAATCTGAGCTAAGAATATAATAACGATGCGTGCGGGGGCGTGGCTTTGGTAATTCTTGTCTAAAAAAATAAAAAATGCCGATCTCTATGCTCTAGGTGGAATACTTTTTCTCCAGGGTCCCTGCTCGGGCGCCATCTGTAACGAAGCTTTTCCATCCGAGGTCGACGTCTCAGTCCGGCCAGGGCCATTTACAGAAAAATTTTTAAATTTCTGGGACAACTGGAGGAGCTACGGGAGCGCAAGAGGGTATGCGTGCGCTCTCGTAAGGATCGGCATGATTCCCTATTCTTCTTTGCCCTAGTACAACTGGTCGACCCAGGCGGGCGACCCACCTGAAAAACCCTTTAAACCCAAGAATAGAAAATATTTGCACGCATCGTTATAATTTTTATTCTTTCTATAAAAATAAGGCAGGGGAATCGCAGCGCATGGGGGTTTTTCTTTTGTTGCTCCCGATGCGAAAAGGCCAGGTTATCTACTAATGGACAAACGCTTACCGCAGATCAAAGTTGCCCTAGGAGCGTGGTTCTACTTAAATTTTCTCCCTCGTGGCAGCACCAGCCACTGTGCCTCTCCTGGTACCACTCCCAACAGACGCGGGCGCCGTAGGTAGCGTCGCGCGTTGCCTCGCTGTGGGTAGTGGCGTCGTCGCTGCAGGTGTGATGGTCGTTGACTCCGTAGACGGTGTGCTGTTTTCGGCTGGTAGTGACGTCTCTACAAACACACGCACACGGTGGTTGTTGTGCGGTGGTTGTTCCTGTTGCTCCAGGTGTAGCGGCAGCGGCGGCTGACACCGAGCAAACACACACACTTACGTGCCGAGACGGCGTGCTGTTTTTGGCGGACAACGGCGTCTCGCCCAAAACGCACAGCCACACACACACACTTGCACTTGCACTCGCACTGTCCCTTGTCGTCGTTGTATTGTTGTTTTCCCTCGTTGGTTTTTATTGTTGCACTCCACTGGTCGCTTTGCACTTGTGCACTTTGTTTTTACCGCACACTTGTACGTTGGATGCCACTCTTTTTCTGCTCACGTCCGCACACTGTGAGCCCGCCAGAAAAAGTGACGCTCCCGCCGCATGATGGCCGCCGATCGCCGATATCAACCCTCCTGATATCGATACTGCTATGCAAGGTTGCCACCCTTGCAAAATGAGCGAAATGTGGATCATCGTCCTAAAGGTGGACGATGACCTAAAGATCGAAATGAACTATCGGCTCCATGCCGAATGACTAGTTCTCGATTATAGTTCGGTTCTTACGAACTATTGGCTCCGTGCCGAAAAAAATGTAGGTGGCTTCATGCCATAAAGATAAATATTGTGGGGTCAGCAAAATGCTGCCTCACAACTTATCGAAGCTTTTTCATAAAGCTAATGTCGTTTTTTCGGATATGGAAAACTTGTTCAGTAATTCGTCATTATTGAATGAGCAACCTAAACGAAAAAAGAGTAGTTTTTCTTCGCGCCATGCGCAGACTTCCTTTTCTATCCCGCAATCAGACCTGGATCTGCAGCATTCAAATACAAATGGTACATCTCAATCAACCAATTTATCAACCAATTTATTACCGAAACATGTTAAGACCCACCGTAACCGACATTTTAGTGAAATTTCGGCCCCACAATCAACATCTTTATCCAATAGTGTGAATTTTAATGTCGCGCCAGTTGATACGGTAGCCAATATACTGACTGCCGTACCGCCTCGCCCGTCAAGGCCCCTCCAAGGCATTCCTCCTCCGAATCCTAAGAGACATGTTTTTATCTCTAGGCTTTCTAAAGATCAGTCTCCGTATGATGTTAAGGCTTACAAGATGCTGATATTTCAATAAATTTTATATTTATTTAACTTGTTCTTACATTCCACCCCCGGCTGATATGTATCATCTTTAGCTTCTGACACTGACTTGCTCTTTGTCTTGGGTGATTTTAATCTGCCCAATGTTGGATGGATCGCCTCCAATGACTCGAATTTACTTATTCCTGATAACTCCAATAGTTTTATTGATGGTCTCTCAGAGCTTTCTTTGGTACAAATCAATCCTGTTTGCAATTCTATCAACATGACACTCGACCTGCTATTTGTATTGGACCCCACCAATACCATTGTATCTAGGATTTACCCATTGTTTATGCCAGAAGACCCATACCATCCAGCTCTTAATACATGCATTAATTTACCTTTGCGTTCAGATGTATTATCATCTAATACCGCTGTGCACATTCGGTGTTTTAGCAAAACAGATTTCAATAGACTAAACAATCTGATTTCGTGTATGGATTGGTCTCAACTATACGCATGTTCTGATTTGGATAATGCCATTAAGCTTTTTTATATTACTCTAAATTCTTTATTTGATATCTGCGTTCGGCTTGTATCTCCTATCAGTTCTACTAGACCCCCTGGTTCTCTAGAGAGTTATCACATTTAAAAAATGTGAAATCCAAGCAATTCAAAAAATATAAAAAGTCTGGAAATCCTTACGATTTCTCCAGATATGTAATTACCAACTCCAATTTTCAGGTACATAACTCTCAGTGCTACAACAATTACTTACAACGTTGTAAGGTTGAATTGTCTAGAGATCCTAAGCAGTTCTATAAATTTGTAAACTCTAAACTCAAAACTATATCATTTCCATCATCTCTCACCTTTAAAACCGTTCAAGCTAATTCTGACCAATCAATAGCCGATTTGTTTGCTGACTTTTTCCAAACTACATACTCTACGAGTAGACCCCATGATGGTCACTCTTACCCTTACATGCTGAGCAGTATAAACTGTATGTATAGCCCCACACAGAAAGCTCTCTTCTTTGTGAGCTTAAATTAATTAAGCCAGTACATACACCAGGTCCCGATGGTGTGCCTGGTTCCGTATTAAAGTACTGTGGGAATCTTTGTGTAGACCGCTACATAAGTTATTCACGTTATCAATTGACTCTTCGTCTTTTCCAAATCTATGGAAAGACTCTTATATTATCCCTCTTCACAAAAAGGGTATTAAATGCGACGTTCAGAATTATAGGGGTATTGCTAAGCTTTCTGCATTTCCGAAGTTGCTTGAAAAAATAATAACATCTCATCTTCAACATTTATGTGGTTCTATTATCTCTCCTACTCAGCATGGGCTTATGAGGTGTAGATCGACAACCACTAATCTTCTTGAGTTTACTTCTCTTGTGATTAAGGGCTTCAAGAAAAAGATGCAAACTGACGTTATTTATTCGGATTTTAGTAAAGCTTTCGATTCTGTAAATCACTCACTATTAATTCATAAGCTCGATCTTCTCGGCTTTCCGAATAATCTTCTTATTTGGATTTCCAACTATTTAAGTAACAGAACGCAAAGAGTTAGTTTCAAGTTTGTTTAACCTATAGTGAACCTTTCTCTGATTGGTTTTTGCAAGTTTTTTTGGTGTCAAGCCAACTTGCTTAATTTAAATAGCTCAAAATGTAAAGTAATGACTTTATACAGATCCCTTCGGCATATTTGTCAGTATTCACTAAATTGCATTATCTTGGAATGTTTAAATGATAACGAAGGCTCAGTAAATGATTTGGGTATAATTCTAGATCATAAACTGAAGTTCGATAAACATATTGATGTTGCAGTCAATAAGGCAATGGGAGTTCTTGGGTTTATTAAGCGATGGTCAAAGGAATTTGATGATCCTTATATTACTAGGCTTTTATATATATCTCTTGTTCGTCCGATTCTTGAGTATGGGTCATGCATTTGGTCTCCTCAATACGAATCACATCGTGCCAGAATAGAATCGGTTCAAAAACAATTTTTAATATTTGCTCTTCGCGGCTTGAACTGGAACTCAGAAATACAGTTGTCTTCATACTCTAGTAGACTTTGCTTAATCCATCTCCCCTCTCTAACTAATCGTAGAATTATGCTTGGAGTAATGTTCGTCCATAAATTACTACAGGGTCAAGTAGACTCAGTTAGTTTGATGGACGAAATAACTTTCAACATACCTTTCAGATTAACTCGTAACTTTAATCCTCTTTATCTTCAGCATTGCACCACTAATTGGGCTTTTCATGAACCTTTTCGTATTCTGTGTGCTGCCAATAACAATCTGTACCGTACGATTAATTTCGAGCGTTCTTCGCCTACTATTAAAGCCTCTATATTATTGTTCTAACTAATCTAACTAACTAACTAATCTCTAATTTTATCTTGGTCTGATTGGGTTTTTCTGGGTTTTCCCCAATCCTAGCTACGAATGTTGGACCAATCGTTTTCTTTTTCATTTTAGATACCCCCAGAATATAAAATATATATTTATAATTACATTTACATTTACATTACACTGTAATAATTAAATTTATATTTTAATTTAAATGTATAGTTAAATGTCGGCTGCTTATAGCTTGACAATAAATAAATAAGTAAATAAATAAATATCATATAGCTTCCATAGGACCGATCGGCCGAAAAGTCAAGTCTTAGTATAAAAAACTTATTTGTTTTATGAGATATCTTAACCAAACTAATACAATATGCATATAACTTGGTTTTATATATCCTGTCCAAAGTTGGTTCAAATCGAGACACTATATCATATAGCTGCCATTGAAAAAAGTAGTCTTATTGAGTTCATTTGAAACAACGAGAGAGAAAATATCTTGATTTAAGGGAATAAGATAATTTGTGCTACTAAAAAGTGACCAAGAAATTTTAGGCAAATTAAAATCACCTAGCACAATAAATAAGTCGTTATCTTTAACTTTATGGTTAATTTCTTCAATACAGGCAAAATGTTGCAAGTAAACTGAAGGAGTAGCTCTTGGAGGGATATAAGAGCAGGTGATAAAAATTGATCGAGTTGAAAAAGTTACTTTGACAGCAACAATTTCAATATCAGTAGTCACATTAAAAGAAATGCGTTCTGACTGAAGAGCCGAACTAGTAGCAATAAGAACGCCACCACTTCGAGTCGGTCGATCATATCTATATAAAAGGTAGTTACTTGACATAACTTCAGAATCAGACACTGTAGGAGTTAACCAAGTTTCTGACAATGCAATTATATCAGAATCAAAGGACATACTACTCAAATATAGATTTTTGAGCTTAGTAAGGAGGCCTCTAACATTTTGGTAATGAATACAGGCGAAATCGGGCCGCAGGTCTAGTTTTTTGAAGCCGTACTGGCGGGGTCCTGTACGTTGGAGCTGCCGGCAGTAAGAGAAACAGGCAAGGGTTCACTACGCCTTTTGGGCTTAAACTCATGAACAATCATATGTTGTGGCCAAAATTTTGGATCACAAATGACAGAAAATGAGTCATGAGGGACACTTATTTTAAAAGATGCTATTTCGCGAGCAGTGGCAAAATTAAATTTAGTGATTGAGACACTAGCAGAAATTTTGCTTGAAATGTATGCCGCTACAGACTCACAAGTAGTGTCCGAGAATAACCTGGACACAAATACTTGCTTACGAGGAGCAACAACATTTAATATAGGGACCTCAGATGTAGGGGCAGCTACGTTATCAGTAGTATTGTTGGGCGTTGCATTGCGAGGAGGTCTACCCTTTCGACCCGAACCAGTCCGCACCGAAGACGCGATGACCTGGGCTGGTTCAAATGTCTGAGTGATAGAATCACCTGCAGAAGGTGTAGGAGAATTGAATAGGTTAACAATACTTGGACTGGCCGATACGGACAACGTTGGGGAGACATCTTGATAGTGACAAGATGCCAATGGAGTCACGGGACTGATTAACTGGAATATTAGGGGGAACTGCTAAAAATTGAGGATCAGGTGGTGAGTTAAATTTATATTGGCTAAGCAGATCGAGACTAGAGTCAAAATCACTCGAAAGAAGCTTAGCCATTTTGTTAAATTTTAAGAATTGATTTCTCACAGAAGTATACATTCTTGAGAAATCAATTTGCAACTCGATACATATTGGACAAGACCATTTCACTGCACCACATTCCTTTTTAGAAACGGCAATGATCTTATCACATTGTGGACCTGAAAGTCCAGCACACTTGGCATGCATTAGATTATCACACAACTAACAATTAATAAATCTCGGTTGATCAAGACCATCGGCACACTTAATAGTGCAGTTTTTCTTACAGCACGACATATTTCCAACAGGGGTTAAAGATAAATAATTAGGTCGAATAGGCAGAACTTGCGCACGTAAATAGAGCGGGAGGCACTCAAATGAAGCTCTAAACCAGAGAGCAAACACAAAAACAATTTGCTGTGAGAGCGCGCTGCTAAACAAAACGAAATGCAGCAGCGAACATACACACAAACAAATGTATTAAAATGTGCGAAGCGCACAATGCCAATTTTCGTGTTTTTTTTTTTTTTAATAATTTTTATTTTTATTTAAAGTTTTTATAATAAACTGAATTTAGCTCGTCACACAATTGGATATCAGAAATTTTGGATCTAAAAATTGCTTTCGTCACTAGACTTTTACCTCGTGTAGAGGTTTTTTTTGTGGTCTAAATTTACGTCTACAATGTATAATAAAAATTGTGCGAGAACGAATCGAGAGTCGTGTGTCTGCGGTACCGCCGATTTAGCATTGCCTCGCAGACACCGGGACCCCCCTTCCGCTCTACTCCGCTCTCCTGCTTCGTTCGGCTCTTCTTAGCGCCGTCATGACCGCCGTAGCGAATGTGCAAACTGCGCTCCATTTCTGTGGCGACACCAGCATTAACGGAACCAAATTTGCAACTGTTATGTGGCTGCCAACTGACCCCTCCAGCGTATGCCTGAGTCCTGCAAACCTCCTGCATTCGAAGATGACGTGGTGTGCGTCCTCCACCTTGTGACGACCCCAGCTTGGGCACTCATCTGTGGTATCGTGACCAAATCGCTTTAAGTAGCTCCTGAAACAGCCATGGCCCGACAGCAGTTGAGTCAATGGCAGCTCTATGAACTAAATATATGAATCTAAGAAATATGCATATTTCATTACTTTGGTTGAGATATCTCATAAACCAAAAAAGTTTTTCATACTAGGACTTGATTTTATCCCGATCGGTCAAATGGCAACCAACTTCGGTCAGGATATATAAAACAAAGTTATATGCGTATTCTATTAGTTCGGTTAAGATATCTTATTAAACAAAAAAGTTTTTCCTACTAAGACTTGATTTTTGCCCGATCGGTCCAATGGCAGCAATATGATATAGTAATCCGATTTGAACTAACTTTGGACAGGATATATAATACTTAGCTATATGCATACTGTATTAGTTTGGTTAAGATTTCTTATAAAACCATAAAGTTTTTCATACTAGGACTTGATTTTCGCCCGATAAGTCCTATGGCAGCTATATGATATAGTGGTCTGATCCAAAAAAGAAACAAACTTGATATGCCTGCAATATAGAGAAATCTACATACTAAGATTGGTGTCATTAGCTTTTAATTTGTTCTTATAATTTGAATGTGAAATTTTGTTTTCCGATTTATGGGCGATAAAGGGGCGCGGCCAAATTTTTAAACAAACTTGATCTGCTTGCAATGTAAAGGAACCTACATTCCAAGTTCGGTGTTTTTAGCTCTTATAGTCTGTGAGATCTAGGTGTTCATACAGACAGACAGACAAACAGACAGACAGACAGACGGACATTGCTATATCGACTCGGCTATTGATGCTGATCAAGAATATATATACTTTATGGGGTCTGCCACTCCTCCTTCTGCCTGTTACGCACATTTTCGTTAAAACAAACCCAATAGACCCCTGTACTTTTTTTAAGTAGGGAGTCTAAAAATGTTGGAGATGAACCGTTCACAATGTTCTTTTAATAAATCGGTCTGTGCTCACCGAAAATCTGATTTTTTCGATTCCTGTTAGTTCCGTTTTTTCTCTGACCGATTTGACGTGAGCATTTAAAATAAAAGTCTTTTTAGAATGTATTCGTGTATGGCAGTGAGTAGGCTTGTGATTTTAGTACAGACACTGTCGGAACCTAATGAAGAGACGGTTTCTGCAAAAGTTCTGAATGTTTATTCGGATATCGATAACTTTGATGTCATATATGTCTGTTTACCATTAACAGCGGACATTTTGAAGTTATTTAATGACATTTAGCTGGAATCACCACATCTGAGTGCGCATTCAAATAAATAATCAAATATATAGATTTTTTTTTTTAATTTAAAGATTACAGATTTTATTTTACAGTAATCGTCAGACCACAGGCCAGATTTACTAGCAAGGCATATTAAAACGTTAAAGACCTTTTGCAATGATCTTTTCATTTTTTCGTTCATTTGATAGCTCTCTATTTAAGAGCTGTCAAACGGTTTGATCTCAAAAATAACGTAACGCAAATAGCTCAACTGTCAATATTCAACCGAAAACCAGAACGAAATAAACAAAGTGTTTCTGCTCAGAGAGAAAGCGAGTGTGCATGATTTTTTCGGTTATGTTCGTGCGTAGACCGCTTAGGAGAAAAAGGGTCAACTGTTATTTGCGAGCTCTGGAATTAATGTAGAGTAAGCTAGTGTGAGTGAGCTTTGCATGCTTTGCACAAACGATAATGAGAGAACATAAATGAAAGTGTCACATTTGGTCGTGGAAAGCCAAAAATGGGCCACACCCGAATGTGCGCGAATGGTCGTGGAAATAAGCTAATATGAACCAAAAATCTTATTATCGATTCATATTATTCATTTATTATTCATGTTTTTTTTATTAAATACAAAAGTTGTGTTTACAAACACTTTAAATTATAGAACAGAATACATCACTCTCATTCTTTTAGTGTTCTTAAACTATAGTATAAGCAAGAAGTATTTGATGTTTTATTAAATCATTTTGTTAACAATTCTTAAATTCAAAGTCAAAAGAAAAAATAAAGCACTTCATTTATCACTTCTTACGTGTTCTTAGTCTATAAACAAAACAAACATATTTCATATTTAAGTCTCAATACTATTAAACAAAAAATAAAACAGTCTTAACAATCTGAGATGCATTTAAATTGAAATTTAAAATAATTATTTAAAGTCTTTAACAGACCACACATAATGTGGCTCTGTGATCATACACAGCTCCTTACTTAACATTATGTTATTGACCGAATCAAATTCAAGTTAATTTCGGAGTTTAGTTTTTATTAAGCTAATAGCAAAAAAAAACGACGTTCTGCCGCCGCAGAGCTGTGTGGGAGTGACAATATGTTTCTTATCAAGCGAACCAAATCCTTATAAACTTCTAAGTCAAGTCCATTTTTTACTTTCCCTACTTCATCCCAAAATATTAATATGTCATCATCTTTCTTAAAGTTATGGTCCACTGCGAAATAATTTCTTCCGGATCAGACTCACATAAATACTCAAAATTTTTTATTAACGGCATGATGTCAGACTCTTCCCTAGATATTACAATTGCTGGCCAATCTGATGCCTCTGAGCGTAGAAAAACAGGTCCTTCGCACCACAGGCTTGATCCAAGCAACTCGAGCTTTGTACATCCACGTGATAGTATATTTGCGGGATTCATTTGGGATGGTACATGCCGCCACGTCATTCCTTTGGTTCGTTCCTGTATTTGAACTATCCTGTTGGAGACGAATACATTGAAATTGGATGAAGCTTCACGAATCCACGAGAGAGCTAAAGTGGAATCCGACCAACAATAAAAGCAACAGAAAAATGGTATGATATCTGCGATGTTAGCGATAAGCTCAGACAATAAATGCGCTGCTGCAAGCTCGAATTGATCCTTGACTTGGAGCAAAGCAGATGCGAGGTTATTTTTCCTTTTGATTCCGATCGAATGTATATGCAGGCACCATAGGCAGACATCACAAAAGCCATTTATCTCCCACGAAGCATGAGGCAGCATCACGAAACGAAGGCAAGCTTTCATCTTAATCGAGCTTATATTTCCATAACTCCTGCAGGAAGATTTTCAGCTTTGTAATGATAGGTGCTATTAATCCGAGAGGATCATAGAATTTAGCTATAGCTGATAATATTGATCTCTTGGTTGCTGGCCTCTCAAGTTTTTTCTCAAGTCCTTTAAGGCGCTGTATATATTGCTAGTCGCCTTTCGCACCCTTCGTGCTGCTTTCGACACTAGAGCGAACTGCCGTTCGCAGTGATACGCGACTCGAGATCAAACTCATCGAAATTAGACAGGTCTTCCGATTTCAAAAATGCATTTAATGCCACAACTTGCCGCCGCACTGAATCTGCCTTTGCCTTATAAAAATCAATGTCACTTGAAACCGCGGCAGCGGGTTCAGATCCCGTTGCTCCATCAGGCATTTTGCTAATTTTTGAATGCTTTGCAAAATGTACCGAAATCAATGCAATTGCAGCTTATGTACACACTTTGATTGGTTAGTGCACTTTAACCGCAAACTCGAAAGTATATGTATGTACTCGTAAAACTGTTTTTATATACCGAAAATGTATATGTAAACCCACAGTGCACAAACAAACTGTTATACAGTGCGCTTAAACCGGCACAGGTTATGCGAAAACTGGTAGAATGCTTGTATGTATATGTGTTCAAATATTACTTTGACACCGAATTGTGCACAAAGCGTGTACTAGTTTGTGAGACCCTTTTTGCGAATTATCATCGTGGAACTTCAGCAGCTTTTTTCGGTCGTCTTCGGGCTCGCCCTCCAGTGCAGCTGGCTCGTTGGAACACCATTTGCGTATTGGAAAGTGATCTCTGCGCAAGAGTTCCTTTACTTGCATCCGAATTTCCATGACTTTTTCGACAGAATCACCTCCACAGATTAAATCGTCGACATAAAAATCTCGGCGAACAATCTTCGCGGCAAGTGGAAGATTCGCTTCTTCATCATAAGACAACTGCTGCATTACACGTATGACTAAAAAGGCGGCAGCCTTCGTGCCGTATATCACCGTGTTTAGAGGGTAGACTTTGACTTCGTCATCGGGACTTTCGCGCCACAGAATGCTCTGAAGATATTCATCCGGATGCGTAAGCGTACACAGCGGTACATTTTACAAATATCGCCACACAATGCAATCCGAAAGAAGCGAAAGCGAAGGAGTGTTGTGAACTATTTGGGTTGTAGGTCCAGCTAGAAGAAAATCATTTAATGAATGGCCAGAGGTACATTTAACTGACCCATCAAAGACAACACGCAACTTGGTTGTGGTACTATAGAAAGACTGCTTGTTGGCCAAGGACATGTGATCCAATTCGAGGTATTCCTTAAGAAAGGCAGAGTATTGCGACTTTAGAGCTGGATCCTTTTCAAGTTTTTACTCAAGTCCCTTAAGGCGCTGCAAGGCACGCTCATAAGAGTTCCCGAGGAAAGCGAAGTTAGTTTTAGTTGGTAAATGAACTGAGTATTGACCAGAGCTAAGTCGAGTGAATCCCTTTTGAAACAGCTGTTCACAGAGCAAGTCGTCTTCTGATATAGAAGCTGCGAAACCACAGCAATGATCCACTTCCCAAAATCGCTTGACAATGTCGGACAACCCTTCACTCTCTGACTGCGGAGCCAATTCCAAGATAGATGATGCTAAAATTGAAAATTAAGAATTTTCAGCAGAAAGATTTCCAGCCACAATAAAATCGAGTCGTGTCTTCTGCAAAATTGGTAGATTTTCAGAAATAGAATAGCAGGTCAATCCTTTGACTTTTGTAGAAATGCGGATCTGCAAGGTGGATGTTGTAGGAATGTTTCATTCTGAAAATTTTATATCAAAATGGGGGTGATATTCAGTAATGGTGCGAGTTATTGCAGCAGTGAATGAAGTTTCGTAAGTGGCATTTCGAGATTGCAGTTGTATATTAGTTGCATTATCAGACGAGAGACAGGATTCTCCAAGACCTGATATCAAGATGCCGGATCGATGAGCTTTAAGCTGGAGGAGATTTGCGAATCGAGATGTCACCAAGTTCAGCTGAGCTGCCGAATCAAGTATCGGCAAGGCACAAGCACACCAGAACGATTCTTTATATAAACCACAGCAGTAGCTAGCAGCACGTAATCGGTCTGATTTTGGGCTTTAGGCGGAGCTGCGGTCGTAGTTGTTGAAACAAGTGCAGAAGGCAGCTGAGGTTGGGATTCGGGTGGATGCTGCGCAGCGCTAGTGGCAGTGTTGGAGTCCATATGTAGCAAGGAGTGATGTTTGGACTGACATTGCCTGCAGTGCCCAGACTTGCATTGTTGCAGGCTGTGTCCCTTACGTACACTCAGAAAAAAAATCAAGATTTCCGTACTTAAACAGGCGATTTTCAAGTACAAACGATCTCAAAAGCTGGGTAAGTTCGGAATTCCTAAAACTGAGTACGAAAATCTTAATTCAAGTTCGGTTTTCGCAAGTACGGAAATCTTAAAATAAGATTTTTTCGGGATACTTTAAGTACGTTTTGGGCTTAATTCAAGTCTGTAAAAATTTAAAACATACTACTATAAGTACAAAACAATCTTGAACTTAATCCAAAATATACTTATTTCAAGTACAAAAAATTTTAATAAATAATTAATTGTAATTTCAAAACATACTTTAGTATATATACTAAAATTAAGCAAAATACCAAAATTAAATACCATTTAATAATGGTGTATTTTTTTGGATAGCGACCTTTCGAAATAGGTGCTGATTTTACCAGCGAACCAAGCCTAACGTCATATTTGCGTTGCTAGAACCAGTTGAGAATTCTAAGGTTCGACAATGCAAAAGAAATATTCCGAAATGTACTTGATTTTAGTTCGAAACGTTCTCATTTTTAACTTTCTTTCCATCTTGAAAATTCTAAATTTTAGATCGATTCATACTCAATTTAAGATTTTAGTACACAACAATCTTAAATTTTGAAAATAGTTGTTTAGTACTCAAAACTCTGTTGATTTCAAAGATATCTCAACCAAACTCACAGATTATGCTTTTGGCATGGTCTAACTAAGTCTGACTTAGTTTGGTTGAAATCGGACTATTAAATCACATTATTGTCGGTAAAAAATTAAAAATTAAGATCGAATCATACTTAATTTAAGATTTTTAGTACACAGGAATTTTAAAATTTTAAGTACAAAACGGGATAAATTTAAGTGCGGTTGTACTTAATTCTAGGATGGCATTTTTTTCTGAGTGTAGGCAATTCAGTCAAAGGTGCAGTCGTTTTGCCTCCTTGTATCGAAGACTTGGAGTCAAAGCCAAGAATCGTGGGCATTTAAATAAGTAATGATCGTTGGAATAGCATTGAGTACAGGAGGAGCTAGACGAAGAAATGAGCGCATTTCGATTCAATTTGGGTTTTCCCACCTGAGAGCTGGGCGTTTGATCTGCCGCAGCATTTTCCAATTTTTCTCTCATTGTACACCTCTTTTCCAAAAACAATGACATCCGTCCACGTAGGTAACTTTTTCGGTGGCTAAGCCTCTTCCCATTTCTCACGCATGCTTTGATCCAATTTTGAAGAGACGATATGAATAAGCATTCCATCGGTGATCTCCTGAGATGTTACCACTATGTTTAAGGAACGCAAATGAGCATGGATTTTGTCGCTCAACACACGTAAGCTGTTTGCAGAGCCCTTTTTAACATTTGGAAGCCCAAAAATCGCCCGAACGTGTGCCTGAAAGTGAATCAATTTATTATCAAAACGTTTGATTAACATATCCAAAGCTGTGTCATAACTATCAGTTGTGAGCTCTAGAGAGCGTATGGTTTCCAGCGCAGAGCCCTCCAAGCAGGATCGCAAGCGGGATCGCAAGCAGGATCGCAAGTGCTGAAATTTCTCTAACTTTGTGAGCTCCTCGTTATTCCCAACTACATTGTTGTACATGGCATAAAAGTCTAGCCACTCAGCGTAGGCGCCAGCAAAACGTGGCAGCTGGAACTCTGGAAGCCTGGTGCTTTGCGGAACAAGCCGATATGTTCTGCTTTGCTCATCAGTGACGTTCCGAATCACGGTTGAGTTGACCACTGACGACTTGCGATGCCGAGTGAGTTCACGAGATAGTCTTGACTTTACTTCGCAATAAATTTGATCAAATTCGATTCGCGCGTCAGAAGCCAATTCCATTAAATCGAGTTTCTCCAGGGCACTCTGAGATCTATCATAGTCGAAATGCAAGCGATCCGTAATTTCAATCCCACAAAAAAAACCTCTACACGAGGTATAAGTCTAGTGACGAAAGCAATTTTTAGCTCCAAAATTTATGATATCCAATTGTGTGACGAGCAAAATTCAGTTTATTATAAAAACTTTAAATAAAAATAAAAATTATTACAAAAAAAAAAAAACACGAAATTTGGCATTGTGCACTGTGCTCAAAAAGGGCGAGCTTCTTTGTACATAAAAATTACTTTTTGCACAGTGCACAATGCCAATTTTCGCGTTTTTTTTTTTTTAATAATTTTTATTTTTATTTAAAGTTTTTATAATAAACTGAATTTTGCTCGTCACACAATTGGATATCAGAAATTTTGGAGCTAAAAATTGCTTTCGTCACTAGACTTATACCTCGTGTAGAGGTTTTTTTTGTGGGATATCAGAAATTTTTGCAATTGCTTTTGCTTTTGACATTTTAACTTTATCATAAATGCAGGGAGATAGTAAAAAATATAGCTACGAGACTCCGCCCCTGTTTGCTTCGCTCGCGTTACTACTGTCTACTTTTCATACTAAGACTTTTCGCCCGATCGGTCCTATGTTAGCTATATGATATAGTGGTTTGATTACCGGTTACCAATTTCGGTCAGGATGTATAAAACTAACTTAATCAGGTGACATGACATAACGCCCAAAGACTTATCGCCCAAAAAAATTTTGGGCAATATGTCCGTTTTCATTTTGGACATAAAGCCCAAATTCAGTAAGTTCAACAAATAAATCATATACAGCAATAAGCATTATTCGTGAGTGTTGTCCTAAATGTAAGCCATACTTTTAAAAACTTTTTATCGTAAATTTATGTGAAATCAAATTTAGTAAATTTATATTTGATTAGAAATCATTATAATTTGGCTAGCATATACATATAAACACTCATGGATAATCACATAGCAGATTTTATCACTAATTACTAAATATTAAACAGATATGGAAAACACAATTGAATTTGAGCTGATTGAAGGCGCACGTCGTAACAGCAACTTAATTTGCGCTGAAAAACACCTTTATAAATTTAAAAGTGTGTATCAAAAGCGCAACTCCGTGCCGCTTAAAACATATGTCTGCTATGAAAAAACATGCAGTGTTTCCATTACCTATAATGAAACGGATGGCGTGTGCGCCAAAAACCTTAAATCAGGAGAGCATAACCACTCCGATCAAGAAAATCGTATTTCTGAGTTTAAATTAAAAAGCAAAATTAAACAATCTGTTGCTGTGCCCACCCTACAGAGCAACAGAATTCGATTGGCATTTAATGAAGAATGTCTTCAGAATCGCGAAGCAGCAGATGAAGTCTGCTTCAATAAAATGCAGCGTAACCTACGTAGAATTAAATCTGAGGCAATGCCAAAGGCTCCTCAAGTGCCATTGGACTTTAAAAAAATATTTGATAATGAATCTCATATGGAGAAATTGGGCATGTGCGAGAGTGATCAAAATGCAACTTTTTATCAAAGCACGGTTATCGAAGATAAATTTTCATATACAATTTTTGTATCACTCCCAATTACCAAGCTCATACATACAAATATACCATCTACAAAACGCAATTATTTAATGGATGCGACATTTTCGATTGTCCCGGCTTGCAGTTACAAACAGTTGCTAATCATACACGTAGGGCTTCAACACCATGTAAGCACAAAAAAAGAAAATACTGGTGACATTTTCGTAATAAAAGGTGCACTTTTGATGTAAGCTACTTAAATTATTATTATTGTCTTAAAATCTTATTTCAGATATTTCCATTCGCTTTTGTTCTTATGTCCAATAAAAACACCGAAGCTTATCAGCATATTTTACAGTACATAGACGCCAATATATTCTCAATGGAACCAAATTCTTTTCATACCGATTTTGAAAAGGCAATGCGAAATGCAATCAATATCATATTTCCGCAAGCCAAATTAAAGGGTTGTTGGTTCCATTATTGCCAGGCCTTAAGGCGAAAAATTCAAAAAAGCAAGGAACTAAGTGACCTTATTCGTAATAATGAAAGTGCTTATCGTGTAATAAGAAAGTTCATGGCATTACCTCTTCTGTCTCCTGACGACATTAAAGAATTATTTTCTATATGCCAGATGGAAATTTACGCTAATCTTTTATTTTCAACATCTGAAGGAGGATCTGTCTTCGATCCATTTATTCTTTATTTTGAGAAACAGTGGCTAAAAAAGGTATTATAGTAACTTTAGGCCTTTATTTAAATTTAAGACTTATATTGCAACTCATTATACATATGTACAGGAAACGCCACTTGGATTTACTGTTCATGGAGAAGATATAAGAACAACCAGTGCTCTGGAGGGTTATAATAGCTACTTGTCCGGCCTGATTCCAACAAACGGCTCGTTTTGGGAATTCTTACGAGTTATAAGAAACGATGAATTTCAAAAATTCAACGATTTAAAAAAAATTTTAAATGGTGAAATTAACGTCTTATGTCGTCAGAGGTCGAGTAAAATTAAGACAGAGCACATTAAAAATCTCACAGAAGCTTTAAAAGAAAAGAAAATTTCAATTGCTGAGTTTCTGAAGGCGACTTCATGCGAAAAAAATAAAATTATTATTAATGATGTCCTTACTAGTTCAGAAGTAAATGACGATACCGATGATGAGGAAGAGGTCATTCAGAAAAGTGCTACTGCAATAACCACAATCTGCGAATTGTGCTTCAAAAATCCAAAAAATATTTTATTGCAGCCATGCAACCATGCTAAAATGTGTGATAATTGCTTGGAAAATTTGAATGATACTCATAAACAAGCCGATTCAGAAATGATATGCCCATTTTGTAGAGCAAAAGTCGAATCGACGCAAAAAATTTATATCTAATTAAATGGCAATGTAACTGGGTCTAAAGCTATACTACTAGTATAACTAAAGTTATCTCGACTCTCTATTTAAAGTTACTTTATTTACATTTCGGCATCAATGAAAATTCTTCAAATTGCCGTATGAATCATAGAAAAATTTCCTTAACCCATTAAGTACCCATTGAAAGTTTTGAATTTGTGTAAAAATCTGAATTTTTTTTTTTTTTCCTAGGTCTTAAACAAAAAATATTTTGATGCAAAAAATATCTTTAAAAAATTTTAATTGTGACTGCATCATATTTTTTTTTTTTTTTATATATCTTGCTAATATTTTATATGATTTTTTGAAACTTGTTAAAAATGACAATTTTTGACACATTTTCCTCCTTTTTGTTCAACATTTTTCTGCGATCATCCCGTTAAAAAAATCAAAAAAAAAAATATAAACAAAGATATATTTGAAAAAAAAATGCTGCGGTCACAATTAAACTTTTTTTAAGAAATTTTTCGCATCAAAATATTTTTTGTTTAAGACCTAGGAAAAAAGTAAAAAATTCAGATTTTTACACTAATTCAAAACTTTCAATGGGTACTTAATGGGTTAAGGAAAGTTTTTTATGATTCATACGGCAATTTGAAGAATTTTCATTGATGCCGAAATGTAAATGAAGTAACTTTAAATAGAGAGTCGAGATAACTTCAGTTTTGTGTAAATATTTTTGAACACCACTGTATGCTGCAAGTTTAATGATATTATTTAATTTATAATTTAATGAAAATACGAAATGAATTGATTTTGAAATATGAATAATATTAAAATAAAAGAAAGTGTAAGTTTAATATTTAGTTTAATAATCAGTTTGATAATTTTGAATATAATCTATCATAAATTTGTTTAATATAAGTACTATGAATTAAAGTTGTGCAAATAAACTGCAAAATCGACTGTTAACTGACATCACTGCTTCGTTTTATTAATCGAATTGCCGTTATTTGATACTCGCAATAGTTGTCTTTGACGACATTGTTACTGCTGTTGTTGGTTGCCAATGTTTAGATGATTTTTTAAACAGCAATGCGAGGTCTAATTAAAAACTTAGATGACATTTTAAGAAATTCCGGATACTTATGTATGTGCATTTTAAATACGATTTTTTTATATTGTGGATGAACATGTCTTGTACCAAAATTGGTAATGTCAGCATAAAAATAAATACCTGCACACAAAAAAAAAAGTTCAGTACTATATTGATTAACTTGAATATTCACATTATTTTTGTGACGATCGATTAGAATTGCATGAGTAATTAAACTACAAATAAATGGCATCTCCGACCCTAGAAAGTATGTTTTCTCTTGATAAGCATAAACATCTGACTCAGTAGTCAATAGACTACATTAAAACTAAAACGAAAATTAAAAACGTTAAGTCTGGGGTCAACAAAAGTTATAATTGATCCAACATTTGTTGCAAGGATTGAGGACAACCCAAAAAAAACCAAGCAAATAAATTCTATTATTTTCTATGAAAATATAATAAAATACAACGTTCTTTTTTAGACTCTGTTATAAAAAGTTATAATACAAAGAATATTAAGTCCATTCCAATAGTTTAAATTGATTTTTAAAAAAATTAATTATTAACGCACGAATCAATAATTATTACATCAACGCGAAATTGTCTACGAACGATCATGGTATTTTTCCCTTTTTTTGTATAGTCATTTTTTGTCGTTGATTATTAAATTAAAAAAATTAAAATAATAATAATTATGTTTTTATAATATATATATATCATATATAAATATATGTAAGCATAAATAATTTATCAATAATGGTAAACATTTATAGAAACATTACCAATTAGCATCAAATGGCTCTAAAAACATTTTTATTACATTCTAATTCTATTCCTTTCTTTCTTAATCACATTATTATTCTTTTCTCGAGGACATAACGACCAAAACTGAATTTGGGCGTTAATTCCGTTTTCATTTCGGACATAACGCCCAAAACAGAATTTGGGCTTTATGTCCAAAATGAAAACGGACATAATGCCCAAAAAATTTTTTGGGCGATAAGTCTTTGGGCGTTATGTCATGTCACCCTTAATCATATAATGCATATTCTATCAATTTGGTTAAAATATCTCATAAATAAAAAAGTTTTTCGTACTAAAACCTTATTTTGACCAGATCGGTCCTATGACAGCTATATGATATAGCGGTCCGATATGAACCAATTTCGGTCAGGATGTATAAAACTAACTTAAATGCATATTCTATCAATTTGGTTAAAATATCTCGTAAAACAAAAAAGTTTTTCATACTAAAACCTAATTTTGATCCGATCAGTCCTATGACAGCTATATGATATAGTGGTCCGATTTGAACCAACTTTGGTCAGGATATATAAAACAATGTAAAATGCGTATTTTATCAGTTTGGTTGAGATATCTCATAAAACCAAAAAGTTTTTAGTACTAAAACGTGATTTTCGAACTAAAACGTGATTTTCGACCGATGGAAAAATATATATATTCAGTTAACAGGCAATATCTTCCAAACCCCTCAACCATGTGTTATGTGTTATATACCAAAAAACGCAGAATTGTATGTACTACAATATACTTAAATATAATAAAAATCGTTAGAGCCGTTTTGTCAGAAATCGCCAAAATATAAGCTAAAAAACCTTATTTCACCTGTAAAATGTTACCTGAGTACTTTAGAAAAAAGTTAGTTAGGTACGTCAAAAAGCCCTTAAACTCACCTTTCCAATGATATATAGGACATATCTGTAGCTTCTATGGTTTGCAAACTATTGGGGTTCAATTTTAGCGGGAAATAGCGTTTTCCCGCTAAACTAGCGGGAAATTCAAAAAGTCGTAGAACAAACATTTCTATATTTTTGAAAAGAAACAAATCTTCATCATTACATCTAAGCTTTTTTAGCGCTTTGATACGCGCAAACGAACCGACAAACAAACTGACTTTTCATCTTAATTTGAAAAGCCCACTGAAAATTTCAAATTTTATTATCTTTCGAACCAGTTATCGGATTTGAGTGATTTGGGTATCAATCGAAGCGTATTTTTGATTAGAATTTTTTAAAAATAAAAAATTTTACAAAAAGGCCCCAACGGCCCCATTAGCTGCGATCGTTTAAATTTTTCCCCTCCCACTTACACCCCCGTATCTCAGTAACCAGGTGAGTTACAAAAAGTTTTAGTATGCCATTTTGTAAGTTAGGACTCAACCTTTCGATCGGTATATAACTCGATCTGATCGGACAGTCGTAGCAAATTTTCCAAATTAGCTGTATATATTGCTAGTCGCCTTTCGCACCCTTCGTGCTGCTTTCGTCACTAGAGCGAACTGCCGTTCGCAGTGATACGCGACTCGAGATCAAACTCATCGAAATTAGACAGGTCTTCCGATTTCAAAAATGCATTTAATGCCACAACTTGCCGCCGCACTGAATCTGCCTTTGCCTTATAAAAATCAATGTCACTTGAAACCGCGGCAGCGGGTTCAGATCCCGTTGCTCCATCAGGCATTTTGCTAATTTTTGAATGCTTTGCAAAATGTACCGAAATCAATGCAATTGCAGCTTATGTACACACTTTGATTGGTTAGTGCACTTTAACCGCAAACTCGAAAGTATATGTATGTACTCGTAAAACTGTTTTTATATACCGAAAATGTATATGTAAACCCACAGTGCACAAACAAACTGTTATACAGTGCGCTTAAACCGGCACAGGTTATGCGAAAACTGGTAGAATGCTTGTATGTATATGTGTTCAAATATTACTTTGACACCGAATTGTGCACAAAGCGTGCACTAGTTTGTGAGACCCTTTTTGCGAATTATCATCGTGGAACTTCAGCAGCTTTTTTCGGTCGTCTTCGGGCTCGCCCTCCAGTGCAGCTGGCTCGTTGGAACACCATTTGCGTATTGGAAAGTGATCTCTGCGCAAGAGTTCCTTTACTTGCATCCGAATTTCCATGACTTTTTCGACAGAATCACCTCCACAGATTAAATCGTCCACATAAAAATCTCGGCGAACAATCTTCGCGGCAAGTGGAAGATTCGCTTCTTCATCATAAGACAACTGCTGCATTACACGTATGGCTAAAAAGGCGGCAGCCTTCGTGCCGTATATCACCGTGTTTAGAGGGTAGACTTTGACTTCGTCATCGGGACTTTCGCGCCACAGAATGCTCTGAAGATATTCATCCGGATGCGTAAGCGTACACAACGGTACATTTTACAAATATCGCCACACAATGCAATCCGAAAGAAGCGAAAGCGAAGGAGTGTTGTGAACAATTTGGGTTGTAGGTCCAGCTAGAAGAAAATCATTTAATGAATGGCCAGAGGTACATTTAACTGACCCATCAAAGACAACACGCAACTTGGTTGTGGTACTATAGATAGACTGCTTGTTGGCCAAGGACATGTGATCCAATTCGAGGTATTCCTTAAGAAAGGCAGAGTATTGCGACTTTAGAGCTGGATCCTTTTCAAGTTTTTACTCAAGTCCCTTAAGGCGCTGCAAGGCACGCTCATAAGAGTTCCCGAGGAAAGCGAAGTTAGTTTTAGTTGGTAAATGAACTGAGTATTGACCAGAGCTAAGTCGAGTGAATCCCTTTTGAAACAGCTGTTCACAGAGCAAGTCGTCTTCTGATATAGAAGCTGCGAAACCACAACAATGATCCACTTCCCAAAATCGCTTGACAATGTCGGACAACCCTTCACTCTCTGACTGCGGAGCCAATTCCAAGATAGATGAAGCTAAAATTGAAAATTTAGAATTTTCAGCAGAAAGATTTCCAGCCACAATAAAATCGAGTCGTGTCTTCTGCAAAATTGGTAGATTTTCAGAAATAGAATAGCAGGTCAATCCGTTGACTTTTGTAGAAATGCGGATCTGCAAGGTGGATGTTGTAGGAATGTTCCATTCTGAAAATTTTATATCAAAATGGGGGTGATATTCAGTAATGGTGCGAGTTATTGCAGCAGTGAATGAAGTTTCGTAAGTGGCATTTCGAGATTGCAGTTGTATATTAGTTGCATTATCAGACGAGAGACAGGATTCTCCAAGACCTGATATCAAGATGCCGGATCGATGAGCTTTAAGCTGGATTAGATTTGCGAATCGAGATGTCACCAAGTTCAGCTGAGCTGCCGAATCAAGTATCGGCAAGGCACAAGCACACCAGAACGATTCTTTATATAAACCACAGCAGTAGCTAGCAGCACGTAATCGGTCTGATTTTGGGCTTTAGGCGGAGCTGCGGTCGTAGTTGTTGAAACAAGTGCAGAAGGCAGCTGAGGTTGGGATTCGGGTGGATGCTGCGCAGCGCTAGTGGCAGTGTTGGAGTCCATATGTAGCAAGGAGTGATGTTTGGACTGACATTGCCTGCAGTGCCCAGACTTGCATTGTTGCAGGCTGTGTCCCTTACGTACACACAGAAAAAAAATCAAGATTTCCGTACTTAAACAGGCGATTTTCAAGTACAAACGATCTCAAAAGCTGGGTAAGTTCGGAATTCCTAAAACTGAGTACGAAAATCTTAATTCAAGTTCGGTTTTCGCAAGTACGGAAATCTTAAAATAAGATTTTTTCGGGATACTTTAAGTACGTTTTGGGCTTAATTCAAGTCTGTAAAAATTTAAAACATACTACTATAAGTACAAAACAATCTTGAACTTAATCCAAAATATACTTAATTCAAGTACAAAAAATTTTAATAAATAATTAATTGTAATTTCAAAACATACTTTAGTATATATACTAAAATTAAGCAAAATACCAAAATTAAATACCATTTAATAATGGTGTATTTTTTTGGATAGCGACCTTTCGAAATAGGTGCTGATTTTACCAGCGAACCAAGCCTAACGTCATATTTGCGTTGCTAGAACCAGTTGAGAATTCTAAGGTTCGACAATGCAAAAGAAATATTCCGAAATGTACTTGATTTTAGTTCGAAACGTTCTCATTTTTAACTTTCTTTCCATCTTGAAAATTCTAAATTTTAGATCGATTCATACTCAATTTAAGATTTTAGTACACAACAATCTTAAATTTTGAAAATAGTTGTTTAGTACTCAAAACTCTGTTGATTTCAAAGATATCTCAACCAAACTCACAGATTATGCTTTTGGCATGGTCTAACTAAGTCTGACTTAGTTTGGTTGAAATCGGACTATTAAATCACATTATTGTCGGTAAAAAATTTAAAATTAAGATCGAATCATACTTAATTTAAGATTTTTAGTACACAGGAATTTTAAAATTTTAAGTACAAAACGGGATAAATTTAAGTGCGGTTGTACTTAATTCTAGGATGTCATTTTTTTCTGAGTGTAGGCAATTCAGCCAAAGGTGCAGTCGTTTTGAAGCTAAAATTGAAAATTTAGAATTTTTAGCCGAAAGATTTCCAGCCACAATCCAACCGAGTCGTGTCTTCTGCAAAAATGGTAGATTTTCAGCTAATTTAATCTGTCCGACACAATGAAGGCCGTAGAATAGCCCTGCACCAATGAGCAGGTCAATCCGTTGACTTTTGTAGAAATGCGGATCTGCAAGGTGGATGTTGTTAGGAATGTTCCATTCTGAAGATTTTATATCAAAGTGAAGGTGATATTCAGTAATAGTGCTAGTTATTTCAGCAGTGAATGAAGTTTCGTAAGTGGCATTTCGAGATTGCAGTTGTATATTAGTTGCATTATCAGACGAGAGGCAGGATTCTCCAAGACCTGATATCAAGATGCCGGATCGATGAGCTTTAAGCTGGAGGAGATTTGCGAATCGAGATGTCACCAAGTTCAGCTGAGCTGCCGAATCAAGTATGTCTCGGCAAGGCACAAGCACACCAGAACGATTCCTTATATAAACCACAGCAGTAGCTAGCAGCACGTAATCGGTCTGATTTTGGGCTTTAGGAGGAGCTGTGGTCGTAGTGGCAGTGTTGGAGTCCATATGTAGCAAGGAGTGATGTTTGGACTGACATTGCCTGTAGTGCCCAGACTTGCATTGTTGTAGGCTGTGTCCCTTACGTAGGCAATTCAGACAAAGATGCAGACGTTTTGCCTCCTTGTATCGAAGATTTGGAGTCAAAGCCAAGAATCGTGGGCATTTAAATAAGTAATGATCGTTGGCATAGCATATAGTACAGAAAGAGCTAGACGAAGAAATGAGCGCATTTCGATTCAATTTGGGTTTTCCCACCTGAGAGCAGGGCGTTTGATCTGCCGCAGCATTTTCCAATTTTTCTCTCATTCTACACCTCTTTTCCAAAAACAATGACATCCGTCCACGTAGGTAACTTTTTCGGTGGCAAAGCCTCTTCCCATTTCTCACGCATGCCCTTCTCAACATTTGGAAGCCCAAAAATCGCCCGAACGTATGCCTGAAAGTGAACCAATTTAACACTGCGAACGGCAGTTCGCTCTAGTGACGAAAGCAGCACGAAGGGTGCGAAAGGCGACTAGCAATATATACAGCTAATTTGGAAAATTTGCTACGACTGTCCGATCAGATCGAGTTATATACCGATCGAAAGGTTTAGACCTAACTTACAAAATGGCGTACTTTTGCTAGCACACCTGGTTCATGAGATACGGGGGTGTAAGTGGAAGGGAAAAAATTTAAGTGTTAAAATATTTTCTTTTATAAAAATTCTTATCAAAAATACGCGTCGATTAATACCCCGATCACCCAAATCCGATAACTGGTTCAAAAGATAATCAAATTTGAAATTTATTAGTGGACTTCTCAAAATGAGATGAAAAGTCAGTTTGTTTGTCGGTTCGTTTGTGCGTATCAAAGCGCTAAAAAAGCTTAGATGTAATAATAAGGATTTGTTTCTTTTCAAAAATATAGAAATGTTTGTTCTACGACTTTTTGAATTTCCCGCTAGTTTAGCGGGAAAACGCTATTTCCCGATAAAATTGAAACCCCAATAGTTTGCAAACCATAGAAGCTACAGATATGTCCTATAAATCATTGGAAAGGTTAGATTGAGGGCTTTTTGGCGTACCTTCAAACTTTTTTTCTAAAGTACTCAGGTAACATTTTACAGGTAAAATAAGGTTTTTTAGCTTTTCCCTTTAGTACGGCTGGAGCAGGTCAAGTATTTCCGTCAACCCAGCGTTGTCACTTGTACGGTGATGCGTCGTGACGAAAACGATTGATGCCGAACTCTAACAGAGAGAGAGAGGCTGTCTTTCATTCTTTTCTATGACAATTAGTGTGCAAAGGAAAGAAAAATAATTTAGAAAAAGAATATACGAATCTTTGATCACCCTAGCAGAAAAATATTTTACAGCATGTCAGTGGAATGTATTGGAAATAAGCAATTATTATTAAAATGAGAACATTTGACCAAAATAAAGAAATATTTTATAGTTTGGTTAAAATATTTTTTTGGGAAAAAATATTTTTACTGTTTAATATTTTCAATTTCGGGAAGGGTATTCAAACGTCGCGCAATGGGAGCGTTTGATGCGTGCCAAGTTCAAAGGAAAGTGAAAAAAAAAATGCTTTGTTTGCCTTTGTCTTATTTTGACATCTGTCATAAATTTGTCATTTGAGGTGTAAAAAAGCATTTGTGGCGTGAGAATTGTAATTTAATTTTGGTGATTAAAAAGCAAGTTTTAATAAATATCAAGCTTATAATTATGGTTGGAGAACGGCAAATGCGGCGCTTGAAAGCAGCCGAAAGAGAGCGTTTGCAAAATCTATTGTGTATAGGAGTTGAAACAGAGCAACCCGCCGCGCATGAAGTGCGTGCGCTCGATTTGGCTTCCGCCGATGAGAGTGCGCACGAAATGCAAGATAGAATGGATTTGGACATGGACATTGACTTACTGGGCAGTACATGTAACAAAATGCAAATAACTTTGACTGCTAAGTTGCGCAATTGGTTTTTAAAATATAGACCTAGACGCGATTGCACCATTGCACTTATTAATATCCTGCGGGATGAAAATTTGAATGTGGGCGCTTTTTACAAGTTTAACTCCAAATCCAAACCCAAAATATCCAACATTAATGGGGGCTCATATTTAAATGTGGGGTTAAAAAAATCAATTAGTCAAAATAAACTCAGGAATAAAATTGCCAAGCAGCTTGAGCTTGGACATCAATATTGATGGAATACCTTTGTTAAAAAGCTCAAGGACTCAATTGTGGCCGATTTTAATCCGTTTGAATAACGTTAAAAATGTCCCAATTTTTCCGGTCGGTGTTTTTTTAGGAAAAAGTAAGCCAGGAAATTGTAATGAGTTTCTCGGTGACTTTTGTTCAGAGTTGGAAGAAGTTGTTAAAGGCGGTGTTAGATTGGACGAAAGAAATGTTTCTGTACAGCTTCGAGCAATCGTGTGTGATGCGCCCGCTAGAGCCTTTATAAGTGGTACACCTGGTCATACGTCTCGCCATGGTTGTGCAAAATGTACACAGGTAGCCAAAAAAATCAATTCGACCTTAACGTACAGCACAGAGTCGGGAGTGTTATTAACGGACGCAGATTTCGCAAACAGAACTTTTCCTGGCCATCACAATAAGAAATATTTAGTGCAAAAGTGTGCCTTTGAAAAAATTAATGTTGGTATGGTTACTCAGATACCCTTAGATTGCATGCACCTAATTGAACTAGGTATCATGAGAAAATTTTTGATTCGACTTCAAAATAATTTAGTTAAAAAAAAAATGTCCGATGCTCAAAAAAAAAATGTTTCTGACAAATTAAAGTCTATGAGCAATCATGTTCCGAATGAGTTTGCACGCAAACCGCGATCATTAATCGAACTGCCGCATTGGAAAGCGACTGAGTTCCGTCAATTTTTGCTGTATACTGGAATTGTCGCTTTGCAAGACGAGGTTGATGATGACCAGTACTATGTATTTTTATTGATACACTGTGCTTACAGATTACTTTGTAATCCACAGCAGCGCGTTTCTAATTTGAGAACATCACAACAAATGTTGAATCTATTTGTTGAAAATTTTCCAAAAATTTTTGGCGAAGACAGTGTATCATATAACGTACATAGTCTTTTGCATGTTGGCGAAACAATTCAACTAGTCGGTGATCCGATTGCTGGTTCTGCATATGCATTCGAAAATTATTTGCAAGTTCTCAAAAATTTCATCCGGAAGTCAACAAAAATTCTAGAGCGAGTACATAGGAAAATAGTTGAGGAAACGTTTAAAGCCCCGAGTATAAGTGATACTCCTATAATAAAGGGAACAAAATGCATGTTTAGAGAATTAGTGTTGTCTTCGGATTGCCCCAACAATTATTGTTACATTAACAAAAATATCCCTATCCGCATTGAGTCCTTTTCAAATAGTTCTGAAACTGCCCTTATAACTGGTCGGAGATTCAATGATTTAAGTCCCTTCTTTAGCGAACCAATAAATTCCGAAAATTTGGGGATTTATTTAACAAAAACAGATTCATTAGGTGAAATTGAATCTTTTAAATTCTCCGATTTTGAGTCTAAGGCTGTCGGGCTACCACACAAGGGTGGATTGTTACTAATGCCGCTTCTCCACTGTTACGCACTTGAATAAACAAAAATTTTGCTTTAAATCAATAAATTCTCCGCCTTTATATGCAATTTTTTTTACAATAAAAGAATAAAATCAAAAGAAAAAATGTCAAGCCCAAAAATTAAACGTTTTGCACCTGCTCCACTGCGTAAGTAAATCAAACCCCTTTAATTTTTTTGGTGTGATTTTACTTTTTTCCTTTCAATTTATTACAGAAGAGAATATTCCATGTGATACGGACAAGAAAATCGATATATTGACTGGTAATTGAAAACATTATTTACACATTCTTTAAATTATTAATATATTTTGTATTTTTGAAGAAATGGTAAAACAGCAACAAATACAAATAAAGGTGCTGGCCGACCAAATAGCCAATCAGAATGTTCTGATTCGGCAGCTTGTTTCCGAAAAAAGGCATTCCGAGGAGATACTCAAAATGTTTCCACTTGAGAAAGAGGATGATTTGTTGAGCCTGGAGGAAGCCATTAACCCAGAAATACGCCAAAAATATGTAAGTTAGGCAGATGAAATGCAATTTATATACATATATTCATAAATGCTTTGTATCTTTTTTTTACAGGTTGCAGCAATGAAGACAATCCTGGCCCCGGTCGGAATAAAGAAGGGACTACCACGGATTTTGTCCGACTGCATTGTGGAGCAGTACAACATTCATGGCGTAAAGCAAAAAAAGGGATTTTTGTCTTTGCCCAAATTTTATCGTGCGCTTCTTGGTAATAGATTTAAGACAAAATGTTTGAAAAATTTCTTAATATTAGTCTTATCCATCTATATTATTCCAGACTCCATTCCGGACTCAGCTAGTGGCGATGTGGAGGAGGAACTACGTCTTGCCCTTGTTGCTCAAAAAAAAAACTTTCACAAAAAAAATTCAATGAAGCGGAAGGCGGAGAAAGAAAATACAATAGTTTAGTTTATAAAATAGTTTAATAATAATATAATTTTTTTGATTTAAAAGAAATAAATTCAATCATTTTATATAAAGAAACGTATATAATTTGAAATATTTATAAAATGAGAGAAGCATCTCTCCAGGCACGGCAATGGGTCTAACGAGAGTCAATGATATCTCTCCATGCACGACAATGGGTCGAGGTAGCGTCTACAATATCGCCTCCTGCATGGCATTAGGTCGAACCAGTGTCGACAATATCGCCTCCTGCATGGCATTGGGTCGACCTAGCGTCGATAATGTCGCTTACTGCACGGCAATGGGTCTAACGAGAGTCAATGATATCTCTCCATGCACGACAATGGGTCGAGGTAGCGTCTACAATATCGCCTCCTGCATGGCATTAGGTCGAACCAGTGTCGACAATATCGCCTCCTGCATGGCATTGGGTCGACCTAGCGTCGATAATGTCGCTTACTGCACGGCAATGGGTCTAACGAGAGTCAATGATATCTCTCCAGGCACGGCAATGGGTCGAACGAGCGGTGATAATGTCTCTCCATGCACGACAATGGGTCGAGGTAGCGTCGACAATATCGCCTCCTGCATGGCATTAGGTCGAACCAGTGTCGATAATGTCGCTCTCTGCATGGCAATAGGGCGAACGAGCGTCGCCTATGTTCCTTCCCTGCATGGCATTGGGTCGAACGAGCGTCGTTTATGTCGCTCCATGCACGGCATTTCGTCAAACGAGCATCGTTTATGTCCCTTCCCTGCATGGCATTGCGGCGACCAATCGTGCCTGAAAATTCGTTAACGTTTTGAGCGGACATCGCCTTGCAAAATACGTTAGTCGAATACATTGTGAGGGAAATAAGCGTGCGTCGACGACAGTCTCAATAACGTCGACGAAACGTTGATACAGTGTCGGTCTGCCGAACTAAAGGGTTATTTTTATTAAATTTATGTATGTTTTAGTACGTAAAATTCTGCGTTTTTTGGTATATAACACATAAATTTTGGTCGAGGGGTTTGGAAGATATTGCCTGTTAACTGAATATATATATTTTTCCATCGGTCGGAAATCACGTTTTAGTACTAAAAACTTTTTGGTTTTATGAGAGATATCTCAACCAAACTGATAAAATACGCATTTTACATTGTTTTATATATCCTGACCAAAGTTGGTTGAAATCGAACCACTATATCATATAGCTGTCATAGGACTGATCAGATCAAAATTAGGTTTTAGTATGAAAAACTTTTTTGTTTTACGAGATATTTTAACCAAATTGATAGAATAGGCATTTAAGTTAGTTTTATACATCCTGACCGAAATTGGTTCATATCGGACCGCTATATCATATAGCTGTCATAGGACCGATCTGGTCAAAATTAGGTTTTAGTAGGAAAAACTTTTTTGATTTATGAGATATTTTAACCAAATTGATAGAATATGCATTTAAGTTAGTTTTATACATCCTGACCGAAATTGGTTCATATCGGACCGCTATATCATATAGCTGTCATAGGATCGATCTGGTCAAAATTAGGTTTTAGTATGAAAAACTTTTTTGATTTATGAGATATTTGAACCAAATTGATAGAATATGCATTAAAGTTAGTTTTATACATCCTGGCCGAAATTGGTAACCGGTAATCAAACCACTATATCATACCTCAACCACTGCAGAGCGGCTCAGGATTTATTGCATCAAACGGTGGCAGAACACAATATCGACCTTGTATTTATAAGTGAGCAGTACAAAAGAATAGAAAACCAAAATTTTGTCAGCAACACGGATGGAACTACGGCGATATGGGCGTGCTCTAAGCAGCCATACTTTATGGACTGTTCGAGAGTAGGTGCGGGCTACGTTAGAGCCCTCACCAAAGGGATTTGGATGTATAGCTGCTACATGCCACCAAGCTGGAGCCCAGCACAATATGGTGACGCAATCGACGAGCTTACTGAGGACGTTCGTACACATTCACTATTTATTATCGCAGGTGATTTCATCGCGTGGGCTATCGAGTGGCAGTCACCTTACACTAACGCTAAGGGTAGGGTGTTGCTCGAAGCTTTTGGCACTGTAGATCTGATTCTCCTGAACGAAGGAACGACCCAGACCTTCAGTAGAGGAAGCCTCAAATCCATAGTAGACTTGACTTTTGCATCGACGCAGTTAGCTAGATCGGCGAGTTGGCGGGTCTCCGACCTATATACGGCCAGCGATCACCTGGCGGTATTGATCTCAATACAGGAACCACACACATATGTACCATTGCAATCTGGAACACGCTACAGATCCTGTTCTCTAATGCCAGAAAGATTTCAGGAGAAGTTCCAATATGTAAGCGTTAGCGGCAACGGCGCGAGTATGGCAGAAATGGTTATGGGGGCAGTAAGGTTTGGGTGCGATGCCAGTATGTCACGAGAAAGGAGCTCACGGCATCACAAGGCAGTCTACTGGTGGACCAGCGAAATCGCGGAACTTAGAGCAGCTTGCAACAGAGCTGCACGGAGATCTACATCTTGTGAGGAGTTGCGAGCAAACTTCCAGGCGAAGCGCAACGCGTTTAGGAAGGCCATCCAGGCAATCAAGGTCCGCTGTTTCCGCAGCCTCTGCGACGAGGCCGACAGAGATCCGTGGGGACAAGCGTACAAAATAGTCATGAAACGGATGAACGGGTTCCATAACTGCGCTCCAACGGAGCACAGCAGGCTAACAGGAATCATAAGGTTCTTGTTTCCCACGCACACGACGAGAGAGCTTATAGCCTATCCTCCAATACTCGATGGACAGGATTTAGTCAGGATATCTGAAGATGAGGTCCTCAGCGCCGCGAATACCTTACAGAGTGATAAAGCACCGGGACCTGACGGCATCCCCAACAATGCTGTTAAGTTAGCAGTCGCTCTTCACCCGAACGTATTCTCGGAACTGTTCACAACGTGCTTGAACGAAGGAACTTTCCCCGAATGCTGGAAGACTCAACGGAATAGGATATTTAACACCCTTTTGTGGTTTTCACACGCCCATATATTAAGATTTAGCAACCCAAAAAAATGCATTCAAAAATTTGACAAAAATTAACGTGCCTGCTTCATGAATTCTACACATTCCAAAAGAACGTGTCCGCCTCAAATGTAACAGCTTTTTGCCAATTTTGCTATTCTTAAAAAATCTGTACGTTCGATATTTTTAAACCGATCTTTAAAGTTGATATGGTTTGAGAAAGCTAACAGTGAGGGCTAACTAGGAAAAATAAAATTTATTTTTTAAATCATTATCCTTTGGGGTTAAATTACACTCAGAAAAAAATGACATCCTAGAATTAATTACAACCGCACTTAAATTTATCCCGTTTTGTACTTAAAATTTTAAGATTCCTGTGTACTAAAAATCTTAAACTAAGTATGATTCGATCTTAATTTTAAATTTTTTACCGACAATAATGTGATTTAATAGTCCGATTTCAACCAAACTAAGTCAGACTTAGCTAGACCATGCCAAAAGCATAATCTGTGAGTTTGGTTGAGATATCTTTAAAATCAACAGAGTTTTGAGTACTAAACAACTATTTTAAAAATTTAAGATTGTTGTGTACTAAAATCTTAAATTGAGTATGAATCGATCTTAAATTTAGAATTTTCAAGATGGAAAGGAAGTTAAAAATGAGAACGTTTCGAACTAAAATCAAGTACATTTCGGAATATTTCTTTTGCATTGTCGAACCTTAGAATTCTCAACTGGTTCTAGCAACGCAAATATGACGTTAGGCTTGGTTCGCTGGTAAAATCAGCATCTATTTCGAAAGGTCCCTACCTAAAAAAATACACCATTATTAAATGGTATTTAATTTTGATATTTTGCTTAATTTTAGTATACATACTAAAGTATGTTTTAAAATTACAATTAATTATTTATTAAAATTTGTTGTACTTGAAATAAGTATATTTTGGATTAAATTCAAGATTGTTTTGTACCTAAAGTAGTTTGTTTTAAATTTTTACAGACTTGAATTAAGCAAAAAAGGTACTTAAGGTATCCCGAAAAAATCTCATTTTAAGATTTCCGTACTTGCGAAAACCGAACTTGAGTTAAGATTTTTGTACTCAGTTTTAGGAATTCCGAACTTACATAACTTTTGAGAACGTTTGTACTTGAAAATCGCCTGTTTAAGTACGGAAATCTTGATTTTTTTTCTGAGTGTACAGTTATTAAATTTATCAACCCAAAAAATGCATTAAAAAATTTGCCAAAAAAACCGTGCCTGCTTCATACATTCTACACATTCCAAAAGAACGTGTCCGCCCCAAATGAAACGGCTTTTTGACAATTTTGCTATTCTTAAAAAATCTGTAAGTTCGATATTTTTCCACTGATCTTTAAAGTTGATATGGGTTTAAAGAGCTAACAGTTAGGGCTAACTCTGTCACGACCGCGAAATGGTAACCCTCTAGGTATGATCTCGTCTTTTGAATTGCCCAGACGATTGCCAAGCATTCTTTCTCCCAGGATGCCACTCCGAGATACTGCCGCAGCTCTTTGATATTTGTGGGTGGTTTTAACTGCGAAATTGCAGCCACTTTATCAGGATCCGTGGATATTCCATGTTCGGTTACTAAGTGACCCAGATTTTTCAACTATTTCTTGAAGAAGTCGCACTTGTCGACGTTGTTGCTCAAATTCGCTGCCCGCAGTCGTCGAAACACCCCTTTTAAGTTTGCCATGTGATCTTATAACGTTTCCCCATGACGATGATGTCGTTCAGGTATGCAAAAGCATGGGGCAAAATTTCCGGGCCATTCACCCGATCCAACGCACGCTGGAACGTTGCCGGTGCTGAATGGAGTCGGAATGGCATGACTCTCCAATGGAATAATCCTCTGCCTGGGACGGTGAATGCGGTCAATGGTCGACTTGATTTTTCCATTGGGATCTGCCAATATCCGTCTTTCAAATCGCGGCTCGTTACGTAGTGGGCTTCCCTCAGTTGATCCAAGATGTGGTGTACTCTGCGTAAAGGATATGCGTCCTTGACCGATCGACTGTTTAATTGTCGGAAGTCGACACACAGTTTCCATTTGCCCGTCTTTTTCTTGACCATCACTATCGGTGCACTGTGCGGACTGTTAGAAGCCTCGATACATCCTTTTGCGAGCAGTTCGTCGATCTGCTTGTTAATGTCTTCCTGCATTCTCGGATTCTTCGGGAAGTATCGTTGGTTATCGGCCGGTCATCGTGCATCACAATTCGATGTTCCGTAATTGGTGATGTGCCGTTCATGACTGTGAATGCGGCTATCTCCTGCCGAAGAAATTCATCCACAGCTGCATCTGGGTGTAAGGGTTCACAACGCTCCCTGTTGGTGCTGGTTGTCCCCTCCTCGATTGTTTCTTCTTCTTGTGTTATTTGTTCTTGTTTTCCTTGTTCTTGTGTGGCTTGTTCTTGTGTTACTTGTTCTTGTGTTACTTGTTCTTGTGTTTCTTTTTCTTGTGTTACTTGCTCATGTATATGTTCTGTGCTGACCACCGAGTCTCTCTTCTCGTCCTTTGTTTATTTTTCGACGAGTGGTTATTCTAACTTCGATGCCGGCGCAATCGAGGATAGTTGCGATGCTAGAAAGGAAATCCCATCTCTGTCTGTTGTAAATTTTCTTCCCGCTCTATCGACAGTCGTAGTGGCCCCATCAATGTTTGCATCTCGACCATGAACTTCTTAAACGGCTCGTCGATGCCCTGCTTTCGTCGTGCAACTTCCTCCGTCAGCTTGAAGAAATAATCTCGGGGCAAGAAAAACTCTTGGAAACTCGTAGCAAACGATGCTGTTGTTGTTGCTGTTTGTTGTTGTGTAATGGTTTATTTGACTAGTATCATATTTAAAGCATACGACTTTAAGCGCGACACGAGGGAAGAGAGTGTAAATACAGTCGAGACTGAAAAGAGTGGTTTCAGTATACGAATCAAGCAGGAGTATAAACGGCCAATTCCTTATCGTTTCATAACAACTATCAACCAGCATTTTTTCAATTCAACTGCCTTCCCATGAACTATGTTTCCACAGCAGAGAGCGGGACCCTTTAATACCCTAGCTCTTTCGGGATGGGGTGGGGTTGCTGTGTCTGCTTGTTTTGAAAGAGGAGAACAGTTTCCTATAACCACTTTCAGATCTTGTATTTGTAAGCCTCAAGACAACTTTTATGAAAAATAGGTTTACAACTTGTGTATCTGTCATAATCTGTTTACAAATATTGCAATTCTTTGCGGCATCATCTGAGGACGCTTGGGTTAGCTGAGGGCAATGTGAAAGAGTCATAATATCCAACTATAATTTATAAAGGGGGCATACATAATAATTCTAGTAAACAGAAATTAATGTAGATATAAACAGCCTTTTAATATGGAGATAGTGAGTTATGTTAATACTGGGCTATTGCAATTAACAATTTTATCCTTCAACGGATATGAGAACCAATTTTATCCCTTTAACTAACATAAGCGAGCCTACAAAATAACTGACGTATTGTCCTTTGGCAGGGTATTCAATCTGAGCTAAATACACAAGATTCCAAATAGAGCCCTGCATGAGTGCACACTAAACTTAAAATTATCCCATATTTTTCAAACAAATCATGTGATACAATGACTTTGTTTTAAAACTCATTCATGAGCATGATCTATGATCCAGTTGAGTCATTATCTAAAGCCACTGTGAGTCCGGTTCAAAAAATATGATTTGTCTCTCTCATAACAGCTTTGAAATACAAGCAACTCTGTAATGTTAACACTGTGAACACTATGAACATTGTGAAATGGTATTCACAGAATGCTAGAATTAATCTGTAAAAAAGTATGATAATGAAATATTTGTAAGGATAATTAAATATGTTTGTAATTTATTCTAAATTAATCTTGTATTTTTTATTAATTGTATCTATTTCTGCATATTTATCTTTAAAAACATGATTTGATAGACCATATCTGCATTTCCAGCAATGGAGCTTCTTTTTTCGCAAATCAGATTTCTTGCTAGAGAAAAGCCGACGATGCTGGTGTTGAAAATATTTTGCAGCTCAACTTGAATTATAATGGAAATTGACTTTTTTTTTCCTTCCACCAGTGCAAAACATTGAACTCCTCGGTCATTGGAACCCGTATATTGGAGAAAGCAACTATTTCTCTAGACATTTTTTCTTCATCTGACTCTCCCAAAAGCGGTTCGATAAAATCAGTCAAGTACTCATCCAATTTATTTGGGAATTCTTGCGACACGGCTAAGCGCTCTGTGTCATTATTGAGAAACGATAGCATCATTTCTTTACACTCTATAATAGTGAGATCTCTATCCACTTGTCTGAGCTGATTTGTTGGAGGGAATAAAAATAGAGCAATTCGGTGAAACTTGGTTATATACTTTAAAAGTATCGAATCAATATACAGACTCAAGAACGAATTCAATTTTTTTTCCAATATCGGTCTTTGAAACGGAGTCTTTGCATAGCTTGTGCAGAGTATGAATTCTAGGGATAACCCATTGAATCGTTGGGTAACTGTCCGCTTCCAGTTACGGCAAAAATGTTGCTTAAATTTAAAGAATCTAAGCGATTCATTTCATTTTGTTCTTTTAAGATTGCAACAATATCATGCCAATTGTTCTCTATTGATTGCATTGTATAAAAAATGGTATTCCATCTTGTCTGACAGACTCCTTTCAGACTTAAATCAAGTTTTGAGTTTAATCCGGACTTTTTAAAATATTTGACCAGATTGCGCATTTTTTTTCGACATCCAGTAGCTCTGGAACCATCTTGAAAGACTTCTCAACCACATTGTTAAGCAAGTGATTAATGCAGTGAATATGAAATGATTCCTTAAAAGCAGATATCATATTTGAACCGCGGTCTGTAACAACAACGTTTGCTAAATCTAAGTCAAATAACTTTAAGCATTCTTCGACTTTACTGCGTATAAATAATCCTGTAATCAAATTAAAACAAAAAATAATAATTATCTCTATCATCGTAATATTGATGTATTAAACTTTTTACGTCTGAATTGATTGCATAACCTTTTCCTTTCATTAAAGCTATTTCCCTTGTTAACTTATGCAGCTCAGAATGGTATAGCTCTGCGACATTCGGGATACCGTTGTTGGATGAGGTAGCAATTTGCAAACGTTAACACTCGGTCCAAAACGACTTCCAATTTCGATGGCAAGCGATAATAACGTCCATAATACCTGAATCACTGACGATGCTGAAAGGGCGACAATTTTGAACGACCCACTTCGTAACAGCCTTTGTCACTTATGATTTTGTTTCGGCATCTATGACTGGCTCAGGAACATTTATATTGCTTTCCGATTTGTTGAATTTATAGCACTTATGACGAACTAAATTGGACGTGGCATCAGTAAATTTAAATACAATAAACAAGTTCGACACGCCACAAAATTCGGAATTAAATCGCAATCCTGTCCAGCGACTTGACCAAAAATTTCTCACACCTTGCTTTTACCGCGCTTTTAGGTTATACTGTATTGGCCACCAATTAGTTTATTTTTTATTTCGACCACTGATAAAGTCCCGCCAGATGGTGATAACGGCTGTGATATAGTATATATATTTGTTAACTAGTACAACACCAAACAGGAAACAAAATATGGAGAATCTATATATGCGACATTTCGGGAATATTCGCGACTCTGTTTGCGAACACTTTCAAACTCGACTGCCATTTGCGTGAGTTGTGAGAGGGTCGAAAAGTCCGTCCTGCGAATGTATAGGTGATACTCAGGAGCACAGTTTTCATAAATCCTATGCAACTCTTGAGCAGGGCTATAGCTCGCATGGTACATCATGCTCCGCAGCTCGATCAGGTAGTCCTGAAATTCCTCCCCTACCTTTTGACGTCGAACTCTGAACTCGTCCTCCAGCCTCTCGAAATATCGTGGCGGCAAGAAAAACTCGCAGAATCATGTCCTCCTTTCTGTCCGTTTTCGCGAACCCCTTGGCCGATCCCGCCATTTCCGCTGCTTTGTGGACATCCGATTCCGATTTCCGCCACCTCCTCCCCAACCCTTCTGAGGCAGTCTTAGCGACCGTCACTCCCTTTGATTTGGCGGAGTACCCCTCCATATCTGCCAAACGAGCCCACGTCCCGGACGAATTCTCCTTTTTTTTTTTTTTTTTTTTACTTTGTTTTTTTTTTTAACTTTATTTTATTTAATTTTTTTTTTTTTCGTTTTATTTTGTTCTATTTACTATTATTTGATTTTATTTCATTATCAGACTCAGCGCATATCACCAAAAGCAGACTTACAAACCACACGCACTACACCTTTCTCTTCGTCCAAGAATCAGTTTTCCACGCAACAGGGTATCTTATCGTCGGCGCTTGCAAAACGTTGACCACTTCATGATTTCGGCAAAACGAAGATCGACTACCGTTATGTGCGCACCAACCGCCGTTTGTAACAGAGTTATCGTTTGCCGTCACCAACCAAATTGCCAATATAAATTGCAGCCAATACTCACTTGTTACGCAAAACACCTTCGTCGAAATAAAAAATACGCCAATCGCCTCTTCAAAATTAAAAGGGTTTTTTTTAATTAACTTATTTCACTTCACTTTTTCACAAACGTTTTTCGACTTTTCTTGTCCGTTGCCTCTCTCTAATTAATTTCCAATTCGTTCGCCGCTTAACGTCGGAGCCCTTCGCTCCCGAATTCACCACGCTAAGCGACGAACGAACTGGGCGCTCTCTTCCTTGCTTCTCTCTTCCTTACTTTTCTTCTCTTTGATTTCCTTCTCTTACTTATCTACTCTTAATACTATGGAGGGAACTCGATCCAGCGGCCCTCTCTTAAGCGCTCTTTCGTGGCTGCTTATTGAAATAATAACGAAAGATAAAAAGTAATAGAAAATAACAAAATCAAAAATGAAAAATATACAGAAAATTAATAATAAAATAAGCGGTCTAGCAGCGCCGATGACGCCCCAAATGTGAGCGCCTCGCAGCATTGCATATAGTTCAGTACTTAAATTAGTAAAACGGCTTAAATTTACATACGACGAATTGCCAAAAGCCGTTTTCTTGCACTACCCTATTTAACTGTATTCTATGCATACCTGTTGCAGATTCACCATTCATGCAGATCATTTTTAACAACCTATTTTTCATGCAGCCGTCAGAGTTACGCATAAAAAGGATTTCTTGGAAAATGTGTCCGTCCAGGCGTCTGAATTGATTGCATAACCTTTTTCTTTTATTAAAGCAATTTCCTCTGTTAACTTAAGCAGCTCAGAATGGTATAGCTCTGCGACATTTCGGGATACCGTTGTTGGATGAGGTATCAATTTGCAAACGTTAACACTCGGTCCAAAACGACTTCCAATTTCGATGGCAAGCGATATAACGTCCAAAATACCTGAATCACTGACGATGCTGAAAGGCGACAATTTTGAACGACCCACTTCGTAACAAATTGGACGTGGCACCAGTAAATTTAAATACGCTAAAACAAGTTCGACACGCCACAAAATTCGGTATTAAATCGCAATCCTGTCCAGCGACTTGTCCAAAAATTTCCCACACCTTGCATTTACCGCGGTTTTGGGTTATACTGTATTGGCCACCAATCAGTTTAATTTTTTTCCGACCACTGATAAAGTCCCGCCAGATGGTGATAACGGCTGTGATATAGTATATATATTTGTTAGCTAGTACAACACCAAACAGGAATCAAAAGATGGACAATCTATATATGTAAATACAATCATTCTTACAACTTTACGTCTATAAAATTCGAATTTCGGTCCATTTTGATATATTAGCAAAAATAAGTAATGCCGTAAAAAACCGTTGACGTTATCGCTTTTTTTCTTAATGGTGTAAAAACACATCGATGCATCGAAATTTTGTGTTCATCGATTAGCATTGACATCGAAGTTTCGAACCAAATTTACAACACTGGTTTAACATGTATTTACTAGAGTGACCGTTTATCGCTACTCTTACCGTTGAAAAATGAAGATTTGAAATTATAAAGATGAGCTAGAAAATAGTAAAACAAAAAACAAAATTTAATGTTAGTTAGTATAAATCCACCGAACACAAAAAATGTTTTTTGGATTTTAGCATTTTTTTGTAAAATGTAATAACTGTAAAAAAGCTTAATTGTTGCCAACAGTGGTGACGTCTTTTCTCAAAAATACACCTAAGAGTTCATATGAAATATCATGACCAATTGTTCATGAATTAATAAAAATCGTACTTGAGCTACTTTCATGCAAAGATGGTCTTGATTTTATACTAGATCGACCGGTTTTTTTCTGAGTGTATGCTTGCAAATGTCGTTTGGTATCTCTTTTTAGCGCTTGCCGAAAGAACCTTACACTGTTTGACCCCTTACCAAATCGGAGGACATCACCTTATTACCAATTCCCCTTGCTCTATTTATTCATTTCTTAAAATGTGTGATTCACACATTCAACACTAAAATAACTCAGCAAGATCATAACAACGGGTGTGAGAGCAAACACTAGAGAGTCTGTCTTACAATCATAATGATTTTCGGAACAGTGTGAGAGCAAATCATACAAAATGAGTTGAGCCAGACGACTGCTTTGCTTTGAGTCAATGATTCCGAGGAATCAATAACTCAGAAGGAGCTGAAATATTTATTTGAAAACAAAAATGAGTCGTTTTAAATGTGTGCACAGTGTGATTCATGACTGTTAACTCGATTTAGTGTTAGCTTGTGCAGGGCTCTAATTTCAAAATGGGTACTAAAGTATTTTGCAGATTCACTTAATATAATCTTAAAAACACAAATGGTAATCGAAATACAAATGAGCTTTGATTGCAAGAGCTGTTATAGCTGTGGTGGCGACTGCTATTAATTTTACTCATCAATAACGATAATATTTTTTCATTAACTGCATGTTGGCAGTGCATTCGATCTAAGCCAAATGCTAAAGTTCCAGTACTTATGCGCTAAATGAAATATGTATACCGTTTACATACCAGCATAGGGGAATCGAATACAAGTATAACTTTAAAGCAAATTTTTTTCAGCTACTCACAATTCCGGAATGTGTGGCTACTAAATCCATATCGACGACATTTAAAATTTGTCCGCATTATTAATTTGCTTGCCCCACGTTACTAGGCGCCAAAACTTATGTAATGGTTTATTTGACTTTGACTAGTATCATATTTAAAGCATACGACTTTAAACGCGACACGAGGGAAGAGAGTATTAATACAGACGAGACTGAAAAGAGTGGTTCCAGTAAACGATTCCCATGAACCATGTTTCCATCATTAAAAGTGATTTTTTTTGGATATTCCTCATAACAGTTATGGTCCCTGGTTTTTTTATGTAAAATAAAAATAATTGATCGTTAATTGGTATACTTGATATTCCAAAAATATTTGTTTTTATGACAATCCAAAAGTATGCTGTGTATCATAATTCGACATTTTAAGGTGAATTACGAACCAATCGAAAAGCTATTATAAATAAATAATAAATAATGTATAGCACTTACGGCACTTCAGTGTGTGCGTGGCCGATTTTGGTTAGGTGCATGTCTGAAATAAAAGCTTATGATCGGGTTCAAGTCTATGGTGAGCTTTGTAATGGTTTAATTGACTTTGACTAGTATCATATTTAAAGCATACGACTTTAAACGCGACACGAGGGAAGAGAGTATTAATACAGTCGAGACTGAAAGGAGTGGTTCTAGTATACGAATTAAGCAGAAGTATAAACGGCCAATTCCGTATCGTTTCATAACAACGGTCAACCAGCATTTTTTCAATTCAACTGCCTTCCCATGAACCATGTTTCCACAGCAGAGAGCGGGACCCTTTATTACCCTATCTCCTTCGGGTTGGGGTGGGGTTGCTGTGTCTGACGGCTCGGATTACATAAACTTAGTTATTATAGAGTCCCTCCTGAATCTAAACTTGAGGCAACTAAATGCCACACGAAAAAAAATTTAAAACACATTCAGATTTTGTGTCAGTTTCTGGTTTTGTAGTAAATTTTCTAACTCCTTTTCAGCTGTTGAAATGCGCAGGATCTGAGATAGAAATCGATCCTCGCGTCTGTACCCACCCAACCATGAATCTCTTAGCAGACAGGTAGAGATTCCCATTACAACATCTATCACATCAATTTTCTATGCCGCCCCCATATCAAAACTTCGATTTTCATTTTAATTAAAAATAAAGGTTTTAAAAATAATTTATTAACTACCATTTCATTTCTTGTTTGTTTAGATTCACTTTAGTAGCAACCAAATTTTATAGTTTGAATTTTTAAGGGCCGTTTTCTCATCTTAATTTCAAAGCCTACTTTACTCATAGGGAACTTTACTCTAAATGTAGGCTTTAACTTTTTTCGTTCTCTCATCTTGATTTTAACGTCACATTTAAAAATGTGACTAATTCGCAGCTCGCTTCCACAAAAAGGGTCACACTTTTTAAAAATGAGCAACACTTGTCAGAAGGTTTGGCGCAAAATTTAAAATCCTGAAATTTTTGTGAGAATTGTGCCTATATCTCAACCGCTTTGAGAGCTAGTACAACCAAATTTGGTAGACGGATTACCATGAATGTGGAGTAATTCAATAGCCTTTCAAATTTATTCCACGCCACGGTTGTCCAATGCAAATCGCAAAAACAACATATTGCACCCAAATTTTGTTTTTAAATAACGTTTCGTGTTATTTTTAGCTATTATTCTGCTTATTCTCATTAATATCAGATAAAAATCGCGGTTATAAATTAGGATAAATGATGATAAGCAATTCAGGACCCTAAAGGTATGCAATAATTGATATACTTTATGGCGTTGCCCTTAGCAACACCGAAATAATCGTAGTTGGCGAATGTTAAGCCCTTATAGTGTGGATGATCCGCCCTGTAACTTACAGCCTGCCTGCAACTAAATTTTTGACAAGAAAATCAAAGTTCCCTTCAAGGCCAATTTGTCTACACTGTAAGGTTAAAAGCATGATGAGAAAACGGCCCTAAATCAGATAAACTTCTTAATAACAGCATCTAAACAAATCATAAATATTATTTGTTTTGTTTTTTACCAATTTTAAATTAAAGATAAATTATTGTGCAAAATTTTACAAATTCAATTTTAGAATATTATCTTATGTTTCAATAACTTAAGTGGGTGCATGTGGTTGACAGACAGTGTAGATCAAATCTTTTCTAAATTATGTATATATTTCTCCAATAATTATACATTTCAGAACTCGGCATGTTTTGTTTCAATATATTTACTCAAGCATCTATAGTAGTTTGACAAAAGCTCATGGTATTAGCAGATAGCACCTGCCCAGCTGATCACGTTTGCAAAGCTCTAAGCAATTACACACATTTACACGTGTGTATACTTCGGTACACTGGTTAGTTTTTTTTTTTTGTGTTTTTTTTTTTTTTTTATTATTAGAAATAAATTTGCATGTGAAAATAATAAAAGGAGTTAGCGGCTCGAATTCATACTGACAGTACACACTTTTTTTGTGCCAGATACAAGCATGTACTCCGCTAAGACAGAAGAGGTCTTGCCAAGTACACAACAAGAGGAAGAGATAGCAAGAATATCGGGAGGTGACTTACGTACAATACAATATGATGCGGTGAAAGGCTTTCCAACGGTGATAAAGTAATTGTCAATCGATATGGTGTATTTTATGTTGTTGCTGGATGCGTTAATGTTCCTGTTTTCATTTTTTTTTTTTTTTGATTTGATTTTTTTTGTTCTTTTTCACTTCTTGGACACTGTAACTCAATTTATCATGATCAGTGATCAGTCTGGAGCACTACAACACCTGTATGGTGCTATTGCTATTTTTTTTTTTTTTTTTACGTTGGCTTTATTTATTGAATCTTCTCCAAGGGAGACTTACAACAAGTTTATCAAATCTTATATTTAAAGCTTAACTAACAGTCATGTTGACTTAATATGAACTACGGTGCCCCAAGTGTTTATTGCTGGGCTGGAAGGTCGTTTCGTTGAAGACGGGTTTGACTGCAAACTCGAGTTAATTGCCGAGCAAGTGGGTTGGGGTGCAGGGATAACTTAATGTTGTAGCTCGCCTTTTGTCGTGCTATCTCATCTTTAACGTATATAACGTTCAAATCTCTATGAATGTTGTCGTTTCGAACATACCACGGTGCCCCAGTGATAGTTCTCAAGATTTTCGATTGTGCTCGCTGGATGATATCAATATTGCTACTGCACGCGTTTCCCCATAGCTGCGAGCCGTAGGTCCACACTGGTTTTATGGTGGAATTGTAGAGTAGCACCTTGTAGTCCAAGCTGAGAGGAGATCGGGGGTTTAAAGCCAATAAAGTTTATTGGCTTTTAGTTTAATCTGCGTTTTCTTTGCTTTAAGGCAAACAAAAAAAAAAAATGGTTAATTCACTGACAAACTTCAATTACTAGTATATATAGAAACATGCTATATCGGCATATAGCTGTGAATATAAAAATTACAAATTTTTGCGATACATAAAAAAAACTCCTACCCCACTATGCACACACTCTTATTCCACTATACGTGGTATTAATATTTTTTTCAGGTATTAAGTATAGATGATGTTGTAGGGAATCAGCAATTCGGGGAGCTGAGAATTTTTCAATGATGAAACCCTCGGTGGGCTCAAAGCCATGTGGGAATAAAAGACGCCAAGTGCCAAAACCGGAGTGGCCACTCAATTCGGCTGTTCCCAGCGACGCTAGTAGCGATCTCTATGGGTCTGCCCGAGCGGTGGAGCACTATAGCTAATTAAGAAAATTTAATTTTTAATTGTTGCGCAAAACGCAATATCTTGTGCGACTGCAGCAAGGGCACTGTACGACAGATGTAAAATCGTAATTGATTGATGCATCCGGATTAGGTATGACCACGGGAGGACCTATTATTCCGTCAGGCTGTCAGAACTTGGTTTTTTTAGTTTTGGGGATTTTCACAATCCGTACAAATTGACTCCGTTAATAATTAACAAGGAGAATACCACGAGTGTAGACCGCAATGTCTTCGCGCGACAATTCTGCTGCTGGCACTCGGCAATGTCGTCTTCAGATAGGCAAATATGATCGGCAAGAAAAAGAGAACCTCTGTAGCGCTCGACGGCTTTTTATAGGCGTGTAAGCTTCTAAAGTGGAGACTACGAAGTTGGGTGTGATTAACGAAGCTCTCTCGCATAGATCGGTTATCTATAATTTTTCAGAATGGTAAAAGCTCTACTCTGCATAAGCACGGCTGTGCATAAGCTTAGCTTAACATAAAAGCTATTGCAATGCACTTAAGCTTTTAAGTGCAATGTAAGGTGGACGGTGCATAATTTCAATGGTCAGTTACAACGCAGGCGACAAATTTGTCGTAAACGATATGCGCTGTAACTAGAAATATACATATTTTGTTTACCGACCATTACACCACCCGATAATATAACACCGCTAGACGGCAATATTAACGGGAATTAGATACGAATATCTTTCGGGTGATAAGTACCGATTTCTCTTCCTTGCAGATCATCTAATAGGTAAAAACTATTTCCAAGTTTCTTTCTGATTCTACATTTCCCAAATTGGAGTCCTAATTTAGCGTTAAAGTTCTGTGAAAATTTACCTAGTGCGAAGTGTCTCCTAAAGACTTCTTGTGACCCTCTTTAAATGATACCGGCTTGGATCGCAAATTATATTGGACTGCATTACGCTCATACGCCTGGCGAATATTTGCTTGCAAGTCCTTTCGCATTAAAGCCAAGTTATCTGCTCTTTACATGGATACTACTGGTTCTTCTAAAAGTTATAGTTCCTTCAATAGACGATAGTCTGCCCCATGGGTAATCATGTCTAATCCAAACAGGGCTTTATAGGGAGATATACCTAACGATTGATGCAACGCGGAACGCAATGCACACGAAATAGTCGAAATGTTTTTATCCCAATCTGTTTGATCTTCTTTAAGATACGCACGAACTGCAGCTAAAAGCGAACGATTTACACGTTCTGCCGCATTGCTCTGTGGCGAATATAACGCAGTATAAACGTGTCGAATGCCTAACTCGGTAAGGAACGTATTAAAATCATTAGCACGAAACTGTGTACCATTATCGCTCACCAGAGTCTCAGGCACTCCAAAGCAGTGAAAAACCTGTTTTAACAAAAAGTCCTGTATCAAAGCCGAGGTAAATTTCTTTAGCGGATGGAGCCAATGAAATTTACTGAAATGATCTAAAACTATTAATAATCCTACATTACCGTTTATGCTTCTTGGATAAGGACCTAAAAATTCAACATACATTCTCTGGAATGGTCTACATGTGGGAGACTGTAAGCCCATGCGAGGTCGCAATTACGAATGTAATTATGTACATCGTTTGCCAATCCAGGCCAGAAAAGATGCCTACGCAACTTCTCGATAGTCTTCTGCATTCTTCAGTGCGATGAAACCACACTATCGAGCTTGCTTAAGAGCATTAGCTCTCAGTCTGATGGGAACCCATAGCTTCCACAAGCTCTTATCCTGCGTCTCAATTCCTGTAGCATGTTCTGTTTTCATATAAATGAATTGATCGGATACCTTGACATCTGGGAATTTTGATTGCTGCAAAATGAACTTATCTTTTAATTCTTTGTAGTCAGAGTCAAAGAAAGCATCGGATTCCAAGTCAATTATTGGACCAATATCCAGTTCTGCTACTTCATCATCACCAATTCTTGACAATGCGTCGGGGACAATGTGGTCTTTTCCTTTCCTGTGCGAAATTGTAAATTTGTAAGTCTGCAGACGAAAAATCCATCGAGCCAGTCTTGCAGCTGCGTTTTGTTGACGCATCAACCATAACAAACTCGAGTGGTCAGTTACTACTTCGAATTCCTGCAACTCTAAATAACACCTAAACTTCTCAATAGCCAATATGACTGCCAGGCACTCGCGCTCGGTCACACTATAATTCCGTTGAGCGCGACTCAACTTCTTGGACATAAAGGCAATGGGCAATTCATCAGGCGACAACTGGACAAGAACGGCACCAATTCCATAGTAACTGGCATCGCAGTGGAGATAAAACTTTTTCTGAAAATCCGGGTTCTGTAATACCGGTGCAGAGGTCAGAATGGTTTTCTATCTTTCCATTGCCTCTTGTGCTTCGGCTGGCCAAACAAACTTTGTTTTGTTGGATAACACATCGGTTATAGGGCACGTTAATTCTGCATAATTGTGAATAAAACGCCGATACCAACCACACATTCCTAGGAAACCACGAACCTGCTTAAGATTTTTAGGTGGTGGCCAGTTCTTAATACAATCGATTTTAGCGGGATCCGTACAGATGCCACCGCTTTCTATGACATAACCTAAATAATTAACACTATTGACGCAGAAATGACTTTTCTCAATGTTTAAGGTTAAGTTTGCTTTTCGGAATTGCTCTGCAAGACGAACCAATACTGCCAAGTGCTTGGGAAAATTATCCGAAACAACACAAACATCATCCAAATATCCAAATACACAATGTCGAAGAATAGTAAACGCTGTCAAGGGTCTCGATTCTTTAGTCAATTCGATTTGCCAATAGGCATCTTTGAGATCTAATTTGGTAATTATATTAGCTTTTGGCATACGTGCAAAGATTCCCTCAATGTTCGGAAGCTGAAATGCGTCCTTTTTGGTAACCTCATTTAACTTGCGCGCGTCTAAACATAGACGAATCTTGTTAGGTTTCAAAACCAAACGCATGGGTGAGCTCCAGGCACTGACAGAAGGCTCTATAACATCTAGTTCTAACATTATGTCAATTTCAACGCGAGTCGTTTCGGTTGTTGAAAATAGCAGAAATTAATAGTTTATGATAAGGTTTTATACGCTTAAAATAATTCTTACATCTCAATGTATTTCTGGTTTTCAAAGGACGTATTGCATTAATTTCATTAAAAATTCTATGTCTAACTTCTAGATCATTTCTAAGTCGCTCATGATAAGAGCGACTATGCAAAAAATCATCCGGAGTATTCTCTTCACTCTGTAATCGTTTTAAAATTTTTACAGCCGGAGGGAATTCTACAGTAAGACTAGGGACTGAGACAGTAGTAATCAATTGGTCGGGGGCGTCCTGATGTTGTTGGACGCTCCCTTCTGACGATTTTCCGACAAACGCTGAATACAGTTCTTGCATTGGGGCTTGTAGACATTCAGAGCTCCACAACCATAACAAAATATTCGGCGCTGAGCAAGACAGTTTTTCTATGCGTGTCCCTGCACATCGCAATTCCAACAAGTAATGTTTGAATGACGAATAGCATTGATCTCTGGTTCTTACTTTATGTTCCCATTTGGATCATCTTCTGTTGTTTCTGTTCTTTGCGACGCTGCAAAGGCTGTTTCGGCTTTGGAATACCTCCAGCAGAACTGTTAATTTCAGTGACTAAGTTTTCGTGCATCTGTACTAATTTTCTCAACTGACCTACCGAGTGAACAGGTTGATACAGCAGCTTGTGGCGTGCTTATGGAAGCTGATTGTTTTTAAGAATTTCAATTAGTTCTTCCTCTTCAATTAGAACAGACGACTTGTCAATAAGAGAAACCACGCCCTCATAGAAATTAGCAAAGCTTTCACCATGTTTCTGTTTCGGGAACGGATTTGCTCTTTGCTTGCAAACTCTGATTTATAATCTCTATACACAAAAAAAACCTCTACACGAGGTATAAGTCTAGTGACGAAAGCAATTTTTAGCTCCAAAATTTCTGATATCCAATTGTGTGACGAGCAAAATTCAGTTTATTATAAAAACTTTAAATAAAAATAAAAATTATTAAAAAAAAAAAAAACACGAAATTTGGCATTGTGCACTGTGCTCAAAAAGGGCGAGCTTCTTTATACATAAAAATTACTTTTTGCACAGTGCCGAATACCAATTTTCGTGTTTTTTTTTTTTTTTAATAATTTTTATTTTTATTTAAAGTTTAATTTTAGCGGGAAATAGCGTTTTCCCGCTAAACTAGCGGGAAATTCAAAAAGACGTAGAACAAACATTACTATATTTTTGAAAAGAAACAAATATTCATCATTACATCTAAGCTTTTTTTGCGCTTTGATACGCGCAAACGAACCGACAAACAAACTGACTTTTCATCTTAATTTGAAAAGCCCACTGAAAATTTCAAATTTTATTATCTTTCGAACCAGTTATCGGATTTGGGTGATTTGGGTATCAATCGAAGCGTATTTTTGATTAGAATTTTTTAAAAATAAAAAATTTTACAAAAAGGCCCCAACGGCCCCATTAGCTGCGATCGTTTCAATTTTTCCCCTCCCACTTACACCCCCGTATCTTAGGAACCAGGTGAGTTACAAAAATTTTAGTATGTCATTTTGTAAGTTAGGACTCAACCTTTCGATCGGTATATAACTCGATCTGATCGGACAGTCGTAGCAAATTTTCCAAATTAGCTGTATATATTGCTAGTCGCCTTTCGCACCCTTCGTGCTGCTTTCGTCACTAGAGCGAACTGCCGTTCGCAGTGATTGTTGGCGTAAGGCGAGACAAAACTCAGACCAAGTAATGCGATCCACCTTCTTGGGGTACCGCCAATACCAATCTCGTGCTCTTCCTACAACTAGGATATGTAGGTGCTTGCACAAGGCGCTTAAATCTCCATCTAACGTTTCATCAGTGAGCACTTTTACTCGATACTTAAATTCATCTACACTCAAACCTTCAGCAGAGCCATCGAAATGAATGTTTCATTTCTGCATTACCTGAGCAACCTTACTTGGATGTACTGACGTTCGACTCGCTGAAGAAGTCTGGGCTAATGGTGATGGCTGAGCATTAGCAATATAATTCTGGTTTACAGTTAATGAAGACATTAACCGGGCGACCGTTTGCTCTATCATATTTTGTATCGCATTATAATCAATTCCCACAGGCTCTTCTCGGCGCATGCTGACCGAACGATAGCCGATAGCGTATTGCTGAACGATCGGGTGGATTAGTACCATCATTACTAGCATCAAACTCTGGTAGCTGCTCCTCGCTTACTTCCATTGCACGAGCATCTGAATTGACTCCTTGAGTGGCGACTTCCTGCAGGACTTTAGCTAAGTTTCGTGTAACCATATGATTGCTAGGACCTGCAACAGATGGATCTGCTTGTTTCGAAAGAGGAGAACAGTTTCCTATAACCACTTTCAGATCTTGTATTTGTACCGTAATGGCACAATCTGGACAAGTATTGTGGGTTTGTAACCAAACCTCAAGACAACTTTTATAAAAAAAATATGTTTATAACTTATAATGTAACACGATTGCGTATCTGTCATAATCTGTTTACAAATATTGCAATTCTTTGCGGCATCATCTGAGGACGCTTGGGTTAGCTGAGGGCAATGTGAAAGAGTCATAATATCCAACTATAATTTATAAAGGGGGCATACATAATAATTCTAGTAAACAGAAATTAATGTAGATATAAACAGCCTTTTAATATGGAGATAGTGAGTTATGTTAATACTGGGCTATTGCAATTAACAATTTTATCCTTCAACGGATATGAGAACCAATTTTATCCCTTTAACTAACATAAGCGAGCCTACAAAATAACTGACGTATTGTCCTTTGGCAGGGTATTCAATCTGAGCTAAATACACAAGATTCCAAATAGAGCCCTGCATGAGTGCACACTAAACTTAAAATTATCCCATATTTTTCAAACAAATCTTGTGATACAATGACATTGTTTTAAAACTCATTCATGAGCATGAGTCTATGATCCATTTGAGTCATTATCTAAAGCCACTGTGACTCCGGTTCAAAAAATATGATTTGTATGATAGAATGAAAAATCACAGTCTCTCTCATAACAGCTTTGAAATACAAGCAACTCTGTACTGTTAACACTGTGAACACTATGAACATTGTGAAATAGTAAAATCTGTAAAAAAGTATGATAATGAAATATTTGTAAGGATAATTAAATAGGTTTGTAATTTATTCTAAATTAATCTTGTATTTTTTTATTAATTGTATCTATTTCTGCATATTTATATTTAAAAACATGATTTGATTGACCATATCTGCATTTCCATCATTGGAGCTTCTTTTTTCGCAAATCAGATTTCTTGCTAGAGAAAAGCCGACGATGCTGGTGTTGAAAATATTTTGCAGGTTAACTTGAATAATAATGGGAATTGACTTTTTTTCCTTCCACCAGTGCAAAACATTGAACTCCTCGGTCATTGGAACCCGTATATTGGAGAAAGCAACTATTTCTCTAGTCATTTTTTCTTCATCTGACTCCCCCAAAAGCGGTTCGATAAAATCAGTCAAGTACTCATCCAATTTATTTGGGAATTCTTGCGACACGGCAAAGCGCTGATCTTCTTTTTTTAGTCTTATCTGCCTTTACATTTTTTCTACGTCTGCTGTTATGACATACTTCCACTTCCGCCATTTATTTATAATATCCAGTATATTCTTTTGAATATGAGGACCTGTTAATTGGATGACGTTAAGACTTTTACCGTTTGTCGTTTTACACGATGAATCAACCCGAAGTTTTGTTGTCAGGCTTTCTTCCCTTAATATTGGCTGATGTGGCATATAGTATTTTCCTTGTTTGTTTTGGATTGCTTCAACTATATGACCTTTATTTATATATTCATCCATAAACTCTGTATACTGTTCTTTAAGAGGTTTATTTGCTGCTAATCGTTTTTCTAGACTAAGCATTCGAGCCATTGCTCGATTTTTTGATGATCCCAATGACATGTCGTCCAGAAAGGGCATTTTTACCACAAATCGTCCTTCTTGGTCCCTGGTTGTAGTAATTTCAAATAAGGTCATGCATTTTTCATTTATCGGTAGGACTTGTATCAGCTGATACTTCTTCTAGCTTCCAAAATTTTTCTAAATTCACTGGCAGTGCAGTACAAATTCTGGTTTTATCTGGAATTTGAATTGGTCCGGACAAAATCCCGCCTAATTTTGTGTACTGCCCAATTATCAATCCTTCTTGGGTTATGCCCAGATCAAGGATTTTAGGTAACACATTTCCACCGATTAGAATATCTATTCTATTTCTTTCATTAAACCGGGGATCAGCTAGCACCTTACCATTCCACTTCTCTTTGTAGTAAGGAAATGATTTAAAGGGTTGTGAGCCTATTATTTTTGGTAAAACAATAGCATCGCTTTGAATGCGAATTTCGCTTGGGAATCTTGGTTTCATTTCTAACTGCAGCATAGACTTTGATATCCCGACTAAATTATCTCCCAAGCCATGAAGCTTAGTTCTTTTCTTCTGTCTTGGGAGCTTTAATAATTGAGCTGCTTTTTCTGAAATGACTGTTGACTGTGAGCCTTGATCAATTAGCGCACGTAATGTCATCTATTCACCCGATTTTGCTTTCACTTCTACTATTGCAGTAGCTAGCAAAATAATCGGAGCTGAACGTGTTGTCAGGGACGCTTGGTGCTCCCTTTCATTATGCAGCAATGTATTATGCTTTCCCTTGCATATGTTGCATACTGGATTGAAATTGTTACATTTCTCCATATATGGGTGGCTTAAACACCTGAAGCACAAGCTGGCTTTTCTTAAGAATTGCTTTTTATAGTCCAAAGTTATGGACGAAAACTTTCGGCAATTCTCAATAACGTGCCCTGAAAATTTGCAGTATGCACAGCTTTGCACCTGCGCAGTATTTATAAGTTTTGGTATCTCTTTTTTATGAGGATAAATAGTTTTTATAGCTAAATTATCTCCCAATCCATGAAGCTCAGTTCTTTTCTTCTGTCTTGGGAGCTTTAATAATTGAGCTGCTTCTTCTGAAATGACTGTTGACTGTGAGCCTTGATCAATTAGCGCACGTAATGTCATCCATTCACCCGATTTTGCTTTCACTTCTACTATTGCAGTAGCTTGCAAAATAATCGGAGCTGAACGTGTTGTCAGGGGCGCTTGGTGCTCCCTTTCATTATGCAGCAATGTTGCTTTCCCATGCATATGTTGCATACTGGATTGAAATTGTTACATTTCTCCATATATGGGTGGCTTAAACACCTGAAGCACAAGCTTACTTTTCTTAAGAATTGCTTTTTATCGTCCAAAGCTATGGACGAAAACTTTCGGCAATTCTCAATAACGTGCCCTGAAAATTTGCAGTATGCACAGCTTTTCACCTGCGCAGTATTTAAAATTTTTGGTTTCTCTTTTTTATGAGGCTGAAGAGTTTTTATAGCTTGCAGATGCTGCTCTAAAAACTCAAAGATGTCATCCAAATTTTGGATATCTTTTGTTTTCCGAACTGTTTATTCGTACTGTTGCAGTCCGTTTCTTTCAAACTTTCCCAAAATTATTCTTGCTAGAAACGGATCTGCGTCTCCTACATCAATTTTCATGCCTTTTATTGCATGTAAGCATTGACGAGTTGTGTCCAACATCTGTCTCACGCTTTTTTCAGACTCGCTTTTCATCAAGGGCTGATCCAATAAAGTATCAAAATGATTGGTGAATAGCTGCCTCCTGTTTTCAAATCTTTCTTTCAAGATTTCAATTGCCCTTTCATAATTTTCTTCGGAGACAACTAGGTGTCTAATTAGATACTCAGCTTCTCCTTCAACCAATTCTTTTAATCGGATAAGTTTTTCTTTTCTGCTTAGATTGTGGTTATTATCTACTAAATTGCTAAACAAATCATAAAATGCAACCCAAGTCGCAAGATCTCCATTGAAGGGAGGAATCTCAATTTGTTTTAATTTGAGTTGTTTCTGGGAAACATTATTTCTTGAAATTGATTTTAATTGGTATTGGTAAAGGCCTATTACCTCCTTGAACTCACGCTCGATTGTCTTTTCTTCGTCAACTTCGAGCTTCAATTTTCTTAACTCTTTAAAGTCATCTCGAATTAGATCAAACTAATCTTCAAGAAATTTCTTTTCTAGATCTGCATCCTCAGTGGTCCTGCTGAAATCAATCGATTTTCGAAAATCATATGTACCTCGTAAAAATCTTTGGATTTGCCTTTCCCATTGTGAAACTACAACTGGGTCAACTGTTTCCCTAGTAATACTCATAAGTATGTTTATTTATAAACATTTTGCGGCGGGGAATTTTATTGCTTCTAAGGCCTCACGAATTTATAAGTTTATGTTTATGATGTTGTTGGACGCTCCCTTCTGACGATTTTCCGACAAACGCTGAATACAGTTCTTGCATTGGGACTTGTAGACATTCAGAGCTCCACAACCATAGCAAAATATTCGGCGCTGAGCAAGACAGTTTTCCCATGCGTGTCCCTGCACATCGCAATTCCAACAAGTAATGTTTGAATGACGAATAGCATTGATCTCTGGTTCTTACTTTATGTTCCCATTTGGATCATCTTCTGTTGTTTCTGTTCTTTGCGACGCTGCAAAGGCGGTTTCGGTTTTGGAATATCTCCAGCAGAACTGTTAATTTCAGTGACTAAGTTTTCGTGCATCTGTACTAATTTTCTCAACTGACCTACCGAGTGTACAGGTTGATACAGCAGCTTGTGGCGTGCTTCTGGAAGCAGATTGTTTTTAAGAATTTCAATTAATTCTTCCTCTTCAATTAGAATAAACGACTTGTCAATAAGAGAAACCACGCCCTTATAGAAATTAGCAAAGCTTTCACCATGTTTCTGTTTCCGGGATCGGATTTGCTCTTTGCTTGCAAACTCTGATTTATAATCACTATATTGTTGGCGTAAGGCGAGACAAAACTCGGTCCAAGTAATGCGATCCACCTTCTTGTGGTACCGCCAACACCAATCTCGTGCTCTTCCTACAACTAGGATATGCAGGTGCTTGCACAAGGCGTTTAAATCTCCATCTAACGTTTCATCAGTAATCACTTTTACTCGATACATAAATTCATCCACACTCAAACCTTCAGCAGAGCCATCGAACTGAATGTACCATTTCTGCATTACCTGAGCAACCTTACTTGGATGTAATGACGTTCGACTCGCTGAAGAAGTCTGGGCTAATGGTGATGGCTGAGCATTAGCAATATAATTCTGGTTTACAGTTAATGAAGACATTAACCGGGCGACCGTTTGCTCTATCATATTTTGTATCGCATTATAATCAATTCCCACAGGCTCTTCTCGGCGCATGCTGACCGAACGATAGCCGGTAGCGTATTGCTGAACGATCGGGTGGATTAGTACCATCATTACTAGCATCAAACTCTGGTAGCTGCTCCTCGCTTACTTCCATTGCACGAGCATCTGAATTGACTCCTTGAGTGGCGACTTCCTACAGGACTTTAGCTAAGTTTCGTGTAACCATATGATTGCTACGTACGTATTGCAACGTACCTTGGCGTTCATCTTGATAGGCGGCTCACCTGGCGTCGTCACATTGAAGCAAAGAAAACGCAGATTAAACTGAAAGCCAATAAACTTTATTGGCATTTAAACCACCGATCTCCTCTCAGCTTGGACTACAAGGTCCTACTCTACAATTCCACCATAAAACCAGTGTGGACCTACGGCTCGCAGCTATGGGGAAACGCGTGCAGTAGCAATATTGATATCATCCAGCGAGTACAATCGAAAATCTTGAGGACTATCACTGGGGCACCGTGGTATGTTCGAAACGACAACATTCATAGAGATTTGAACGTTATATACGTTAAAGATGAGATAGCACGACAAAAGGCGAGCTACAACATTAAGTTATCCCTGCACCCCAATCCACTTGCTCGGCAATTAACTCGGGCTTGCAGTCGAACCCGTCTTCAACGAAACGACCTTCCAGCCCAGCAATAAACACTTGGGGCACCGTAGTTCATATTAAGTCAACATGACTGTTAGTTAAGCTTTAAATATAAGATTTGATAAACTTATTGTAAGTCTCCCTTGGAGAAGATTCAATAAATAAAGCCAACGTAATTAAAAAAAAAAAAAAAAAAATATGATTGCTAGGACCTGCAACAGAAGGATCTGCTTGTTTCGAAAGAGGAGAACAGTTTCCTATAACCACTTTCAGATGTTGTATTTGTACCGTAATGGCACAATCTGGACAAGTATTGTGGGTTTGTAACCAAACCTCAAGACAACTTTTATGAAAAATATGTTTATAACTTATAATGTAACACGATTGCGTATCTGTCATAATCTGTTTACAAATATTGCAATTCTTTGCGGCATCATCTGAGGACGCTTGGGTTAGCTGAGGGCAATGTGAAAGAGTCATAATATCCAACTATAATTTATAAAGGGGGCATACATAATAATTCTAGTAAACAGAAATTAATGTAGATATAAACAGCCTTTTAATATGGAGATAGTGAGTTATGTTAATACTGGGCTATTGCAATTAACAATTTTATCCTTCAACGGATATGAGAACCAATTTTATCCCTTTAACTAACATAAGCGAGCCTACAAAATAACTGACGTATTGTCCTTTGGCAGGGTATTCAATCTGAGCTAAATACACAAGATTCCAAATAGAGCCCTGCATGAGTGCACACTAAACTTAAAATTATCCCATATTTTTCAAACAAATCATGTGATACTCATACAATGACTTTGTTTTAAAACTCATTCATGAGCATGAGTCTATGATCCAGTTGAGTCATTATCTAAAGCCACTGTGACTCCGGTTCAAAAAATATGATTTGTATGATAGAATGAAAAATCACAGTCTCATAACAGCTTTGAAATACAAGCAACTCTGTACTGTTAACACTGTGAACACTATGAACATTGTGAAATAGTAAAATCTGTAAAAAAGTATGATAATGAAATATTTGTAAGGATAATTAAATATGTTTGTAATTTATTCTAAATTAATCTTGTATTTTTTTATTAATTGTATCTATTTCTGCATATTTATATTTAAAAACATGATTTGATTGACCATATCTGCATTTCCAGCAATGGAGCTTCTTTTTTCGCAAATCAGATTTCTTGCTAGAGAAAAGCCGACGATGCTGGTGCTGAAAATATTTTGCAGCTTAACTTGAATAATAATGTGAATTGACTTTTTTTTCCTTTCACCAGTGCAAAACATTGAGCTCCTCGGTCATTGGAACCCGTATATTGGAGAAAGCAACTATTTCTCTAGTCAATTTTTCTTCATCTGACTCCCCCAAAAGCGGTTCGATAAAATCAGTCAAGTACTCATCCAATTTATTTGGGAATTCTTGCGACACGGCTAAGCGCTGATCTTCTTTTTTTAGTCTTATCTGCCTATACATTTTTTCTACGTCTGCTGTTATGACATACTTCCTCTTCCGCCATTTGGTTATAATATCCAGTATATTCTTTTGAATATGAGGACCTGTTAATTGGATGACGTTAAGACTTTTACCGTTTGTCGATTTACACGATGCATCAACTACTAACCGAAGTTTTGTTGTCAGGCTTTCTTCCCTTAATATTGGCTGATGTGCCATATAGTATTTTCCTTGTGTGTTTTGTTTTGCTTCAACTATATGACCTTTATTTATATATTCATCAATAAACTCTGTATACTGTTCTTTAAGAGGTTTATTTGCTGCTAATCGTTTTTCTAGACTAAGCATTCGAGCCATTGCTCGATTTTTTGATGATCCCAATGACTTGTCGTCCAGAAAGGGCATTTTTACCACAAATCGTCCTTCTTGGTCCCTGGTTGTAGTAATTTCAGATAAGGTCATGCATTTTTCATTTATCGGTAGGACTTGTATCAGCTGATACTTCTTCTAGCTCCCAACATTTTTCTAAATTCACTGGCAGTGCAGTACAAATTCTGGTTTTATCTGGAATTGGAATTGGTCCGGACAAAATCCAGCCTAATTTTGTGTACTGCCCAATTATCAATCCTTCTTGGGTTATGCCCTGATCAAGGATTTTATTTCTATTTCTTTCATTAAACCGAGGATCAGCTAGCACCTTACCATTCCACTTCTCTTTGTAGTAAGGTAATGATTTAAAGGGTTGTGAGCCTATTATTTTTGGTAAAACAATAGCATCGCTTTGAATGCGAATTTCGCTTGGGAATCTTGGTTTCATTTCTAACTGCAGCATAGACTTTGATATCCCGACTAAATTATCTCCCAAGCCATGAAGCTTAGTTCTTTTCTTCTGTCTTGGGAGCTTTAATAATTGAGCTGCTTTTTCTGAAATGACTGTTGACTGTGAGCCTTGATCAATTAGCGCACGTAATGTCATCCATTCACCCGATTTTGCTTTCACTTCTACTATTGCAGTAGCTAGCAAAATAATCGGAGCTGAACGTGTTGTCAGGGACGCTTGGTGCTCCCTTTCATTATGCAGCAATGTATTATGCTTTCCCTTGCATATGTTGCATACTGGATTGAAATTGTTACATTTCTCCATATATGGGTGGCTTAAACACCTGAAGCACAAGCTGGCTTTTCTTAAGAATTGCTTTTAATAGTCCAAAGTTATGGACGAAAACTTTCGGCAATTCTCAATAACGTGCCCTGAAAATTTGCAGTATGCACAGCTTTGCACCTGCGCAGTATTTATAAGTTTTGGTATCTCTTTTTTATGAGGATAAATAGTTTTTATTATAGCTTGCAGATGCTGCTCTAAAAACTCAAAGATATTTTTTGATTTCTTTTGTTATCCGAACTGTTTATTCGTACTGTTGCAGTCCGTTTCTTTCAAACTTTCCCAAAATTATTCTTGCTAGAAACGGATCTGCGTCTCCTACATCAATTTTCATGCCTTTTATTGCATGTAAGCATTGACGAGTTGTGTCCAACATCTGTCTCACGCTTTTTTCAGACTCGCTTTTCATCAAGGGCTGATCCAATAAAGTATCAAAATGATTGGTGAATAGCTGCCTCCTGTTTTCAAATCTTTCTTTCAAGATTTCAATTGCCCTTTCATAATTTTCTTCGGAGACCACTAGGTGTCTAATTAGATACTCAGCTTCTCCTTCAACCAATTCTTTTAATCGGATAAGTTTTTCTTTTCTGCTTCTCTGGTCAACTGTTTCCCTAGTAATACTCATAAGTATGTTTATTTATAAACATTTTGCGGCGGGGAATTTTATTGCTTCTAAGGCCTCACGAATTTATAAGTTTGTGTTTATGATGTTGTTGGACGCTCCCTTCTGACGATTTTCCGACAAACGCTGAATACAGTTCTTGCATTGGGACTTGTAGACATTCAGAGCTCCACAACCATAGCAAAATATTCGGCGCTGAGCAAGACAGTTTTCCCATGCGTGTCCCTGCACATCGCAATTCCAACAAGTAATGTTTGAATGACGAATAGCATTGATCTCTGGTTCTTACTTTATGTTCCCATTTGGATCATCTTCTGTTGTTTCTGTTCTTTGCGACGCTGCAAAGGCGGTTTCGGTTTGGAATATCTCCAGCAGAACTGTTAATTTCAGTGACTAAGTTTTCGTGCATCTGTACTAATTTTCTCAACTGACCTACCGAGTGTACAGGTTGATACAGCAGCTTGTGGCGTGCTTCTGGAAGCAGATTGTTTTTAAGAATTTCAATTAATTCTTCCTCTTCAATTAGAATAAACGACTTGTCAATAAGAGAAACCACGCCCTTATAGAAATTAGCAAAGCTTTCACCATGTTTCTGTTTCCGGGATCGGATTTGCTCTTTGCTTGCAAACTCTGATTTATAATCACTATATTGTTGGCGTAAGGCGAGACAAAACTCGGTCCAAGTAATGCGATCCACCATCTTGTGGTACCGCCAACACCAATCTCGTGCTCTTCCTACAACTAGGATATGCAGGTGCTTGCACAAGGCGTTTAAATCTCCATCTAACGTTTCATCAGTAATCACTTTTACTCGATACATAAATTCATCCACACTCAAACCTTCAGCAGAGCCATCGAACTGAATGTTCCATTTCTGCATTACCTGAGCAACCTTACTTGGATGTAATGACGTTCGACTCGCTGAAGAAGTCTGGGCTAATGGTGATGGCTGAGCATTAGCAATATAATTCTGGTTTACAGTTCATGAAGACATTAACCGGGCGACCGTTTACTCTATCATATTTTGTATCGCATTATAATCAATTCCCACAGGCTCTTCTCGGCGCATGCTGACCGAACGATAGCCGATAGCGTATTGCTGAACGATCGGGTGGATTAGTACCATCATTACTAGCATCAAACTCTGGTAGCTGCTCCTCGCTTACTTCCATTGCACGAGCATCTGAATTGAAATTTTTTGAAATTTGGCTGTTTTTTTAATGTCTTTTTTTTTAGAGGTACGCCCACTTTTGTCATCATTACACCCGAATGCCAAAACCGATATTCAAAAGCTTTACTTTTCCTAAAAGCTAATGAATATACCTATACCCCCGTTCAGATTTTTTTTCGAGTTTTCCTTTAATTTAAAATCAATAAAAAGCTAAAAAAAAAGCTTACAAAAAACAACATTTTCTTAATTCAAAAATTAATAGCTCTTAAACTACTAACTTAAGGGCCGTTTTCTCATCTTAATTTCAAAGCCTACTTTACCCAAAGGGAAGTTTACCCTAATTGTAGGCTTTACATTTTTTCGTTCTCTCATTTTGCTTTTAACGTAACATTAAGAATGTGTGACAGTGTGGCATCCCTGTGCCCCAATATGGGTCACACTATTAAAAATGGTCAGCACTTTTAACAAAGTGGCACCTCCTTCCAAAAAGGTGGCAAGACTGAAAAATTAATTGTCTGACATTTGAAAATTAATTGCGTTCAAATCGTTTGAATTTCACAAAAAATATGATGTCAAAAAACACACAAAGGGCAAAGAATTTTTCAGCCGCTGAGGAGTCTATTCTTGTGGAGCTCGTTTTCGAACACAAGATCATCATTGAAAACAAAAAATCGGATGCCGTTACATGGAAGCAGAAGGAGGATGCTTGGAAGACGTTGGCAGAATCCTTCAAAGCAAGAACAGGTGTGCCACGATGTGTGAAGTCGTTGAGGGATAAATACTCAAGCCTAAAGCGAAAGTCTAAATCAGAGCTAGCGGAAGAAAAGGCTGAGTGCTATCGCACAGGAGGTGATCCATCTGCAAAGTCGAAAGTGTCTGTACTTTCAGACCAGATAGTCGCGATGATGGGAAGCACGGCAAGTGGACTTAACAACCCATTTGATAACGACTCGCGTAAGTTTTAATTATTACAAAACTACAAATATATAATCGTTTATCCATTAGACTATGAGGAAAACGACGGCTATAAAATGACTACACCAATTTCCCCAAGAAGCTCCACCATCACAAATGTAAGTAACAAGAATATAAATTAATCTAATCTACATATGTTTTTACAGGACCTAGGAACGAAAGGCCCAAATGTAACGGCTTTTTGACAATTTTGCTATTCTTAAAAAATCTGTACGTTCGATATTTTTAAACCGATCTTTAAAGTTGATATGGTTTGAGAAAGCTAACAGTTAGGGCTAACTAAGGAAAATAAAATTTATTTTTTAAATCATTATCTTTTGGGGTTAAATTACAGTTATATTGGATTTTTTTCTCTGCACCCTAAAGCACATATCATTAGAAAGGTAAAAGGGTGCTCTTTTTACTTGTAAAAAAAAATTTTGATAAAGAAACACTTTCTTTCGGTAAATTTACGCTTTTAATTTTCGTGTTACCATATGGTAACGTTGGGAAGTACAGGGTACAGGTTTTTTCCATACATTAAATACATTGCTCCTATGACAGCTGTATGATATAGTAAGCAGATTCGAACCAAAATTAATAAAGATGTATAGGACAACATGGAGTACACAATTTGTGAGTTCGATTAAAATATATTAGAAAATCAAAAAGTTTTCCATACTAAAGGTGGATTTTCAACCGATCGTTCCTATGGCAGCTATATGATATAGTTGACCGATTTCAACCAAATTTAGTCATAATGCGTAAAACAACATCAAATTGATTTCCTGTAAAATTGGTTAGGATATCTCAAAAAACACAAAAAATTTTCATACAAAAGGTTATGCCACTCTACAAGGAAGTCAAAAAAGTCGACAAAAACATGCCTAGACACAAAAAAATATTATATCGCCGTCTCTCCACAGGTTTTCATAAGACACATCTTAAACGACGCTCAAATAATGCAGCTTTGCCAAAAAAAATCTGAAATCCCGTTCAGATTTTTTTTTCGAGTTTTCCTTGAATTTAAAAACAAAAAAAAGCTAAAAAAAAAAAAGCTTAAAAAAAACAACATTTTCTTAATTCAAAAATTAATAGCTCTTAAACTACTAACTTTAATCTTAGACTGTGTATAGATAAATTATAGGTATATTCATTAGCTTTCAGGAAAAGTAAAGCTTTTGAATATCGGTTTTGGCATTCGGGTGTTTTGATGACAAAAGTGGGCATACCTCTAAAAAAAAGCATTAAAAAAACAGCCAAATTTCAAAAAATTCTAAAAAAAAAATTTTCGGTGTTTTTAGCCCCAAATCTATCCAAAAAAGTCGGTTTGGTCCAATTCAGAAGAAAAAAGTTGCAATTTGTTGCCTAGTGTTATAAGGAATGGCCTGCATTCAATGATTTGTTTGAAACGACAATACACAACAAAACACATTTGGAAAAGACTCGGAAGTTTCATTATTTGAAATCGTTTTTGAATAATGAAGCAGCAAGTTTGATACGTCATTTGCCCATAACAGATGCGGCGTATGACACTGCATGGGAACGTCTGATCGAGCGTTACAACAGACCACGCCTTGTGGTAAATTCTTTGCTGGAAGCTTTCATGGAGTTGCCAAAAACAAATATCAGTAACGTTTTAGTGTTGCGCTAAGTCACGGATGGCGCTAATGAAATTGTACGCGGACTTAATGCCATTGGGCAAACAGGACGCGACTGCTGGATAGCTTTCTTGCTGCTCGCAAAATTGGTTCCAGAGTCTAGACGCAAATGGGCAGAGATCAGTCAAGACAACATGTCGCCAACAATTGAAGATTTGTTTTAGTTTCTTGATGCACGATGTGAGGAATTTTAATTGAGTCAAGGGCGTGCTACTGCTGAGGCTGCACACAACAACAACGAGAAACCCAAGAAAGCAACACGAAATTTAATGGGTAATTTAATTTATCAAGGACAAATTGCTGTGTTTCAATTGCCTGAAGCCCGGTCATACGTCAGCGAAATATGGATCAAATCACTCTTGTAGACATTGTCGCGGCCGGCACAATACTTTGCTGCATACGCAAGCTCCTTCGTTGCAGACATCTGCAAATCAAGGTCAAGTCAAGACTGCTGCTGAACCAAGTCAGGAGCAGAAGGTATCATTGGTGACAAACGGTCACATATCACAAGCGCCACGCGCAACAACTTGTATTTGGTCCCAAGGGCGAAATAAAGGTACGTTGCCTACAGCATGGGTAAACGTACTCAACGCACACGGAACACTAACTGCTTGCCGAGTGCTACTGGACAGTGGATCAGAGCTATCGGAACGGTGCATTCACGCACTTGGCATTGCACGTTCACCATCCCGCATCATTGTTTCGGGAATTTCATCCGTAAAGGCTGAAACCACAAGGGGTTTTAGCAAGCTGCACATACAATCACAAGTGTCAGACAACACACTGGAGGCTACAGTACACATTCTGGGCAAAATCACATTACCATTGGCAAGGGACAAGATCGATGCATCAGCACTGGAGATCTTCGATAAGCTTCCGCTTGCAGATCCGATGTTCAACACAACGTCACCAATTGACATCCTCTTGGGCACGGATTACGTTTGGGCTACATTTACTGGCTAGAAGAAGCTGGACAGTCATGGCAACGTAATCGCAATTTCGACAATATTTGGATGGGTAATCACTGCTATTACCATCACAAACAAAGCAGCCGCAACCACGCTGTTTTCCACTTTTGACATCAATGCCTCACTCCAAAGATTCTGGGAGTTGGAGGAGGTATAGCTTCTCCAATAACAGATACGCTCAAGCAAAAGCGAAAGTTCGTGTGGACTGACGAGGCACAAAAATCTTTTGAGCTATTGAAAACACATTTATGTGAAGCTCCCGTATTACACAGCCCTAATTTTGACGCACCATTTGATATTCATTGTGACGCTAGTCATACCGGCGTAGGTGGAGTGCTGATGCAAACTGATGCAACTGGCAACGAAGTGCCTATTGCATTTATGTCGAGGAAACTGAATCAGTGCCAACGGAACTATTCAGTGACCGAAAAAGAATGCTTAGCAGCCATCTTATGTTTGAAAAAGTTTAGAGCCTATGTTGAAGGACACGACTTCACTATTATCACAGACCATGCATCCCTTAAGTGGCTAATGTCTCAAACGGATTTAAGCTCAAGATTAGCTCGATTGGCATTGAAGCTTCAAGGGCTTACATTTAAGATATTGCATCGAAAAGGTAGTCAAATTGTAGTACCTGATGCTCTCTCTCGAGTTTACACTGAGGACTTGTCCGAAATCAGTGTAAATATTTCGCTCGACTTGAATTCAAATAGTTTTAGATCACCTGAGTATGAGCAACTCAAAGGAAGAGTATTAGAAAATCAATCCCGTCTACCGGACGTAAAAATCATTAATGATCGCGTTTATCGGCGTGCCGAACATGCAACGGGCGAGAAAATTTCGGATGACCAATGCTGGAAACTTTGGGTGCCCCACGATCTGATACCCAAATTAGTAAAAGATGCTCATGAGCCTCCAATATCCGCGCATTGTGGCATAAATAAGATGCTTGAAAAATTAAGACGGTATTTTTATTGGCCAAATTTAGTTCAAGACGTCAAGACGTTTGATACCAATTGTGAGATTTGCAAGTGTTCCAAATACCCTAATTATAGTTTGCTACCGCCACTGGGAAAAACTGGCGGGACCCAACGATTCTTTCAAAAATTATACGTCGACTTCTTAGGACCCTATCCGCGTAGCAAAAGTGGACACATTGGAATCTTCGTAGTGCTTGATCACTTTTCTAAATTCCCATTTTTGAAAGCTGTGAAAAAGTTCACAGCAGACGCCATAACTCCCTTTATAGAACAGGACCTCTTTCATTGCTTTGGAGTCATAGAAACCATTGTATCTGATAACGGCGTGCAATTTAAATCATTGCATTTTAATGCTTTATTGCAACAGTATGGCATCAAGCATGCCTATACTGCGGTGTATGCTCCTCAGGCGAATGCATCTGAACGTGTAAATCGTTCAGTTATTTCCGCAATTAAATCATATGTGAAGCCAGATCAGTCTAACTGGGATGAAGAGCTGAGTGCTATCGCTTGTGCATTGCGTTCAAGTTTCCACACGGCCATCAACACAAGTCCATACAGAGTTGCTTTTGGACAACATATGGTAACGAATGGCACAAGTTATCAGCTACTTCGTGATCTGGAGATGCTTGAAGATAGATTTGTGCAGTTTTCTAGAGACGATTCCTTTCAGCTTATTGGACAGCAAGCGATTGCTTCTGCGCAGCGTCAACAAAAGCGAAACGAGAAGACATCCAATTTACGCAGCCGAACCGTATCTTTTGTAGTTGGACAGGAAGTATTTAGAAGAAATTTTCAACAAAGTAACTTCGCTAAGGGCTTTAATGCTAAGCTTGACATCCTCTTGGGCACGGATTACGTTTGGGCTACATTTACTGGCTAGAAGAAGCTGGACAGTCATGGCAACGTAATCGCAATTTCGACAATATTTGGATGGGTAATCACTGCTATTACCATCACAAACAAAGCAGCCGCAACCACGCTGTTTTCCACTTTTGACATCAATGCCTCACTCCAAAGATTCTGGGAGTTGGAGGAGGTATAGCTTCTCCAATAACAGATACGCTCAAGCAAAAGCGAAAGTTCGTGTGGACTGACGAGGCACAAAAATCTTTTGAGCTATTGAAAACACATTTATGTGAAGCTCCCGTATTACACAGCCCTAATTTTGACGCACCATTTGATATTCATTGTGACGCTAGTCATACCAGCGTAGGTGGAGTGCTGATGCAAACTGATGCAACTGGCAACGAAGTGCCTATTGCATTTATGTCGAGGAAACTGAATCAGTGCCAACGGAACTATTCAGTGACCGAAAAAGAAAAAGTTCAGAGCCTATGTTGAAGGACACGACTTCACTATTATCACAGACCATGCATCCCTTAAGTGGCTAATGTCTCAAACGGATTTAAGCTCAAGATTAGCTCGATTGGCATTGAAGCTTCAAGGGTTTACATTTAAGATATTGCATCGAAAAGGTAGTCAAATTGTAGTACCTGATGCTCTCTCTCGAGTTTACACTGAGGACTTGTCCGAAATCAGTGTAAATATTTCGCTCGACTTGAATTCAAATAGTTTTAGATCACCTGAGTATGAGCAACTCAAAGGAAGAGTATTAGAAAATCAATCCCGTCTACCGGACGTAAAAATCATTAATGATCGCGTTTATCGGCGTGCCGAACATGCAACGGGCGAGAAAATTTCGGATGACCAATGCTGGAAACTTTGGGTGCCCCACGATCTGATACCCAAATTAGTAAAAGATGCTCATGAGCCTCCAATATCCGCGCATTGTGGCATAAATAAGATGCTTGAAAAATTAAGACGGTATTTTTATTGGCCAAATTTAGTTCAAGACGTCAAGACGTTTGTTAACAATTGTGAGATTTGCAAGTGTTCCAAATACCCTAATTATAGTTTGCCACCGCCACTGGGAAAAACTGGCGGGACCCAACGATTCTTTCAAAAATTATACGTCGACTTCTTAGGACCCTATCCGCGTAGCAAAAGTGGACACATTGGAATCTTCGTAGTGCTTGATCACTTTTCTAAATTCCCATTTTTGAAAGCTGTGAAAAAGTGCACAGCAGACGCCATAACTCCCTTTATAGAACAGGAGCTCTTTCATTGCTTTGGAGTCATAGAAACCATTGTATCTGATAACGGCGTGCAATTTAAATCATTGCATTTTAATGCTTTATTGCAACAGTATGGCATCAACCATGCCTATACTGCGGTGTATGCTCCTCAGGCGAATGCATCTGAACGTGTAAATCGTTCAGTTATTTCCGCAATTAAATCATATGTGAAGCCAGATCAGTCTAACTGGGATGAAGAGCTGAGTGCTATCGCTTGTGCATTGCGTTCAAGTTTCCACACGGCCATCAACACAAGTCCATATAGAGTTGCTTTTGGACAACATATGGTAACGAATGGCACAAGTTATCAGCTACTTCGTGATCTGGAGATGCTTGAAGATAGATTTGTGCAGTTTTCTAGAGACGATTCCTTTCAGCTTATTGGACAGCAAGCGATTGCTTCTGCGCAGCATCAACAAAAGCGAAACGAAAAGACATACAATTTACGCAGCCGAACCGTATCTTTTGTAGTTGGACAGGAAGTATTTAGAAGAAATTTTCAACAAAGTAACTTCGCTAAGGGCTTTAATGCTAAGCTTGCGCCTACCTTCGTAAAAGCTAGAATTAAAAAAAAACTTGGCAATAGCTACTATGAGCTCGAAGATATGCAAGGACGATTTATGGGAAAATATCACGCAAAAAATATAAAGCAATAGCGCGTCGTTCCAGTCCACAATCCCACTTTACAGTTGATCCCACCGTAAAGTGTGATTTTTGCCGGGAGGTGTTGTAGTATTACCAGTCTCTCCTTAAATAAAGATTTTTTTTTTGACCCCAAAAGTAGGCAACAAAATATTTCTGCACTGCTTGTCTAAGCAAACAGCTGGTAGGCCATACAAAAACAAAAATCCAAAATTTTTTAACAGACACTATTGTCAATTTTGGATTCACCTCAAGTTTAAGGTCTCAGATCACTTGGAAAGAAAATAACCTTTCTTTTCAAATCTATACGTGCTACAGACCAGACGCACAAGCTCCAAGTTTTTTTTTACAAGTGCCGCGTGTCAGCAAGTCAAGCTGCGCTAAGAAGAAAAAAAAATTAATACATATATAGACAAGAAAAGTGAAATAAAAAAATTCAAATTGTTTTTTTTTTTTTGGCCAAACCAATAATAGGTGAGTTCTTCATCTCGAAGATCATTTTATTATTTCCTTACTATCTATTTTTTTTTTTTTTGCGGTAAACCTGCTTGCAGGTTTGGCCCTATGTACTAAACGTACAATTTATCTGTCCGGCATTGTGACAAATTTAAATCAAGTTGCGCTGGCCACCGATAAAGCAAACACAATATCAATTGGAATTCCCCCCCTCCCCCTTCGGAGGCCACATGTCCAAGGAATTAGTCACGTTTCCCCTGGAATTATACAGAAGAGCGACGGGAAAGCAAGAGAGAGTTCCCCTCTGCTCATAACTAAATAAAAAGTCGGGATCTGCATTCGGGACCAGCGACCACAAATTTGAGTGCATCAGTTCGCTCACGTCGCGAAAACCGCACAGAAGGCGGTCGGATCAATGGAGTTTTTGTTGGTGATATTTTTTTTTTTGGGAAATTCGTCGTCCAGCTCGACAATTATTTTTGTAATTTTTTCCCTGAGTGCTGAAAATTATAAAGTTAATTATTTAAACATTATATTTGCCATTGCAAAAACATTTAAAGAAAAGGCGCCAAGTGCTGGTATATTTCGCCTTTGCGCTAATACTGCCGTATTAGCTTAATTAAATAATTTAATTAGTGTTATATCTTAGTGAATAACTAGGTTTCTCTCCAAAATCAAAAATTCAATTTTCAACTGCAAATCAGTGCAAATAAGAAAAAGAAAGAAACGATCAAAAGTGAGGTTAAATTGAAGCGTGTAAATTTCACACGCATGTGCATACATAGAATTCCGTTTTGCTCAATTGTTTTGCCTGCTCTCTCATATGCAAAAAAAAAAAAAAAAAAAACAAAGTGCGCTCTCTCATTAAAATTGTTTTTTTTATGAAATAAAATCGTCCAAGCCTCTGAAATAAAAGAAATATAAAAGTTTAGTGAAATAACCATATCATAAATGAATAACTATTAAATCCACAGTACCGATCATGGAAGCGCTTTCATCGATGGAATAAAACAAACAAATGTGTAAGTGGTAAAAATTTGTTTTCTAATTATGTTTTGTGGTTACTCTCTGAGAGTTATTTGAGCGGCTTAACGAAAGAGAGAGGAAAAGTGCGCGCAAGAATTATGGCAGCTAATGTGATTCAAAGCCACGAGAGCAGATCAGCTGTTCGACAGCGCTGACCTAGTTTTGCGTCTCCTTTTCTTCTTTTTCCGTACATTTAATTTGGTTTGTATCTTAAGTTGTTCCTTGCATTAACCCTAGTATGCACATGGGGCGAAATAAATTCAAAAGCTTATTCGAAGTTAATTTCGTTTTTATTTTTTTTCTTAATTGCAACATTGAATCTAAAAATAGTAAATATTCTTTACTTAATTATATTTACCTACATATTGTATTACTTTGTTATTCTTATATCTTTTGTTATAACTTAATAATAAGCAAAATATTCGCCTGTCCAATATTGAAAACTATAATGAATAGCTGTCTCTTTAGATCGATACTTATTGAAGTTAATTAAAATGAATTGTTGTATAATGTACCTTTGCTAACTTTACTCTATATTGGGACCATGTGGCGTGAAAGTTTACTAATGTAAGAAACTTTGAATTTTATTAGGGATCGCATTCAATTTCTTTTCATTTCAGGAGTATGTGATCAAGGTTGGGGGGGCATTTCAAGGGTTGCAATAACATCATGCAACTTTAAAATTCAAGGTGTTTAGGTTTACTTTCTGTATATTCCGTTCGCATATATAGTCTTGTCTGTTTCCCTCCAGTATGTCCTAAAAACCAACCGAAATCTTAGCACGCGATATTTCAATATATAATATTTTAGCCACGCGAGCATCACTGCTAGACGAATCCTCAATTACCTTATCCACTCCTAGCTGCCGACTATATAGAAGCCGGATCAAGCGCGTGCCGCGTCTTTTGTAGTAATAACATCAGCTCGTCCGACTTAGCGATACGTACAGTATCTTTGTATATTTTTCAACGTTATCTGCTACATTTTCACACGCCCATATTTTAAGATTTAGCAAACCAAAAAATGCATTCAAAAATTTGACAAAAATAACGTGCCTGCTTCATAAATTCAACACATTCCAAAAGAACGTGTCCGCTTCAAATGTAACGGCTTTTTGCCAATTTTGCTTTTCTTAAAAAATCTGTACGTTCGATATTTTTAAACCGATCTTTAAAGTTGATATGGTTTGAGAAAGCGAACAGTTAGGGCTAACTAAGGAAAATAAAATTTATTTTTTAAATCATTATCTTTTGGGGTTAAATTACAGTTATATTGGATTTTTTTCTCTGCACCCTAAAGCACATATCATTAGAAAGGTAAAGGGGTGCTCTTTTTACTTGTAAAAAAAATTTTTGATAAAGAAACACTTTCTTTCGGTAAATTTACGCTTTTAATTTTCGTGTTACCATATGGTAACGTTGGGAAGTACAGGGTACAGGTTTTTTCCATACATTAAATACATTGCTCCTATGGCAGCTATATGATAGATATTTGACACCGATTGTTCCTATGACTGTTGTACTAATGCACCGATTTGAACCAAATTTGGTCGAAAATCAGTTGCTCAGGATGATTCGGGCTATGACTATCAAAAGTATCATACACGACTGTCAATGAATAAGGGCACGTTCCCAGGCTTCTGATCAATAACAACGGGAGAGGACCAAGGACTGTTCGATTCCACGATGATTCCAAGCTTGAACATCCTATCTAATTCGCCGTACATAAGCTTTTCCTCCGCTGGCGATGCCGCGTAGTTTTTTTTTTTTTTTTTTTTTTTTTTTAATTACTTTGGCTTTATTTATTGAATCTTCTCCAAGGGAGACTTAAAATAAGTTTATCAAATCTTATATTTAAAGCTTAACTAACAGTCATGTTGACTTAATGTGAACTACGGTGCCCCAAGTGTTTATTGCTGGGCTGGAAGGTCGTTTCGTTGAAGACGGGTTCGACTGCAAGCCCGAGTTAATTGCCGAGCAAGTGGATTGGGGTGCAGGGATAACTTAATGTTGTAGCTCGCCTTTTGTCGTGCTATCTCATCTTTAACGTATATAACGTTCAAATCTCTATGAATGTTGTCGTTTCGAACATACCACGGTGCCCCAGTGATAGTCCTCAAGATTTTCGATTGTACTCGCTGGATGATATCAATATTGCTACTGCACGCGTTTCCCCATAGCTGCGAGCCGTAGGTCCACACTGGTTTTATGGTGGAATTGTAGAGTAGGACCTTGTAGTCCAAGCTGAGAGGAGATCGGTGGTTTAAATGCCAATAAAGTTTATTGGCTTTCAGTTTAATCTGCGTTTTCTTTGCTTCAATGTGACGACGCCAGGTGAGCCGCCTATCAAGATGAACGCCAAGGTACGTTGCAATACGTACGTAGCAATCATATGGTTACACGAAACTTAGCTAAAGTCCTGTAGGAAGTCGCCACTCAAGGAGTCAATTCAGATGCTCGTGCAATGGAAGTAAGCGAGGAGCAGCTACCAGAGTTTGATGCTAGTAATGATGGTACTAATCCACCCGATCGTTCAGCAATACGCTATCGGCTATCGTTCGGTCAGCATGCGCCGAGAAGAGCCTGTGGGAATTGATTATAATGCGATACAAAATATGATAGAGCAAACGGTCGCCCGGTTAATGTCTTCATTAACTGTAAACCAGAATTATATTGCTAATGCTCAGCCATCACCATTAGCCCAGACTTCTTCAGCGAGTCGAACGTCAGTACATCCAAGTAAGGTTGCTCAGGTAATGCAGAAATGAAACATTCATTTCGATGGCTCTGCTGAAGGTTTGAGTGTAGATGAATTTAAGTATCGAGTAAAAGTGCTCACTGATGAAACGTTAGATGGAGATTTAAGCGCCTTGTGCAAGCACCTACATATCCTAGTTGTAGGAAGAGCACGAGATTGGTATTGGCGGTACCCCAAGAAGGTGGATCGCATTACTTGGTCTGAGTTTTGTCTCGCCTTACGCCAACAATCACTGCGAACGGCAGTTCGCTCTAGTGACGAAAGCAGCACGAAGGGTGCGAAAGGCGACTAGCAATATATACAGCTAATTTGGAAAATTTGCTACGACTGTCCGATCAGATCGAGTTATATACCGATCGAAAGGTTGAGTCCTAACTTACAAAATGACATACTAAAATTTTTGTAACTCACCTGGTTCCTAAGATACGGGGGTGTAAGTGGGAGGGGAAAAATTGAAACGATCGCAGCTAATGGGGCCGTTGGGGCCTTTTTGTAAAATTTTTTATTTTTAAAAAATTCTAATCAAAAATACGCTTCGATTGATACCCAAATCACCCAAATCCGATAACTGGTTCGAAAGATAATAAAATTTGAAATTTTCAGTGGGCTTTTCAAATTAAGATGAAAAGTCAGTTTGTTTGTCGGTTCGTTTGCGCGTATCAAAGCGCAAAAAAAGCTTAGATGTAATGATGAATATTTGTTTCTTTTCAAAAATATAGTAATGTTTGTTCTACGTCTTTTTGAATTTCCCGCTAGTTTAGCGGGAAAACGCTATTTCCCGCTAAAATTAAACTTTAAATAAAAATAAAAATTATTAAAAAAAAAAAAAAACACGAAAATTGGTATTCGGCACTGTGCAAAAAGTAATTTTTATGTATAAAGAAGCTCGCCCTTTTTGAGCACAGTGCACAATGCCAAATTTCGTGTTTTTTTTTTTTTTAATAATTTTTATTTTTATTTAAAGTTTTTATAATAAACTGAATTTTGCTCGTCACACAATTGGATATCAGAAATTTTGGAGCTAAAAATTGCTTTCGTCACTAGACTTATACCTCGTGTAGAGGTTTTTTTTGTGTATAGAGATTATAAATCAGAGTTTGCAAGCAAAGAGCAAATCCGTTCCCGAAACAGAAACATGGTGAAAGCTTTGCTAATTTCTATGAGGGCGTGGTTTCTCTTATTGACAAGTCGTCTGTTCTAATTGAAGAGGAAGAACTAATTGAAATTCTTAAAAACAATCAGCTTCCATAAGCACGCCACAAGCTGCTGTATCAACCTGTTCACTCGGTAGGTCAGTTGAGAAAATTAGTACAGATGCACGAAAACTTAGTCACTGAAATTAACAGTTCTGCTGGAGATATTCCAAACCGAAACCGCCTTTGCAGCGTCGCAAAGAACAGAAACAACAGAAGATGATCCAAATGGGAACATAAAGTAAGAACCAGAGATCAATGCTATTCGTCATTCAAACATTACTTGTTGGAATTGCGATGTGCAGGGACACGCATGGGAAAACTGTCTTGCTCAGCGCCGAATATTTTGCTATGGTTGTGGAGCTCTGAATGTCTACAAGTCCCAATGCAAGAACTGTATTCAGCGTTTGTCGGAAAATCGTCAGAAGGGAGCGTCCAACAACATCAGGACGCCCCCGACCAATTGATTACTACTGTCTCAGTCCCTAGTCTTACTGTAGAATTCCCTCCGGCTGTAAAAATTTTAAAACGATTACAGAGTGAAGAGAATACTCCGGATGATTTTTTGCATAGTCGCTCTTATCATGAGCGACTTAGAAATGATCTAGAAGTTAGACATAGAATTTTTAATGAAATTAATGCAATACGTCCTTTGAAAACCAGAAATACATTGAGATGTAAGAATTATTTTAAGCGTATAAAACCTTATCATAAACTATTAATTTCTGCTATTTTCAACAACCGAAACGACTCGCGTTGAAATTGACATAATGTTAGAACTAGATGTTATAGAGCCTTCTGTCAGTGCCTGGAGCTCACCCATGCGTTTGGTTTTGAAACCTAACAAGATTCGTCTATGTTTAGACGCGCGCAAGTTAAATGAGGTTACCAAAAAGGACGCATTTCAGCTTCCGAACATTGAGGGAATCTTTGCACGTATGCCAAAAGCTAATATAATTACCAAATTAGATCTCAAAGATGCCTATTGGCAAATCGAATTGACTAAAGAATCGAGACCCTTGACAGCGTTTACTATTCTTCGACATTGTGTATTTGGATATTTGGATGATGTTTGTGTTGTTTCGGATAATTTTCCCAAGCACTTGGCAGTATTGGTTCGTCTTGCAGAGCAATTCCGAAAAGCAAACTTAACCTTAAACATTGAGAAAAGTCATTTCTGCGTCAATAGTGTTAATTATTTAGGTTATGTCATAGAAAGCGGTGGCATCTGTACGGATCCCGCTAAAATCGATTGTATTAAGAACTGGCCACCACCTAAAAATCTTAAGCAGGTTCGTGGTTTCCTAGGAATGTGTGGTTGGTATCGGCGTTTTATTCACAATTATGCAGAATTAACGTGCCCTATAACCGATGTGTTATCCAACAAAACAAAGTTTGTTTGGCCAGCCGAAGCACAAGAGGCAATGGAAAGATAGAAAACCATTCTGACCTCTGCACCGGTATTACAGAACCCGGATTTTCAGAAAAAGTTTTATCTCCACTGCGATGCCAGTTACTATGGAATTGGTGCCGTTCTTGTCCAGTTGTCGCCTGATGAATTGCCCATTGCCTTTATGTCCAAGAAGTTGAGTCGCGCTCAACGGAATTATAGTGTGACCGAGCGCGAGTGCCTGGCAGTCATATTGGCTATTGAGAAGTTTAGGTGTTATTTAGAGTTGCAGGAATTCGAAGTAGTAACTGACCACTCGAGTTTGTTATGGTTGATGCGTCAACAAAACGCAGCTGCAAGACTGGCTCGATGGATTTTTCGTCTGCAGACTTACAAATTTACAATTTCGCACAGGAAAGGAAAAGACCACATTGTCCCCGACGCATTGTCAAGAATTGGTGATGATGAAGTAGCAGAACTGGATATTGGTCCAATAATTGACTTGGAATCCGATGCTTTCTTTGACTCTGACTACAAAGAATTAAAAGATAAGTTCATTTTGCAGCAATCAAAATTCCCAGATGTCAAGGTATCCGATCAATTCATTTATATGAAAACAGAACATGCTACAGGAATTGAGACGCAGGATAAGAGCTTGTGGAAGCTATGGGTTCCCATCAGACTGAGAGCTAATGCTCTTAAGCAAGCTCGCGATAGTGTGGTTTCATCGCACTGAAGAATGCAGAAGACTATCGAGAAGTTGCGTAGGCATCTTTTCTGGCCTGGATTGGCAAACGATGTACATAATTACATTCGTAATTGCGACCTCGCATGGGCTTACAGTCTCCCACATGTAGACCATTCCAGAGAATGTATGTTGAATTTTTAGGTCCTTATCCAAGAAGCATAAACGGTAATGTAGGATTATTAATAGTTTTAGATCATTTCAGTAAATTTCATTGGCTCCATCCGCTAAAGAAATTTACCTCGGCTTTGATACAGGACTTTTTGTTAAAACAGGTTTTTCACTGCTTTGGAGTGCCTGAGACTCTGGTGAGCGATAATGGTACACAGTTTCGTGCTAATGATTTTAATACGTTCCTTACCGAGTTAGGCATTCGACACGTTTATACTGCGTTATATTCGCCACAGAGCAATGCGGCAGAACGTGTAAATCGTTCGCTTTTAGCTGCAGTTCGTGCGTATCTTAAAGAAGATCAAACAGATTGGGATAAAAACATTTCGACTATTTCGTGTGCATTGCGTTCCGCGTTGCATCAATCGTTAGGTATATCTCCCTGTAAAGCCCTGTTTGGATTAGACATGATTACCCATGGGGCAGACTATCGTCTATTGAAGGAACTATAACTTTTAGAAGAACCAGTAGTATCCATGTAAAGAGCAGATAACTTGGCTTTAATGCGAAAGGACTTGCAAGCAAATATTCGCCAGGCGTATGAGCGTAATGCAGTCCAATATAATTTGCGATCCAAGCCGGTATCATTTAAAGAGGGTCACAAGAAGTCTTTAGGAGACACTTCGCACTAGGTAAATTAGATGATCTGCAAGGAAGAGAAATCGGTACTTATCACCCGAAAGATATTCGTATCTAATTCCCGTTAATATTGCCGTCTAGCGGTGTTATATTATCGGGTGGTGTAATGGTCGGTAAACAAAATATGTATATTTCTAGTTACAGCGCATATCGTTTACGACAAATTTGTCGCCTGCGTTGTAACTGACCATTAAAATTATGCACCGTCCACCTTACATTGCACTTAAAAGCTTAAGTGCATTGCAATAGCTTTTATGTTAAGCTAAGCTTATGCACAGCCGTGCTTATGCAGAGTAGAGCTTTTACCATTCTGAAAAATTATAGATAACCGATCTATGCGAGAGAGCTTCGTTAATCACACCCAACTTCGTAGTCTCCACTTTAGAAGCTTACACGCCTATAAAAAGCCGTCGAGCGCTACAGAGGTTCACTTTTTCTTGCCGATCATATTTGCCTATCTGAAGACGACATTGCCGAGTGCCAGCAGCAGAATTGTCGCGCGAAGACATTGCGGTCGTGGTATTCTCCTTGTTAATTATTAACGGAGTCAATTTGTACGGATTGTGAAAATCCCCAAAACTAAAAAAACCAAGTTCTGACAGCCTGACGGAATAATAGGTCCTCCCGTGGTCATACCTAATCCGGATGCATCAATCAATTACGATTTTACATCTGTCGTACAGTGCCCTTGCTGCAGTCGCACAAGATATTGCGTTTTGCGCAACAATTAAAAATTAAATTTTCTTAATTGGCTATAGTGCTCCACCGCTCGGGCAGACCCATAGAGATCGCTACTAGCGTCGCTGGGACAGCCGAATTGAGTGGCCACTCCGGTTTTGGCACTTGGCGTCTTTTATTCCCACATGGCTTTGAGCCCACCGAGGGTTTCATCATTGAAAAATTCTCAGCTCCCCGAATTGCTGATTCCCTACAACATCATCTATACTTAATACCTGAAAAAAATATTAATACCACGTATAGTGGAATAAGAGTGTGTGCATAGTGGGGTAGGAGTTTTTTTTATGTATCGCAAAAATTTGTAATTTTTATATTCACAGCTATATGCCGATATAGCATGTTTCTATATATACTAGTAATTGAAGTTTGTCAGTGAATTAACCATTTTTTGTTTTTGTTTGCCTTAAAGCAAAGAAAACGCAGATTAAACTAAAAGCCAATAAACTTTATTGGCTTTAAACCCCCGATCTCCTCTCAGCTTGGACTACAAGGTGCTACTCTACAATTCCACCATAAAACCAGTGTGGACCTACGGCTCGCAGCTATGGGGAAACGCGTGCAGTAGCAATATTGATATCATCCAGCGAGCACAATCGAAAATCTTGAGGACTATCACTGGGGCACCGTGGTATGTTCGAAACGACAACATTCATAGAGATTTGAACGTTATATACGTTAAAGATGAGATAGCACGACAAAAGGCGAGCTACAACATTAAGTTATCCCTGCACCCCAATCCACTTGCTCGGCAATTAACTCGGGCTTGCAGTCGAACCCGTCTTCAACGAAACGACCTTCCAGCCCAGCAATAAACACTTGGGGCACCGTAGTTCACATTAAGTCAACATGACTGTTAGTTAAGCTTTAAATATAAGATTTGATAAACTTATTTTAAGTCTCCCTTGGAGAAGATTCAATAAATAAAGCCAAAGTAATTAAAAAAAAAAAAAAAAAAAAAAAAAAAACTACGCGGCATCGCCAGCGGAGGAAAAGCTTATGTACGGCGAATTAGATAGGATGTTCAAGCTTGGAATCATCGTGGAATCGAACAGTCCTTGGTCCTCTCCCGTTGTTATTGATCAGAAGCCTGGGAACGTGCCCTTATTCATTGACAGTCGTGTATGATACTTTTGATAGTCATAGCCCGAATCATCCTGAGCAACTGATTTTCGACCAAATTTGGTTCAAATCGGTGCATTAGTACAACAGTCATAGGAACAATCGGTGTCAAATATCTATCATATAGCTGCCATAGGAGCAATGTATTTAATGTATGGAAAAAACCTGTACCCTGTACTTCCCAACGTTACCATATGGTAACACGAAAATTAAAAGCGTAAATTTACCGAAAGAAAGTGTTTCTTTATCAAAAATTTTTTTTACAAGTAAAAAGAGCACCCCTTTACCTTTCTAATGATATGTGCTTTAGGGTGCAGAGAAAAAAATCCAATATAACTGTAATTTAACCCCAAAAGATAATGATTTAAAAAATAAATTTTATTTTCCTTAGTTAGCCCTAACTGTTCGCTTTCTCAAACCATATCAACTTTAAAGATCGGTTTAAAAATATCGAACGTACAGATTTTTTAAGAAAAGCAAAATTGGCAAAAAGCCGTTACATTTGAAGCGGACACGTTCTTTTGGAATGTGTTGAATTTATGAAGCAGGCACGTTATTTTTGTCAAATTTTTGAATGCATTTTTTGGTTTGCTAAATCTTAAAATATGGGCGTGTGAAAATGTAGCAGATAACGTTGAAAAATATACAAAGATACTGTACGTATCGCTAAGTCGGACGAGCTGATGTTATTACTACAAAAGACGCGGCACGCGCTTGATCCGGCTTCTATATAGTCGGCAGCTAGGAGTGGATAAGGTAATTGAGGATTCGTCTAGCAGTGATGCTCGCGTGGCTAAAATATTATATATTGAAATATCGCGTGCTAAGATTTCGGTTGGTTTTTAGGACATACTGGAGGGAAACAGACAAGACTATATATGCGGACGGAATATACAGAAAGTAAACCTAAACACCTTGAATTTTAAAGTTGCATGATGTTATTGCAACCCTTGAAATGCCCCCCCAACCTTGATCACATACTCCTGAAATGAAAAGAAATTGAATGCGATCCCTAATAAAATTCAAAGTTTCTTACATTAGTAAACCACTATATCATATAGCTAACATAGGACCGATCGGGCGAAAAGTCTTAGTATGAAAAGTAGACAGTAGTAACGCGAGCGAAGCAAACAGGGGCGGAGTCTCTTAGCTATATTTTTTACTATCTCCCTGCATTTATGATAATGTTAAAATGTCAAAAGCAAAAGCAATTGCAAAAATTTCTGATATCCCACAAAAAAAACCTCTACACGAGGTAAAAGTCTAGTGACGAAAGCAATTTTTAGCTCCAAAATTTCTGATATCCAATTGGTATTCGGCACTGTGCAAAAAGTAATTTTTATGTACAAAGAAGCTCTCCCTTTTTGAGCACAGTGCACAATGCCAATTTTCGTGTTTTTTTTTTTTTTTATAATTTTTATTTTTATTTAAAGTTTTTATAATAAACTGAATTTTGCTCGTCACACAATTGGATATCAGAAATTTTGGAGCTAAAAATTGCTTTCGTCACTATACTTTTACCTCGTGTAGAGGTTTTTTTTGTGGGATTTTATTATTCACGTATTGTATTATAGTTAGTATTAATACCAGTTCTGTCACAGACTAGCACCCCTGACTGTAGGCTATAGGATAGCATATAGTCTGTAGCATTTTATGTTGACCATATTTTACTGAAATTGAATTAATCGGTTGTGAACGTTTGGGTATCGAGCAAGTTACTGTCGAGTGCGCTCGACTGTAGACATACCACACCTCAGCTCGAGCGAAGCGAGCAGGGGGCGGAGCCCCCTTGTTTTAATTACTTTTGACTATTCCTTAACGACAGATTACCATTTTAAAGGAGGAATGGGGTATTAAGTCCTTACATTGGCCAGGTAACAGTCCTGACCTGAATCCCATAGAGAATGTCTGGGGTCTTATGAGCTCGAAAATAGGAAAGCGGAAGCCAAAAACTATGGTAGAATTAAAGGAAACCATACAAAAAGTATGGTTTGAGGATATAACTGAGGAATATCTGATGGCTTTATACGATTCAATGCCCGACAGGGTCGAATCTGTAATTAAAGAGAAGGGTGGATCCACAAAATATTAAATAATTGTTAACTTAAAGAAAATCCATCGAATGAAATTGTTTAAGTCATTAGTTTGTAGTAAATAGTGTAAATCATTGGAAACAAATTTGATTTGTATGAAAAACAACTTTATTTTATTATTATTTTTTTCTTGCAACTGGTCAAATTTCAAAAAAATCGTTAATAAAGTTCAATTTTAGTAAAATGTTTGTTTATGATTATGAAAGTGTGATATGAATAAAAACCGTATGTCATTTTGTTTAAAATTGATTAATTGAAAACCCAAAAATATATGCGAATTGAATTGAAGGCAAAAAATTCATAGAATGGCGGAGTGCGGCTTTTTTTGTCGCTAGGTGTATGTTGAGTTGCCAATGATTTTTGGTAACTGTAGATCGACCAATAGCCAAAATTAAAAACACCTTGGCTTTCGACAACAACACGGTTTAAGATTTATTGGCAAGATTAACAATTTATTTATAATTTAAGCGCAGGAGATTGGCTGTGGCTTAGAACAATTTTCTTAGCTTCGCCTCGATCGACAACGAACCAAAAAATTGCAAGTGAAGATGATATGCACAAAAATGTATATATGTATGTATGTAGCAGCAGCTGTGACAAGTGCAAGAGGCTTGCCAATCTTGTTTACAATTACAGCTGTAACGATTAACTATCGGTAACGATTAAGTTCACATGATCTGAATTTGACTTAAATATCAGAATGCAGCAGTGATCCCAGTAGATCCTAGGATTTGGCTGATGCTGAATCTGACATATTCCCCCTGTTGGAAGCCTTTTTTTTTTTTTTTTTTTTTTACGTTGGCTTTATTTATTGAATCTTCTCCAAGGGAGACTTACAATAAGTTTATCAAATCTTATATTTAAAGCTTAACTAACAGTCATGTTGACTTAATATGAACTACGGTGCCCCAAGTGTTTATTGCTGGGCTGGAAGGTCGTTTCGTTGAAGACGGGTTCGGCTGCAAACCCGAGTTAATTGCCGAGCAAGTGGATTGGGGTGCAGGGATAACTTAATGTTGTAGCTCGCCTTTTGTCGTGCTATCTCATCTTTAACGTATATAACGTTCAAATCTCTATGAATGTTGTCGTTTCGAACATACCACGGTGCCCCAGTGATAGTCCTCAAGATTTTCGATTGTACTCGCTGGATGATATCAATATTGCTACTGCACGCGTTTCCCCATAGCTGCGAGCCGTAGGTCCACACTGGTTTTATGGTGGAATTGTAGAGTAGGACCTTGTAGTCCAAGCTGAGAGGAGATCGGTGGTTTAAAAGCCAATAAAGTTTATTGGCTTTCAGTTTAATCTGCGTTTTCTTTGCTTCAATGTGACGACGCCAGGTGAGCCGCCTATCAAGATGAACGCCAAGGTACGTTACTTCTTTGGCTTGTGGAAGTTGCCTATTAGAGAGTGTTAACGGAGGACATGTTTGCATGTTGAGGGTAAACGTGATGTGTTTACATTTTTGGTTATTTATTTTAATACGCCAGTCGGCTAACCATTTCTCTACTACCGCCAAATGTTCAGCTAGACGTGCTGTTGCCTGAATGGGGCATCTGGAGCGACTGAGGATTGCGGTATCGTCTGCAAACGTGGATGTTGTTAGCCGCTCATTTATCGGGATGTCCGCTGTGTATATTACGTATAGTGTTGGTCCCAGAACACTTCCCTGAGGAACTCCAGCTTCTATAATGTGATCGTTAGATGTAGTAGTGTTGCATCTAACTGCGAAGACTCTATTGTAGAGGTACGACTCGAGTAGCTTATGAGTGTACACCGGAAGCGTCGTTTTGATTTTGTGCATGAGGCCATCAAGCCACACTCGATCGAAAGCCTGGGAGACGTCGAGGAATATTGCACTGCAGTATTCCCGATGTTCGTATGCTGTACGTATTTCTGATGTTATTCGGTTGACTTGCTCGATAGTTCCATGCTTTTCTCTGAAGCCAAATTGATGTGTTGGGATTGCATTGCGTGTTATCAGATGAGGAATTATGCGCGTCAGTAGGCATTTTTCAAAAAGCTTAGACAAGGACGGTAGTAGACTTATTGGTCTATAAGATGATGGTATTGTATGATCTTTTCCAGGTTTGGGTATCATTATAATGACCGACTTCTAACATTTTTTTGGGAAGTAGCCAAGTGTTGTAATCGCGTTGAAAAGCTTACAGATGAGTGAAATAGCACAGTTTGGAAGTTCAATGATCATTTTTTGAGTTATTTGATCACAGCCTGGAGCTTTTTTTGTTTTCATCTGTTCTTTTATGACTTCCAATTTCGTTCAGACGGAACTGAGGTGGTTCAGGCTCGCCTGGATTATGAGATGCACAAGAAGAAAGTGCTTCGGCGCTTATTAGATTGCGTGGGATGTTTTTTGTCACAGCAAAATCTATTAAGTCTGGTTGTTTGTTAGGGTCTGCTGGCCAGTATGTAGGACTACCCGGGGAAACATAATTGAGTTTGTTGCTTGGTTTTATGATTGCATTGTATAACTGCCTTCCCTTAGTGGTCACAAGGCGAGAGCCCCAGTGCGGGTGTTTCGCATTGTAGTTGTAGAATTGCATGAATTGATCTTCAGAGATTGTAAAGCGGGGAGGACAGTATACAGCGGAAATAGTAAGATTATTGATGTCCGATTGTACAGTTATGGATGTGGCTTGTTGATAGTTTTTCGCATACATTTTGTGGAATTGATGTTTAATGCGGTTTCTTATTAGAATACCGGTTCCACCGTGTGCTTTTCGGTCCGGATGATCTGTGCCGTAGAATATATAGCAGTGAATTTGGAAGTTATAATTTTTAGTGAGATGCGTCTCAGAAAGCAGCATTACATCAATGTGTTTGTCGTTTAGGAATTGAGTAAGTTCAAGTTTATGCCGTGAAACACCGTTGGCCTTCCACATAGATATTCGTAGAGGCGCCATTGGTTATTTTGATTGTTGAGATGCAAGCATCTGTATCAAGGTGTTTTGATTTTGCATAGTTGATCTCTTAAGCGACATGAATTCCATCATACTTTGTTGTATGGTGAAAATCTTTGCTTCCATAGAGCTTTGTGACTGATGCATGGGCTGCTGAGCATTAACCATACTCAAATCTTCTTGGATTGCACTAGGAGGTGCTGCAGAGGGAGATGGTTCTTGCAAGCCAGATTTTAAAGCACTAGCGAAAGAAATGCCGTTGATAGTGTTTGCTGGACCAAATGAGGACCTGGCTGCTTTGGCGAAAAAGACGTCGGGTGTAGTTTGGGATGCTATAACTGCAGCTGGCAGGTGCTGATGACGCGCTGTTGGTACTCGTCGGATACGGTTTTTTAGTTCCTTGTACACTGGACAGCCTCTGTAGTTCGCTGTGTGATTTCCACCGCAGTTGCCGCACTTTTTTGTATTATCATCTTTGTTGACTGAGCAGGAGTCTGGGCCATGGGAGTCTCCACAAGCCACACATACCGGACGCAACATGCAATACGGTATGCCCATATTCCTGGCAGTTCGAGCATTGAACTGTGCCGTTCCGTTTGTGTGGTTCCTCAACAGTGATCCGGCGATGCAACAGGAGCTGTATCTTGTAGATCGGGTGCACTTCATATTTCTTTGGAGCTTTACTGTCTGGCTCCAGCTCAACTTTGAAGAGAGGTTGCGGTATTTTACTTTTGTTTATTATATTTGTGACTCTCTTAGCGAGAAAGCCCTTTTCTCTTAACGCACTTAAGATCTCGGAAGGGGGGACATCCGGTTCAATACTTTTAAGTACCAGCTGCAGGCCTTTGCTGCTTTTTAGCTGATAAGTGTAGAAGCTTTTTTAGCTTCATTTAGATAACGGGAGATTTTACGGAAATGCTCCTCGTCTTTTGTTTGGAGCTTTATTTCGTGAATATTCCTTTTTATTAGAGGAATGACATAAAAACTGTTGTTTCCAATGAAATCAACAATCTTGTTCATCAGTGCGTTGGATATCTTCTCCCGAATGTATATAGGTGGGGGCTTAAGTTTCTTTGGTCCATGTCCAGCTTAGGTAGGTTGTTCGTTGACAGTATCAGCCAGCGGCGCAAACCTATTGTTGGTGTTTATTGGGTCCCCAGCAGTTTGGTTTAAGTCACCGCGGTTTATTTTTGTTTTATTTCCCAGTATTTTTTGTGGGCTTAGTTTTCGCTTGGGTACTATTTGAAAGTAGCGATCCATTCCGGTCTGCCTAGCCGGAACCGTTGGTTTTGAAGCTGCGCTTGCATTCGAAGCTGTAGTTGAGAAAGCTTGTGCTTGGTCAGCAGAAGCTGGTACGACGACTGTTTACACAGTTAAAGTTGTTGTTGCTGTAGCGTCAGCTGCAGCGGCTTGTGAGGGCAAATTTGTTGGTGTTAGTGGTTTATGCGGGGAGACGATCGGCATTGGAGAGGCATACTCTTCGCTCCAGCTTTTTGGAGTTGTAGTTTGTAAATTCGGAGAGCAAGAACGCGCTCTCGTATCTTCAACGGCTAAGAGGTTCTGCTTTGATTTTTCGGTTATTTGTGCTGTTGTGTCGGAGACATAGCTAAAGTAAGCGTTATTTTTGGCCAAAGAGAGTCGTCGCTCGTCTTGCTCGCGCTGACGTTGGGCACGGGTATCGTAGTGACTCATCGTAGTTAGCACTTGTTCAATACAAATTCTATTTGATTTGTTTATAGTTTATAGAACAGTTTTATTATATATGCAAAACTAGTTTAGTGGTCGCGCTCATCGCACTAGGGGGCTCTTGGCCTAAATCTAGATTTTAATCCCAATCTAAATCTTTTATTTTGGTTTTGTTTACTAATATGATTATATTGTTATACATTTCTAAGATAGATGTCTTATTAATACGAATAAAGTGGTACGAATAGTTATACGGTAATTTAATTTTATCCACTTCAAGTAGGATAAATCCATTATTAGTTTTTATTTCCGTCTTCTGTATTGTCTGGCTCCCGATTGATTGTATTATTAACAGGATTATTGTAATCTGCATCATGGTCTGAAATATTTTCGTCGGGTTTCCGTGGAATATTTAGGTATGTTTATTTTCTTTTCTATTTGCATTTATTTTATCGATCTTAATTTTTTTATTATCTTGCACATTTTTTATTGGTTGTTTATTGTACAAAAATATGTCGGCGGGCGTTCTACTAGTAGTTCCGTGTATTATTTTATGGTTATAAGTATAAGCTATTTCCTGCATTTCTGTACCTGATTGTTCAATATCCTTGGTAGTTGTTCATGCCCAATACGTGGTCATGCCCAAAAGTATGCTCCGAATAGAGTCGGGGGCATAACTCTCAAAATGTTGCGAAACATTCCACTTCCATTGTATCCAATGTAGTTTAAGCAGCTTTGTAACCTTACATTGTAAGTTAGTAAAAAAGAATAATTGAAGTCAAGCACAAGTGAAATAAAAGTGCTCCGTAAAATTGGAAAAGTTCAAGTGCTGTTTTTATTGGAAGGAGAATTTCACCCCCCTACAAAACATTTTGGTCCTTCGAGCCGGATCCTGCTTCGCCACATTAAGGAGTCATCCAGTTCGCCCCAGCTCGCATCGGTGGATAATCTACGCGCAAGAAAGATAAGTTATATTTCTCCATTACATTACATTTTGCCCATTTCCAGTGCTGGCAAATCCTGGGCAACAAATATACTTATCCGATTGCTGCCAATCATTCCGGCCACATATATATATATATATATATATACAGTTCCTTGTCCGTCTCTGCTCATATCTCTGTGCCATCTTGGTTATATGAACATAACCCCAACCATTGACCGCCGCCATTTTCGCATATGTACGTACATACATATAGCCAATATCCAATATAGCCAGTCATTGCTCCGATTGAAAAGAACTACAAAGAAATTATTTTAATAATTTCACTCCTGTATTGTGCATAAGTTCAGCAAAAAGACGCCGGCCAATACTTACATACATACGTGCACATCTCTATGTACATATGTACCCACATACACTCAGAAAATTTATTTTCTATATTTAAGAAAATTGCCATAAAATTAGAATCGCCTTACAATTTAGAAAAATTTTCTAATATTGAGAAATATTTTTCTTACAAATAGAAAGTATTACCCTAAAATAAATGTTTTAGGGCTAGTTTTTCTAAAAACAAAAAATTTTCTAAAATTTAGGGAAATTTCCTTCATTTGGCTGCTCAGAAGTCTATCTATATTTAACGGCGAATCGCCTTTAAAAACAAACCAAAAAAATAGACTTCGACACATACAGTAGGCTATGCTTTTCACAATGAAAAGGCTTCTAAGTTGTGTTGTGCTGTAGATTTCCTGCATATAATTATTGTTATTTTTTTAATTTTTCATAATACATTTAATAAAAACAAGCGTTTCATTCTTTTTGAAATTTAAAATTAAAAACACAGTTAATGAAATATGGAGAAATTAATTAAAAACTTAAAATTAATTCACAATATTTATTTATTAATTATAATTAATTCGACAAATTAATGTATTAAATTTCGAGTGAGATATTAGCGTTCGCACATTGCGTTCATTAAAATAGCCCAACTATTGCAATTGTTGATAAGTTGGAGAATTGCAAAAACTTTGACATCAGAGTATTTTTAAAAAATTTGTGGCGCCATCTATTGAGAATAGTAAAGTAACTTCACAGTCAGTTAGTGATGCATCTGTCTATAACGCCATCTGTTGAGATATTATCGACACACAGTAGGCTATGCATTTCACAGAAAAAAATTGATATACTGCATTCATTAATTGTACTGGCTCAGTTTTCAATATTCGAGCATGGAGGAAATATTAAAAAGTTTAGGAGGTGAAGAATTTCTTAATATTTTTGCTGGTAAGTACAAGTGCCAAACATAAAATATGAAAATTTGTACCATTTATTATAATTGTTCTACAAATAATTGTATTAACTTTAGAGCGGAATTTTAGCGTTCGCACATTGCGTTCCTTAAAATGGGATCAGTTGCGCGCCGAAATTCCTTTAGAGCTCGTTGGACCAGCGATTGAGTTTTATGCAAAATTGGAGAATTGGCAAAAAAATGAAGTAAGTGATATTCACTAATTTAGTAAATATAGTCATTGTTCTACATTGCTTTCAAACTTTAAAAAACTTGGCTTTCAATAATTATTTCGACTTTTAAAACGACATCTATTTGTCATATGCAAAATCTTATTGTATCAGAGAAATTCAACAATTTTAATTTTAATCAAAGTAACATACGCAAAATCTGACATTCGTAGACTTTGATGTCAATAGACGAAACGAAATTATTTGATTTTGAGTAATAAAATCGTCTTTATTATTCACTAATCATTCTATTTATTTATTTAGAACAACGTACAAGAGAACGCAGAATTGGCAATTGACGCAGAAAACAAGGCTAATGTTTCCAGTATACTATCAACGAGCAAGAAAGGAAGTATTATACTGAAGTCATTTGCTATAACAAAATCATTAAATTCCAGACTAAGAAAGGAAATTAGTCATGTCATTGCTGAGCATTTGGTAGCAAATAACATTAAACCTAAGCAAGAACTTTTGGCAGATATTTCTCACCAAATTGTAGAACTTTTCAGTTCTGAAACTGCTGTAAGAAAAATTCTCCATATTACTTACAATATAATATAAATTTATCAAATAGGATACATATTTCATAAAAGTAAAGGGGAAAAAACCAGGTGGTTTGCTATATAGCAATTATTATAATTTGAAGGCCAAATTTAAACTTCTGAAGCCTGTAAATGAAATTGATTTTATCCAAAACGTTTCACCTAATTGTGAATACGATTCAGGTAAATAAATCTATACATAATTTATTAAAACATACAAATAATAATTAATATTTAACATTTAATAGAGGAAGTTGATGTGATTAAGAACTGGCTTAAATTTAATATTGAACCAAGGTCAACTGTATTGGATTACTGGAGAAGAACATTTGAGTTGCGTTCAAATCTAATAAAAAGTGAAGTAAACTTATCCGATGTCTTTGATGAGTTTCCAATACTAAAACAATCATTTGGATATACATTGGTCAGTTGCAAAGAAATTTTAAATCTCATCTTTAGCTTAAAAAATCCTTTTCAAATTTTAGAAATAATTTTGAAATCAATGGCATAGAATATAGCAAAACTAAGTGCTTAGCTACTAATTCAATATTTTGTAATCAGCTAAAATATTTTTTTCCACAAACTGAAAATGTTATTTGTTATGGCTTTATAAAGAATCGAAATGTCCTTTACAAAAGAAATTATTTTATTTATTCATTTAATCCAAATTTCAGTGCATATGAAATTAAGGAAATATGCTTATATGAAAACGACGTTAATTTTTTATGCTTGGACACAGAATGTATTTATGATGATCATTTGACATCTTATCAAATAGTTAAAAAAACGGATTTTAAACTAGTGAAATTAAGGGACTTAAATTTCGCTCCGACACAAACACAATATTTAACAGACAAAATGTACATAAAACCTAAATTTTATTTTTAAAATAAGTTTATATTGAATTTATATATTATATTATTTCTATTATATTGTAAATAAAATAAATACAAAAAAAAAACAAGTGCGTTTTACTTTGTAGGTTTAAAGCCCTCTCTAATATATAGAAAAATCGTCCTGGATTTATAAAAAGATGTACTATTATTTAAGGTGCGTGGCCGTTGGATTTAGAAAGCCCTTTCTAATATATAGAAAAATCTTCTTGGATTTATAAAAAGATGTACTATTATTTAAGGTGCGTGGCCGTTGGACTTAGAAAGCCCTTTCTAATATATAGAAAAATCTTCTTGGATTTATTGAAAAATTTCCTATTATTTAGGGTGCGTGGCCGTTGGATTTAGAAAAGCCTGAATAAATTTGGAATAAATCGCCCTGCATCTATAAAAATTTTTATTGTTTTTAAGGTGGTGCGCCTTAAAGGTCAGAAAAGATTTCCTTATTGTGAGAAAAATTGCCCTAAATTTATGAAAAAATATCAATATTTTTAGGGTGCGTCGGCTTTGGATTTAGAAAACCCTGTCTAATATTAGGAAAATTTACCCTACATTTTTGGAACAATTGTCTTATATTTAATGCGTATCACCTTCGAACTTAGAAAAAACTTCTATAATTTCAGAAAATTCGCTCTAAGTTTATGAAAAATTAATCCTATATTTAGGGCGCATCGCCCAAAAATTTAGAAAAACTTTCATTAATTTAGAAAATTGTCGTTTGATTTCAGAAATTAATTTCTAGATTTTTAGAAAAAAATTTCTAAAACAGAAGGCCAAACGCCTTTGGCGCCTTTTTTAGGGCGATTTTCTAAATATTATGGTGAAAATTGACTGTTTTAGGGCGATTTTACAGTAAGATTTTTATGAGTGTACGTACATACGTGTATTGGGCTGATTTTTTTGTGGAATATTGCCAAAAAAAAACGGAATTATTAAATAAACACATATTGCAGCCATTTGGAGCAATATAATTGCAAATAAACACAGCGAAAGAAACATACATACATATGTACATACACGATTGGCGGCTATCACTGCAATTACACACAAACGAACATATACAAAACACAAGCAAACATACACAAACCACGAACACATAAAAAACAAATACGTTTAAACATTATTTATCTTAAAAACACAAAACATAAAACATTCCAACATATTTTATTTATTTTGTTGACATTTGCATCCTGTGCAGCAGTAACATATCGGCGATTCCGATATCTGCATTTGGGGCATTACGCACATTTACAAATCTTTGGAACCAATGGAATGAAACTTTTTTTATTCTGTTCAACAATAATATATAACACAGCAACATAATATTATATTGTTTCCTCTATTGTTATTATAGTTATATTTACTTATATTATAATACCAATATAGTATTATTTTTGTTTTATATTATTGTTTTTTCTCCAAGGTGATTTTTAAAAAAAAAAAAAAATTTCGATAACTCGTCCAAAGATTATTCTACACTTGTCGATGTCCAATTGCATTTGTTTATAACCAGAAAAGACATTTATAAAAATAAAAAAATTTATTTGTCAATAAATAATATTACAATCCGCAATATTATTTTTTTTATTTATATTGTTTTCCATAAGTGGGTTATTTATTTCTTTTTGTTGCTGCTGAATTCGATAATTCGTCCAGAAATTATTCCACACTTGTCGATAAGTGAAAGCACTGGATTCCGATTGCATTTGTTTACGATTACGACAACACATCAATAAATAATAATTTTTGTCCATAAATAATATTACAATCCGCAATATTATTTTTCTTATATTATTTTTCTCCAAGTGGGTTTTTTTGTGTTGCTGCTGAATTTCGATAATTTGTCCACATTGATCGATAGTTCATAACTTTCACAGATAATTGTTTTTTTTGGTTGCGGTTATAATTTGTAAAATATCCAGTTCCTGTTTTGTACTATAATCCGATAACATTTACAACGTTTCCACTGCGGCACATCCGCCTCCATTTACTCGTTTCGGAAAATAGTGTCGTTGTTTACAATATTAATTATTTTAATAATTTTAATAATTAGCAATTTGATTAATAATCCAAAGTTATTCTCTTTTTTTTGTTACAACGTTTCCACTGCGGCACATCCGCCTCCATTTACTTGTTTCGGAAAATAGTGTCGTTGTTTACAATATTAATTATTTTAATAATTAATAATTATTAATTTGAGTAATAACCCAGGGTTATTTTGTTTGCATATCATCAAACAAAAAATTTTCTAACGGTTTCTACTACGGCACATCCGCCCCCGTTCATTCGTTTAGTGAAAGATTGTCGTCGTTGATAATCCGTTTTGCATCGTCAACCAATTCAAGTCCGCCTCAGTTGGCTCTGCTGAGAGCCTAGTATGCCAGGTGATAGCAAAAAGGGACTCTCAACTCTGTTGAGTGCTGTGCCTGCGACTGAGGGTGCACGCCTTTTACCAGCCGATAGCCGATTAACTCGTTCAGCAAGCCAACAGCGAAAGATTACGAGAATGTCCGCATTAAACAATTTCATATCCATGACAGACAGGATGAGTGAGCTTGAGGCTCAATTCGGATCCGACAGCAGCGTCTCACTATATACCCTGAGAGTTCGTTTAGAAGAAGTGCGGAACATGTGGGACAGGGTGTCTCAGGAGTTCCAACGCTGTTCCAGGGCTTTTAGTGAAGCCGGAACCAGCGATGATCCCGATTACCGTACCATCCACGCAAAGTACACGTATTGTTACGCGGTTTATGAGCGTTGTGCTTCAACGCTAAGCGAGCAGATTGAGAATGCGACGACCCCTATTCCTCCTCAGACAGTTTCCTATCAGCCAAAAGGTTGGCGTCTACCCCCTGTCGAAACAGAAGTCTTTAATGGAGACTATCTAAAGTTGCCTACCTTTCGGGATATTTTCACTGCGATTTACGTGAATAATCCAAGTCTGACCCCAGTTGAAAAACTTTTCCATCTGACTTTCAAAACTAGTGGAGAAGCCAGAAGTATCGTTGTCAAATCTCCGCTCACCAATGACGGTTTTGCGTCAGCGTGGAAAGCATTGAGTGACAATTATGAAAACAAAAGACTTCTGGTCACTAACCAGCTGAAAATCCTGTTCAGTCTGCAATCCATTTCGCACGAGTCCGGAGCTGCACTAAAAGAGATGCAGAGCACCATCCAAGGATGCCTAACGGCTCTAGAACAGTCCGAAGTGTACAGCGAATCTGCTTTCTCTAATTGCATTTTAGTGTTCATGTTTTCGTCAAAACTTCCAAAGCAAACTCTGGCTCTTTGGGAACAGAGTATCCAAAATCAAGTGGATCTTCCAACCTGGGAAGAGTTTAACAGTTTCCTGGTAAAGCGATCTCGCACTTTAGAGAGGATTGAAGATGTTAGCTCATCCGCAAGCTCACACGCTCAAGGCAAGCCAGTTCGAAAGGAGCTTGGAGCCAAAAAGGTGAACTCCTTTGAAGCGAAGGTGAACACAAAGGTTCAGACTTGCAAGCTGTGCTCCAAGGTTTGCTATATAGCAATTATTATAATTTGAAGGCCAAATTTAAACTTCTGAAGCCTGTAAATGAAATTGATTTTATCCAAAACGTTTCACCTAATTGTGAATACGATTCAGGTAAATAAATCTATACATAATTTATTAAAACATACAAATAATAATTAATATTTAACATTTAATAGAGGAAGTTGATGTGATTAAGAACTGGCTTAAATTTAATATTGAACCAAGGTCAACTGTATTGGATTACTGGAGAAGAACATTTGAGTTGCGTTCAAATCTAATAAAAAGTGAAGTAAACTTATCCGATGTCTTTGATGAGTTTCCAATACTAAAACAATCATTTGGATATACATTGGTCAGTTGCAAAGAAATTTTAAATCTCATCTTTAGCTTAAAAAATCCTTTTCAAATTTTATAAATAATTTTGAAATCAATGGCATAGAATATAGCAAAACTAAGTGCTTAGCTACTAATTCAATATTTTGTAATCAGCTAAAATATTTTTTTCCACAAACTGAAAATGTTATTTGTTATGGCTTTATAAAGAATCGAAATGTCCTTTACAAAAGAAATTATTTTATTTATTCATTTAAGCCAAATTTCAGTGCATATGAAATTAAGGAAATATGCTTATATGAAAACGACGTTAATTTTTTATGCTTGGACACAGAATGTATTTATGATGATCATTTGACATCTTATCAAATAGTTAAAAAAACGGATTTTAAACTAGTGAAATTAAGGGACTTAAATTTCGCTCCGACACAAACACAATATTTAACAGACAAAATGTACATAAAACCTAAATTTTATTTTTAAAATAAGTTTATATTGAATTTATATATTATATTATTTCTATTATATTGTAAATAAAATAAATACAAAAAAAAAACAAGTGCGTTTTACTTTGTAGGTTTAAAGCCCTCTCTAATATATAGAAAAATCGTCCTGGATTTATAAAAAGATGTACTATTATTTAAGGTGCGTGGCCGTTGGATTTAGAAAGCCCTTTCTAATATATAGAAAAATCTTCTTGGATTTATAAAAAGATGTACTATTATTTAAGGTGCGTGGCCGTTGGACTTAGAAAGCCCTTTCTAATATATAGAAAAATCTTCTTGGATTTATTGAAAAATTTCCTATTATTTAGGGTGCGTGGCCGTTGGATTTAGAAAAGCCTGAATAAATTTGGAATAAATCGCCCTGCATCTATAAAAATTTTTATTGTTTTTAAGGTGGTGCGCCTTAAAGGTCAGAAAAGATTTCCTTATTGTGAGAAAAATTGCCCTAAATTTATGAAAAAATATCAATATTTTTAGGGTGCGTCGGCTTTGGATTTAGAAAACCCTGTCTAATATTAGGAAAATTTACCCTACATTTTTGGAACAATTGTCTTATATTTAATGCGTATCACCTTCGAACTTAGAAAAAACTTCTATAATTTCAGAAAATTCGCTCTAAGTTTATGAAAAATTAATCCTATATTTAGGGCGCATCGCCCAAAAATTTAGAAAAACTTTCATTAATTTAGAAAATTGTCGTTTGATTTCAGAAATTTAATTTCTAGATTTTTAGAAAAAAATTTCTAAAACAGAAGGCCAAACGCCTTTGGCGCCTTTTTTAGGGCGATTTTCTAAATATTATGGTGAAAATTGACTGTTTTAGGGCGATTTTACAGTAAGATTTTTATGAGTGTACGTACATACGTGTATTGGGCTGATTTTTTTGTGGAATATTGCCAAAAAAAAACGGAATTATTAAATAAACACATATTGCAGCCATTTGGAGCAATATAATTGCAAATAAACACAGCGAAAGAAACATACATACATATGTACATACACGATTGGCGGCTATCACTGCAATTACACACAAACGAACATATACAAAACACAAGCAAACATACACAAACCACGAACACATAAAAAACAAATACGTTTAAACATTATTTATCTTAAAAACACAAAACATAAAACATTCCAACATATTTTATTTATTTTGTTGACATTTGCATCCTGTGCAGCAGTAACATATCGGCGATTCCGATATCTGCATTTGGGGCATTACGCACATTTACAAATCTTTGGAACCAATGGAATGAAACTTTTTTTATTCTGTTCAACAATAATATATAACACAGCAACATAATATTATATTGTTTCCTCTATTGTTATTATAGTTATATTTACTTATATTATAATACCAATATAGTATTATTTTTGTTTTATATTATTGTTTTTTCTCCAAGGTGATTTTTAAAAAAAAAAAAAAATTTCGATAACTCGTCCAAAGATTATTCTACACTTGTCGATGTCCAATTGCATTTGTTTATAACCAGAAAAGACATTTATAAAAATAAAAAAATTTATTTGTCAATAAATAATATTACAATCCGCAATATTATTTTTTTTATTTATATTGTTTTCCATAAGTGGGTTATTTATTTCTTTTTGTTGCTGCTGAATTCGATAATTCGTCCAGAAATTATTCCACACTTGTCGATAAGTGAAAGCACTGGATTCCGATTGCATTTGTTTACGATTACGACAACACATCAATAAAAAATAATTTTTGTCCATAAATAATATTACAATCCGCAATATTATTTTTCTTATATTATTTTTCTCCAAGTGGGTTTTTTTGTGTTGCTGCTGAATTTCGATAATTTGTCCACATTGATCGATAGTTCATAACTTTCACAGATAATTGTTTTTTTTGGTTGCGGTTATAATTTGTAAAATATCCAGTTCCTGTTTTGTACTATAATCCGATAACATTTACAACGTTTCCACTGCGGCACATCCGCCTCCATTTACTCGTTTCGGAAAATAGTGTCGTTGTTTACAATATTAATTATTTTAATAATTTTAATAATTAGCAATTTGATTAATAATCCAAAGTTATTCTCTTTTTTTTGTTACAACGTTTCCACTGCGGCACATCCGCCTCCATTTACTTGTTTCGGAAAATAGTGTCGTTGTTTACAATATTAATTATTTTAATAATTAATAATTATTAATTTGAGTAATAACCCAGGGTTATTTTGTTTGCATATCATCAAACAAAAAATTTTCTAACGGTTTCTACTACGGCACATCCGCCCCCGTTCATTCGTTTAGTGAAAGATTGTCGTCGTTGATAATCCGTTTTGCATCGTCAACCAATTCAAGTCCGCCTCAGTTGGCTCTGCTGAGAGCCTAGTATGCCAGGTGATAGCAAAAAGGGACTCTCAACTCTGTTGAGTGCTGTGCCTGCGACTGAGGGTGCACGCCTTTTACCAGCCGATAGCCGATTAACTCGTTCAGCAAGCCAACAGCGAAAGATTACGAGAATGTCCGCATTAAACAATTTCATATCCATGACAGACAGGATGAGTGAGCTTGAGGCTCAATTCGGATCCGACAGCAGCGTCTCACTATATACCCTGAGAGTTCGTTTAGAAGAAGTGCGGAACATGTGGGACAGGGTGTCTCAGGAGTTCCAACGATGTTCCAGGGCTTTTAGTGAAGCCGGAACCAGCGATGATCCCGATTACCGTACCATCCACGCAAAGTACACGTATTGTTACGCGGTTTATGAGCGTTGTGCTTCAACGCTAAGCGAGCAGATTGAGAATGCGACGACCCCTATTCCTCCTCAGACAGTTTCCTATCAGCCAAAAGGTTGGCGTCTACCCCCTGTCGAAACAGAAGTCTTTAATGGAGACTATCTAAAGTTGCCTACCTTTCGGGATATTTTCACTGCGATTTACGTGAATAATCCAAGTCTGACCCCAGTTGAAAAACTTTTCCATCTGACTTCCAAAACTAGTGGAGAAGCCAGAAGTATCGTTGTCAAATCTCCGCTCACCAATGACGGTTTTGCGTCAGCGTGGAAAGCATTGAGTGACAATTATGAAAACAAAAGACTTCTGGTCACTAACCAGCTGAAAATCCTGTTCAGTCTGCAATCCATTTCGCACGAGTCCGGAGCTGCACTAAAAGAGATGCAGAGCACCATCCAAGGATGCCTAACGGCTCTAGAACAGTCCGAAGTGTACAGCGAATCTGCTTTCTCTAATTGCATTTTAGTGTTCATGTTTTCGTCAAAACTTCCAAAGCAAACTCTGGCTCTTTGGGAACAGAGTATCCAAAATCAAGTGGATCTTCCAACCTGGGAAGAGTTTAACAGTTTCCTGGTAAAGCGATCTCGCACTTTAGAGAGGATTGAAGATGTTAGCTCATCCGCAAGCTCACACGCTCAAGGCAAGCCAGTTCGAAAGGAGCTTGGAGCCAAAAAGGTGAACTCCTTTGAAGCGAAGGTGAACACAAAGGTTCAGACTTGCAAGCTGTGCTCCAAGGAGAACCACCCTATCCGAATATGTCCGAAATTTATCCAGATGTCCGTGAATGAGCGTTCCAACACAATTAAGCAGCTCAAACTGTGTTTAAATTGCTTTGCCAGAGGGCATCAATTAAAGGAATGCACTAGCGCGCATAATTGTTATACTTGCAAGGGACGTCATAACACATTACTCCATCGTCCGCAGGCATCCACTCCTTCAGCAGTTTTGAACTCATCATCTTTACAGTCCACTTCCAATCAATCGCAAAACACAGTTCAAAACTACTTTTCAGCCAGCACACGCAGCGTGTTGCTAGGTACAGCTGTCATTTATGTGTGCCATAGAGGGACGAAATACACAGCGCGAGTTTTAATTGATTCGGGTTCGGAAGCGACGTTTATTTCGGAACGTTTGTTCAAAATGATTCAACTCCCGTACTAACCAGTTGAGGCTCAAGTTTCAGGGCTCAATGAAGCCATTGCTGCCCAACCTCAGAAGCTTTGTCAATTCCATATTGGCTCCCCTATTCAGCCTAGAATCCAGATTGAAACTTCAGCTTACGTCCTTCCAAAGCTGGCAGGAAATCTGCCCTCCTACACTATCCCACAAAGTGCTTTACAAGGTCTTCCAAAGCTGGAGTTCGCTGATCCACAATTCTATAGGAGCTCACAGATTGATGTGCTTTTGTATGTGGCACTCTACTAGGTCAAGAAACGATTTTCGGATGGACTATTACCGGACCCGTTTCAAAATCCAGTGCCAAATCCATCTCCTCGTTCTCTACTCGAGTTTCACTGAGTGCAGAAGTGAGACTAGAGAAACTTTTCACCAAATTTTGGGAGGTGGAGAATATACCAGTCAAGCTGGTTAAAGAATCCGACATTGTGTGTGAGACGATATTCTTGGGACATGGACTTGGGATGGACTTGGGACATTCAAGGTCCATCGCGCTAGCTCAGTTCCTTAGAAATGAGAGCCGTTTAAGCAAAAACGCCCTCCTCAAAGAGAAGTACGATACGGTGATCCAGGAATACTTGGACTTAGGTCATATGAGGGACTGGTCTCATTCGATTCGACGAATCGTTACGACAACTTTTATCTCCCTCATCATGCTGTCTACAAGCCAGACAGCACCACCACCAAGCTTCGCGTTGTATTCAACGCCTCCAGTCCGTCATCAAACGGCAACAACCTTAACGACGTCTTACATCCAGGACCTGTTCTCCAAGCTGATTTGACCATGCAAATCCTGAAATGGCGTTTCTATCGGTACGTTTTCAATGCTGACATCACAAAGATGTATCGGCAAATCCTTGTGGATCCCAAGCACACGCCCTACCAGAGAATCCTGTTCCGAACAAAAGATAATGAACTTCGAGACTTTGAGCTCAATACTGTCACTTTCGGGGTAAATTGTGCGCCGTTCTTAGCAATACGAGTTTTGCAACAACTGTCTAAAGATGTGCAGTCTCGCTATCCATTGGCAAGTGATATAATATCCAATTGCATGTATGTTGACGATGTGTTGGCTGGAGCCCACACAAAATCTCATGCAATCCACGCCATTTCCGAACTGCGTGAAGCTCTTGAATCCGCAGGTTTTCCTTTACGGAAATGGACGTCAAATGAGAAAGATTTGCTCAAAGTCATTCCAAAGGAGCATCGACTGAGATCCGATTTCTTAGAGATTGAGGAGGCCAGTGATGCTAAGACCCTCGGAATCAGCTGGAAAGCAGATACCGACGAGTTCTTCTTCGCTCGCTTCTAGTCCAGACTTCTACATCCAAGAGAGAGGTCCTCTCGCAAATTGCTAAGCTTTTCGATCCAGCAGGATGGTTAGCACCCGTTATTGTTCGAGCAAAGATGTTCATGCAAGACATCTGGCTCCAAGAATTGGGCTGGGATGATGCACTTCCTGAAGACCTTGTCAAAAAGTGGCATGACTTTCTTAGCCATTACTCACGCCTTGGTGACGTTCGCATTCCAAGATGGGTGGAGTTCCGTCCGAAAGGGCTCACCCAAGTCCATGGATTCTGTGACGCGTCGCAACGCGCATATGGCGCGGCCATTTATGTACGCACAGAAGTGAATGGAAATGTGTCAGTGCATCTCCTAACAGCAAAAACTAAAGTCGCTCCCATTAAGACGGTTTCCTTACCGCGACTAGAGTTGTGCGGCGCAGTGCTACTAGCAGAGTTGTCTGCGGCAATTATGCCACAGTTACCTCTATCAGAATGTGAACAGTACTATTGGACCGACTCAACCATAGTACTTGCTTGGCTCAAGAAGCTTCCATGTACATGGACCACGTTTGTCGCCAACAGAGTGACTAAGATTACTCAAGTCACCGACTCCAAAAAATGGTCCCATGTCCGATCAGAATACAATCCAGCTGATCTTGCCAGCAGAGGTGTGTCTCCAATTGAACTTTTAGAAAGTGAATTGTGGTGGCACGGGCCAGATTGGTTGCGACTTGAACAAAGCAAGTGGCCCGTTCCAGTTGACCTATCTTTTGATACAGATATAGAACAACGCCCTATAAAGGTCCACATCGCAGCAACCTCTACTTCATTCAGACCACTTGAGAGATTTTCCAAATTCGAGAGAGCCTTGCGGGTGATGGCGTACGTATTCCGTTTTGTAGACAGATGCAACAAAATTCCTACGTCCGTTTTAGCCGATCCTGACCACACAGAGATCTCTGACGTTCAAGAACGACTTGTAATCCTTACGCAAAGGCGGGAGTATTCAGCTGAGTACAAATGTCTATCCCAAAAGAAACCGGTCCTGCGCTCAAGCAGTCTCCTGAACCTGAATCCGTTTCTAGATAGAAGGGGCGTCATTCGAGCATGTGGGCGTATACGAGCATCCGAGATGCTTACGTATGACGAGCGACATCCAATTATCTTGCCATACGCATGTCCATATTCGCGCCTCCTTGTGACCTTCACACACCACATCTCTTTACATGGAGGTAACCAGTTGGTCGTACGGCTTGTACGGTCCAAATACTGGATTCCAAAGCTCAAAGTGTTGGTTAAGTCTGTAATCCACTCCTGCAAGATTTGTATACTCCATAAGAAGAAATTACAGACCCAGCTGATGGGTGCCTTACCTGCCAAGCGAACTTCTTTTTCGCGTCCGTTTACACATACAGGTGTCGACTTTGCCGGCCCATTTGATATAAAAAACTATACCGGTCGAGCGTGTCTTATCACCAAGGGGTATGTCTGCGTTTTTCTGTGCTTCAGCACCAAAGCGATCCATCTGGAGGCAACTTCAGATCTAACCACGGAGATGTTCTTGGAAGCCTTTGCACGATTCGCAGCCAGACGTGGATGTCCAGCAGCAATGTACTCCGACAATGGCAAGACATTCGTCGGAGCTGCTAAAATCCTTTCACGAGAATTTTTGGAGGTCTCAAGAAAGCTCATCCTGGACAAATACAGTCATCAGAAGCTGTCCTGGCATTTCAACCCACCAAGTGCACCACATATGGGTGGCCTTTGGGAGGCAGGCGTCAAAAGTTTTAAAACGCTATTTTTCAAATCCGCGTCTACTCTAAAGCATACCTTCGAGGAGCTCTCCACTCTGCTCTCTAAAATCGAGGCATGCTTAAATTCATGGCCAATTTCTCCAATGTCAGAAGACCCGACTGACCTACTGGCACTGAGTCCAGGGCATTTTCTTGTCGGTGGTCCCCTACTTTCATTAGCAGAGCCAGAAATGAAAGAAAACGCAATGTCCATTCTAAACCGGTGGCAGCGTGTGAAGGCACTCCAACAACAGTTCTGTCTCCGTTGGAAAGACGAGTACCTCAAAGAATTGCACAAACGAAATAAATGGCAATCACCAACGCGAGACCTTCAATCCAATGACTTGGTGATTATTAAAGAAGACAATCTTCCAGTCAATGAATGGCGTCTTGGTCGCGTTCAAACCGCTTATCCTGGTACCGATCAGAGAGTCCGAGTGGTCGATGTTTTAACGACCCGAGGTGTCGTCAAACGGCCAGTGGCAAAATTAATTTTGCTCCCTACAGAGACGGAGATTCCGTCTCCAACACCTAAAAAATTAAATTCCATTTTTTTCTAATCGCCGCCTCCGTATTATTTCAGTACGCAGCAATACGCAATGGCACCCCATCCAAAGGGAACGCAGGGTAGACGGCCTCGAGGAACGGCGGCGTTCCGATGCCGAGTCTGCCGAGGAGTGCACGCTTTGAGGAAATGCCAGCGGTTCGCGCGTTTGACTGCGGAGAAGCGGTTAAGAGCAGTACTTATCAACAAGCACTGCCCCAGATGTCTTGCCCATCAGCATTCCGGAGAAGGTTGCCGCCGCAAGGATATTTGCCATAAATGTCAGGGAGACCACCACACATTGCTACACATGCACGAGCCGAGGCAGGAATCCCCGACGCATCAGCGATCTCCATCACGCTCTCCTTCCCCAACGGATCGATCGGCAACCAGATCCATGCCAGCACTCTCTCTCACCTCTATTCTGGAACAGCAGAAAACGAACCTGCTACCAACGGCACTGATTGTCCTCGACACCGGCAAGCGATCCTTCGAGACGCGAGCGATCATAGATCCTTGCTGTCTACTCTCTCGTATAGACGCATCACTGGCAACGGCCTTCGGGCTTTCCGTCTCCCGCGTCGGTACTGAGAGAGCTTGCTCGGCTGTCATAAGGTCGAGGGCATCCAATTTCCAACGGGAAGTCATATTCCAGCTGCTGCCGACCCAGGTTCGAACTCCCAACAAGCCCATTGTGGAGAGATTGTGCGGCAACGAAGCCAACCTCCGACTGGCCGACGACAACTGGTTCCGTCCGTCGACAGTTAACATCATCTTGGGCGCTGACCTGTATGCGGAAATCATGCTCCCGGGATTCCACCCTAGCCAGGGAGGCTCACCGCTCGCCCAAAACACCGTTTTTGGGTGGATTTTTTCTGGGGCTTGCGCCCAACAATGAAGTGGAAGTAGTCCGTTGCAGAGTACTGCAAGGGGGGCGGCATGTTCATGCCCAATACGTGGTCATGCCCAAAAGTATGCTCCGAATAGAGTCGGGGGCATAACTCTCAAAATGTTGCGAAACATTCCACTTCCATTGTATCCAATGTAGGTTAAGCAGCTCTGTAACTTTACATTGTAAGTTAGTAAAAAAGAATAATTGAAGTCACGCACAAGTGAAATAAAAGTGCTCCGTAAAATTTGAAAAGTTCAAGTGCTGTTTTTATTGGAAGGAGAATTTCACCCCCCTACAAAACAGTAGTTAATATTATTCTCATTATACCCGTTACTTATAAAAAATAAGTATAAGGGTATATTGTGTTCGTTGGAATGTATGTAACAGGCAGAAGGAGGCATCTCCGACCACATAAAGTATATATATTCTTGATCAGCATCAACAGCCGAGTCGATATAGCCATGTGTGTCTGTCCGTCTGTCCGTCTGTCCGTCTGTGTGAGCGCCTAGATCTCAGAGACCATAAGAGATAGAGTAACCAAACTTTCACACGTAGATCAGAAATGCGTTGGAGCAGGTCAAGTTTGTTTCAAATTTTGGACCCGCCTCCTTCCACGCCCGTAATTCGCGAAAAACTGGTCATCCGTCTGTATAAACACAAGGATCTCAGACACTATAAGAGATAGAATAACCAAATTTGTCACACAGATTTCCATATACCTCACGCAGATCAAGTTTGTTTCAAATTTAAGCCACGCCCACCTCCGCCCCCGCAAATCGCGAAAAACCACCTCACCCACAATTGTTCATATAATACGTATTTTTTGGTAATAACCGATATCTGTTATTATTATCTATTATCCCACTGAATCGCAACAAGATCGGACAAGTAGAACAGCAGTTATTGCGTGTCTAAGTTGTTAAATCAACAGGTTCCCCCTAGAGTATGCAATAGTTTTTGTATTGTTAAACCTTATTAGAATGCTTCAAATTCTCAAGTAATTCTGGCAACGCAAATATGACGTTAGGATTGAATCGCTAATGTATTGAAATAAGTAACGGGTATCCTATGGTCGGGATCTCGACTATAGCCTTTCCCACTTGTTTTTTCATTAATTGTTTTATGAATTCTTTCAATTTCTGCAACTCCTGTTTTATTTGTATTGTATTCTATGGCTTCGTTTTCACTTTCTAACCAGTTTCGAAGGCTTAAACTGTTCATTTCTGTATCTCTGTCTGATTTAATTAGTTTTGGTTTCCCCATTGTGTTAAATATTGTAAGTAATGCTCCTTTTACATCGAGCCATGTTCTTGATTCTGTTTCTACAGCCATCATGAATTTAGAATATACGTCAATACAAGTCAGATAGTTCCGTCTGTTATTTATGTAATAATCTATCATATATTTTTCTCTGGTTTTATTAAGTTTCGGTGTAATTTCCATAGGCAATTTGGTAAATCTATGTTCTGCTTTCACAAGTTTTCAAATTTCACATTTATTAATAATATTCTGTATTAAATTATGGTAGTCGGGGAAGTAAAAATCTGAAGCCTTAAATTCGTTTACAACTTTTTCTATACCTTGGTGTAATTTTTCTTCATGTAATTTTAAAATCATTTCTTTAAAATCTGCGTAGCTTTCCATGTTTTTCTTTAATGTTGTGGATTTTGTCAATTTTCCTATAGTTCTGGGATTTAAAAAGGTCAAGTATGTTCTTTGTATTAGCGCGAAGTCTTGATCGTCGGTAATATAAATTGTTGTATTTTTGGTTCCTACGACGTTTTCTAGTATGTCTTTTGCTTCGGTTTCATTTAATGGCGATAGGTATTCTATTTGCGTTATGTTCTTGTTAAAATATTTTTCTGTTTTTACTTTATGCCCGGTTCCTTTAGTCATTATTATTTGCCTATTATAATGATTTATTGGTCTTCCTGTTATCTGGATATACTGACTACTATCCTTTGATGCACTGTGTATTGTTGCTAAGGTCGTATCAGCCTGACCAGCATTGTCTTCACTATGCGCATCTCCCATAAATGTTTCATTGATTTTTATCCTAGACAGAGCATCTGCGACATGATTTTCTTTTCCCTGTATGTGTTTTATTTCAAAGTCAAATTCGTTAAGCTTTTTTTTCCACCGTTGAAGTTTCATGTTGGGTTCTTTAAGAGATTCCAACCAAACTAAAGGTTTTTGATCTGTTTGTACTGTAAATCGGCGTCCATATAGATAGGGTCGGAAATATTTAGTGGCCCATACTATAGCTAATAACTCTTTTTCGATTGCTGAATATCTGGTTTCATGTTCATTTAGAGTTCGACTGGCAAAACATATTGGTTTATTTTCTTGTGCCAAAACTGCACCTAATGCAAAATTACTTGCGTCTGTAGTAAGGGTGAATTTTTTATTAAAATTGGGTCTTATTAATATGGGGTCGCTGGCTATTAAGGTCTTTAATTTATTAAACGAATTTTTATAGTCTTCATTATTAACGTCAATAGTTTGATTTTTTTTTAGATAATTTGTCATTGGTTTTGCTATTTTTGCGAAGTCTTTTATAAATTTTCGGTAGTATCCTGCCAAACCTAAGAATGATTTTATTTCTTTTGGATTTTTTGGTATTGGATAACGTTGGATTGATTCTATTTTTTGCGGTTCTGGCTTGATGCCGTCGGGAGTTACGATGTGTCCTAGAAATGAAGTCTCTCTTTGCATAAATGTGCATTTACTTAATTGTAGTTTAAGATTGTATTGTTTTAAACGATCTAAAACTTTTCTTATTGAAATCTCATGCTCTTGGAGTGAAGTCGAAAAGATGATGATATCGTCAAGATAAACAAGACAATGTTTTCCATTGATACCATTTAAAACGTGATTCATGCATCGTTGGAATGTTGCGGGTGCATTTTTTAAGCCGAATGGCGTACGAGTATACTCGTAATGACCATGTTTTGTTGAGAAAGCTGTCTTTTTAATTGAATTTGAATGCATTTGGATTTAATGAAACCCTTTGGCCAAGTTAAGTGTGGTGAAATATTGGCATCTGCCCAGTTTGTCTAGTATCTCGTCGATGTTTGGGATTGGAAATCTGTCATCTACTGTAACTTCATTTAGTTTTCTATAGTCTATTACCAGACGAAATTTACCGTCTTTCTTTCCTACCACTAGTAGCGGACTATTATATGGTGAGTTCGAATGCCTGATTATACCCTGTTTTAACATGTCATTAATTTGTTCATTTACTTCGTTTTCGTGAATTTGTGCATAAGGGTATGATTTTATATAAATTGGTTCTTCTGTTTTTGTTTTTATTTCGTGTTTAACACTATTTGTGAAAGTTAACACGTCGCCGTCGCTATATTGAATGTCTCTATAATCGGTAAGAATGTTTTGTAGTACATTTGGTTCTTCTGTATTAAGTTCGTTTAATGTCTTATTTTCCTTTACTTCTTCAATATTACCTAACCATTCGTGTGGGTGTGTAAGCTCGTATTCTTGATTAGCTTCAAGTGTTGGTTCTGGGTCTGGGCTTATGAATTCAAATTCTGTGTTATTTAAAGATACTGATACCTTTATAAAATCGATGCTTGCGTGCAATTGTTGTAATAAGTCTCTGCCTATCAGTACGTGGTGGCTATCAGAAAAGTGGTGAACATACATTTACGCTGTTGTGTTCAGTATATTTGGTAATTTAACATATTTCATGTATGGTAAATTAATTGTTCCTGCCAATGTAGTGACTTTTAATGGATGAGTTAATATAATGGCCACTATATGTTTCCAAATATTTGGCGTGCAAAAACTAATATTTGACCCTGTATCGATTAAACATTTGCAACGCTGCCTTTCAATAAACAATTCTATGGTTGCTGTTGTAAATCTTGCTGGTATTGGTTGTATTCTTCCGGAGTTATATAGCTCTGCTCCTGGACTACGTATTCCGGATCCTGCTGATATTCCTCCTGACCTATTTGGTTGAACATTTGAGGATATTCTTGATCCTCTTGGTATTCCTCCTGACTCGTTTGGTTCTGTAACTGTTCCTGCTGATTGTCCGAGGCTTGTAGCCGAAAATTTTCAACAACTTCCATTGGCTCTACGAGTCTTTGTTGTGTACTTTCTCTTTGTCTTTTAAATGGAACTCTAAATTCTGGATGTTGCTGAGTTTGATTGTTTTGTGCCGGGTTAAACTGTGGTCTGGGTTGATATTGGCTTGTTCGAGGTAAAGTTTGTTGAATTTGATTCAATGGCTGATTTTGGACAAAATTTGGTCGTGGTATATAATTTGGATTGAAGCTGTATCTTGGTGTTTACAGCGGTAATGCGTTTTGTGGAATTGGTTGAAAAGTATAATTTGGTCTAAAATTGGTCTGGTTGTATTTGATCTTATTAAATTGATCATTCTTGGAATATTCATTATTTTGTGGACAATTGTTTAATAATCCCTTTTCCATAGCTATTTGTCTTAATTTCATAGGTGTACTCATGTCAAATCTACTTAGTCTAAACAAAATTCTTTCTGGTAATTCTTCATAAATGCAATCACTTAAAAAGTCATCAAGGGATGACGAATACATTAATTTCTCACTTGGAGTTCCGCTTAAATTTAGTCGATTATAAACCCGATTTGATGTAAATTCAAGATCGTTTATGAACTTACTGAGATCTCCTTTAAATTGAATCGTCCTGATGCTCGCTATTAACTGATGTAATGGTGCCCGGTCTTCAAAATGTTGTGGTAGGGCTGCCCTTAAGGTGGACCACGTTTCGTAGTTCGCCTTCATCAATACCCGCATAGCGTCTCCGATGAGAAGCCCCTTCACTGCATTCAGCTGGAGTGTCATCTGGATTGGTCTACCGGTGGAAAACAGCGAAAGCGCTGAATCGATGCTCTTCACAAACAAGCACAGGTGCGTTATGTTGCCATAGAACTTCCGTAGGCTGTTAATATATTTTAAGCACATTCAGATTTGCTCAACGCTAAGCTCGGCGTTAGCACTGCTGGCTGCATCTGGATCTGGTGCCATTTTTTTAATTTATTAACTTTTTTTTTTAGTTTATTATTTTTCACCAAAAAGCTTCGTTCGAGCTTTGATTGATTTAATATTTCACTAACCGAATGTTGTAATTATCGCGGTGTTGGAAATGTAGTTCTTTAGCGGATAGAAACTTTATCGTATACGTCAATAAATAATTTCTATCCTACCGGCTGCACCACTTACTTGGCACTTGTTTTCGCTAAGTACCGAAATTAATATTAGAACAAAAAACACAAACACATTTAAGTGCAGATAAGTTTTTATTCAGCGTGCTCTTTGTGAGCTTAAGAATAAATTAAGACTAACTCGATCTTCGATCGTAATGAATAAAGAAACTTCAAAAGTTACGTTTACATTTGGTTTATATGATCTGCCTGTGAACCGTTCTGTTTCTTAATTGTTATGTTTTGAATTTGAGCTTCCTGAGAAGTGTTTATGTTATGAGTTGTATCTGGCTGTGGTTCTGTCGGTTGAGTTATGTTTGTATTGGTACGTGCGTCTAGCTCTATAATTATTTACTCAAATATACGCAAATATACGTATAAAATGGCTATGGAGATGATAACAAAAATTATTATGTACAAAATTATTTCTTGCTGATTGGATTTTTTTACATAGGATTTCATTTCTTTGTTTATGTGTTCAATTGGTTCATAATTATTAGTATCACTTAAAATTACTTCCGTTTTGTACGGATAAATTTCTTCTACTGTTATTGTTACATTATTAATTTGAACGCCACATTGATTTATTTGAATTAACTGATTCCCTGTAACCGAATATGGTGCTGATTTGCAATCTGTAAATAATGGCGTTGGACTTTTTTTGTAAGTAATTAAAATATTTGGAAAGACATATTGAATCAAAGGTACATGCCCTTGTTTTGTTTTACATTGTAATTTTGATTTCTTAACTATTGATATAATACATTCATCAGTTATTAATGTTTTAGTTTTAAAATCTATGACATTGTCTTTGTATAAGTATGCTGATACAATATTATTTATTAACGTGTGTTCAATAAGGTTTTCATTATAGTCCGGATACGGTACCACTGTATACACTGGGATTTCAAGAGATTTTAATGGAATTTGTAAAATAATGTATAAATTATTATCTATTGATACCCAAACTGATGTTTCAATATGTAGGAGTTGGTCCTGGTTTATCTGAAAATATTTTCGTCGCTCGTCTTGCTCGCGCTGACGGTGGGCACGGGTATCGTAGTGACTCATCGTAGTTAGCACTTGTTCAATACAAATTCTATTTGATTTGTTTATAGTTTATAGAAAAGTTTTATTATATTCGCAAAACTATATATATATATATAGATATATGTCGAATCTTAAATTATGGTAGTCAGTGTAAAAGATTTAAATCAAATGCGTGTACCAAGTGACAATTCTCATCTCTGCACTCTAACGGTTGTTTGTTAGTACGCTTTGTTCCGTCTATTCGCCGGATGGTCAGGATAGTTCGATGCGAACATGAGAGAGAGATGTTGCGTGAGGTTACAGGCTTAAGAGAGAGATGCGCACTACGATTGTTGTGCGTGTATGCTTGAGCCACTGCGAGAGACAGAGATACAAGTATGTTCGTTGCAGCATTTTCTGGAGAGCATTTTCGGTATGCTAAAATGCTGGCAGGCAGTCTCTAATTGGCAGTGGCGTGATCAAGTGTATTCGCCGTATACAATCTACGCAATTAAATATGGAAAATCCTAACGATAACCCGACATCAGAAGTGGGATCAGTGCCAACTCCTGCATTTTCTAAAGATCAGTGGCGTACTATTATGGAACTGCAGAATCGCAATCTCGTCGAAATGTGTAAAGCTATGCAAGCGTCTGTGCGTCCACAAAATCAAGTGGTTTTGCAAAAATTTAATTAAGATGTAACTGAAGCTAATGCGACTCAATGGTGTGCAACGGCAAGCATTATTATGGACGAACAGCAGATTGATGGCAGCGCACTTATCATGATGTTGAGTAGTTGCATGCAGGGCAGTGCTTCAGCGTGGCTTGCACAGATGTGCTATCCCGGCATTAATTGGGAGCAGTTTAAAGAACTATTTATACAGCGTTTCGAGATTAAGGAAACGCCGGCAGCTATGTTCCTGAATCTGCTGAACAGCCGTCCAGCCCACAACGAGTACCCTGCAGTGTACGCAAGCCGTATGGTGACGTCATTGACCACAAAATGGCGCAATATGAACACCGAGGAAATAGCTGTATCCACGGTACTTGCGCATATGGCCAATTTTGACAATCGTTTGCAGCGTATGGTGTTTTCGTCAAATGTACAAACTAGAAGTCAACTCCAGATGGAACTGAAAGCATTTACATTTGACAAAAAGCGGAGTGCTGGAAGTACTGATGGTAATAGCGGCGACTACAAGCGAGCCAAAATCGTGTGCCACTTATGCAAGAAACCAGGACATAAAATGGCGGAGTGTAAATTAAAGCGGTCTGGATCGGAGAATAAACAGCATCGCGATTTGCAGAATGTGACCTGTTACCGGTGTGGACAACTTGGGCATCTTGCGAATCGGTGCACGAACAATGCAGCTAAATCGGGAGCAGTTACTGAGAAGAAATGTAATCGATGTTTTGTGGCTGAGCCAAAAGGAGTTTTAACACACCAGGGTGAGATCTTACCTATTTGTTTTGACTCTGGAGCAGAATGCTCGCTTATTCGAAGTAGTGTTGCCGATAAATTTGACGCGACGCTGGCATTTCCAGTAAGCCACAAAAACTATCTAAATGCATTATTAATAGAAATATTGTAGAAATACTGTTTCACGTCATAGCAGATAAGCATCTCACAAATGATATTGTAATTGGTAGGGAAATCCTTAGTCATGGATACGAAATCATCTTGACACCTGATAAATTTGAATTTATTAAGTCTAAATCTGTAAACGTCTGTAAAGTATCTGAGCCATCTACCTTGTTACTTAATGTTGATACTGAAATGAAAAAGAAATTGTACGTGAAAGGATAACAGAATTGTTAAACTGTAACATTATTCGACCTAGTTGTTCTCCCTATGCTAGCCCTATACTCTTGGTTAAAAAGAAGAACGGATCCGATCGACTTTGCGTTGACTATCGTGAACTGAACAGCAATACTGTCTCTGACAGATATCCCTTACCACTTATCAACGACCAGACTGCTAGACTTGCGGGTGCAAAATATTTTACATGTCTGGATATGGCTAGTGGATACCATCAGATACCCATTCATCCCGATTCTGTCGAATGTACCGCGTTTGTTACACCTGATGGGCACTATGAGTACCTGACAATGCCATTTGGCCTCAAGAACGCCCCGTCTATTTTCCAGCGCATTGGGAAATCTGTCATATTCTTATGTAATAGTCTATATGGACGATATAATGGTGGTGTCATCTACCATAGAATTAGGTATGGAAAGATTGAGGATTGTGTTGGATGTATTGACTGCAGCGGGATTCTCTTTTAACATAGCAAAATGTGGATTCTTAAAAACTACTGTACAATACTTGGGGTATGAGGTACGAGCTGGAGAGTTAAGGCCTAATCCGCGAAAAATTCTTGCGTTAAATTCCTTGCCACCACCGCAAACAGTTCGTAGCTTAAGACAGTTTATAGGATTGGCGTCTTATTTTCGAAAATTCGTGCCTCGGTTCTCACAGATTAAGAAACCGATATATTCCTTAACTTAGAGTAAAAGTGTGTTTAATTGGAATAACGAGTTGGAAGATATTAGAAAACATATTATTGCTATCCTTATAAGTGAGCCTGTACTTGTTATTTTTGATCCACAACATCCAATAGAGTTACACACAGATGCAAGCTCTTACGGTTATGGTGCAATGTTAATGCATCGAATCAATGGTAGTCCTCATGTAATAGAGTATTTTAGTAAAACTACTTCCCTGCAGAGTCTAGATACCATTCATACGAATAAGAAACCTTGGCAGTGGTAGAATCCGTTAAACAGTTCCGTCATTATAAAGTTGGTCGTACGTTTGTAGTGTATACTGATTGTAATTCTCTTAAATTATCGCGGACAAAGAATGATCTGACACCAAGTGTGCATCGTTTGTGGGCGTATTTGCAGTCGTTTGATTTCAAAATTGAATATAGAGAAGGAAAGCGCATGGCGCATGTGGATTTTTTATCGAGAAATCACATTCAGGAAGCCACAAAAGTTGAAAAGTCTTTAGTCCCTAAAAAGCGTGTGACTGGCTTGCTGCTGAACAGCGCCAGGATTCTGAAATTACTGATATCATTAACAAACTTAACTCTGAAGAGTTGACAGATGATGTTGCACAGACTTATGAGTTGAGAAAATGTGTCTTGTTTCGTAAAGTACAGAGAAATGGAAGAACCCGTTGTTTGCCAGTAGTGCCCCATGCATTTCGATGGTCAGTAATAAATCAAGTGCACGAGTCCATCATGCATTTGGGATGGAAAAAGACTCTTGACAAAACTTACCAATATTATTGGTTTGCTAAGATGAATAAATATGTTAGGAAGTTTGTCGATAGCTGCATTACATGTAAAACTGTTAAGGGTTCATCTGGGAAGATACAAGCCGAGTTAAATCCAATTCCAAAAGTAAATGTGCCATGGCACACGGTGCATATCGACATTACCGGAAAGTTAAGTGGGAAGAATGATCTTAAGGAATACGTGATAGTACAAATTGATGCCCTAACAAAATTTGTTTATTTGTTTCATACTTTAAGATTAGATTCTGACAGTTGTATTCAGGCAATGAAATCATCTATTTCTTTGTTCGGAATACCGCAGCGTATAATAGCTGATCAGGGTAGATGTTTTACTAGTGGGAAATTTTCAGAATTTTGTACATCACAGAAGATTAAGCTTCATCTTATAGCTACAGGAGGAAGCCGTGCAAACGGTAAAGTTGAACGTGTGATGAGTACCCTTAAGAATCTACTGTCAGCGGTTGAATCAAGTCACCGATCTTGGCAAGATGCTTTAGGTGAGGTACAACTTGCATTGAATTGCACAGTTAGTAGTAAAACCAAAGCAAGTCCCCTAGAGTTACTTGTCGGCAAGGAGGCTCGTCCTTTGGGTTTGATTCCACCGTATGATACAGAGATGGAGGTAGATAAAGCTAATGCTAGAGATAGGGCAATTGAAAATATGAACAATCAAGCAAGTTACGACAAAATAAGATTCGATAAAAATAATGCAGCAATTGAACGACATAAAATTGGAGATTTTGTTTTACTGAAAAATGAAGAACGGCATCAAACTAAATTGGATGTAAAGTTTAAAGGACCATTTTTGGTTAGTGAAGTTCTAGAAGGAGATAGATATATCTTGAAGTCATTGCATAATAAGAGAACTTATAAATATTGTCATGAAGATTTGAGAAAGATGCCAGATTGTTATGTTCCGAGTGAATTGGAGTGCCCGCCTGAGACTTGTTGAAATGGTTATAGACTTCGACAAGAAAATGTTTGTGAATGGCGGATGTGTTTGAGAATTCGAATGGAAATAACCTGGCGGATGCAAAGTATATGCATGGTTGATATATGACAATATTTGATTGAAATGTATGAGTTAAAGATATGGTTTTGAGATTTAAGCTATCTGCGTCATTGGGCAAGCACAAGCGAAAGACGAAAGTTCGAAAGTTGGCGTGATCAAGTGTATTCGCCGTATACAATCTGCGCAATTAAATATGGAAAATCCTAACGATAACCCGACATATATATATATATATATATAAAAATATAAATATTTCTGCCTCTAAATCGCTCAAGAATTTTTTGTTACACCAACAGGTGCGAACGCCCGCTCATGATCCTTACGGGCCACAAGTTAAAGTGAGGATCCCTCAAAAAATGTAGCAAGACCACTACCCTATATCCCCATATTGCAGCATGGTTTCCCTAATAAATAATTTAGTTCGTATTTAAAATCATATTATATTTATTACTAAACATTCTTATATTTATATTTAATTAGTCTTAAGAAATTCGAGAAACATGAAAAATTCAAAATATCAAAATTACAATATTATTTTCTAATCTTTATTTGCTTGGGTGGGTGGCGATTGTAAAGTATTAAATTTCATTTTTATTTACTAATTTATTTGGTTTTTTTCAGGGACTGAAAATAATGATTATTGTTCAAAATAGCATTATAAAACCATAAGGAGATGCTCAATTTTTGTTTTGAATGTACCAAAAACTTTGTTATTTCAATATCTCTGCAAGCAGCGAATAAACTTATATTTGATTTATAAAAAGAAAAAAATCAATATTAATGGTTATTTAAAGACTCGATATTATAAATCACATTTAATAATTATTTGTGATTAAAAAAATTTCAAATAATTATTATTTTTGATTTTTACTTTTATTAATCTTTTATAAAAGTCTTTGAAACATTTTGAATAAAAGTCTTTAAAGACTTTGAGGACTTTTATTTTGAGGAATAAAATAAAAGTCTTTTAAGACTTTTAACATATGAAAACTTTTAAATAAAAGTCTTTGTCAATATCTAAGCTTATACTCAAGGTAAAAACTTCAAAATTACAACACCAGTAAAACCTACGACTTTCTCTTTATCCCCAACCGACTACGCTCTTTTTCGCCGCACAGCGGGGTCAGTTCTTATTTTTTTTTGTTGCAAGAATCATAATCTCCAAAATAGACATTTCGAAGGGGGATATTGGCGGTAAAAGGCGTTAGTTATCTGCACCGTTTAAGTCACAAGAAAGCAATTAGCTAATTAATTTACTAAGGTTTGTTTAAAATTATGTTTATTTTGTTATTTTTTATTTAATTGTATAAACAATATATTTTGTACCGACTCTTCAGATAAGTTGCACCTGTTGTCGGTAAGTACCAAACGAAGTGCAGAAAATGCCCGCTCAACGCTCACTTGAGTTGCAGGCACGCTTTGAATAACCTGAGCCAATTGAAACAGGTTCGGAAACTTAAATTTTTTTTCTTCCCAGTATTCCATCAAATCCTCCTCAATGCAAAGTGGCTTAGGATCGTAGCATGTAATTTCGGAGAATGCTGTGTTAAGATCGTCATCGGCTGCGGATTCCGCATCGTCTATCTCGATTGCGTTCAAAAATGCATTTAGGTGTGAGCATGAGCTCTTACTGTCTTCTTGCTGTGCGCAACTGAGAGAAGACGATCCACTAGCAGGAAGCTCGTCAGATTCAGTACTAATGGACTGCGAAAAAATATCTGTTTTCTGCAAATAAAATAAATTAAGTAAATGTAAAAAGTATTATCAAATTTAAATTCAAAAATATTTACATTGTTCTGAACATTGTATATATTACGAAATAGCCGTTTTAAATAATTTTTCGCTGTGGCTAGCTGACTTGGGGTTTTCAGCGTTCTACGAAGTCTCGGATCAAGGTATACTGCGGAAACCAATATTTCGTTGTCCAACAATAACTTTTCTCTTTTGTCTAGGCATTTAGCCAACAAATCACAAGTTTCAGAGCCTTTCGACTTTATTAAAAGCTTCATTTCCAACCAGATTTTATAGAAGTCTGCGAAATACAGTTGCTCTGCCTGTAGCTTCAGCGTGGTGCAATTGACAGATTCCAGGGCGGTAACCACAGTCTCTATCTGCTTCCAATCAGTTTCCGACAAATTTTTTGACTCGAAAAAATCTTCACAAACATCCTTTAAGTCTATTAATTTGCTTAACATGTTGTATGTTGAGCTCCAACGCGTTTGTACACCAATTACTGGTATAGACCGATTTATGCTGCTTAAAATATATCTGCAATAAACAAATTGATTAAGCATAACTGATAGAAGAGTTCTAAGAATATAATTGCAAGTATAATATAAACTTACCTATTAGAAGGGCACCTTAATGTTTTTGCTAAATATCTAGCATTATTTATTGCAGACTGGCAACTAATAAATTTTAAAAAGTCATTGACAGCCAATTGCACAGTATGTGCCGCACTTCTTACTGAAATGATATTGTGCACTTTAATATCATTAACCACTTCGTCAAAAATGACAATTTTCAATTTTAAAATAATAGAAACTATATAATAATATATATATAGAGATTTTATGAAGAAAATCCAAATTTTCGTATGCAATCCATACATATTTTACAATATTTCACACACTTATTTTAATATATTTTAAAAGATCACCCTGTACTAGGAATAGCTAACTTATATTTCGTTAGCATTCACATACAAAATTTTTTGAGTAGCAATAGCATAAAAAAAGACTATTACACCCCAACAAGCCGGCCAAAAGGCCCAAATCTAAAATTAATAACATTTAAAAATAATTACTTATCCAGTATGGGTCTAATAGACACCAAAACAGTGGACTCCACTGCAAATGTTATTAACAAAGTTGAAGTCGATAATAAAGACATGGGACTAGTGACCACATTATTAATCATTATTGTCGTGATTATGTGCGCAAATCTATTTTTCAAAATTTATAAATTGCACAACAAGTGCCTCAGAAAAAAATACATGAGCAAGGCACATGACCTTGATAAAGTCTAAAGATAGCACACAACACAATCATAATAATAATAATAAACCACTACAAAAAAAAAAATTTTTTTCTAAATGACTCAACTAGCTTGTCCATATTATGGAATGGCCCGAACTTTCCGAGCGAATCCTTATAAATGTCTAGTACAAAACAGACAAACACATAAAGATACCGTTAATAGACATGTCATAACAGTAGTCGATTGCTTTAACGAAGCTCGATTATTGATATAACAAAACTAAGAAATAATTTTCAAACCATAAAAGATAAACATAAATTAAATCCAACTGTACCCTCTATCTTGAATACACCTATAAAGTTTGAAATTGGCGAAGACCAAGAAATTCAAGCTCAGGAAATTCAAGTAGAACAAGAAGATATTACAAATCTTACAGTTCCAGCTATTTTAATGTCAGATCAAGATAACTCAGATACCGACTCAAGTGTAATAGAGAATAAACCCAGCAAAAATGGCACAATGGCACAATCAAACATTGATTTTATTAATACTGCATCTAAGCTTATACCAGCATTTGATGGTAAAGCGGAAAATTTAACAAGTTTTATAGATGCGCTATCCATAATAGAATCAATAAAAGGGGAACATGAACAGTTAGCTGTATCTATAATAAAAACCAAATTAAAAGGTGTATCTAGAAACTTAATCGGGAATGAGACTACAGTTATTGAAGTAATCTCTCGATTAAGGAACAACGTCAAAGGCGAGACTGTAGAGGAACTGTCAGCAAAACTGATGATCCTACAGCAGCGCAATAAAACTGCCAACCAATACACAGTAGAGGTTGAGCAAATGACGAAATCTTTGGAAAATGCATACATAACAGATGGTCTAACCCTTGAATTGACCAGAAGTTATTCAACCCAGCACGCAGTCAAAGCTATGACTACAAACCAGGGACTGAAAATAATGATTATTGTTCAAAATAGCATCATAAAAAATCAACCATAAGGAGAAGTTCAATTTTGGTTTTGAATGTACCAAAATTTTTGTTATTTCAATATCTCTGCAAGCAGCGAATAAACTTTTATTTGATTTATAAAAAAAAAAAAATCAATATTAATGGTTATTTAAAGACTCGATATTATAAATAACATTTAATAATTATTTGTGATTAAACAAATTTCAAATAATTATTATTTTTGATTTTTACTTTTATTAATCTTTTATAAAAGTCTTTTAAACATTTTGAATAAAAGTCTTTAAAGACTTTGAGGACTTTTATTTTGAGGAATTAAAAAAAAGTCTTTTAAGACTTTTAACATATGAAAACTTTTTAATAAAAGTCTTTGTCCGCTTATACTCAAGGTAAAATCTTCAAAATTACAACACCAGTTAAACCTACGACTTTCAATTTATCCCCAACCGACTACACTCTTTTTCGCCGCACAGCGGGGTCAGTTCTTATTTTTTTTGTTGCAAGAATCATAATCTCCAAAATAGACATTTCGAAGGGGGATATTGGCGGCAAAATGCGTTAGTTATCTGCACCGTTTAAGTCACAAGAAAGCAATTAGATAATTAATTTACTAAGGTTTGTTTAAAATTATGTTTATTTTGTTATTTTTTATTTAATTGTATAAACAATATATTTTGTACCGACTCTTCAGATAAGTTGCACCTGTTGTCGGTAAGTACCAAACGAAGTGAAGAAAATGCCCGCTCAACGCTCACTTGAGTTGCAGGCACGCTTTCAATAACCTGAGCCAATTGAAACAGGTTCGGAAACTTAAATTTTTTTTCTTCCCAGTATTCCATCAAATCCTCCTCAATGCAAAGTGGCTTAGGATCGTAGCATGTAATTTCGGAGAATGCTGTGTTAAGATCGTCATCGGCTGCGGATTCCGCATCGTCTATCTTGTTTGCGTTCAAAAATGCATTTAGGTGTGAGCATGAGCTCTTACGGCCTTCTTGCTGTGCGCAACTGAGAGAAGACGATCCACTAGCAGGAAGCTCGTCAGATTCAGTACTGATGGACTGCGAAAAAATATCTGTTCTCTGCAAATAAAATAAATTAAGTAAATGTAAAAAGTATTATCAAATTTAAATTCAATGATATTTACATTGTTCTGAACGTTGTATATATTACGAAAAAGCCGTTTTAAATAATTTTTCGCTGTGGCTAGCTGACTTGGGGTTTTCAGCGTTCTACGAAGTCTCGGATCAAGGTATACTGCGGAAACCAATATTTCGTTGTCCAACAATAACTTTTCTCTTTTGTCTAGGCATTTAGCCAACAAATCACAAGATTCAGAGCCTTTCGACTTTATTGAAAGCTTCATATTCAACTAGATTTTATAGAAGTCTGCGAAATACAGTTGCTCTGCCTGTAGCTTCAGCGTGGTGCAATTGACAGATTCCAGGGCGCTAACCACAGACTCTATCTGCTTCCAATCAGTTTCCGACAAATTTTTTGACTCGAAAAAATCTTCACAAACATCCTTTAAATCGATTAATTTGCTTAACATGTTGTATGTTGAGCTCCAACGCGTTTGTACATCAATTACTGGTATAGATCGATTTATGCTGCTTAAAATATATCTGCAATAAACAAATTAATTAAGCATAACTGATAGAAGAGTTCTGAGAATATAATTGCAAGTATAATATAAACTTACCTATTAGAAGGGCACCTTAATGTTTTTGCTAAATATCTAGCATTATTTATTGCAGACTGGCAACTAATAAATTTTAAAAAGTCATTGACAGCCAATTGCAGAGTATGTGCCGCACATCTTACTGAAATGACATTGTGCACTTTAATATCATTAACCACTTCTTCAAATGCCAGATCAGACTCTGACTCAAAAGTATTCGGCTCGTCACTTAAAATTTCTATGGCTTTTATCATGTTACGTCCATTATCCGATGTGACGGAGTGAATTTGTTCTTATGTCAAATAAAAATCTTCTAAAACCGATTGTATTTCGCTACATAGGTTGATGGCTGTGTGCCTTTTGTGCAGCTCAATTATGCCGAGGGTAACAATGTTCAGTTTCTGTTTTTCATAGTAGTGCACATTAATTCCAAGGAATCTACGGCTATGCCTAGTTGCTGAATCAATTTTTAAGCAAACAATTTTCTTTCGTAGTATTTTGCGAATATTTTCTTTTAAATTTACATATTCATTTGCAATAATCTCCTTTATGTTGCATGAATTGATTGGATTAATTTTCAAACCACGGAAGAGTTGCTCGGTCAAATATTTGAATTGGGTTGAGTCCAGAAACGAAAACGGCAATTTTCGTTCAGTGATAAATTCCACACATGTTTTTTAAGGTCGTTTTCGTTTACGTACACAACAACTTTTTGTTTTTTTTCTGGAACTTCCTGACTGATGTCCAATTTTTCTACTTCTTCAAACTCCTTTGCATGTTTACTTCGTAAATGCCATTGCATGTTGGTTACATATGCACCCTGCAAATTAACGTCACAAATTTTGCACACTGCTAGTAGTTTACCACCATTATTATCAATTTTGAAAAGCTCGCGCACCGCTTGATTTATTTTTCGACCCATTTTTTTTTATATAACTTATTATATTTATAATTCTGTTTGATATTTGGCAATACTATAGAGAATCAAGTTGATTTATATCTATATACCGTGCTTAAACTGATTGAGAACTATACCTTTAAGGGTGTTAAAATTCAAATACCTAATTTATAAGAACAATTTCATTTTCCGTTATGAGTAACAAAATGAATTAACTATAGGAGTAATAGCTCAGGGGGATAAGTTCCTTTCAATGAATTTGTAAACATGAGTTCAAATACTATTATTATTTTTTGATTTAAAAAAATATCTTTCTTTTTTCCAACTAATTTAGTACTTTTTTTTACAATGTAATAGGGTATAATTTGTAAATGGTAGATAAAAGAGAACCAAGTGTGTTATTTTGATTTTGTATCTGTTCTTATTTTTTTCTTAAGTATAAGCGGAGATATTGACAAAGACTTTTATTTAAAAGTATTCATATGTTAAAAGTCTTAAAAGACTTTTATTTTATTCCTCAAAAATAAAAGTCTTTTGAGACTTTTAAAATATAAAAATCAGAAATAAAAGTCTTTAATGACTTTTATTTTATTCATCAAAAAAGACTTAACAAACTTACAGAAGACTGATAAAATAAAAATCAAAAATAATGATTAATTTTAATTTATATTTTTTTTAAATAAAAGTAACGATTAATTTGTCTTTATAAAATAAAAGTCTTAAAATAATCATTAAAAGTGATTTTTTTTGGATATTCCTCATAACAGTTATGGTCCCTGGTTTTTTTATGTAAAATAAAAATAATTGATCGTTAATTGGTATACTTGATATTCCAAAAATATTTGTTTTTATGACAATCCAAAAGTATGCTGTGTATCATAATTCGACATTTTAAGGTGAATTACGAACCAATCGAAAAGCTATTATAAATAAATAATAAATAATGTATAGCACTTACGGCACTTCAGTGTGTGCGTGGCCGATTTTGGTTAGGTGCATGTCTGAAATAAAAGCTTATGATCGGGTTCAAGTCTATGGTGAGCTTTGCAATGGTTTAATTGACTTTGACTAGTATCATATTTAAAGCATACGACTTTAAACGCGACACGAGGGAAGAGAGTATTAATACAGTCGAGACTGAAAGGAGTGGTTCTAGTATACGAATTAAGCAGAAGTATAAACGGCCAATTCCGTATCGTTTCATAACAACGGTCAACCAGCATTTTTTCAATTCAACTGCCTTCCCATGAACCATGTTTCCACAGCAGAGAGCGGGACCCTTTATTACCCTAGCTCTTTCGGGATGGGGTGGGGTTGCTGTGTCTGACGGCTCGGATTACATAAACTTAGTTATTATAGAGTCCCTCCTGAAACTAAACTTGAGGCAACTAAATGTGAGTTTCTTGTTTTGTAGTAAATTTCCGAACTCCTTTTCAGCTGTTGAAATGCGCAGGATCTGATATGGCAATCGATCCTCGCGTCTGTACCCACCCAACCATGAATCTCTTAGCAGACAGGTAGAGATTCCATTACAATATCTATCACATCAAATTTCTATGCCGCCCCCATATCAAAACTAAGGTTTTCATTTTTAATTAATAATATAGGTTTTAAAAATTATTTATTAACAACCATTTCATTTCTTGTTTGTTTCGATTCACTTCAGTAGCAACCAAATTTTATAGTTTGAATTTTTAAATCAGATAAACAGCATCTAAACAAATCATAAATATTATTTGTTTTGTTTTTTACAAATTTTAAATTAAAGATAAATTATTGTGCAAAATTTTACAAATTTAATTTTAGATTATTATCTAATGTTTCAATAACTTAAGTGGGTGCATGTGGTTGACAGACAGTGTAAATCAAATCTTTTCTAAATTATGTATATATTTCTCCAATAATTATACATTTCAGAACTCGGCATGTTTTGTTTCAATATATTTACTCAAGCATCTATAGTAGTTTGACAAAAGCTCATGGTATTAGCAGATAGCACCTGCCCAGCTGATCACGTTTGCAAAGCTCTAAGCAATTACACACATTTACACGTGTGTATACTTCGGTACAGTGGTTAGTTTTTTGTGTTTTTTTTTTTTTTAATTATTATAAATAAATTAGCATGTGAAAATAATAAAAGGAGTTAGCGGCTCGAATTCTTACTGCCAGTACACATTTATATACAGGTTTGAGCCAGATACAAGCATGTACTCCGCTAAGACAGAAGAGGTCTTGCCAAGTTCACAACAACAGGAAGAGATAGCAAGAATATCGGGAGGTGACTTGCGTACAATACAATATGATGCGGTGAAAGGCCTTCCAACGGTGATAAAGGAAATTGTCAATCGATATGGTGTATTTTATGTTGTTGCTGGATGCGTTAATGTTCCTGTTTTCATTTTTTTTTTTTTTTTGATTTGATAATAACAGCATCTTAACAAATCATAAATATTATATGTTTTGTGTTGACCAATTTTAAATTTAAGATAAATTATTGTGCAAAATATTACAAATTCAATTTTAGATTATTATCTAATGTTTCAATAACTTAAGTGGTTACATGTGGTTGACAGACAGTGTAAATCAAATCTTTTCTAAATTATGTATATATTTCTCCAATAATTATACATTTGAGAACTCGGCATGTTTTGTTTAAATTTTTTTACTCAAGCATCTATAGTAGTTTGACAAAGCTCATGGTATTAGCAGATAGCACCTGCCCAGCTGATCACGTTTGCAAAGCTCTAAGCAATTACACACATTTACACGTGTGTATACTTCGGTATACTGGTTTGTTCTTTATTTTTTTGTTTTTTTTTTTTTTTTGATTATAAATAAATTAGCATGTGAAAATAATAAAAGGAGTTAGCGGCTCGAATTCTTACTGCCAGTACACACTTATATACAGGTTTGAGCCAGATACAAGCATGTACTCCGCTTTTTTCTTTTTAGACAAAAAAAACAAGAAAATGGTTAATTCACTGACAAACTTCAATTACTAGTATATATAGAAACATGCTATATCGGCATATAGCTGGGAATATAAAAAAAAACTCCTACCCCACTCGACGGCTCTTATTCCACTATACGTGGTATTAATATTTTTTTTCAGGTATTAAGTATAGATGATGCGATGCACTATGATGTTGTAGGGAATCAGCTATTCGGGGAGCTGAGAATTTTTCAATGATGTAACCCTTGGTGGGCTCAAAGCCATGTGGGAATAAAACACGCCAAGTGCCAAAACCGGAGTGGCCACTCAATTCGGCTGTTCCCAGCGACGCTAGTAGCGATCTCTAAGGGTCTGCCCGACCGGTGGAGCACTATGGCTGCAGGAAATAAGGCCCCAATGAAATAAGGCCCTAAACGGGAAAATGAAATAAGGCCCCAGTAAGATGAAATAAGGCCCCAAAAAATGATGAAATAATGCCCCAAATTTGGGGTGAACTGTAATTCATATGAAATAACACCCCAATTTGAAAAATGAAATAACACCCCAAATTTTTTTTTTTTTTTTATTTTATTGCTTTTGTATTAAATTAATTGTTTTATTAAGAAATGACTTGAATGGAACTATCCACTGGTTTTCTGAAATAAAGGCAGTCGTTTGCATGGCAAAAATAAAATATTTGGAACCATGTCCATATGAAATAACACCGGAATTTGAATAATTAAATAACGCCCCAATTTTTTCACACTAAGACTTGCATGGAGCTATCTACAGGTTTTCTGCAATAAGGGCAACTGTAATGCTCGCAGTTATTTGCAATTGCATCGGCTTGTAGCATTAAATTGCACTCTGCGCAAATTTTCAAATGTTTGCATGGCAAAAATAAAATATTTGGAACCATCTCCATGCAAACAATGCAATTACGATCCTCAGTTTTGGGTACCAAAGGGTTAACTGATTCTTTCTCATCGGATTCCTCATCTTCTTCTTCACCTTCTTCTTCTTCATCAGAAATGGCCTCATTTGGGACCATGTTGGTGCAAATTTCATTGCCGTCATACACCATGCGTGAAAGAAAAGTAGCTGCAGTTAGCTTTCCTTGATCCAGTAGCAAAGTTGCCTCCTCAATCTTCTTATCCTTTTTAATATATCTCTTTCGCCTTTTGTTTGTGGTGAGCCCACCACTTTCAGTAAGCTGCGAAGATTCGCAACTTTTAAAGAACTCCTCGTCGCGAATAACATTTACAAATTTGAAAAAATTGCCATTTGGCATCGCAGAGCGACCCAATACACCATTGTATGCTTCCACAGCAGCTGTTGTGCGAATATTTTCCTTGTATACTGAAAAATTATTGCAGCCCACCTATTAACAATTTCAGAAATCATTAGTTAAATATTTCTCTTATTTTAAACTGAATAGTTATTACCTTTTTAATCCACTGCTTGTCGAAATAACTCAAAAAAGAGCCAAAATGGTTGTCAGAATCAAACATTAAAATTCTAGTTTTGACATCGCAAAAAGCAGTTTCAATTAAGTGTGGAGGTAGCATTGGTAAAGCCAGTAATTTATGGAAAGCTGTGCTTGCAAGTTTTGAGTTCCTGATAAACTGTAGCAACGTTTTTTTCTTGCACATGTTTCTTCTTACTGCTTGGCAGAAATGGAACCTTAAAAAAAGTTAATCATTAAAGAAAATGTAAACAAAAATAAAATCAAGAAAAAAACATACCAACATCCAACACTTTTTACTATGGGAAACACTTTTCGAATAGCTTTCCTCATGCCTTCCTCATAATCAGTAATTACTGTTGATGGCTCCATATCGAACACATTTTCTTTGATGTATTTCAGCATTTCCTCATAGCATTTTGTAGTTTTTTTATTCATTAAAATAAAAAACAACGGCGCTAAGACTAACATAATTTTTTTAAAAAAATATAGTGCAATTACCTGGTCAAAATATTGAATGTATATGACTAAGAGCTGGTTGAAGCAACCTTTGGGGACTATTTTAAAGGTTCCGTCCATTAAATATCTTCGATTTGGCGGTGGTATATTTTCCTTTATACCGTTAATTATTTTCTGAGATGAAAATATACAGAAAGCATATTTTTGCTCTTCAAAAATGCATGCCGTGTAGAATGACAGTGGATTTTCTTTATCTTTTGTAATGCCAAACGAAGTCCACACAGACTCCAAATTGAAAGCCTCTATAACTTGTAGTGGATGGTCAGGCGAATGTACGAATGTTTGGCTGACAATATATTGTAAGCCTCGCCGTATTTTCGAAAATTGAGTGTTTTTCGTTTCTTCCTGGTACCTACAAAATTTACAATTATTGATAATATAACATAAACACAACCGCCAATAAATAATAATAATAAATATTTACCTTTCGCAGGTATTGCGATAAGCTGACCGAATGCAACTTGTCGCGTTGCTTTCATTCCCCAAGACGCCTCCAATATTAGAACAGTTTTGTTTGATATCATTGAGAGCCATTATTTCAAAATAAGCCTTTTCTTCGTTGTCGTGATTGTGTTCAATGTATTTTTTTGCAAGCTCGCAGGTGCCATTTTCCAAAAGGTTTACCCTGGCTTGACAGGTTTTCTTCCTGCATTCTAATTTCTTAATATTCTTGTAATTAGATTTGAATTTGTAAAACATTTTCTGTTCTTTTATGTAAAACAAATGTCCAGTTCTGCGAAGTCCAATAATTTTTTCACACTCCATATTTTTAGCTTTCACTTTTATGTCTAGATCGCACAATGCTAGTAACTAAACTACAATGATGCAGCTGTTTAACAACTGTCAACTGTCAACTATATGACCGTCCATTTCATGGATTGCTTTGATGTGAAATAAGACCCCAAAATATTCATATAAAATATTGGGGCCCTATTTCCAAAAAAAAAAATGAAATAAAACCCCAAAAAAAAGTTTTGGGGCCATATTTCATATCTTCTTTTGGGGCCTTATTTCATATGAAATAAGGCCCCAATGAAATAAGGCCCCAAATAAGGAAATAACACCCCAAATTTGACAAGAAATCGTTGTTGTTGTTTTCTATACATTTTTTTGGGGCATTATTTCATTTTTTCTTTGGGGCCTTATTTCATTGGGGCCTTATTTCGCAGAGCCGAGCACTATAGCCATGTAAGCTCAAAGCTTCTAAAGTGGAGACTTCGAAGTTGGGTGTGATTAACGAAGCTCTCTCGCATAGATCGGTTATCTATAATTTTACAGAATGGTAAAAGCTCTACTCTGCATAAGCACGGCTGTTAGTAAGTTTAATTTAACATAAAAGCTATTGCAATGCACTTAAGCTTTTAAGTGCAATGTAAGGTGGACGGTGCATAATTTCAATGGTCAGTTACAACGCAGGCGACAAATTTTGTCGTAAACGATATGCGCTGTAACTAGAAATATTCATATTTTGTTTACCGACCATTACACCACCCGAAAATATAACACCGCTAGCCGGCAATATTAACGGGAATTAGATACGAATATCTTTCGCGTGATAAGTACCGATATCTCTTCCTTGCAGATCATCTAATAGGTAAAAACTATTACCAAGTTTCTTTCTGATTCTACATTTCTCAAATTGGGGTCCTAATTTAGCGTTAAAGTTCTGTGAAAATTTACTTAGTGCGAAGTTTCTCCTAAAGACTTCTTGACCCTCTTTAAATGATACCAGCTTGAATCGCAAATTATATTGGGCTGCATTACGCTCATACGCCTGGCGAATATTTGCTTGCAAGTCCTTTCGCATTAAAGCATGGATACTAATGGTTCTTCCAAAAGTGATAGTTCCTTCAATAGACGATAGTCTGCCCCATGGGTAATCATGTCTAATCCAAACAGGGCTTTATAGGGAGAAATACCTAACGATTGATGCAACGCGGAACGCAATGCACACGAAATAGTCGAAATGTTTTTATCCCAATCTGTTTGATCTTCTTTTAGATACACACGAACTGCAGCTAAAAGCGAACGATTTACACGTTCTGCTGCATTGCTCTGTGGCGAATATAACGCAGTAAAATCATTAGCACGAAACTGTGTACCATTATCGCTCACCAGAGTCTCAGGCACTCCAAAGCAGTGAAAAACCTGTTTTAACAAAAAGTCCTGTATCATAGCCGAGGATGGAGCCAATGAAATTTACTGAAATGATCTAAAACTATTAATAATCCTACATTACCGTTTATGCTTCTTGGATAAGGACCTAATAAATCAACATACATTCTCTGGAATGGTCTACATGTGGGAGACTGTAAGCCCATGGGAGGTCGAAGGACTTGGCTAGACGCTTTGCTTTCTTTACAGGTGTCGCAATTACGAATGTAATTATGTACATCGTTTGCCAATCCAGGCCAGAAAAGATGCCTACGCAACTTCTCGATAGTCTTCTGCATTCTTCAGTGCGATGAAAGCACACTATCGCGAGCTTGCTTAAGAGCATTAGCTCTCAGTCTGATGAGAACCCATAGCTTCCACAAGCTCTTATCCTGCGTCTCAATT